>OX461810.1:14775903-15415237 GCA_949802685.1 Dicyrtomina minuta
ACCCCGGCATGCTAGGTCCCTTCGAAGTAAAATTTCCTGTGCTTGGAGGCATCTTACCCGAAGCCGGAGATTTGCTAGAACTACTGGAGCTCGAATTTAAATTATTTTTGCTGCTGGTATAAGAATGGTCTCCTCCCGGAGTTGAAGATGGCCTACTGGGCAGTTTGTTGTCGCCACCAGCAGAAGCATCGGGGAGCTTATTCTTACCACCACCACTGCCGTTAGGAGCACCACTACCTGATTTTGTAGAGTAGTCAGAGTCAGAGGAGTAGTCTTCTTCGGACAAGTCTGTCTCTGACGGACTGTTGTGCTCTGAATCCGATGGTGACGATCCTTTTGATGGTGGATATAAATTTGACGAAGATGAGGAAGCTCCAGATCCAGATCCTGACCCTGACCAACTTTTATTTTTCATATTACCTTCCGAGCTTGGCACAGGTGGAAAAGATGGCCACACTACCTTGGACCCGAGTGGGGAACCCGAGCCCGAACCATCAGCAATCCGGGGATAAGATGAGAGATAAGTTGCCGTTGGGCGGTCTACTCTTGGATTGGTCAGCGATTGGTAAAATGGAAGTCGGATTTCTCCCTTCATTAAGAGTGGGTAAAATCTGGACTTTTTCCAAGTAGGAACTTCTTGGCTTTCGCATGGGGTAAGGAAGTTTAAAGTTAAGTAAAGAAAAAGTGACAAAGTAATGGTAAATAATTTGCACGAAACGTTTTTGAATGCAACTGATCCCATGTTGCGCTTTAGCTCTTAGCTCTTTAGCTATCAAGTCAAAGTTAAGGTTTTGTGCCAAATCACTTGCGTTGGCAATTATAAAAATCCTGCTACTTTTACAACCACCTTGAGAGCTGGATAATTTTGGAATGTTGGTGATTTCAACAATATTTAGCCTTAAATCTATATTTTCATATCCGGGTGTAGGATTTAAACGAAAAACATAAACGTGCGGCTATAGTTTAGACAAAAGCATTTTATTCCACAAAAGCATATAAATATTATAGGACCATAACTACTTTGTATTTTTCTGCAGGGGGCGGGCTGCGGGAATCGGATGTGGCATTTATATGGGTCTGGATGTTCATGCGAGTCTTCATCAAGTTTGTTAGATCGAGTTGATAAAAACCCATTGAACATTTCAACGAGAGAAAATAATGAGTAGTTTTGTTAGTATTAAAATTGCATTTGAAAATTTCAATTCATATTGTTAGTACGGGCAACAATTAACCACTTGGAGTAGTCCCAATATTTCCCTATATTTTGTGTACCTATAATTAGTTTAAGATAATTCATCCTAGTTTCCTATGCAATGTACCACATTACACATTACTTTTACTGTGATTTTTGTCTCTTTTTCGCCAAGCGTCGCGCCGTATTTGATTTACTTACACGAAAATATCAATAGGGAAAAATTAGCATCAACAAACATCGACAAAACAACTCATTTACGACATTGTTCGTATGCATTGCCACGCTAAAACAAATTCACCCCACGCTTAAATCGCAATGCATTAAATATGAGGCGACTCAAGGTCATGCATGCTGATTTCCGTGCGTAGTATGTAACCTGTAAACCACACAAATAAAACCACCATAACCATACCACTACCTACGTTCTTTCTATTTTAATTTTAGTATTAACGTTCACACTATAGTATATTATAGGATGTATACGTAGTACGTAGCAACTTCTTTATAACAAAAAACAACCTAAGCCTACTAGGTGCCTAGGTGCCTACTGCCTACTTTGTTTTAGTTGGCGTACATCGTCATCGTCAGTGAAGAATCAAAATGACATATATCCATTTTTAGCTAGAAACAAAATGCATTATCTGCAAAAAAAGAGAAGATCTTGATCCTAAAAACATGTAAAAATAACACATTTTGCAATTTTCAAAAACATGTAAATAACACATTTTGCAATTTTCAGAAACATATAAATAGAATATTTTGGACTGTTTAAAAACATGCAAATGGAATATTTTGGACTGTTTAAAAACATGCAAATGGAATATTTTGCATTTTTTAAAAACATGCAAATAGAACAATTGTCACTTTTCAAAAACAAGCAAATATAAAATTTGGCACTTATTAAAAACATACAAATAAAACAGTTTGAAATTTTTCAAAACTCGTATTTACCATTTTATGCATTTATCTCATTCAGTTTCAGTAAATTTTTTGACATAGCTCCTTTTTATTCCAGCTTAAGTTGAAAAGAAATGGACCATTTTGATTCTTCACTCACGATATAGTTATTATAGTGATAGAACAGAATGTAAGGATACAGCAGGAGAGACAGGCTTCACGGTTTCGCTAACGCAAAAATTGACTGGGGCTGACTGTAACTAGTTACTTGCTGGCTGCAGTGACTCATTTTTATTCCTAAGGTCGTGTCCATTTAAGGGGGAAATTGCAAAAAAGTAACAGGTTAAAATACGTCTAGGTTATGGAGGATCCCAGTGTGTGTGACGTGCATTGTATGTTGCTCCACCTTTTATTGCATTCATCATCAGCTGTGCACCAATATTAATCGAACTGAAGTTCAGACCTGACTTGTGAAATAATTTGGTGTTTAATTATTTCGTCGTACGCAGAAGATAAGAAGAACCACATTGCATCTATTTTGGATTGTATTAATGTTAATTTTAAATTATTATTATCACTGCAATTTGATCAAACTCCGGAGTCCGCAGTTTTTAATATTATTGTGAATTGAATAGTGAATACAATATAGTTGATTACTTTATTAATTTCAAATTAAGCTTAAACAGCTCCAATAAAATGCCTGTTGTGTTCATTGATTCCAAGTGGAAGCAAATTGGATACTATGTTCTGTACATCTTGCTATTTGCATTCCTCATTACTGTCATCGTCAGCCAGTTACTTCCAACTTCTTCTCCTACTGTCTCACAACAAGCAGCGGACTCTGAGATTATAAAGTCAAATACATACGAAGATAAGCACAATTCTAAAAATCTCACGATTTTTCGTGTCTTAGGGAACTGAAGAAAGAAGTCGGCGACGACGTGGGAATGGAAAAAAAGTGTTTTGTGCTGTGTAATTGAGATAATACTCCCCTAAATAAGTATCAGTTTTCCTCTGTCTGCATAACCGTGCAATTATCACATATGCATATAGTTTTGCTTTTTTTGTATGTACGGATTTAATAACTATCCATTTTTTTTACTTCCTCATTAATTGTTTTTACGTCGACATTCAACTCTTTGTACATACAATCATACAACAGACGTGCAATATGCAAACTAATGTAAGTCAACATCTCGTTTATCATTTTGTAAGTTTACGATGTGTTCCAATAGCTAAATAAAATGTAAACCTACTAGTATAGTATGTGTGTGTATTTTTAGCAATGCAGAACTTTTTTTTCGTCTCATTCCGTGTTCCCAAATATCCCAATATGTACATATTTGCGGGTATAAATTACGTATGTAATCATATCGCTTGTTTTATTTCGTGCGAAAACGTAAATTTTGCGATTAACCACGCCACAATTTCAAACGATTTAATTTACTTACTGCCATAAAATTATTACTTTAAATAAAATAAACAACTCTGGCAGATTAAGCGAAGGGAAATACCCGTTCTCTTAACATCCTCTTCAGCTCACATGTATTCGCATGTTGACTTCATTAATTACGGAATTAAGTACGTGTACGTATGTTGTAAATGTAGGTATGTGCATGTATGTAAATACAAGATAATTATGGCTCTCGTGTATACAATAAAAGTCTGACAACTATTGACAACACACATGGAAGTGTAAGAAAAAAATTAACTTTTTCTTCACAACTTCTTAGAAGAGAGATGATTCTGCGTTTTTAAGGTACTGCAACTCCAGTTGATGTTGATATGTACTATGAATATAATTTGGATAGTTACGTAGATTTATTTACATATTTTGACGTCAATGGTTTAGTAGAATTATCATTATGAGTGATGGAACGATTTTCAATGCCATATAAAGTTGTCCATAGTTAGTCCTTCTAAAGGGTTATTGGTTCTCATTTTTTGTGCGCTTAATAATGGCAATGGTTATTTAAACCTGCAGTTGTCAGAAATGTATTTAGGTTGCATTTAATTACATAGTGTGAATCTGTGAAATTTGCATTTGCATTAGCATGAGATGTGAATTTTCAGAAAAATGTGTGCAGCCGAGATTTAAAAAATAACAGTTCCAGGAAAACTTACAATTTATAGTTTCAATTTTGGGAGCAAGGGATCTTCATTGTTCCTTCAGAATACGATGGCGATTATGCAATGGTTTTTATAAAGACTGACGTATTTACTTGTGCAAATGTATGAGACACCAAAAAATAAATCATGCAAAAAATTATGACGCACTCACAATTTGTAAGGAGATTTTAATTCTCAGAATTGATGAAAATTTCCAACAATTTTTTTGTCAGAAAAATGTACAATGCAACCTAGGTACGAAAAGCACGGGTTGGAAACAGGGGAAATGCAAAGATGCACAAGATGCAATGTATTATTATAAGCCAAAAATAGTATTCTGAAAGTGCAATGTCATACAACTTAAAAAAAAGTGTTTTTTTTATTGATGGCAAGCTCCATGTTGTAGTATAAAAGCCCAGAAGTCGGTAAACTGGAAATTATTCCGTTGAATTCTTGCTTTTAAAGAGCATCTCGTAAAGCTCCTTTGCAGAAGCCATATATTTCCGTAACCAATAAATAGTGCAAACGTCTTCAATTTCAAATACTTTCATTTTTATTTAAATTAATTTAAAAAATGATGGATCACAAATTAGTACTTTTGTTTGGTTGTGGATTAATGGTGTTGTACGTTCAGGCAGCTCCGCAATCCAATGTGTTGGCAATGCAAGCAGCCGGCAATGCTGCTAACTCAAATAGCCCACCAGGACAGGTATTTTAAATTTAGTTTATTATACATAGTATTTGGAGTCCGGAGCAGTCTCATTTATTTTCTACCTTTATAAATCAATACAAGGAAAACAATATTGGGATCTGGGGATCCCATCAAGGCAGGGATAGGAAACGATTATATTATACGATTTAAAAAAAAGTATTTTTTAATAATTGTATTTTTGTACTCGTGTTTTTATCTGACAGCCTCAATTTTCCATAAACGGCGGAGGAACTGGAAATAACAAACACAATTTCAATGCGGGTGGCAATGCTAATCTTGGAGCTAAATTATTTGAAAGTTCAAACCAGCGTCATTCAGTTGGGGCAGGAGTTAGTGCTGGACAAAGTTTTGGTCGATATCAGGTAATTCGAAGCAAGTTTACAAATCAAGAGAGTATATTATGGGAAACATAAAGTACATACGATACGAACTACGAATACGACCGAGACTGAAATTTTATGATTTTGTTTTTTAAGTCAATGTTGACATTAAAGTTAAGTATCACTTTTATTACTGGGCTTAAAAATAAGATGGCACTGCGCACAGCTTGTGAATACCTATATGTTAGTTTCAACAAGTACACACATCCAAGAATGCAATGAATTAAGAAGTGTTGAATTCTTTTGACTATACCGAGCCAATTTAACACGCTTTGATTTTAATTCCAGGGCCATTCTTATAGATCGAAACCAGATGTTGGAGTTGGCGCCGCTTACACATACAGATTTCGTGGATAATTAACTAGAAAAAACAAACGAGATTTGATGCCGTCCATTAAACCCATAATGATCGTAAAATGAATACAAATGCAACTATCTATATATACACACGTGTAACAATATTATATTTGCGAAGATACTGAAGGCTAATTTTTGGTAACGCCTAAAGATACTAAATAATTTGAATTTTGATTTCCTAAATGACTGCAATAAATTAATTTAACTTCTGTCAGATACTTTTGTTTAAACCAATATAATAATAATAATAAGAATTTATTCATTGAGTCGATTTGGCGTTGTTAAGTTTTTACAAAGTGGTTATTTTGTTGTAATATTTAAAACGTAATCTTAATTTAATGATGTCATGTTTGCCATGAATAAAAACTTGTAAGCTGTATAAACTTATTTGCAATATTTGCGAGAAAACTCAACCTACTTTAATAAGAATTTAGAATTAACACTTCTTTTTTAAAAATAATCCAGTGACGGTGGAAATGGAATTGGCTGACTCATTAAAATAATGTGGCATACTTACAGTTTCCAGTTATTATTATTATGTACCTGCGCTATAAGTAAATGCTATGTATGCACTGTATTTTGAGTGTTTTCTATTAGCGTGACTGACTAGTGACTAGTGAGTTAAGCGACGTACCGAAAAAGGTAAAGAAGGAGCTTGTTTAGGATGAAAAAAGGTTAATTAAATTAACACCTTTCTAGTTTCTACTTCATTGAACAGCTTTGAAAACACAGCAAGATCGCACTTTTCCCCTTCTTGAATATCCAATACGACACTTGCGATTAGAATTTACCTGAGGGACAGCGTATGTACTTACATATAATTAATGGCGTAAATTTTTCAATGGATACAATGTTGTAGGTACGTTAGTTCAGTATAAATTACAAAAAATTACATATGGAATTGCCACAGACCGTCGTGAGTGCACAAAATCCATCATTTAACACAGTTGAGTTAAAACTTGAAATAACCAGATTTCAGTCACTTTATAACTGCGCGGTGATCATCTCCGTGTAAACTACTTAAATAATTATAAAATGCAGTGTACGCGAGTTTTCGCCAGAAGAGATGAGGGATGTAAGTACTTACGATGAATAATCAAATTGAAATAAATTAGTTGCGTCTCTTCAACTGCTTGGTGAGAGCGGGAAGAAGGTATGGTGTGTATCAATATACCAATGAATTATAATATTAGTATATAGTGGATAAAAAACAGACCAGAGCAGAGCCATGGATTGCCGTGATACAACTTCCAATTTATTAATAGTGTTAAATTACCCAAGTGAACTACTTGTATATGCAACTGTGAGTCAGAATAAAATTTATACGCAGATTTTGTCCTCAATTTTGTAATTTTGTAAAAATTGTTCTAATTAGTGACTACGTCTCAACTCAACATCAACCTTGCATACATCTCAAGCCTCAAACCCTAAAGTCCAAGCTCAAAACCCCGACCATCGCGCATCGCTGTGCTGTACGCCATATCAATAGCTAACAAATTACGGGGTGGGAAAGTAGAAAGTAAGGCAGCAAGTCATTATATATTAGGTAGGTACGTTTCTTTAAAAGCATTTGCAGGTAAGATCTTCCGCAGCCTGAAATTTATAAAATACGTAAGAATAATCTTGAGACTGGATGCACCTATATACTCACCTTCTCTATACTGTATACTGTCTCCTCACCCCACGCCCGATATAGATATATTACTAACGTAAAAGTTTTACTCATTATAATTATTATTAGTATATGTGGATATACAGTTAGTGCTCAAGTGCTAATACAAAACAACCAAGAGAAATGAGCTCAACAGCAGCAAGATACAAAATTAAAAAAATCCAGAAGCCCAAATTTATTGTTAGATGCAAGTTTTAAAATCTTACTAACAACTGTAAGGTACATAATTTCCACAGGGGCGGGAAGTAGAAATATTTTCTGGGGTGGGCTAGTGTTGTGACTTGTGCACAAAGTTAGTTTGTTCTTGATTTTCTTATGGGATTTAACATTGGAAAATGTTGAAGAACAATTGTGCACAATCACAGATTGTTCTCCTATGTTAAATCCCATAAGGGGAAAGAACAATTGTTAACAAGTCACAACACTAGGGTGGGCTATGCATAATATCGTGAGTGAAAAATCAAAATAGCCCATTTCCAACTAAAAGCTACAATTGAAATAAGTTATGTCAAAAAAAGCTGCATGAGACAGATGCGCAAAATGTTAATTATTACGATTTTTGGAAAAGTGCAATCTGGTTTATTTGCGTGTTTCTAAAAAGTGCAAAATTTTCTATTTGCTTGTTTGTGAAAATTGCAAAATATGCAGATTTACATATTTTTTAAAAGTGCCAAATGTTCTATTTGCATATTTTTGAAAAGTTCACAATTTTCTATCTACATGTTTTTTGAAAAATGTAAAATGTTTTATTTACATGTTTTTGAAATGTACAAAATGTTCTTTTTAAATGCTTTTGAAATGTACAAAATGTTCTTTTTAAATGTTTTTGAAAATTGCAAAATATTATACGTACGTTCTTTCAGGCTCATGCTATTTTTTTTGTAGTAGACAGTGAATTTTGTTTCTAGTTAAAAATGGATCATTTTGATTCTTCACATCACTTGCGATATAAGTGGTATATTGCGATATATCTTGACTTAAATGCGCCAATGTTAAAATATTCATTGCGCCAATTCAACTGCCCTATAGCCCACTCCCTGGATCCGCACCTGCATATATATAGAAGGTAAAAAATGTATTTACCAAATTGAAATGGAAGTAAACACTGTAAAAGTACTTGCACATAATATGTATTCATGAGTCGTACAACTCGGTACTGTACCGTCATCTTCGCCGTAGTTTTGTTTATGACGGGCAAGAAGGAAGTTCGACACAGTGCACACAGTTAAAAGACTCACTAGTCAGACTCATTATACTTATGTAGCCACACGTCGAATGGTGCTCTGTTGATGTTGACGCTTTGCCGCGATGCGGAGGAAAGTTTATTTTCGATCTTGACTCCCTCCCGTAAAAAATCATAGATGCAAGTCAACTAAACCAGAGAGGTAATATTATTATAGAGAAGACGAAGACGAAGCGGACGGAGGCAGGAGTCATATGCATCCTTTCTTATAAGTAGTTTTGTTTTTTGATTAAAATCTGTGCAATGCGAAATGAAGCCGTACGAATACAAATATAAACTGAAACGGTATGTGTACCAGAATCAGAACCAGAGTTGAGCAATGTCCCGTTCCCATTGTCCTCGGTGCGGTGGTGTGAATATCAGTATCAGTATATGATCTGTGAGGAGGTGAGACGATACGATCATATATGATAATAAAATCCCTATCCCTACCTACTAAGTATACTGTCGCCGAACACTACAGAAATACGGCGTCTTTGAGCCCACGTACAACGTACCTAGCAGTAGTATTTACAAATATTTTCCCCAATACCCTTCAGTATCTTTATTGAACGAACGAAGAAAAGTGATTACACACACGCGAAAAAAAAATAACAAATGCACCGTGTGTGTGTGTGCTTCGACTACATCCGAAATCCGAAACCGATTATTTGACAACGACCAAAAATTGTGATACGAATTTGTAACGAATATTAACATTTCTGTGTATAAAAGAATTTTGATAAAAATTAATTTAATGGTGGTTTTATATGACATAGTTTTGCTCGATTCTCTAGTGTTTTTTTCACTTGAATTAATTATCCAACACATTCACAACAAATATAGTGGGGATTGAGTGCAGGAGACTTGTGTGTGTGGCGGTGATTTCAATCCGCTATATATATATATATATTCCAAATCATAATGCGGTTTAATCCATGTTTTTGCTGTTCCGCGGAAGCTGGTATCTACATGTTGCTATTCTTTAACCTGGTAAACGTTTTTATGATCAGCTGAAAATTTTTACCTCAAAATTTACATATATTTTCTTATGCTATGCTTTATGCACTGTTTTGAATGTTAAATTTTAGAATGTAAGTAACAGTTCAGTGACGAGTGAAATATTATTGCTTTGATAACATTGAAATTTAATGGTGCGATATATTTTTATTCGAATTAATTTCTCAAATAATCCAAGTGATGGATTGAGATATCATAATGCATCATAAGGTTATAATGTAAATTATTTTATTATGGACGGCAGTTGTATATAGCATCCCTAGTTGTGTTCTCCGTGGGATTTTCAGCATGGACACTATCGTCAATAATTTATGATTATGAGCCCATTTACGACCGAGATTATTTTCAGAGTCATGAAACTCATTTTCTGCGAAAAAATTCTGTCGGTGAGTGTGCGAAATCATTTTTGTTTATGTAGGTAACTTGCTTATGCAACTTGTAAGTACCATTACATTTTTATTGGTTGTAAAAATCGATTTTATAGGTAATAAATAATATCTGTTGATAAAATTGTGGTTATTTTGTAGAGTACAAAACGGTGATCGTGATTATATGGATAGCGTACCTTATATATTTTGCACTGGAAATATTCTTGGGTCTCTATCTTCTCAAAACTGTCAATGTGGTAAAATTTTCCTCCTTTATACATAGTTCACATCGCAGTTATATATATGCAAGTAATACGTATTTCATAAAAATATTTTTTTTTGTTAATTCCTTTATCGTTTAAACAGGGAGACAGTGAGACTGGGAGGAAATGTCGTTGTTGGGTGAAGACCCGAACAATTTTGCTAATATCTTCGATTCCATTCGTTGTTCTTCACTCATACTTACATTACCAAATCTATGGGATAATTATAATCTCTTGCGTCTCTTTTTACCATATTTACTACATGATAGTAGTTCAGTACTATGCTCATGAAATCGATGTTGAAGTGAATACAGCACGAATGTGTAATTCTTTGAAATGCCGGGTTTGTCTCACATACACCCGTGCCTCCAAAAGACCGCTCACTTTTCAGTTTGATCAACCATAAATTATATACTACTTGTATCTTTGAATTAAGCAATAAAGCAATCGTATTTTTCTAACCATGTAGCATTTGGTTCACTCCTGGGCTATTAATCACAACTTTATACGACATTTGCATTCAGATTAATTCATTATTTAAACTTCATTTTTTAACATTTGAACAACCATTTCGAACGAGTAAAACTGCTTTGAAGGACTCATTTGGCATAAACGGCTGACTTGCAAAATTGAAACATGCATACAAACACAAACGGCGCAATAAAATTAAATCTTTCCATGGATCATTTGCGGTCAAAGCTGTTGGACTCATAATTAATGCATGGTTAAATTTTTCGATTATTCCTTATGATTATGCTTATACACGCATTTAAGCACATTACTATACGTACCTAATTATATTTACCCATATAGGTAAGTACCTAGTATGTTGTTTAACTGGTGGTAACATTGTATCTAGAAATTTGCGATGTGACGATGTACAACATTAACAATATTTCAAAATTTTAATAGTATTGTTTTTCGTGTCCATATTAATATGAAATTGGTCATTTGGAATTTTATTGAAAGGCTGTTTTCATAATTTATTTAAATTTGTATTATTTGTCATTTATAAACAATAAACTATGTTGTTGTTGACTGTGGTCATCTGACCTCGGAATAGGTGGCGATAGAAGAACGAAATGTAAGGGGTCGTCCATAAATGATATGATGGGTAGGGTCAATGGGTCTACTGGAATATTTATGACATCCCATGTTAAATATAGCCATTTACGCAATGGTTAAGCTGATGACAGGGGAGTCACAAGGTCCTAGAAATGGAGATATTTCGATGATATAATTTATGGACAGCCCCTAAGATCCGCTCATTACTATTGCTCAATAAAGCAAAACGCACGGTACCGTATTTCTCCGAACAGAACCCGGGCCCAGGTTAGAACCAGAGCCTAGAGTGATAAGCTTAGTAGCTTGGGATCGTCCATGCGTGATTTAACTCAAAATGTCTCTCTTTTTGAACCCACCCAACCCCGTGTCATCACCTTACCTTTTACATGGGAAGTCATCAAACCCGTTATAGACCCATTGACACTATCAATGACATCATTTATGGACGAACCCTACGAAAGTACATAGTATATACAAGACATAAACCCTGCGATAAAATAAGCAATATGTAAAAAGTATGTAGGTCCCGTATTTCTTCTAATAATTCTCCCCGGGAGTAATGAACACGGGCGGGAGGTATTAGAGCCCCAGGAGTTAGGTCAAATATATCCACAGACAAGGAAGTAATTTAAAAAAATACAAGTTTAATCAAAAGCATACAAAAGCCATGACCATATAGCCCCCGGGAGTTATACGAGACCCGGGAGTTATTAGAGACCCGGGAGGTATTACAGACCCGAGAGGTATTAGAGACCCAAGAGGTATTAGGAGAAATACGGTAGGTACCAAAATAGTTTCAGTTCTACTACCTACTGTATCGCATGACAAATAACAACAATACATTATATTACAATGGATTAGCGATGAAATATTATACGTACATTTCTAATTAAATTAAATATAAACTGCTAAATATGCATGTTACCTAGTTGCGAATACTGACCGCACTTGAATGCATGACGCAAATCGATAAATGAGTTTATTGTGGTATGTTTATAATTTTTGTTTAAAATGCTATGTACATAGCAGAAATTTGCTGCACATAAACAAGCAATAAAATAGAAGTCATAAACGGATGAATTCAGCATTGTTATCGAATTTGAAATTAAGAGATACATAATATATGTATACATTCGATGCGTTCTGCGCTGCGGTCACTAGTCACTAGTAAAAAAACTAGCAACGTACTAACCTAGGTAACTTCAATTGTCACGCATTATGAATTCAATACTTTAATTATTCTTTTCAGTGCAATACTGTTAAGGGTACGTGACGGAAGCACGGTTCAATTGATGATACCAATAACTCACAAGTGAGCAATTCCTGTAAAGAATTAGAATTTATAATTTTTGTATAATATGATTGTACTTGCGTGTATCTCACTACAGATAATAATTAAATCAAAACCCTGGCATAACCTTTCCATTTACGTCAGTACCATTCAGAACTTTGACTGATTAAGTCACAATTGCCAACATCTGGAAACCAGTTGAAACTAGACAATCCAACTAATTCAAGCAAATTACAAGGATCCAGAAGACCCTAATCCAAACCAAGTTGAAGATGCAACTATTTTTGAATATTCTCCTGTGCTCTTCGTTGGTCTTCACTTTAGGGGCATGTGGAGAAAATTCAACAGGTTAGTATAATATACATATAGATACCTACCTATACATAAGCACTCGCACTCATACCACGTTTTCAGCTGTTATACTGCCTTATATAAAGCACTAGCTTTTTCCTTTAATAATCACAAAAAAAGGCTATTTTACAAAAAAATTTAAATTTTTTTCTAACGCCGTGTTTGGTACACGTAATACATTAAAAAAATACGTATTTATGCAATTGCAAGTTTGCGGTTTATTAGGTTAGATATGTACTATAAACAGAAATTGACCAAAATCCTTCGCCAACCATTTTAAGTCAATAAAGCAGCATACAATGACAGTGAAATTACTGCTGAAGTCTCAAGTTGTGAGGTGACTATTAAGTCACACTTTAACGTAATTCGTGCCGCGTTTATAACAATAATATGCTTGCATGTAAGCGATAGCTGGCAACTAATGTCTTGTTCTTTTTTCACTTACTGCCTCGATTTATTGCTAGCGTTTTTCAAATTATATACATAAAGTATTATTTATGTACTAAAACCCGAATGAACAATACTCTACTCTACGTAAACGTTATTTCAATTCCTTGGTGGTTTTTATTTTCTAAGAATTTCCCATTTAATACAAGATACATAGGTATAGAGTAGCACACATATATGACATTTGGAATTTCCAGTAGCGACTGACTTTTAACGACATAAATACAAATATGTAGGTACACCTACAGATATATATTAAAGTTTCTTTGAGGAAATAATTTATGAGGTTTGCTCACTTAAATTTAGCTCTTTGTTAAATGCAAGCGTATTAAATTTAAGATTAACTTTATTGTCGTGAACACAAAATCCATTCACAATATAAAGTGAGCCACTAGTCTGAAATTGTCAGTTGGGTTGAGAAGTTTTTCTTGTTAGAATTTTTATTCTAGGATAATACTTGCAAATAATACTTGTCCAAAAATGTGGAAATTTTTGTTTCTTATTTTGTGTTTCACACAGCTGTCTGTTCATGGACATCGAAATCGATACCATCATGACCGTGAGTTTCAGTAATACTAACTGCAGCAATAATAAAAGTGATTGCTAATATTTTCATTTATTTTTTTTAATTTACAGGGGACAATCAGGCACCATCATGTGCAGCAACTACATGCCCTACCGGCACTTTCTGTGAATTGGAGCAAGTTCAGTGTATCCGTGCCCCATGTTATCCAATACCAACATGTAAAACCAATCCAGGTATGCCATAGCTAAACTTCAGTAATAGATAATAATCATAACTAGAAGAACTGACTAATTACTTACTTCAAAAATAAAAAAGATTGCTCCAAGGTTAGTATATACTTCTTAATTTAACGTAAGCTCATACTTTTGCATAATTTTTAATTTGCAGACACAAATCAGGCACCATCATGTGCATCAACTTTATGTGCTGAAGGCACTTTCTGTGAATTACAGCAAGTTCAATGCTTCGTGGCCCCATGTTATCCAATACCAACATGTACACCTAATCCAGGTATGCAAGCTAAACTTCAATTTCAAGCTTATGCAATTTTTGTTTTAATAATAATTCGAAGAACTGCAGATCAAACAATCATACAATAATTTTAATTTTAATTAACTGCTTGCTAATGAAATTTTGTGTTATTTTTTTAAAGAACCCTCAGAACCCTCTGATTCGAAACTTACTTGTGCGAATGTACGCTGCCGTTCGGGAACTCAATGCGTAATGAAACAAGTGCAATGCATAAGGGCTCCATGCAACCCCAGACCTCAGTGTGTACCCTCAGATAATCCAAATTAAATCCAATACCTGCACAGATTTCAGTCCGATGAAAAGTTTCAGATTGAATTTCAATGTCGAGGTTCCACTACATTCTCTGTTAAAAGCTGCACAGAACTTAAAAAATTGAAACTGTACTCAAAACATAAAAATTTAAATTAAAAATCAAAACGTGATGAAATTTCGTGGTGCACTTTTATAATGTACTAGCTTGACTGATCAGATAGTATATTCATCCACATGACAAGTTATGAGACCTCACATTGAATGGCACTAACATCTAATAATATCGATTCTAGAATATGATTTCAATAAATTGATTTAAGCATTCGAATAAAGAGTTCATTTTGAGCTTATACAATTTAATCATTTAGAAATTACTTAACGAAACTGTTTTTGGACAATTTAATCAATTCCAAAAGTAACAATAACCATTTTAAACTGACTTATTTTTTGTGAATAGTGATCCAACAAAAATGAAATGTTGGAACCAATCAGGTTGTAAATTATTATCGCAAACATCTATCATGTCCCACCAAACCGCCTGAAAAAGCAATTGTGTCGATTCCGTCCAATACTTTATTGCAAGCGTCGCACAAACTTTCTTCTTCCGTAGCAAATCCAACGTTGCTTTGATTTTCTTCAAGCTTGGTGTCAAGATACACTCGTGAAGAAAGGGCTTTTATCATTTGAGTTTGACGCCGCTGTAAAGTGTAAACAAGGTTTTCAAAACAATTTTTCTTTCATAACCTCTTGGGTACTAACTGTTTTTATATTACTGCAATTTGTTCAGTTAGGTATACTACCGTATGTAAAGCAATGCGAGTTGCTTGTTGAAGAACCCCAGCAATGGCGGAGAGCGGTATTTCGTCTGGTAACAACGACATAACGACTAATAAATCGAAATCTTGAATAAAATCCGATAAAACTGCAATTAAATTTTCTGAGTCCTGCTTCTCCTGCGATCCACTGCAATTATTAAAATTTCAATAATTTCATTAGGACAACAATTGTGCATTTAATGCTGGAATTCATGCTTTTCCAAAGGCACGCGGCTCAACTCATTCGAATTCGTGTGAACAAAACTTACTTTATATACAGACGTAAAAGCTCTAGATATGCTCTTCGTTTATCGTTAGCATTGCCCAGCTTCCGGCAATACTCTCTTGCTAGACTATGATCATTCAGTTCTCGAGTCATTACAATTAAAGCGTGTGCGTGGTCCCCAGCCTGCATTAAACAAATACGTTACTAATTTACCTTATTGATCATAATTTACAATTAATGTAGGCTGAAATCTTAAAAAATAAATACCTTTCCATGAAGAATAGCTAGCTCCTGTCTTAATGTAGTGTTCTTAAGTTTTCCGATAAGAAATTGGTACCGCAAATTATTCGACTCGACAATCAGCTGCAATAGTTTTTCCCTCGTACTTCGAGACTCCGAACTACCACCTGAGTTTGCTCCAGATTTTGACTCTAATATTCTTTCAATGTACAAAGTGGCAAGGTATGTATGTATTTCAGTATCATCCACTTTCTTTTCATAAACCACATGTTCTAGATAGTCAATGCAAAGATCTGCTATGGAATGTAACTTTTCTGCTACTTGTAAAGGTTGGAATTGTTCACAGATAGGTTTCCTTTTTAATACTTCAATCGACTGCGAAGAGTCAATTTTCTGTAGTTTGAAGAAGTAATTCCATACTATGACTGGATCATTGCAGCTGAGTGAAGAGAAATACATTAAATCAATTAATTTCGAAACAAAAATAGGACATTTAAATAATGATAATCAAATCGAGTTAAGCCAGCTTAAAATTAGCTTACTCTACTAAAATATCGATGATCAGACCAACGATGTCAGAAATATTTTCATCATCAGATGACAGATCTCCACTAGCTAATTTAAGCCACAAGTCTAAACTTTTCTCAACATTCCCAAGCGCTCGGTACAGAAAACCCGATTGACTGTATAATTTTAGGGAGTCGAAATACTCCAAAGCATCTTGAAAGTCTGCATTAATAGATGAAGCCCTCCTTAACAACTGTTTGTATTTTACACGATCAAATCTTGCAGCGAGTTTTAGTAGACTTGTAGACAGATCCTAGAAAGAGACATACAATTTTAACTCAAAAATAAACTCTACGGCAACCCTGTCCTCCAATGTGGACAGCACATGGGACTAAAATTGTATTAAAATTTATGCAGCCCACCTAGAAAACTCTAAATATGACATTAAAACAAACGAAATTAGATACTAATTGAATTACCTGCGAAGAGTTTGTTTGCTCATTCTCAACCAATAATTCAATAACAAACTGTGTTGCTTCTCTCAGCACAGACTCGTCTCCTTTCGTAATATCATTTATGCCAGAAAAATGGTGAAGTGATGGTAAACACTGGGTGTATGTCGACGTCCCAGGCAATACATTTTTATACAGTAAAAGGATCTACAAAAAATTAACTTGGTGTGAATGTGATTAACACTGAACAATCTGGATACGTCTCTATATTCCTTAATGAATAGGTTGAGTTACCTCTCGCAAATCTACTCCCCCTTCAATTATAGAATATCTAGATGATTCGTAATCCGAAGCAGCCAAATAGGCAAATGCAGCTTTTCTGTGTATTTTGGATGCTAGATATCGTTGACTTTCGGGTCCAGCATTTTGAAGAAGATTGAAAGCTTTTGAAATATCATCCGTAGCTAGAAGAGACTGGTCATAAAAAGAATAAAATTTTCAAGTTACAAACGAAAATATTGTACCTACATGGCTAAATCATATTATTAGTTTATTGTCAAAAAAAGTCACCTCAACTTGATCTTCAATAGAAATCGCGTTAAATTTGTACAGTGTCGAGCCAGTCCATGCGTAAAGATTTCCTTCAATTACTTGCAGAGATTTCGCATTTGAAAGTCGAACCGAAGCGCAATGCGAAGGGTCAGTCAAACTATAACAAAGTTAAAACGTTCCCACTGAATCACATTTTCAACATTAGTCTTTTTGCTATTCTTTGGTGAATCAATTTATTTCAAGGTATGATTAGTTTTACCTATGCACATAAATGGAATCGATGCAAGCAGCTACCACATTGAAGTTGTGAACAGCAACCTGATTTACTTTATCAGGCCATACAATTGGTGGTCGTTCAGACGTCCCGGCTGAAGTAACAAAGACTCCAAGTGATCCCGGTCCCAATACTAAAAACTCTTCCTAAAAACAGCAAGGAACCAACTCTAAATATCTATGATGTGGTTTATATGTACAATCATCGCTTTTATTAATTACGATCGTGTGCAGCATGCTAGGAAAACGCAATAATTAATAAAACACATAAATATACAAATCTATAATTAATTAACTGAAAGATTATTCGCATAAAGCGCAAATAAATGACTTAAAATCAATACCTTCTTAACGTGAACAACTTTTGCTTGAACTTCCCTCGAATCAAAATCACAAAGCTTTTGCACTGACTTTTTTGTTGAATTAGAGTTGACCATGACATAATGTCCGATGGCAAGAGCAGCACATATCAAGCCGGACTCAACGCTTATTGAAAGTGCTAAGGACTCAACATTTATCTCTCGGACTAACTTAAAGCCTTCGGATGACACATGACAAATGAAGATCGATGTTTTGCGACTGAAGCATAGCTGTGAAAGATTTCAATAGCTTTTATTTGTAAGTACATACATGACCTAACTACATACAATATTTATTTACTCTTTATGAGTGTTATTCGAGAGCAAATTGCCGAATAATTTTAATATGACAGTATAACATAAAAAATCCTCCCTTAATATTATACACTAAGTTCCCATGTTTGCGAATAGTTTTGTCTAACTAGAATAATACGTATCAATAATATTCACGAGAACGAAAATATTTTACACACGTAGATATTGCTTCGACTTTAATTATAATGTTAGTAGAAATAAGTTATTCAGAATTCTCTTATAATATACGCAGAAACTCTACAAAATCACATAACACAGTAAAGATTCGAAACTAGTTTTTGAATAATAACACAATATCTTCAGAAATGTCTTTTTCTTTAATTGAAAGTCAAATGTAACTAGGTATTTCTAAATTATTAAGTTGGCTTTGGTTAACAATTTAACACTACCCAAAAGTCACTATTATAAAATATAACACTTAGAAACTAAAATTGCGTAGGAACTAAGAACTAACAGGTGCTACGAGGAACAAGCTCATACTATTTTGAATGTTAATTTAAGTATGACACATATGACCACATCCAACGGGACACTCTTTATGTTTTGCAAACCACGATCTAAGATGAGCAACGTGACCCCCATGTCCACAACCCTGGCACCACGACATTAGCCCTGAAACTGTGCCATGACAAATACCACATCTTGCAGCAGTCTTTCTGCATTTCTCGCAGTAATTTCCAGCCCGGAGACTTATAGGTTTTCCACACTGTCCACAGCACACCAAATACGAAGTACTCTGTTGAGATAAATGTCCCAAAACTCCGCACTGTTTGATTACTAGAGCTGCCTGAGCATACAGTCGATACCTTTGAAGCAATTCAACGTAGCCCCAACACCAAGACTCCAGCAACGAGGGATCAACTGGCAATTTGTCCAACGGGGACAAAACTAACCATACACACACGGATGTTTGAACATCTCCTTGCTTAGCGTGATAAAATAAAGCCTCCATTAAGGCTTCTGTGAAATCCAGAGAAGGAACAGGCTCCACGTTCGTAACTGTCAACTGACTAGTCCGGTTTTCAATTGCAACGGTCTCTACCGTTTCTTCGGTATCACGAGGAGAGCAATCTTCAAGGTGAATTGGAGGAGACGACCCTTCTCGAATTTCATGACGCAACTGAAAGGCTTCAGCTGGAAGTATCTGCCAATCTTGTTGAACTTGAAAATCGTAAGTCGGTCCTTGAGGAATAAACATACCATGATTTAAATGCAGGCCCGAAGCTATTTCAGCCAAAAAATCTTGTTTTTCTGTTTCGGAACTAGAATTATTGTTTACATCATCATCCGAAACATTGCCTTCTTCATTGTCATCTTTTGGAGGAGTGGCCAACACTGGATCTACTGTTTGCAAACTCTGAGATGCTTCCGTGGATACAGTTGAATTAAATAATTTTGCTAGCTCCCACGTCATTGCAACTTGTGGTAGATTCAAGGAACAAGCAACCTGGGCGTTGTTTTCGCACATCTCGGGAATACTTTTTCCCCAAAGAATGTATCTGGAAGCGCAATCTACGTGAAAAGAATTTGTCACTAGTTTTGCAACTTCGAAGGCAAAGAAGTGGCTTTCAGCTAAGTGAAACTGCTCATCGAGGGATGCTGATTTTTTAAAAATTGGAAATCGCGAAATAGTGTTCGCCTCCGTTTGATGTGAACTAATGGCTTGTGCAATTTCTCCGCGCCTGATATTTAATGCTAAAGCTTGAGGTATTGCTTTACTTGCAGGGCGAGATGCATCACGGAATACATGCTGCCACACAGTACAATCCTTGGACGTCGAAATAAAGACATGTGGACTGTTTTTCCAGGCTATTCCAGTTGCAACGTCTTTATGCTTTTCGAATGCAGCAAATGGTACAAATGGTCTTCGTACGTCCCAGACACAGACAGAAGCATCCACGACGAGTGAGGTGCTCCCGATGTGATTTTTCCTCTGTGGCCTCCACTTAATTCGACCCACAGACGCTACAGTTTGTATGGTATGATCTAATGTGGCAATATTCGTCACCGTCCATACTTTTATGGCGCGGTCACGACCCCCAGTTGCTAACACATTCGGTGAGTCGGGATGCCAATCGCAACTAAATATGGGACCTGAATGCGCCGCAAAAGTAAAGTAAGGCCGTTCTCCTCTTCTGAAATCCCACAATTGTACGGAGCCATTTTCACTAACAGAAGAAAAGGAAGAGGCACTTTTAGGTACAAACTGAATATCTCTCACACTTTCTGAATTACTGGTAAACGTCATGCGGGCATCCCTGCTTCGTAAATCGAAGAATTTCACAGTTCCATCTTGACTTCCAGACAATAAAACTTGGGGATCCACAGGATGGAAAATAACTTTATGTACAGTTCGCTGATGATCAGCAAATACGTGTTCTTGTTTCGCTCTAGTGCTTTTTGAGAGATTCCAAAGTACAACAGCTCCGTTGGTTGCACCAGTTGCTATAAGATTTTCGTCCAAAGAACTCCATGTCACATCGTTGCAGGAATAGTTTAAGTTTAAATTTTTTCCAACCCGAAGATTAACTTTTTCGACGAATGCATCTTCTTCTATCGATAAGATTTTAAAAACGTTGCGACCAGCCACAACTACATGAGTATTGTCTTTTGACAGAGAAAGTGCATTTGCGGGGCCATCTCCGAGTGCAAAGCTCATGGACTTAGTTGAGTTACTGTCCCGCTGCATGTTGTCTATATTACCTACGATTAATTTAAGCTAGCTTATTAAATTCTAAAATAACAATTATTATTACTGAGCAGAATTATTTTAGCGCTCGTAGTAAGTTAGCCCAGAAAAAAAATCAATTGTCAATAATAATAGCAACTATACCAATAAATTACTCTGCACAGACTCATATATACGTGCTCGTCATCTAAACTCATGTGTACACACTATACCGAATAATTATTCAGTAAGAAGTAACATTTACCTCAACAATAAATGGATCACCACTAACTGGATTTTCATCCACTGAAACAGCAGTAACGTTCCCTGCGTTGTTACTCCCTTTAACTTCTAGAGTTTGCAAATCGTATAATGCTAGGCTCCCGCCAGACAAGATTATTAAGCTGTCTAGAGCTGATGCAGATCGGATGTAAATGATAGGTTGTCCTTGACCCTGTTTCATAAAAACATACAGTTAAATTAAAGTAAATCACATTAAATATTGACACTAAATCATAGTAGGCAGTTTGGTACTACACCGCTTGACGCTAAATAAATTTATTAATGTGTATGCCCAGAGCTGAACTATTATATATATAGAAGCTTTATACCTTGCCAAGGACTGTCGACCTGACCTTCGAGTATTTGGTCTCGTCTTCAGTGATAAAGTATTCAAAAAATAATCTAATAGGAGGAAGAGTATTTCATATTTAGTTGCGTACTTCATTGGTATATTAAATTACATATTGTGAAGTGTCATATTATGTCTATTATATGCTAATGGTGTTTTTGACCATTAACAATAATTATTATTAATAAATAAATGATCCAATTACTACTAATTGACTTACCCTTCTAAAGTACCAACAAAAAGGCGACTATTACAGCACTCGATGCAAGTGATCTGTAAAATAAAAATTAATGTTTTGGGGGTATTATACTCACTGCTCTCTGCTACATTCAACATTACAACTTACAACCAGTTCACCTGTTTGGTAAACAATAAGTCATAAGCGGTCACTGACCCTTATATACAAAAAGTTAATTTGACGGTTTCAAAAACAGGAACATACAATACTCAACACCAAGTTTGAAATGAAATATCTAAACTTACTAAACTAATAACAACTACTGTTAAATAATTTAAACATCCAACCCTTACAGTTAGATTAGTTAAATTTAGAAAACATTCTTACCTTCACCGGCAAACTATTGTTATCTAAATTGTCAATGACGTTTAGAGGATTGTATATTTTGATGTCTTCCATCTATCTAATACTTAATCATTAATAGTTCACTGATATAATGTTTACAAGATTGCAGATCGACATACAAATAATTTAGTATGTTTTTCATTTGTTAACATAAAATGTTTATTGCTACTAAGTACACAGTCAGTGACTGTAGTTCGGACCTGTTGTGGGTGATGTAGTCAAAACCTGTCAAAGTCCCAACCAATCAAATTATTGGTTTTGAGAAATTAGAGCATTTGCGTGATCTCAGTGATCTCACAATAAGAATAAAGATTGCCAGAACCAAGGTGAAGTTGATGAAGACTCTAAATCTGCACGACACTGACACTGACTGATAGAGATTCATTCATGGAGATGTGGAATTTACAGGGGAGGCGTTGTGCATAAAATGTGGAGGAGAATACATCGTATTTTCGTATACGTACTGTTTTAAAGATGCTGCTACATTACTACATTACTACTACTATGCTACTACTACTACTGCTGCTTTATGCTGTATGTGCTCTTTGTATTTGCGGGACGATTCGTCTACGGGCGTTAAAGCCTACGTGCTATTGGACAATTGGAGCGGCAGAATATAGAAACAACTGTGCTAAAAACTGTAGGAGATAACTTTTCGTTTAAAGTTTTTGTAACCGATTTAATGATCATGATTTATAATATATTATTATTATGACATTATGATGCAGGAGAATTCTATAATTTTTCTTTTCCCTATTTTTTGGTATACGATCGGTCACTACAATTTGGAATCACTGCATATAGCCGTAGCTAGGTAGTAGGTAGCTATTATTGACCACTTCAGGCACCCAATATACCAAAACCCAACTTCAATACTAAAATAAAAAGGTATTAAATGTTCTTTCCGATACTCATTCCTGTCAAAAAGAGTGGTTGCAATAAAAGCCACACCAGGACTCAGGACGTCAGCCAAAAGATTGCAACCAATATTTTAGGAATTTGTTAGCGAGTTATAGAGAAAAACTGTAAGTCAGTGTTGAGTGTTACACAATTATTATTGCAATAGCCGTAAAGCTCAGGATACAAAACAATGCTTTCTTAAATTAGAATAATTACACCAATTTCATACAAGTTATTGGAATTTTTTTACATCTAGTAAAACAAATCATGAGAGAAATGAACTTATTTATTTAACAGGTTCACTGACATGCATTCATGTCTGCCCGGTTGGACACAGTACTGAATGCAATTTTTATATTTTAAATATTCATGCTACATAATAAAATTTTAAATGGTCCTCTAAGAGCAAACATTAAAATATCATATCCGCGGACATCATGTAGAATCATATCAGACTTTTAATATCACCCCCACCTAACCCACCTCACCCACTTCCACTACTGTCAGCGGTTGAGGGGTATGTCAAAAGATTTTTATTTATTACTACTCACTAGTCAGCAGTCAGCATACACCTTGATTTGTTTACCGTCGTCCCTCGTCCTTCTAATATGTAGCCCAGTAATCCCGCTACTAGCTATGCAAATCCTGTATATATCCATGAAGTACTTAAAACAAGGCAAGGTGTAATTATCCGACTATCGGAACCTTGTCATATAACATTAAAAATGTTATTCAAGACACATTTCGGGTTAAAATAATTTTTTCAATAAAATATGTCGTGCCTTTTACTGATCGAGTAATAAAACACAGAGTCACAGAGAGAAATAAAGTGATACTAGCCAAACAAGAGATTCACCTCAAATCCATCAGGATTTCAGGGTTCTACCCACTACCCGGAAACCAATATTATTATTAAATCCTTCGTATAATATAGCACGCCGAGCAGGCACGCACTGGCATTAATGGTAGGTCTTAATGCTCCGTTGTTATTAAATCTATTACATATTCAAATTTTGATATCTACACCTTTGGCCTTACAAAGTAGCAATGCATCAATTACAGTAAAATTACTTCATTTATTACGCTCAACACCGTGGTCAAACTTGTAGCCCTGTCTTAATTGTATAATACTCTAGTAACCTATTATAGCATAGCCGCATGCCCAAATTACTGCAGACTGCATGAAGCTGGCAAAAAAGTATTTAAGCATATACCTAGTGCAATTGAAGAAAATAAAAACAAATCTAATTTTACTCGGCGAAATCGTCTTCAGAAAGGAGTCAAACGGCAATAATAAATAAAAAGGGATAATAATGAAAATACATTTTGAGAGAATTAATAATTAAATAATATACACTCGCGTATATATTTTATAAGCTGTTCGGAATTCGGATTCGGAACTGTTGTGTTCTTTTTCATTAATTCATTCAATCAAACAAGTTACCAGCAGAGCTAGCAGCAGAATATTTTCAACTTCAAACTCCAACAAAAAAGAAGAAATAAATAACACTTAAAAAGCATTAATTAATTTTGAATTTGAATTAAAATAAAAAATATAATATTTTAATAGTTACAAATTATAAATAATAATTTTTTTACAATTTGCAATTTATTGCAACTGCTAACTGCTTGCTCACTAATGTAAATGAGCCAGCCTACTAGCTATCCTTGCCTGGTTATACGCCGTAAACGAATCTTTTTCGACGTAGAATATGAATGATGAAATCTGCTACCGGACTAGATGTAGATGTACTTATGTACTGCTGTAATATCAACTGTTGCCACGAATACTCAAATTGCTAGAAATTTCCAAGTCATTCGCTATTCTATTCACTCTTCGCTCCCACGGCTCACAGGTAAATTATGGTAGGTTTAGTAAATTGGTAAAATAGATACACAGATACATATTACAGATTCATCGTGGATTTGTGGAATACATACTACTTACTGTAGTAGTATTAGAAGTTATATTGGACACAAAACTCGTGGTACAGGTACTCTGAGCAAAAATAAACTAAAGGCGAACGAAAGAACTTACTTAAGTAGCTACAAGTACTTAAATCAAAAACAATATTAATATATTTATGAGTGGTAAATTGCTTGTTAAGATCAAGAAAGCTTCAGATTCAGCATTCGCTGAAGATTAATAGTGGTACAGACAGCATAGACGAAATAGTTACATTTTACATTTGTCAGTGCTTAAAAAATAACAAGGAACTGACAAACGGAAGTTAAACGTAAGTATATTTTTATTGCTTCTTTTTTTCCTATTTCATATTTAGTTTCCTCTTCATGTATTTGGACTAATAATGAACTAATAAGATTGTTGGTTGTTGGACCAAATTCTAATGTACTGCTTTTACTTTCAACTTTTAACCATTCGAGGTTGTCATTTAGTTGATTTAGTTGAATGCAATTTACATTTAAACATGCTATAAATATTTGATATTGCGTCAGTCAGTTGCGTCAGTCATTTTTGAATGTACACTTGGCCTCCAACCGTTGATGCCCGCTTTAGATTTTACGTAAAGATGAGGGAAGCGGATGATGCTAGCTAACCATCAACCATATTAAAACTATCCCAATACCAATCTTCAAATTAAGAGTATGATGTTGTGTGGTAGACTGCAGACACCGAACGACAACTGCATGAAGTTGCTAAAGAGCTGACTGCATTGAAATTTTTCTTATGATGTTCATTTTATTGACCCTGCTATATTAAGATAGTCATTTGGCCATGCCATGATAAACATCTTGGTGTAGAATGAATATATATATTAACGTTTATTGATTGGTCTTATTGATCATTGCGGATAGACAACGCAATCAGTGGTTAAGATTAATATAGCTAATTACTACCTGCTAAGTGAAATAAATTGGAACTTTTATAAATACTACTATTATATTTTGCATTTATTAAATGGGTTTATTACAGCAGTTGTCGTTGTCAGTGATAAATAGTGTTAAATTCATAGTCATAATAATCGTGATGTCATAATGTAAATAACCTCGTATGTAAGAAATGTTTGAGCATGAAACTTATTATTTATTTATTTCTTAAAAGTGGCTTAGTATAATGCTTAAATTGACATGCAATGAATTCAAGTGACGTTTATTTTTGTATTTTGTTTTTTAGAAAAATGCTGTTCACCAACGTTTGCCGTGTGGCTATGATGCCGATTCGTACGACCATGATAAATAGCTCAGCGTTGATGAAATCATCAAATGTAACCGGTTTCTTAAAAATTCAGTCTAATGTGGGGAATTCAGTCCGAAGTTTCAAGGTAAATGTTGGAAATAACCTGCAGAAAAATGATAGTCATTTTCTCCGGAGAGCAAAGGAGCGAATGACCTTAAAAGAACGAGCAATGCAACCATCTCAAGGCACAGCTTTAGGAATCGGTAAATTAATTATACTTTGACTTTCTTATTTGATAAAATAATCTGGTTATTTGCAAATCTGCATGTACAAATATTGTTTTACATATCATATAACAATTTATATTCAATTTTTTTTCAACAGGACAAGGTGCTTTGATGGGGTTTTCTGTTTTGGGAATCGGAGCTCTTTGCTTTTACGGTCTAGGAATGTCTGCTGAACCTGGAACCATTGAATATTCAGCTGCATGGCCCCAGTACGTCAAGCAACGAATCCAAGATACCTACATGTATTTTGGAGGTTCTGTTGCTTTAACAGCACTTAGTGCAGCAGCAGCATTTCGAAGCCCAATGCTGATGAACTTGATGATGAGAAACTCATGGCTTGTAATGGGTGGGACTATAGCTGCCATGTTGGGCACTGGAATGGTTGTTAGGTCTGTATTCCTTACAATAATAGCCCTTTAAGCGTAATGAATGTAATGATGTTTTAAATTTATATCTATTCGACTTAAACAAACTGAACGTTTGTATTTATATTTTAAAATAGGAGTATTCCCTACTCCCCTGGATTCGGAGCAAAGCAGCTGGGATGGTTAGCTCATTCTGCAGTAATAGGAATAT
The DNA here is from genome assembly GCA_949802685.1 of Dicyrtomina minuta. Taxonomy (NCBI): domain Eukaryota; kingdom Metazoa; phylum Arthropoda; class Collembola; order Symphypleona; family Dicyrtomidae; genus Dicyrtomina; species Dicyrtomina minuta. The sequence goes on from OX461810.1 coordinate 14,803,085, forward strand.
GTGTAGCTCCAATGTGTATGCTTGGGGGGCCTATTTTAATGAGGGCTGCTATGATGACTGCTGGGGTTGTTGGAGGATTATCTGCAATTGCTGTTTGTGCGCCGAGTGAAAAATTCCTGTACATGGGAGGACCATTGGCTATTGGTCTGGGTGTTGTGTTTGCATCATCACTAGGTAAAGCTTCAGAAAATTATTATAGCTTGACTAAAAGATTGTTTTAAACCGTAGTTAGCGTACTAACATTGCTTTTATTCACTTCGATGAAATAGTTAATGTATAAATGAGTTGTTAAATGCATTAATGCCAGAATTGTTTCATTTACTTGAATTTGTAATAATTTTAGTACATTATATATATTATGTTGCAGTCCTTACACTCAATGCCTATTATAATTACATATGGGCAACAGATTTAAATTAACTAAAAAAATTATCAGTCTCATTATTATTCTACTGTAATGACGATTATCTTTTACTTTTACTAATGTAGCAACCATGTTCGTCCCTGTAACTTCCGCTTTGGGATCTGGTCTATTTTCGATTTCCCTATACGGAGGATTAATTCTTTTCTCTGGATTTCTGCTGTATGATACGCAGAAAATCATCAAATATGCTGAAGTTGTACCTCCAAATGGCGTAGTGCCATATGATCCAGTCAATGCGTAAGTTTTAAATATTCAGTGGCTATTATTACAGCTTGCAGTATAAATCAGATTGGTTTAGGTAGTATTGTTGTAGTACTCCTGCTTGTTTTTGGTTTCATATCTTTAATAAAAGTAAAATGATTTGGATTAAAGCAGTGTGACCTTAATAGTACTATTGCTTACTTTTAGCTCGATGTCGATCTACATGGATACTCTTAATATTTTCATCCGAATTGCACAAATCCTTGGTATGGGAGGAGGTAACCGGAGAAAGTAGTGTGGATGAATTTTTGTCTACGTCTTTTGGCTTCATTGTCGCTACCACTGTTGCAGAAGAAAATTTTTAGTACGAAGTAGAGATAGTTCATTATAATCATTGATTGGACCGCTCTGTGTTAACTCCTTAGAAGGAAACTTTTGCTCACCTGTTATAAGTTTTTGGCCGTTCCCGTGTAAATTTAAAATATCAAATGTACATACTGATTATAATAATAAAATAATTCGAATATTCGAATTATATGAATTATCTACAAAATAGCTAAATATAGATTTCTTTTGAAATGTTCCAGCCCACCTGATCATTGTTGGAAATCAGAATGATTTAGTTGCTATTCTACGTGTGTCTTGTATTCTCTCAGTCATATTTATGTTGCGGAAGAAGCATACATAAACAATAAATTAGTTGGAAAAGTATTTTTTTTTAAATCGAAATCATAAAGTGTTTAGTCTGAATTGCTTTATTATTTGCTAATTTAAAAGACTATAATATATAAGTAGGCATATACACGACGAATCAGTATATCATTGTATTGTATGCATATAATTTATTATATACAATAAATACAATCATTACCATTATTATTAATTATTATCCTAAGCAATTCAGTTGTCATATATGCAAAACATATTGCACTAAGCATGTCATTTAACCCATAGCTGGAGTGATGGAGTGATATATGCAGCTGACATATAAACATTTAAATTAATTATATTGAAGAAAATAAAAGGCAAAATTTTGGGAAATTGTCTTCTTGAAGGAAAATAAATAATAAATACTACGATAATTTTAAATAGAATTGCATTCGTGCACTCGCTTATATTTTGTGAACTACAATTTAAAATTTATATCTCAAGAAATCATGTAAGTAGCATACCGTCTTCAAAAACTCAATTCCGTACCAGTTATCCACATCCGCAGGTGAGTAATTCCAAAAGTTATTCCGACTAGTCTAATCTAAATCCATCAGTGAGTCAGTTTTGTCTTTGATACAATGCAATGAAACAAGCTAGCCTGCAGTAGAATCTTTATTCTAATTTCAAACTCCATTGAGTAGGAATATAAAGAAAATAGCCTATAAGCAACATACATTTTCAATTTTGAATGAAAATAAAAAACCTGCTGGCTTACTAAAGTAGATTTACCAGCCTTCTATCCTTCCCTCGTTAGACGCCATAACGAATCTTTACCAAAGTAGGAAACATAACTATAAATGATGAAATCTTCCTATGCTATCTGTAATAGCAATTAATGGTACTTAATCGCTATAACCATAATACAGCCCTTTAATTGCTGCGAATACATTCGCATGTGTTGTGAACCACAATATCTTCAACGCTCATTGAAGATATTGTGGTTTCTGTCTTGAAGAAATCCGCACAAATATGTGTACACCATTTATATTCCTGTACACCTGCTGATTAATTTTAGAAGCTCCTATATTTTTTAATTATAACACAAACTAACTTAATAGGGGCATTCCCTATTTCATATGCTTCGCCACTACTTAGGTAAAGTTTAGACAGAAGATTAAAATACGAGAGTAGTATTTAATAATGAATCGTGGTTACTACAGTTTGGCACATATTTTTTTATTGAATTTGTTGAAAAAGTCATTGAAGTTCGTAAAAATTAGTTGTATAGTTGTACAACTCCACTTGTTATGTTAGAAGGTCTTCATTAGCTAAAAATTATTCAATTTTTCTGTTTGCAACAAATTTCAGTTGTAAGTTCATGGAGAAAATTACCAGACTCATTATTATTTTAATGTAATGACGAATATCTCTTGCTAATGTAGCAACCATGTTCGTCCCTGTAACTTCCGCTCTGGGATCTGGTCTATTTTCAATTTCCCTATACAGAGGATTAGTTCTTTTCTCTGGGTTTCTGCTGTGTGATACTCAGAAAATCATCAAATATGCTGAAGTTATACCTTTAAATGGCGTAGTTTCATATTTATCTATCCTCTATTTATCATATATTTCCATGTATGGCGTAAGTTTGAACATTATTCCTCACTAGTTAGCTATTTTTCTAGCTTCGAGCATGAATCATATTGGTTAGGTGGCTGTGCTTGTTTTAGTTGTTTTTCTTTTGTCTACATAATAATAAAATCCAAATCACGGTCTCCGGACTCCGGTGTCCGGTGTCCGGTGTCCGGGGTCCGGTGTCCGGTGTCCGGTATCGTGTCGGGTTACCTTACCTATTTTTAACCCTAAATCTTGGAGGTGTTTATAAACGTAGGACACTTCAAAAATAAATTGTCTGTGCATATTAGTTGTGCTACTTACGCAAGAACTAAGAACCCATAAACATAAAAACTTTGCCACAGTTTGCTGGCTCCTTTTAACACGATGACCGCATGTTATTCTCTATCATTGTATTAAATAAATTGCCTACATTTTGACATCCAATATATTACTTTAACTCCAACCTGTGTGGCGTACCGTGTAATATACCTCCAAGAAACAGTGAAATTTGAGATAGTTTGCCCAGTTTAGGTAGGTAGCTTGCAAACTTTCTGCAAAACAGGAGCTTATTACATAATATCGTCGTTGGTCGTGGATATACTTGGCCTTTTTGCGTGTAAAATCTCTCTAGAAGGACTCAAACATAATAACATAGAATCAATTAAACTTAAAAGCCTAATTTCAAACTCGCATGCGTGTTACACAAATAAAACAGCGCACAAATAAATTATCGATGCGGACTATTATTTATTTTAATACGTTGCAATTAGTTTTATTGCAAATTCAAAAGTTTGTCATTCAATTAACTAACATTAGGTCTGGAAAAATGTTGGTTTGTTGTAAAAAACAGATTATAACTAAGCAATAGTTTATGCTCCTGCGATTACTTTGTTAGGCAACGAAGAGTTCCGTCCGCAGGACGGGCCGGGTTACTAGTCTTTAATAAAAGTAAAGTTGTGTGTTTAAGCAAAATAATGTATGTAACCTTCAAAGTACTATATTGCTTTCTCTTAGCTCGATGTTGCTCTACTTGGATACTCCTAATATTTTTATCCGACTTGTACAAATTCTTCGTATGGGAAAAGGTAACCGGTGAAAGCAGATTGGAGAAAACTAAAAGTATGTCCTTTGGCTTCATTATCGCTACCCCTGGATCCGCTCTAAGTTTGTGGCTGTCCCCGTGTTAAAGCGTCACATTTACATGATAATTTAAATAATAAAAATTAATAATCTGCAAAATAATTTAGTATGAATTGCTTATGAAATGTTCCACCCCACAGGAACATCGCATCGTCGGAAATCGGGATGATTTAGTTTCAATCTAATGATAATACGCGCGTTCCTGTTTCTCTGTGCTTGTGTGTGCTCTGGTAATTTCTCAATCATATTTACGTATGCATGTCGTGAACGAAGCATAAATAAGCAATAAATTAGTTGGAAAAGTTTTTTTTTGAAATCGAAATTATAAAGTGCTTAGTCTAAATTACTTTATTATTTTTTGCTAATTTGAAAGACGATAGACATAAGTAGGCATATACACAATGAATCAGTCGTATTTGATATAATGTAATAATTATCCTAAGCAATTCAATTTTCAATGCACAATACATTGCGCTAAGCACCCAAAAAAGCACATATCAACCAAAAATGTTTTACTATTGAATTTGACTGTAAAAGTACTCCATCTCAAATCTCTGAGCATTTAGCAGAGCAGAGGAGAGATAATGCACAGGTAAAAAAAGATTTCACCTTGCCGGCACACAAAAGACAATCTTAAAATTGCCGAGTGTTTCCATACTTTGTTGAATCTGTGAAGATTGTAACGCATTTTGTGCTTGACTTGTAAATATATAGTACGTAAATACACATTTCTTTTACGAATGAGTTCCTTGGGCTTAGCTTGGCATGTTATATCATACATAAATAAGAAATAATAATCCGTAGAAATATATCATTTAAAAACGTAAAATGTAAGCAAAAAGAATTTGAAAGAAATCGTATTTAACTGCGTAATTATTAGACATAATAATAACATTTATATTACAAAATATTGCAAATTTCCCGGCGTCTCTTCTTCCCTTTCACCAAATCCAAGCGGAATGGCATATTGTCGTACTTGCCGGTATCATTCCAACGTGGACCATGACTGTGACCATTATTCGTCCCGAAAGTGTATGAAAGTCGATCCGGTCCATGACCATTACCATTATTATGGTTTTTACGCATATGATGATTTTGACTCAACAATAATTTATTTTTGGCTGATGTGAAGAACCCTCTTTGGTTCTGTATTTGCGCATTTGACTTGAGAATCACGGGCGTTCGGAACATTACTTTATTGTTACCGTTATTATTGATATGATTCCCATTCACGGCTTTCTTTGCCTTCGTCTTATTATTATTTCCAAAGAGAGGGTAGGACGAGCTGTGGATGTGTTGCGTCTCATCCTCCCCATTAGGGAGAAGATACCCCTCGTCTTGTTCATCTTGTGCATCCAGGGAAATCAGAGTTTGGACGTATGACTGAGCCAAATGTTTAAATACCGCGTTAACATTTAAATCTTCCTTCACAGACGTCTTGAAAATTTTTGTGATTCCTAGGGATCGGGCCATATTCTCAATCTCCGTGCTGTACAAAATGAAAAGACATGATTTCTTTAATAATGGTTCACTTCTACGTTCTACACACAACTCATTCAAACTCAAATTGCACTACATTTTTGAAATTTACATCGATACCTGTACCGATAAATATAAAAAATCGCAATATTTGATAAATTTCGCAACTGCGTTTCTTGTTCGTACAATAAGCTACACAAAGTTTCTTAAATTATATTGCATTTCCTAGCATGTATACGTACACCCTGTAATTTTGCAAAAATCAATCCATTTCCTTTATTATCTTTATATACGCCGAACTGATGATGCGATGAAAGGCAAGGCAAAAAAAAATCAAACCAAGATCGATAGCATTAGCATTAATAGGAGGAATCCAGTAACCATATAGGAACACTAACTTTGTGAGTGATCTCTTCATGTTTTATCCACGTCACGAATCTAATTTCATACTAATAACGACACGGCACATCATTTATTTATGAATTAACCGAACTTTTAGTGCATGGAATCTTTTATTCTAATTTATTCTGTTCGTTATTCTAATAATGTAGGAGAATGGCAAATATGTTCTTGAAGCTTTTCTTTTACATTTTGCTAAAATCGTGAGAAATGCTATAAGATACTCTGATCTATAATCTACATCTTCTACTGTCTGACATATGCCTATTCCCTATACTACATCTTCCGTTTTAAATTTCAGTCTGCCTGGGACAATGCAATCGCAATGTAATGTCGAATCCCAACTTGCCTCTTCAAAAATTCATCCAGATAGATTAGATGTTATGTACAGACGGGCTTGTACTTGTCTTCTGATTAATCTTAACAAACCTACCTACCTAGGTAGGAACCAAACTGACTGTATTAATACTACGCGAAAAAGAAATACTATTTTCTTATTCCAAAATGAAATCCATTTCCTAATTCCTCTGATACAAATTACTTAGGGTGGTACAAGATTATGCAGATTTTGAAGATATTCCGATTCCTCTCGCACAAAGTAGTAGCAGTCTATAGCATTGTATAAAATATATACATGTGTAGTAGCTGGGTAAGCTGAGAAAAATAAAACTAGTTATCCACGAAGGTGCTATGCTATCCATTTACCTCCATCTTGATTACAAAATAATAGCCCATGATCTCCTGATTTTCTCTCCCATTCATCTTACACCCTTCCACGAAGTGTAATAGAAGCTTCTGCTAACAATGTAAATGTTCCTCCCGCTTCTCTCTCTCTCGCCCAACCATATAATATAAAAAAAAATCAATACCTACCGCAATTCACGAAACAATTCCGTCAGATCAAAAAATTTCTTTACCAAGTTATTGCTGATCTAATGATGATACCAACTTTGAGAAAAAGTTACATATTTTCTATTCAAGAACTCTATACATATATTTTTTTTGTACATTAGACTGTGAGTTTAATCTTTGGAAATAAAAATTCTTAGAAGCATGAAATTAGTTTCTCTGTGAGCATTTTCTCGTTACTGAGAAGATGTTTCCATCTCTGCTGCGCTCATTTAATACCGTGATACGAATTGATCATCTCAAATTTTCTATTTTTTCTCTCTTTGCACTTTAATTGGAAAACAATGCATTTTCATGAATACCTATACTGATAAACTTTACTTAATGTGGTGAGCAGTGTACTGGGAACGTTTGTTATTAAATCTTTAATCGTCTGTGCAAAAAAAACATTGAAAGTCCTGAACACCCATGTTGAGATGTTTTGTTTTGTCTTTGTGTCTGCGTGGAGGATATCCCTTTACAGTATATACCTATTACATTATTTAAATGATCATTATAACTTGGTTGTGTTTTGGCTACACAGCAATTGAAGTTCAAACCTGTGCCTGGGTGCCGTTATACTCGCATTATATTATGATGTAATTAGAATTATAATCGACAACTTTTGAGGAAAGAAATTACAAGGAGGTGTACTACGGACAATGTATGGATGTAACTATAAGTCACAAAAGTGCATGTAGAGTCACACTGGTAACGATTTTTTAAGCGAGAAGTAAGTGTTGCACAGTAACATTATATAGAAAATACAACAATGGTTAATGGTGTAGCAATGTTGTACTGACACACGCAAGGTGATGGGGAGCATGAGGCAACAAACCATATACTTACCTGTCAACGACGGCTTGTTTCTGTAAGTCAACCTTGTTGGCCACAAGAACCATGGGAATATCTCCGCACTCCCTGGACACCTGTTTAAATCCAAATTGAAAAATATACTTTAGTTTTACCGCATAATTTACCATTTGCCGTAGTAATTATAGATAAATTCACTATGAAATTATGTGTGAGAATCGAAATATGTACAGTAATGTGAGTAGATGGAAGACTCGACAGTTCTGTCTGACTTAGTGTCTACAATATTTGACATATAAATAGTTGCTCTTCGTCTGCTATAGGTACACTGCTGATATACACCACGTCAAGGGTTCAAGTTTGAGAATCAAGATAAGAAAATATGTTCCAACTTCAAATTCCTACTCTAAACCCACTTAACTTTGCAGAATAAAACTTGGAACATCAACCACCAACTTTAATTTAGAGGAGACAATTATACAGAACCTATAACGAATGAAGGAAATAAAACGAATGATGCGTTAAAAATTCTAATTCATGACGTTTAAAAAAATAGCTACATATACACTGTAGTTGTTCTGTCCTGTACTTTATTCACTTGATATTTCAACCCCAACAATGCGAATTTATATTCTAATAGACATACCTCGTCCATAACGTATAACCCCCGCCAAAAAAAAATGTTAAAGAATGGCTACACGATTTTATGTTATTACAAACTTAAGATTAGTTCCTTCCACGCACATAAGAAATGTTGTGCTATAATAAAAGTAATTAACCCCACGTATTAGCTTCAAGGGCAGTGCCAGTGTCAGTGCCAGTGCGATTGCTAGTACCATTATTAAAATATTTCATAAAAAAAATATTCAACTAAAGTCAAAACCAAAACTGGCTGTGCTGTTGTGTGGCTTGGTTTGGGTTCCTTTGGCAGATGCCGTGAAAGATGAGAAGGAGGCCCGCTGAATATGAAATTATTCTGACACCTTAATTACGCTGAATCTTTGGAGGGGCATAAACTACGAAAACGAAACAAAAACAACAGCAGGATAAATTCATTCAAACGTAAGAGAGAGAGAGAGAGAGAGAGAGAGAGAGAAACAAAAAATTCAAGCCCAAACCTTAGAAACATTATAAAACTGCTGCCAAAATAATATGTTGTGGGCTACTTCCCTTTCACGTTCACCCCAAGAAATAAAATCTCAGATTATTTTTTGACAGTAAGGAACACCACTTACTATTATCAACGTCAATATTTTTCCATTTTACGTGTTTCAAACTAACATGCAAACATTTCAAAACTTTCAAAATAAAAAGAAATCTCAAAAATGTGACCCTTTGATTTTGCTTTTGATCCGGAGTGGCTACATTAAATTATATGGCTAAGAAGTAGAAATTACAACGGGGCAGAGAGGTCACTGTCAGTGTCAGGGCCAGTGCCAGTGCCAGTAGTTCCGTATTGGAATAGATTGATTTTCCATGTTAGTCTTGAACCCAAATCAGAAAAACCTCGAAAAGTGCCAGTAATGCCAGTAAGTCTTTTTTTAATCATTCAACTCAATCTTGAGAGCATAAAGACAGGTAGAAGATTAATTCATTAATTATTCTAAACGATGTACAATTATAATGCATTGTTTGAATTTGAAGTTGTTCCACACGTTCATCCCTCCGTCCTTTATAGTGGTCATGTACAAAAAATAAATTTAAACTTGACTCATCTCGGCTCGTAAAATGAGGCCACTTTGTATTTTTTTGTAATAAAAAAAATTACACAATATATTTTATACTTAGGGGCTTGTACCCGCAGTACCCATGAACGGTGAAAACTTCGGCTAAAGCTATTACTATAAACTAGCAGTGACTTATTGTGCCTAGTATCGACCGGTCCTATAAATTCTGTATGTAAATATTATTAAATTGTACATATTTTAGCACTATATTTTGGATATATAGGCAAAATCGAGTTTTTATGTTTTGAAGAGGGTAGTAAAATAAATACATAATATTATTTATTCTCATGTCTTTAACTTGAAATGTACACAAGAATTACGTCGACAAATTAAACTGATGAACCATGTCATGTCATGTCGCATACTTTGTACTTTATGTTATGGGAGACACTGTGATATGAATTAATTAAATGGTTTTAGTCTCGAAAAACTAAGTATCCTCTTATTTCATCCCAAAGGCATCATGTCCATAGTCCACGGCTCTAATTTTTTCTGTATGCAAATTCAATGTTTACCATGTATTATATTATGTACGTGTAAAAAAGCCGCGCGAGTTTTGGGTCTTGGGTCTTTAGACTTTGTGTGTATAGTAGTATTAAATTATTGAGTAAAATGTTTCTTTTTTACATTCTGTAGGTTGGTATAGGTATAGGTGCATGAAACGCATATAATGTAGTGGACAAGTAGACACACTAGACACTTCCCAATCACGAATTTCAGTCCAGTCATAAAAACCTCCGCAAATGCTCACTGATATTCGATTATTTCCCACTAACTAGTTGTTTTTTCCCCTCTGTTCATCTCATGCTTTCTTTTTATTTATTTCTCTATTGAGCATACATATTTAGGAGGATGAGCTGAGGCGTTGTTCAATTTATGATGCATATGCATCTCAGAGACAGAAGACAAAAGACTGCGACGTTGGCCAGCCACAACAAGAAATGAAATCATTCTCATGTATTCATTACCTAAATTCTCCGTCTATATGCTCCTTTTAGGTGTGACTTGACTCCACTCAAATTTCTCATAGCTAAAAAGTCAAATGAATTGAAGCCAAAAAGAATGAAATCTTCTAATCAAGATGAACGTATAGGACGGGAAGGTGTATTAATTTAATAAGGTAAAACATACCACGCAACTTATTTCAAATATTCCACATCGACACTATTATTCAGCTCCATTCTCTATACAACTATACAGAACAGATATGTTATCTGTGTAGTTCTGTCCCACAATAATGGTAATGGTATATGTACACTACACTGGAAGATAAACCATAGTGTTTTAAAGGTGTATGAAGTTCAAAATATCAGGGCATCCAAGATTTACACATTATTATGTATATTTAAAATTCATATAATTACATGCAAGTAACTGACAACGAAAAACGATAAAGATGCGCGTGGTTACTGGTTCCTATGTAGACTGCAGAGTATGTGCATAGTATATGTATATTCATTCCTATTTTTTTCATCCCTAAAGCTTCGGTTACAAAACGACAGAGCAACTTTAGCACACATACATATCATAGATAAAGAAGATGATCATCGCCCTCTCCTCATCCTTTGAGGAATTCCTCACACATACAGCCCACTGAACATGAGAACAATGTACTCAACACTGTAATTTACATGCAAACAATGTAAATTATAAACTATTGCTGTATATCTGTTCTTGTCTCGTAACTAATATCTAACGTGAAGAGGAGGCATAGACAAGAGCCTAAATTGGTAGTTGAGAGTACGGCTTCCATTCAAATGAAGTGATAACTTCAGTGGCACACACGGCCTGGGTAAAATTAATTTATGCTCCATTGCTACCGTGCATTTCTCACAAATACCATCAGAAACATCAAACCTGGCCTAAAATATTATATCCTACCGTTTTACTAGATTATTTTTATTTCCTATTCCTTTTGTTGTAGCCCTTTACTTATTACTGCATCACTACTGTACTTATACTAGGAGGAAACCATAAGGTATAGATGAATGTGCTAATATAAGGCAACGAGATTGCAATTACAATTAAGCGTACCGATGTGCTTTCTTTGTACAGTAATAATTAGAGTCAGAATCACTATCAAATAACCAGAAAACTCGAAAATATAAAAATGTCGTTGTTCGGAAAGTAAAATATTACTTTGTATAAATATGTAGTCACATACACAATATGCATTATGTGTAACTGTAACTAATTAATTAGTGTACACCGGTAGCGTCACTTTTCATGTTTTTATCTTTATGCAATAAAACTTGAGGGGAAATATTCATCATACTACTAATAATGACAGAACAGAGCTCTACAAATTCGAAACTATATCAGTCATCAGTATAGTCAGTACCAGTACACGTATATAGAAAATGAGTTGCTTTGGAACAAAAATAATGTTCTCTTTAAAACTCTATTGTTGTTCCTTCGATTATATTTTATAATTAATGACTCGACCGACACAAATTGTTAATTTTTAATGTGTAAAAATGTTCTCAGACCACTGCATTTTTACAGATGATGTTTATTTCCACCACCAACCATCACCATAATATTACCTAGGTACCTATATATCTAAAGTCAAAAATTGAGTTTACTTATATTGTCTTCAAATGACTAGAAATCGAAATCGAGTCCCAACTCAAGTGCTACAAGATGCCCTATGTGCTTCTGTTATACACTATATACTCCTTCTATAACTGTATTTAAACTTATGACAAAGGTGTGCAGAGAGAGAATTAATAGTAGTGAGCAGAAACAGACTGAACAGAGTAGATACCAATGGTAGTAAGTGCTCAAAATGTACAGATAAAAGGAGCCCAACCGCACTAAAAGGATAATATATTACTCATGACGAAAGAAGCCAATCGTTTAAGTTCCTAATTAATGTTACCTGCCGCATAAGAATAAATCTGATTCTATCCTTCTATCTGTCTGTACAGCTACAAAGCCTGAAGCCTCACTTTACATTGAAACATATGTATTGAGGACTGGAAGGAGCCCTTTCGAACGCACAACAACTCATTCATGTTCAAGTCATAAATTTGTTATTTATTATAAGGTTTCACTTCCACATTTCACTGTACTCTGTACTGTAGATTCACAATCCCACAATTTAACATCTCTATATTATACTCACTGACAAAACCGCAGTTAGTAAAACTGTCTGTATCTATAGTTTCTATAGGTATATGTATAGACATTCGACAGGAGGCACTTTGAAATATCAAAATCAAGAATCAAAATCAACCTTTATATGGAATATGGACAATCATTCTTTTCTTTGCATATAAAATTGACACTTTCGTACATTTGGATTTTCATCACTACTGTTAATAAGTAATTATGTGGGTGTAGACACAATTCACTGCTTACATATCGATGAGTCCACTATGATAAGTGCACACACACACACACACACACACACACACACACACACACAGATTAAAGATCCGAATTGGTCAATGCTAATTGGTTTATCTTTTTTCGTTATGTGATCAATAAATTCCTGCCGAAGAAACTCCTGTAGTTTTCTTGTTTTTGATTTGTTATGTATCTACATTAAGCTGGAAGGCAAACACCATAATAATGTAATGTGCAAATATGTAATGCTCAAGTGCATAGATATACCTACCTACCTAAGTAGGTAACTTTTTGAAGACGTGAATAAAATCATGAAATGCAGAGAGTGCAGGTATTATATGTTATTACTCATGTGTCAATTTCATCAATTACTTTGGAGCAGTCAACTCCTTTAGATTTTAGATGGTTCTTTTTACTGCTTTTGCAACAAGAGTAGGGGCTCTACTCTAATTGTAAGTACTGTAAGTAATAAAATGTGTGTGTGTGTGTGTGCACTCGAAGCTTGTTAAGTATTTACGTCGTGAGTAGTGACTAATGTGTCTCCGTCTAAACACCCACGACGTCTCTTGTTCCTATCCCATTATTCATATCAGCATTATTGTTATTACTATGTTTTTACACATATAGTATATTCATTTTTCACATTTCATCCCTATGTTCGTCGGGAAGATGGGAAGGATGGGGGGGATGCTCCATGTTGGTTAGACAAGTGCCACTTGTATTTTCTGTCAATACCAAAAACAGTTCACTTTCATCCTTTCAACGAGTAAAATATACGCGATTTACTTTAGATTACTTTGATTGTGTTTGAATTGCATATAGGTAGGTACATAATCTTCACGGTTTCATCCCATCCCCATCATTCCTCACACCATAACCATTACAATTACCTTTACCTCAGGGCTAATTCTCAGTTCTAAGTAAGAAAAAGAAGAAGAAAAAAAAGGTAGAAGAATGGAAAAACAAAACTACTCAACATTGGTTTAACATTTTAAACTGTAGTCTTTAGTCTACTAAAATGCTAACAGCCTGAGCCGGAGTTAGTAAACAGCAGTCAGAGTCATCAACAGAACAGAAGGCAAAACATCTTACTCACACACAGGCAGACCTTTTTTTCCTCCCTTCTTTCTTTTTACATATTTCCTGTGAACCATCATCATCATCATAATCATAATATTGCGATATCAGTAAGCTATTACATAGACGCCAAATATTATGCTTATCAAGATATAACTCCGTAACACCGCGGAGGTTGAGCTCATAAATCCATGAGAAGGTGCTTCACAATTTCCCATGCTCGCTCACTCACAGTCCAAATGGCGAATGTCAATGCCTTGCCATCATCAACAACATTTCAATGAACAACGCAACACGTCGAGAAACTTTAGTGTCATGACATGACATCCCAATGCAACTGATACCACACATCCCAGGAGCAACTTGGAGTATACTTAACATCCCCCATCGGTCGGTAGTATCAGTCATCAGTTAGTATTTTTTTTTGTATGGTAAAGGTTTTTTTTAATGTGACCGTCACCACACCGTACTTCTTGCTAAGGAGGTATACCCACTATAAACAGATATAGCAGGTCCAACTAACTACTTGTTTCTTTCTACTACTACTACTATACTGGGCAGGTCGGTATATAGGGATGTCAAATAAAAATTCAGCCAATATAGCGATATGTACCTACCTACTACCTACCTATCTACCTAAGAACCCCACCTGAAATGTTGTACTTTAAAAAATATACATTTTTTGTGTAGTTACTTCCGATAACGATTATGTACTTTTTCGCCCAACAAATTGATAACAAGAATGACACAGGTTTTGCATGAATTGCTCATTGATTCGAGAATTTGCAAAATATTTTTACTGTCATTTTATTGGACTGACTGAGACAGAGCAAGTTATATTATGTTAGTTTTAAGGAGCAATAAAAAAAACGAGTCAAGTCGGATAATAAAACGGAGCTAATCCAATATATTCGAGCGCATATAATTACATCATACATCCTTCATGCACTACGTATTATGTATTGTCCTTTCCCATAGGTAGTTCTATATAGGGTAAAGATAATAAGGCACAAAATACATTGTTACTATTGTCATCCCCTCTCATTGTTTGATACTGTTATATCTCATTACACGTAATATCATGAGTGGCAGCAGCAGTGCGTATAGTGCGGCCGCTGCGCTGGGACTGGGACGGAAGGTATTTAAAATAAAATCAGGAAAACGTGTGCTACAGATTCAGAGCCTAATAAGACAGTTCAAGTTGATGTCGAAGTCAAAGTCGACGTAGGAGAAGTCTCTGCAGAATATAGAACTGAGCAAACAAGCTGCTGCTCTTGAAGTTGGAACTTGCTAATTCCGAATCTTTCAACAACATGATGCTTGACACTACAATGTTGAATTCAAAAGCTAAAGATAAATCGTCAGTGATTAAAATACTCCATTGTGAATACCTACATAACCTGTACCCAGCTGGGATTCTGTGTACTATGTACAGATAAATCAAGGCAGTGTGAGACGGCCATGATTGGATTGAATGTGCACAGGACACACGAGAGGAGAGACTGGAATAAATGATCATGAATACAAACTACGAACGAATCTGAACTGTTCCTCAGATTATACCACCACCATCACCACAACAATATGATTTTCGAATTTATAATGTAGCAGACATTTAGTGCCTGCCGTTTGAGTTGGAACTTGTCTCTATATGCCGTAGTTTAGTGAGAGGTGGAAAGATGAAATACAAAACAAAATCACAAAACTATTTTGATTCGGAAGATCACAATCAAGGAATCGTAACAAGTGTAACTACTTTTCCGACATACATGTTTGATTCTATCAGTGAAATCAACATCAACATTCAATGCATCCTTTTTGACTTGAGTCCAGATGAAGAGTAGTACTCAAGATTCAAGATGCAGGATGCATAAAATACGAAGGAGATGTAGTGCGGAACTATGGACATGCGGACGGAGACGAGAAAAAGAGAACAGAGACCAGAGAACGATAAGGAAAAAACGGACGACCAACCAGAACGAAACCAAATAATGATAAAGTTGAACCGACAACTGACAACCGACGCACACATAATATAAATAGAAATCGTTTTTTTTGTGCATATACACAATACAATGTATACAGATAATCGTAATCATCTTCATGTTCACAGTCATTGTACATTATGTAGTCAATATAATTTTATATGCGTAGTTTTTACTGATAGATGCCTCCGGAAATAATGTACACACAAAAAAAATTATCTATGAGCTTATAAACTTCTTTTAAGCTTTTGCTATATTATATATTTCCTATAGATCAAGAAAACTTTGTCATCCTTGCAAAATCAAATTATTGTTATTACACTACCTACACTATATAGACTGAGACTATAGAGACATTTTCTTCCTCCCACTGAGTTTCCTCATGCTAGAGGCTCCAAGCTCCAAGGTACGAAATTACTATTAGGATATGTCGATAGGCACTATGATTATCTAAGCCATAACTATATTATTATTTTCATTTATGCATGCTTCAATGCCATGTCTATATGCCACTGCGATTTCCAGTTTCAAACAAACTATGCGGTAGGTCATTGAAATGTTGTGCCTTTGCTTTGCTTCTAAACTCTGCCGAAGGGTGAGCTTAATTGAAAACAAAGTACAGAAATCTGCAAACTGTATAATATATTGAAACATTTTCCAAAAATTTTGAATATTACTATGCAAATATTTGATATTTGATGTGCTATCTACAGTTGAGTGGCAAAAGCATAAAAACGACCGGAATATGCATTCATACAGAAAATGTTTTGATTTCAAAATTACAGCGCGTAGAGTTTTTGAATGGCTCATGGCTCTGTCTCCCGTTTACAACATTACATAATATGCAAAAAGAACCAATTTTTTTTCAAGGCTCATTTCCTGGAATTTCCAACTATGTATTTAAAATTGCAGCATATACGCTTTCACGTGGAAAATATACAGCAAAATAAATAGGTAGAAATAAAATGATTTTGGAAACCATACGGAAAAAAACATGTTTCGGATGCGGTGTTGTTGATGTTGTACTGTACTGTAATTTAATGGTTAAAATTCTTGTCTAATAGTTAAGCATGCATATATTAAAAAGATAGTGATATTACATTGTCTGTTATATTTTAAGCCTCTTGATCATACCCTTTATTGCATCTGTCCTTTAGCCGTTATAACTGGGGCATTTACATTTTTGAGATATAAAATAAATAAGAACGACTGTATAAGCAACATTAAATATTTTATGCATGTTGTACAACACAGTCTACCTACTTATAGTACAGATATATCATGGTCATAAGCTCTGTTTCTATTTGTATTTTATTATTGCTCAAGAACAATTCTATTATTATTGTTCCACATACATACATTCTTGCAAATAAATAAAATAAAAAACCCGTGATTTTTTTTGCATTTTAAATTTAATGTTTTCTTGCAATCGTAATCGTATTTATATTCGTATAATGGTACAGTCTATAACGATAAGTTCTGACTCATATAGCAGGCCACAAAGCACCGTCCACTTTACCAGTTTAACGCTCAACCACAACAAATAGCGTATTACATTCCTAAATTTTATTTATCCTCATGTTTTTTAACGACTCTATGCAAAAATTTCTTGCCCGTGCCAATTTCTTGTATGTGATTGTATATGACCATCAACCCATCTAAAGCTCACACACATCGACATATTAGCTATATACTATAGTACCTATATATGTATAGCATAGCATGTATACATATAGTACTAATAGTACACAATCCCAGAATAAGCTTAAGGAAAAGTTCAACAATAGTAATAGTAATTATTAAAACTGTGATTTGATGACTGACTGTCCGTTACAAGGAGGGAGCAAGGTCCGCAGTTAAAAATTTACCAAGTTCAAAGGCATTCAATTTTTTTTTACAATCTCCAATCAAAATTCATTCGACCCTTTTACTTTGATAGCTCATCGACAGTCGACACTATATAGTATGTGTATAGAAATTACACGCAGTGTAAGTACAGTATGGATCTATTGAACAAAAAAAACTAACTATAAAGAAAACAAATTCAATTGAAATCTCAGCAGTTTATATAAGTACGAAAGGTATATTACTTATGAGCAAATTGCGCTCCTGGCAATATTATTAATACATACAGGAAAAGAATACCAGGGAGTATGGAGTAGTGTAACCAAACTATTAAGAACCAGAACCATTGAACGTGTGCAAAGGCTAATATTGCAGTATGCAACTATATAACATGTCTATATTCTTGTACGCACGAGTCAGAAGAAATTTCTCGTACATTTTTATTAGTCTTCTCAACAAATTTAAGTAGTGGAGAGGAGAGGCCTCGTAAAATTTTATATAGTTTACCTTGGTCTTCCATTTGGCTAGAGCTAAGAAGGAGTCCTTATCAATGACACTGCAGGCGAGAACGCAAGCATTTGCTCCACGATAGTACGTTCCTATAATAATACACAGACAAAATTACTTTTTTACATTTCCCCCATTTTGAAATATTTTTCTACTGGGCATTTCATTATTGTTTTTTCTACAAATTGTATAATAAATAATTCTTATCGTTAGAGAGGAAATACATAGTAATTATTAAATTCTCACACAACCAAGTTTAGTGTTTGTAAATATGTTATAATTTTTTTTGTAAACGAAATTGAATTAGTAACATCCGTAATATATTAATGATAGTAATATTTTGCTAATATATGTCATTATTATAATGATTTTTGAAATACTTGTGATCGCATCAAACTCTTCTTGCCCCGCTGTATCCCAGAGCATGAGACGAACACTTTGCTCCTCCACAGTCAATATTCTCTCGAGGAAATCCACTCCAATAGTCTTCTTGTAGTCACGCGTGAAGATCCCTCTGCAGAAACGTTGAATCATTGAGGATTTACCCACTGAGCCATTCCCAACGATCACCACCTGAAACAATCAAAAATATACAAAATGAGAAAAACTGTAAAAACAAATTGTAAATACATAAATATATAATTTCATTTCTGCCATCATCATCCTTATTACACAATACAAATCTAGAATGAGATCGGGCAAATGAGCGAAAGACAAATTAAGTAATCAAGTAAAAAGTATCTCATACATTATTATGTAGAAAGTGCAAGTTATAAGCGCATAAATGCTAAGTACTACATAACTGCTGATTGACAGAGCTTGCTACATTTACATTTCACAACTAGGGAAAATTTATAATTAAAAAAATGTTTAACCTCTAATAATAATGATAACAATAATGTCTATATATTTTTTGAAAAGTAGATGAAGGTCAGTGCATTTTTGTAATCAGTCAAGAATAAATATGGCACGCTAAGGTAAAATGTAGACGCGCATAGCAGTGTGGGATTTCATGAGACGAAACAGCCTTTACGACTCCACTGCGATGTTGTTGGTCAGTTGTCAGTTTTTCTTTACTCTCATTGTTTTGCTTTGTTTTTCTTTTTGTTACCATTAGTATAATTATAGGCACTGCTCGGATTCTGCTCTGCAATGAAGTGCACAAAATAAAATCGAAGAATTTTATGCCCCATAGATCAACGTAGCCTCCAGTGTGTCATGTACGAACATGAACCAGATAATTATAGACTGTCAATATAAAATATACGAAAATACGAGCATGTCAAAAGCCAAGACAGGACGGACAGTATAGCTCTATATACCTACTACTACCAACACCAACCAACCTACCTACTTTACTTTTGCCTTAAAAATAAAATTATATATAATTATATAAGTATACATGCTATATACCTACATAATAAATTTAGAGAGATGCATGACTATGACTGATCTAGCGCAAATAGTAAAACAAAACAAAAAAAGACCTTCCAATCCAATTCCAAGATTTTTCAATTTGACGTAGGTATATATATACCCACACTACCATACTATGTTACACTGACGTCCCAAAATGCACCTCCATAAAGCGAAACAGCGTGTTCTCTGTTAATTCGTTAAAAAATGTAAGTGTCATAAAGTACATGGCTAAAACTATATGATGTTGAAGTACGGGGATTTTTTTTATCTGATGTGCTTGTTATGGATGGTTGAGGTCGGTCCTCGATGCGATGGTGAGAAAGAAGCTTATGCAAGAAGAATGTAGCTCAGGAATTAACGAAGGAATAAATGACAACGACGTGATTCCTTGGCTATTATTAACTGACTAGTTCATTCTTTTTTCTTTCATTTTATAAATGGCTCAACAACAACGGTCTTTGTTTTTGGATTCAATGCTGCACAGCTCATCATTATCAACAGCAGGAGCAGGACAGGACAGAGGAGAACAGTGAACAGAATACGAGAAGAATTCAGAATTCAGACACACAACACACAAAAAAAGAAGACAAAAGTCTATTTTAATTTGAAGAGCTTGAATGGTCTAAAGTTCTATAGAGTCAGAGTGTCACAGGCAAAAACTAGGTAGCAAAATAGATGTATATACAACATTCTCTCGGTACTCTATACGGTATATGTAGTGTGTACTTATATAGACAAGTTATACACAGTACACTGTACATCAGTATAAAGTATACTGGAACATTGCTATAAATGTGTACGGATATGGATGTACCATAGTGACCAGGGGTATGCGATATCGACTGGCTTTATAACCATTGCAATTCCCACCTTAAACTATACCATTTAATTGAAATCGAAGAAAAAAATTTACACACATAGCCTTCACTATATTCGTTTGATTTTTGACAAGCAACTCAAAGTAAATGAAATAACGTGAAGACCATAATATAAAAAAACAAAAGTAGTAAACATTAAAAATTACGTTCAAGCTTATTATTAAGGGGGCGGATACTTGGATACTGAAGAAGATTTTTAGTCCATTCATCAGAAGGACTCTCAAAAGTTAGCATCAAGTTAATTATTATTTTTATTTTTACATCTACTTGCTTTGTTCCTCCTATCGCCCTATGCGCACAGCCTTTGATTGCACTCAACATTTTTTTCTACTCAGGATGAACAATAAAATGGCCAAATTGACAGTCAGAAAGAACCAGTACCAAAAGTACCAGTACTATATAGTGCCAATACCGGTCAAAGAGTTAATGCTTAAAAATACTGCACTTACAATGTTAGACGCCTCTTGCACATACAAGCTTTTTTGCACTGTGTACATTTCCCAGTTTAAAGCTGACTCCGTACTCCGTGGTCATGTCACTGTCATTATAGTATTCGAATTCTAACGAAGCAGACAATGGGGCACAGAGTAGTATTTAGAGTTTGCAAAATAAAAAAAAAGTTAGGGCTGTCATTGTAGATGATCGTGTGGTGAAAAAGACAACACCTTAAATAAATCGAAGCCTCATTATTTATGATAAATATAAATGCCAATTATTTAGAGAACATAGAGAACCATTTATGACTATGGTTATGAGTTGAAAATCCTTTTCACTCTAAAAGCATCCAACGAGTCAGAAAATTTGACAATCAGCAATAGCAATATTCAGCTCAGGCCAAGTCCTTTCCAATTTTGAATTCAATCTCAAAAAAAAACCTTCTCAACAAACCTTTTAAATTTAATGTTAATATTCAACAAATATCTTGCCGTATTAAGTACACAAAATATCTAGAGGGTAATAATAATAATTAACTTGATTAAACTTTTTTTAAAGTTCTTGTTGTGATTATGAATTATTGCTTTCTATTTAACATTATTACTTGAACTGTACTTGGACGCAGACATACACACGGAAAAAAATGCAGCAATTGATTTGAGTTGTATTTGTATAGGTCCATTATTGTTATTATTATTACGACTTGTTTGTCGAAAATTTTCGAATTGCATGCGTTGTAATCTCTAAATAATTTGAATGTAGGCAGGTATGCGTAATTGCTCAAGTATGTATCAAGCATTTGACTGTATTAGAAGACAATGGAATATGCAATGCATAGAAAACAACCAGAGCTAAACTATTTGTATAGACTTAATCATTCTATGGTTACATAATTTTTTTCTTTCGTGCACCACACATATGTCATTGACAATATATGATTTGAAAAATTACAGACAAATTCGTTGGCAATTTGGCACACCATAAGACTAATCCGTCAAAGCCATGACCATTTACAGAGATAGAGATATTCCATCGACGTTTACATGACGAGCAACAACAGTTATTATGTATTATTATTCCACTGACTGTTGTATGTACACTCGGCCCATGATTGCCATCCTGTATTAATGTGTGAGATTCGCCGCCTGACTCTGTCTCTGTCTCATCTATTCTGTACTCCAAATAAAGCAAGTTAACCCAACAATTTGTTTAGCATTAATATTAAACATTGCTTTTCTCTGTGACGAATATCACTGTGGTCGTGGTCATTGTGTATACCTAATGATCAGTTTGATTTAAAGTTTTGGATTTGGATTTGGTTTTGAAATCGGAATTAGCAATCACATTTAAATTCTCGCAACAATTAAAGACTAAAGGTGTACCAATATGAACAGCATCAATAGTTAATCATTCATGACACTACACTGCTGGGCTGCAACCACTGAGTTTATAAGACTACGACGCTTTCTCAAATTTCGAGTTGAAATCTTGAAATTGATGTGGGGACAAAAATGATGAAAACAAAATTGGACCCATGAGTTTTGTTTGAGCCCGATTTTAAATGTATATAAGCGTAAATAGAGAGAAAATTGCTACACGCTCTTAGTGGATCTAGGTTGAATTTTGGGATGTTTACAATGTGACGAAGACGAAGAAGAAAACTACCCTTTTTACAGAATTAGACTCCTTCAGCATAGTGTCTAAGTCCAGGAGACACATTCCAAATTTTCGTGATGTTTAAATGCCCACACTTCGTCTTTAGTGTGTTCATTAGAAAACTTATTTTTGTGAAGTCCACGACGACATATTACAACAATAATAACAAAAACGACAACAGTCATTTCTTTGTACTAATTATTACTATATGACTGAAAAAAGATTTGACTGTGAGAAAACTTTACTTTTTTTTCTGCCTTCTATCCGCCCACTTCTTTTTGACTCACTCACGTCACTTGCATTTCACATTGAACCTCTATATACGTTTTCCAAAAAATTCTCCTCACGCGCGCGTCTGCTACATAATCTAACTAGTAAAAATTTTTGACACTTTGTAAAATTGAAAGCCGACAGACAGACAGATTGAGAATCTTTCATGGGGTCCCCCCTTCAATTCATAACTTTCAATTATGACTCAAAGAAAAATCGTGAATTTATTCGCACATTTATATCTTCCCCTCATCCACGTCCACAACTTCTCCAAACATGGTAAAACTCAAGGCGCGCCTAACAGACCCATTTTCCATTTATATTTTTCTATGCATCATCACCACCAAAAACATACCTCATTCATTCATTTGTAAATGTACGTATCCTTCGCTGTGGTTTCATATTTCTACTATTGCTATGGTTTTGATTTTAATTTTAATTTTGGTTTACTCTGTCACTGTCTCATCCTTTGATTTCCTAAATAGATTTGATCAGGTCAGGACTCAAAACTCCAAAAGTGACGATATATTTGATTGGAAATAGAATATTCATTCATGAGAAACATACAGTATATCACGATGACGATATACATAAAGAAGTATAGGAATTTCCAAGTCTTTTAGAGCAACCTCGATTTTGATTAACAGTTTATAGATCGTACAGGTCTAACTTGTAAACTAAATTAAAACTGACACTCCTAAAACCTTTTTTCAATTTCCATTATTCATGATTTAGGGGCCAAAAATCTTTCATTTGTCCAACCTAAAAATGCTTTGCTACTTTACAGTTCAAAGTATGTAAATGCTGGTTTCATCTTAAAAGGCATTTTGGTAGATTGGAGTTATATCCATTTGTCTTATGTAAACAATTTACATTAATACTGCTACAAATACACCTACCGCTGGTAAAGGCATGAAAGTGATGTTCACATTTATTGTGCAAATCAATGGAATTTATTGATAAAGTGAAAAGTGTGAAAAAATTTCCACAGTACTAAAATATTCTACCCAGTGATGGTTCCTGTGGTGCAAAAATCCCAAGGCCTAAGAAGGAAGGAGGATCAAAGTGAGAAAAAGATTGTTTGATTTTCATTTTGATTTATTCCCTTGATGTTGATACATGATCCACTAAAGAGACAAATTACAAAATAATAGCATATAGTTTGTCGAAGGAACGATCCTTGTGATCGAATAATGGAAATCATAACACGTCTATGTAAATTGAAAATAAATCTTTCGGATCTGCTACATCATCCAAGATCTATCTTAAGATAGACGACAGACCCAGGCTACTTACATCAAAACAGTTCAAAACTCAACAAATCTACAAATCAATTATATTTGATTCCTCCACTCCTCCTATAGTCCGTCTCCGTCATCATTCTTAAAAACCCCCGTATTAACATTAACTAGTTTAGATTCATACGATCTAGATCTTGAGCGACAGCATAACGTCAACGTCCACATCAACTTACAACATATGGAATTTCCTGTACGTTTAAACACAATATGACATATCTACAAATGAAATACAAGGAACAGTTCCACTTCGCCTTCCATCCACATATCCACATCCTATCAACTCATTCGTGAGTTTGTTTTTGTTATAGTTTCAATCAAATGTCAATGCAAAGCAAATCAAACAAACTGTTACTCTACTGTTAACTTGTTATTATGTGCAGTTCTCTCGTAATATTATTATGATCTATATATATATATCTATAGTACTATATAGTGGAATCATCATATACCTATAAGCTAAAGGAAAGAAACGTAACTTTCTTCAACATCCAAATCAATTCAATATTCAAATCTTCTAGTCTAGCCTACTAGTACACGTTATAACTACTGAGCATTGAAATACATACAAATAACAAGCAAAGTGGCAATATTGGCAATTGGCCTAGAGTTCTCCATCTAGGTAAATAGTACCAGTCAATCAACAATAATTTAAAGCATGTATAATTTATTGTGGATAAGGAAAATGATGACGATAACAACTACTACTACAGATTGGTATTGGAAATGAAAAATCAAACGACACGAACCTATGTACATACTAACAAATTCAAATAGTACACATTCAACACATCTATATAACGTAGGTACCTAAGTAAATATCGCCTCGATATTTACACATGTATTTCTACTGTGGGTTTTGGAATAGAATTATTATTACTTACATACTTTTTTTTCTGAAAGGGAACGAACCAGTTGCTAAAATGAATACAAAAAAGGCTTATGAATGTAATTGCTTTGTTATGAAATCATGTTAAACATGAGAGCACAAGAGCAATTTATAGTAAGGTATGTAACGCACACGGGATGGAAATCGAAGAAGGGTGTACGCTACACACATATTGTATAAAAAAAAAATAATCATAATAATAATATGAAATACTTCCGCGCCCTATTATGTGTGTAGGTAGGCATCACTACATCATATCTACTATCTACTTAATGTCCTGAAAAACGTTTAACTCTGATTACTTCATTTCCATTAGAATTGGGAAAAAACTGAGAGAGAGAGATAGGGAACAAAACAGAGTTAAACGTCCACATAGACTTTGGCTTCGACTTCGACAGCAATTACTTTATTTCTCATGAATTGAAGTCCACATTGTTCAAGATAGTAGACAGATGGACAGTGAGCGGAATTTAAGATTTGTGAGCAGTACATTGTATGATATACCACATCCACATCCTTACTTGACGACTCTATATCGTACTCCAGTACTTACTACCTATACCCAGTGTACACTTTATATTTAAACGCTGCAGGAATTACGGATGCGAATATTATGCGAATACGAAAGTTAAAATCTGAATTTAAAATCTTTTTCTTCACTGACGACTACTACTACTTGGTTGGTGCTTGAATTTAAATTTCGTAGAAGATGAAGCACAATAATACAAATGCACAAAACAGAGTGAGCACAATCAATTACGGAAATGCTGACACGCGTACACCTATATGTGAGTCGTTAGTCTCAGACGAAGACGTCGTTGGAAGTTGGAAACAAGATGTTCTTCTGTCTCTCATTTCCATTGATTGATGGCAACCTGACAAAGAGAGATAGGACGACGAGATAATTGAGTGAGGGATTGAATCACAAATGTGTTCTAGTAGTCCGGGTGCTTCTGCTCTTCTGGTTCTGGTGCTATTATGACTTAGGAGCGTTAACGTTGGTCCGCACTTTGGTGTTGGGTCTATGGGCGCGGAGGAGAGTCATAATCATAATAATAATCATATTATGATTATGTTTCACTTACAGTGTACAGTTACATGTGGGACTCTCGATGAGGACAGGACAGGACATATGATTGAGGATCAGATTAAAATACAATAATACAGTACTCAGAGTGCCGTCAGCAGGTTGTATTATGGTCCTATATCCTATCATATGATCGTACAGGTACAACTACAGTAATGGAGGAGAAGGGAAGAACGATATAACGATAATGACAGGAGAATAGTAGTATCTCTGTAGTGAAGAGTAGTACAATAATAATAGGAAAATTTAAAGAGAGCCATTTTTAATGTTTAAATTTAAATCGTTCCATTTCTCCGTCTCCACCTACATGAACAGCATGCTGTGCAAATCTTTAAAAAAAATCAAGTCAGTATTTTTACGTCTACTACGTCTGTAGTCTATATCTATAGCCTTTACAATATACCTACCTACCTACCTTTTATGATTTACATATATATAGATGCCCGTTCTATATTCTATTTCTATTGTATTTTGTGATGTGGTAGTGTACATAGTTTGGTGTAGGGAGATGGTCACCATTTCATTTTCATATTGAGTCCGTCGTCAACTTGCCTCTAATTCAAATATGAAATCCCAAAACTAAACCTAAATACAGATGCAGGTGCATCAAATGTGTGTAGTTATAGTTGTAATTGACAATACATCATGTCTATAGACACAGAGTGCAAAGGGATATACATATATATTATAGTTGAAGAAATCCCTACTCACAACAATGGCATGAATGCACAAACAGAATAAATACTCAACTAAACGACATAATCTGACTCAAGACTTCCTCTATGCAGATGCAATGCTCGGCTCAGGCTCTGAACAAACTAAAATACTATAAGCTATAAAAGTGCAGTGGAAGCATAATAAAATAATCTGTGCAAGCAATGGTAATAATGACCGTCTCCGTTTCAACTTAGGATGATTAGGGACTTTAAATTGAGCCAAGATTGAATTTAAACACATACACAGATAAATATATTATACAAAAGTGGAGTTGAAATATATTTTACATGTGAAGAAGTATAGGTAAGAATCACTCTTCACATTCACACTACGTTTTTTAGATCCTCCGCCGGATAAATTCTCTTCTATAATGTGAATGTGAGACTAGTAGGTAAGTTAGTACATTTATAAAAAAAATCATTGTCGAGCTTCAAAAGTTTTTGAGCAAAAGGGAAACACAACACAAGGTAGAAGTAGAAGAGAACACACAATAAGACAACCTTAATCTTCATAGATATCTCTGATCCAAAACCCAAATCCAAACTAAATACTTCGCAAATCATCAAAGCTCAAGCGCATGAAAGCGGCGGCATATCCATGAAGATTCCGTATCTCTATACACTTTTATTATTTTATTTATGTATATCCTATTCTTCTACCTTATGCCCCACTCCCATTCATCCTATATGCTTATAATATAGAGAGACACTTGCTGAGGATAATAGGAGCAATAAACGATCGACAAAAATCTAAGTAGCAAATATATTAAAGAAAGCTACAAGAAAAAAAAGAAAATGAGCTCAAAAATGTAATAAATAATTATATACATGTTTAAGCCTATCGTGCTTTTCATGCACAAGATTGCAAATTGGGTAATTGGGGGAAGCTTTTTAAGTATGTAGGGGGTAGAATGGAATCAAAATCTTGTCTATACTTTAAAATGTCTTCTTGTGTAGGGTTATAAATTTACTCCTATTTACAACTATTTTTATTTTTAGATACCATCCATATTGTTCTCGTTTCTATCATTTATCAACACTTCACACTGTCATTTTGTTTTTAAATAAAAATATTTCAATTTAAAAATGTGCTATATATTCAGACAGTGACAGAGCTTGCATGCGATTAGTTTGGATGTTACTAGGTCTTCCGCGTCCACACTTGACCGTCAGAACATTGTGATATAAAAAAAGCAAAGTCACAATTAGCTGCCCCTAAGAAAGTCCGGTCCGCATTTAGTATGATAGTACATAATAATATGTAAATGGAAATGGTTCGAATTAAAAAAAACTAAAATCAGAGTCAGAGGAGCTGACACTACAACATTTTTTGGATTGGAGAAGAGATATGTGCTGCACAAAAATGTACAAAAAACCGTTTTAGCATGCAATTTGAATTTTCTGAGCATTTTTTTTACACATCTTCATTCTAATAAGTGTAACAGTGGTATAATTATTAGTTTGACTTTGGAATGGGATGGAAAATAGAGGGCTTCATACTATTATTATTATCATCATTATTATTTCGCTTTTTCGAAGAAGTTCCTTGGTTTCCTTTTGCAGATTGCACTGCACTGTGTAATGTAATGTAGTGCATCTTTCCCTTTAAAATTTAAACTCATCGTGAAGCCATTGGAATGTCAGTGACAAAAAGGGAAGAAAAAAAAGAGCTCCTTGATTATTACGTAGAAAACGAACATAACGAAATGAAATAAATGATAATGAAAAGAGCCAACACAGACCAACGAAAGATTTCAAGAAGACAAACACAGGGACGGCGACGGCGATGACAACAACTCCAACGACTGACTATACGCGAGAATGTGAGGTAAGCGGAATTGAGTAGGTGGATGAATGATCATTGTTGGAGGTACAGTAAGACTACTTTACAACTTTGTATGTACATCTCTCCATTTATTTTATAATTCTCTGGTCTGGTCTGCTGCATGCTGGTCTGATTTTGGTTCTGACGCTGGCCCTCCATTCATATATCGCTGAGTTTATGAATAATTTGTCCAAGAAAAAAAACATCACTAAAAGGTTCATATCTAGATTCTAGATTATATTTAAAGGTAGTAGGTACTACCTTCGCCAGATAATACTTCACCTGTACATCCCTACAATATGTAGTAGTAGTGGCTATACGCAGTAATGTATTATTAACTCCAACTACAATCCCTATGCCCACAGCACCCTATTATATACACGGGTTTATTTTTATTATTATGCAAATTATGCGCATATTATAATTATTGTTGTCAGCAGTTCATAATTAAATTCAACTAGTAGAACAACTAGAACAAGAATATGGTTCGTCATTCGCCATGCCATTCACGGTACAGCACAGTACAGTACAGTACAGTGCAGTTGACGTTGACAGTAAGCTGTTGTTTTGTGTGTGTTAGTGCTTTAATTATTATTTCATTCCTAAGAAAGTACCGTTTTTCATTGTCTATTTTTTGTTGTATTCATATTCATTATGATCAGTTATACATAGATCCAATTTAATTTCTGTGTCGGCTATGTTGTCTTGCTTTTTTTAAACCTCACAGGTATTTTACCAGGTTATTATTATAATATTCTTTGTTCCATACGAACGTTACATTACACTTACACAAACTCAATCTAAATAAATACGTTACATTTGTTTTATTTTAATTATTATTGTGACCAGGAGTCAATGGATGGAAGTATGGAAGGCGCTGGTCATTGTTATAGAGTCAAAGCCGAAGCCGAAGCCAATGTCAGAGTCAGATATGACCCCAAGAAAATTCAAAAAAAAATAGAAAAACATGGGAAAGCATCCCTCTGAATTTGCATTTTGCATAGGTCTGTACCTACATACATTTTGTATAAGAAGGTATAAATTTCTTATTTTGCTTAACACAATGGAAACAAATATGTATTACTACGCTACCTCAAAAAAACTATGCATTTCTTATGCATGTACCTACAACATTTTACAAGAGTTAATCAAGAATTCCTACACTAACAATTTTCTTTTACACATGCTGCTAACTTGTAACTTGTATTTGTAGCATTCCTATTGACGGACGTTTTTGCATACATTATAATATTGTATGCATACCTAAAGAAGATACTGGGTGTAATTGTAATTCTGTCCTGTACACACCTGCCCCTCCATCCAAACGTAAACTAACGAATTGGGAAAAAACCACCCTGAAGACTAAAAAGACGGCACACTTACTCTCTGGTACTGTGGTTTCCACAATTATTCCGCACTCCTGGATTGAGGTTTTATGTGGGAATCTTGTCATAATTCTTCTTCTTCTGTTTACTATACTAAAACCTAAAACGTAGAGGCTATGTTTTCACTATGAATCTTTAGCTTATAGGGCCATTTACATGCTGTACATATTTGATGATTTGGTCTGTATAGAACTAACAAGCAAATCCAAAATTCACTCTTGATTCTTACTCGTAGCTTTTTGTCCTATCAGTATAGCACATTATCAAGCAGAATGCTGCTGTGGTAAAAGTAAACAAATATCATATGCATGCATGCTATATAGCTATATTATGTAGCTATACCTATATAATGTTCGGTGGCTCGGAGAATTCCATATTAGCATTTCATACCATATAGCATACATACAGTCCAAATTAAGATACAGTACTGCTCTGACACTGACTCTGGTCTCTGTTTACATCCCTGTCTCCGAGAGGTAAAAAATAATACAAATATCTGTACAGATAAACAAGCGACTTAGCCTGAGGATTGACAATCAAGAAAATGGAAAGCACAACACTGAACATGCTGAACATACACATTTATTATTTTCTAGGTAGTACAATATAATATATTATGGTTAACTTGGTTACACTATGGGCTTTGCATGTCAGTCACAAATCAGCGATTATGATGGGGATACAGAACCCTAGAGCCAAAGACCCTTCTGACTTATTACAATACATTAAAAAAAAGGAGCAAGAAGCAAACTCAACAAATAAATATTTCGCAACAATTATTATTATTCCCAGTGTCTGACGATGAGTGTACATACAGGTAAGGTATATATTTATACTGGTAATTATTTGTGTGTATGTCTGCCTGCCATTCTGCGAAAGGAGTAGAAATATCATAATCATAATCATAATTTACCGTAGATCACAGGCTAATAACTTTGAAACTATCTGAGCGCTGAAATAAATATATATGAAAAATATAATATGAGGGAGAAGTTCTATGATGATTATGATTATTACAGTGGATGGAGAGGTGAAAACCAAAGCAAACCAATCGGCAATGCTCATCAGCCCATCATCAGCTTGTAGGTCGTAGACAAGGAAAGGGCAAAGAATCCATATATTCATAACTGAGACTGACTGAGTATATATAGGAACTAGCCTTCTTTTCAAAAACTTTAAAATAACTACAATATTGTTTATTCTCTTCCGAGTCCCGCAGTCATTGTTCTTTTAACAAAGTAAGAAAAAAAATACAGTTTTAGATTTTAGACTGTAAAGTAAAGGTAAAAAAGACTACCTACATATAACTAAGATAAAAGCATAAGATTAAAATTCACATATCGTACCGCACCACACACCGCCGGTAAAAACAATAAAACATTAAAAAGGCGTTAGATAACTTTGATATGCCCCTTGCCTCCCCCATCATTCATCATTCATCACTCGTAGTAGTAGAAACACACTCGTATTTCTCACTTCCAGTAAAGAGCATATCATGACGGGTCAGAGGGTATATACACTCCGCCGTCTTTTCTATTGCCACTCTTTCAAGACCTGCTGAGTATAAAGACGAAGGACGTGGAAATCCCACATGTCAATTAGCCATTATTCACATCATAGATAACGATTATTGTTTCAAAAATATTACCTACCTACCTAGGTACCTAAATGATAATGATTTGAAATGACACTCTTTGTGCGGTTGTATGGGGGTGAAACAGCTTTTTACAAGCTACGCAAACTTAATGAGGCCGCAACTATTCTATTCTGACTCTGACTCTGTAAAGTAAATATAAATATTTTTTCCTATCTCGTAATAAAGTACGTGGTAAAACTTGGAAATAATTATTATATACCAAAAATAATATGCAACCATAAATAAAACTACCTAAGAAAAATGTTGAAAAATATGTACCCACATGTAAATTTCCACAGACAGGATATTATGTTCTACCCTTGATGATCCTGCTCAGAATTTAAAGTACATTGATCCAACACATCCAAAAGAATGTGTAAAACTCAAGATTCCACACGCTAATTGGAGGTAAGAAGATGCGAGGAGTATTTTTCTCATTGGGTACGTAGAAATATTATCACAGCGTCCCATCACATCACCCACCATCAACCATACAATTACTGAATTAATTTCCCTAAAGCTTCTCAATAGTTTTTACTGATTTTGATAAATCCAATCGGAGTCGTCATTATGTTTGTAGCTAAGGGTGCCTCTGACTCTGCCTGATAACGAACAATTACTTGTACCTATGCGTAAGGTAGATTACAGTAAATTCAGTATCAAAAGGAAGATATTTCATGACTATAGGTATATAGGGACCTACATAATATGATTATCCCGTACCTTGGGGTCATGTAAAGAGAAAATAGTTTCCAAAAAATTTTGTGCAGAGTGAAAATCAACAACATTATGTACAATTTGTGAGTTTTTAAAATAATTTTGCAAAGCTTAGCATGGTAGTGATTTGATGGTGATGATTCTGGGCTATGTGTCTGTATGAACAGCAACACAGCTATTGTTGTACACGATATCAGGGTGAACTTGGTGGTTGTGCGGTTGTACATTGTACTTATACTTCCCCTACTCATTGTCTATTGGATTCTCTAATTCTCAAGACTCTCGTCAGCTATTCAAGAAACACGAGAGTAATTATGTTTAAATCTCTACAATTATAATTGTAATTACCATTACAATTTATAATCTGATAAGTGAAATGAAATGAAAACAAGAAATGGCATGAGGAATGAAGGGAGCTTAGTTAAAGAATATTATTCCTCAATAGGGAAATCTACCCACGTTCAACGTTTTAGTGGGTAGAATTAATCCTAAATCTTCCAAATTATTAAAGAATTAAACAAAACAATTTTACATACTTATTTCAAACATGTACCAGGTTAAGTAGATACGCTGCATTTAAATTCTAATTTGAGATACATACATGCATACAGCCCCTGGTTATTGTTGTTTTACTGATAGTCTTGTGTAATACCTATACTACTTTCATCAGTGAAAAAAAAATTAACATTAATAACATGTTAGTAATTTAGTCAAGTCAAAAGATTTGGCTTCGGTTTCGGTTTCAGTAGCTTTATTTCTGTTGTTTTGGATATTCCTTGTGCTTATGCTTGTGCTGTGTGCTTTTTAGGATGTGAAACTTGTACTTGTACAGATATTCGTAACCCTCTGACGATAAGTCACTAATCACTATTTATGACTGGTTGAATGAAACTGAAATTGAATCCTGCCTCAGAGAGCGATACGTTCAGATAATTAATAATTTATGGCACATTGAGCAGTAAGCTGATAACAAAAGAGACTAAATATATTGTAATAAATATCTGCTCAATCCATACTAATATGTTCTCCATATCATCTACATATTAGATTTAGGAACGAACAGGTGTATGCGCTGTTCAGCTTACATATGTAGAACATGTACCACTAATCCAGAGGTAACAAAAATCCTTGTGCATGTTCTGTATCGCTCCTATATTCCTATATAAGCTAAAGGTGAAGCCCAAACCAAAACCAAATCCAAAGCCAAAGCCAAATGTAAGTAAGTGAGTTAAGAAAGAAGGTAGGTGTGAATCTTCCTTTCACTTCTCAAATCTCAATGTAATGCTTCTCGACATTTTATGATTATGTTTCAGATGACTGAGTAAAATCTGCCGTGTCTCTCTCTCGTTGCATCTAGATTCTAGATCTGGTAGAACATGGACGGACAGGGAGGCAATGGCAAATCAAAAGAGCAAGACCAAAACTAATGCCAAATTACAAGCCCAACAACGAGAAGGAAGACTCCAACATTCAACATCCAACATACAACGTCCACCATCCAACATCTATAACATCATCGAACGTATCAACGATCCATTTGATTGATAAGGATAAAAGTAACAAGCAAATCAATGGAATCCCAAGAACTCAGCCCGATTACATCATAGATAATGACTCAAAGAAGTAAAAAAAAATATGATAGATACTGACTAGAGTAATTAACTCCATTCGAATTTTTTCAAGTCGACTTTGATTTGGAATTCCAAGTTAGAGCTCCATTATTTAACCTTTTAGTCAATGGAGTGATGTATGCATGTGGATTGTTGAAGCAAGCAGCCAGCGCTATGTCCATCTGTCATTTAATCAATACCTCTTTGGAGTTATGCAATCATAAGAACAGTACGAGCATTAGCCCTATCATTATAATTATATTAGAAAGAATGATACGGCGCAGGAGACAGGAGACAGTGCATGCGGCATCGCGATATATCAATATCATCCATGTCTCCTCTAAAAGCATATTCGACTACAATTAAACTAATTTGTCTTTCATCAAGAACTCATTCAAAAAGGAGTCGCAAGTGTGAATTGCAAGATGATTATTAAAAGGAAAAATTGAACTATGAATGTGGAACAAACCTTCATGGCAATCTCGATATCTTCTAAAATCATGTCCTTCATGATGCTGTCTCTCTCTTGCTGCTGTTGCTCCTGGGTCCAAACGCTATTCACCAAAAACATGGAGGAAATCTGCAATGAGTAGTAAGTAAAGGGCCGTGGATATTTGTCGATTGGAGTAGGTTACTGATCAATGTATATATAGCTCCTTTGACAGATCCAGGTATAGATGTATTGGATGTATAGTGCTGGTAGATTATTGATTAACCAAAATCAAGGGATAGGTACGTACATAAGCACCAAAATGTTTTGTAAAAAAAGTTTATTTCTGTCCCACAAAATTAGAACGTTGAATTCATTGACGATGGCACACGCACTTTTCCACACTGATTGATCTTGAGGGTGAGAGAAAGATGGTCTCAAATTTCTGAAGAAGTGCAGACTGTGAATAGACCAGAGAAAATTCAAATTCAAATTTCAAAACGCCAAACTTACAGCTCCAACCTCAGCTTTCAGTTGATCAGAATTTGTAAAGAGAGACTTGTTCTTGTTGCTGTTCGAGTTGTCGTTGTCGCTGACGTTGTTAGTACTTGTAATTGTGCAGAGAATAGAAATAGAATCCATGAATTGAGTTTTCATTACTTTCAGATTCAGATTCAGATTCAGCTCTTTGTGGTCCTCTTGTCTGCATAGATTCTCTTGTCGTCGTAGTCGTTCACACCACACAAACTGTATAAAATACAATATATAGTACCTGTTGCCTTTTTCTATATATTATTTGCTATGCTTACATGTAGTAACCTTGACTTGAGACTTGAGGCGGACAGGATGTTATGATGTTCACATTCACAATTGGATGTAAAAAAAGTTGGTTGTCGTCACATTAAAATATATATAATTTTGATTGGACTTTTTCACAGCTCACCATCATTAGTCACTTTCGACAGGGGACAAAAATATAGTTTTCAAAAAAAAAAGTCTCGAATTTTACAGAGTCAATTTCAATTCTATTTGAGCATTCAGTTAGAAATTCATCTATTTACGAGAGTAGAAATTCTCAGAGCTCTATAAATTTAAAGGGTCAGCTTATACTGCTTTATTTTCAAGCATAAAACCTCAGAGGAAATTAAACCAATAATGTAGTAAAACCGAAAGATATTATGTATATATCTTGTGTTGTTGCTTGTTGCACTGCTAAATTTCAGAGATTAGCTTGAGCACTCGGCAATCTTGTAGAAAACTAAAACTGTACTGTACTGTACTATGATCTTCTTGAGTCTTGTTACAGCTGCCGTGCAGAGAATGGGAAATTTTTGTTATTCTTTTATTTTCTCAAAAGCTATCAAAATGAAAACTGCTAAAAGATTCATCACTAGTTTTCGTTTTCTTCGCTGCTGCTGTCGTATATGAGTAGTCGCGTTTCTATCTTGCCTCCACTTTCGCAAACGCTGTATGATGTTTGTTATTTGGTTTGTTTTGTGTCCGACACAAGTTTGTGTGAGGTAATTGCGTTTGCTATAAAGGCTA
This sequence comes from Dicyrtomina minuta, assembly GCA_949802685.1. Lineage (NCBI taxonomy): Eukaryota > Metazoa > Arthropoda > Collembola > Symphypleona > Dicyrtomidae > Dicyrtomina > Dicyrtomina minuta. Next base: position 14,838,982 of record OX461810.1, read on the forward strand.
TGTGCTGTTTCTTTATTCTTTATCGTCGTTAGTTTAACTGTTTACTGTTTAAAAGTAGTGTACGTACACAAATGCGTGCCTCTCTGTCCACTGTTGACTCTTGTCTCTTGTCTCTTGATTTTCTTTTTCACTTGTAAGTTGTCGATGGTCATCAGATTCTGTCCACGCTATACGCGAAAAGAACTAAAAAGGAATATGCAAGGATTTATTTAATTAACTAAATTATAAGGCCCAATTATAACTAACGCCAAACAAACCACCGCAACACTTCATTTTCATACAGCAGCAACGTAATTTCATTTTCTACAATTATTTTAATGTGAACTCATTACCTATGCAAACGGAACGGTGGTAGTAGTGTGCTGGTTGTGGTCGTTATTGTAATAATTATTGTAAATGTATGACAATATATGAAAAATGAGACAAATAGTTCAGTGTGTGGGCAGAGTCTATTGAGCTTTTTTTTAATGTTGATGTAAATAATTATACATTACGAGCAGTGGTGTGGACTTGAGACGTGTTAAGTTAAAGTCAGTTGTCTTTTTTTTTTGAATGAGTTAAAAGTTGAAAAGCTTATCGACATCGCTACGGCTACGCTATATGCATATAATATATCATGTCCACTTACTGACTGACGATGAGAGGAAAGAGAAAAAACTTTTGCCTATATAGCTCCCTGTATATATATAGTGTGATGTTAATATGTAAATCATATGGGGATGAATATAAATAGGTAAATAGTTAAATAGAATTTCCCGAGTGGAATGTGTCCCACTGAGAAGACCCCAACTTTAGCACTACACTAGCACTAGCAGCTACTCGACGACGTCTCGACTCACTCACCCTAAACAAAAATATAGAGACTTTAAAATACTAACAACGATACTATATGACTGAGTCCGAACCTCGACAACCTGTTGACTTTTTTGTTGACTTATGTATCCTTCCCATTGATATTCTTGTGAGGTAAATTGAAACAGAAGAAACTCGCTTACTTGCCCACCATGATTGAAACTATATGTAAAAATTGTAGTATTAGACTCATTAATTTTTATTTCTTACCTTTTGGCATAGGAAAGTAGGGAAATTATTGATCAGCTCACAGTTGGCTGTCTTCTGAAGCAGCCGTCTTCTTGTACGTCCTGTTGAGTCTAACTAGCCGGCCATTATGCAACATGTTATCTCTTCTCTCTCTCTCTCTCTCTCTCTCTCTCCCTCCGTAGCTCTTGTCTTCTTTTTATTTGCTGATATAAGAAAAATAAATTGTCAGTCGTCTCGTCAACAGAAGCCGCAGTTGTATGTAAGAGAGAGAACCAAAAGCAAATAATGTATGATATGATATTGTTGAACTAGAACCAGCAGATCATGCCACTTAGCATTTAACTTTCAGTTCTGTCTGTTCAGTCCTAAAAGTTTCTTCCTACACACAGTACAATAAACTTTTGATTGATGACTATTTCGTTTTCATAATAATATTATTATGCAAATCTCATCGTCAAGACACAAGTCAGTTCCGTCCAACCCTACAGACTCCTATGATGATACGTTATACTTTTTTTGTGAAGAGGAGGAAAACGGAAAAGATCAATTAAAATGTTGAAACTGTTTCAAAAAAGGCTTTTCTGCCCTAATACAATTTTTTTGGTGGAAAATTCCGAGATTGCTCTATTTCTCTTCTATTTTTTTGTAACTTTTTTCTAAAATCTTGATAAATCAAAATAAATTCGATGCACTTCCGGTGTTTAAAGTGTGAAATGTAAATATCTGTATATTCACCACTGTGCTGTGCTGTCAATAGAAAATTTCCAAAACTTGTTACTGCTTGAAAATATTTGGTTGCTGTCGATGATTTGATTGGTGACTTGTGATGTGTGTAGAGAGTAAATATTTAAATATTCTCTGTACTCTGTCTGTGTAGAACAGAACCAATTCGAAGACTCCAAGTCTCGACGTCGAAGGAAGAAAGAGTTGAATTAGGAAGGTAAAGGGAGTGCGTTAGTTTATAGAAACGTAGCTTGAATTTAAATATCTTGGAAATCGACTTCTTCGTCTTCGTCTTCTTCTTCTTCTTCTTGTGGCAGGTTAATTCAAGTAAAGTGAATGGAGGAGAACAAACAGGAACGGCGGAGCAAGAACAGTTGTGAGCACCTCAGTTGATTCTCCACACAAGAGAACTGATCGTGAGTTAAGAGGAAACAGAACATTTCTTATAGCTCTGCTTTAGTTAGTTTACTTGTTACTTTCATCAAATCCTTATGACGTGACGCCAAGTGTTCTGTTGGCTGGGAAGGAATTGGGCTCTCTTCAAGGCAAGTTCCTTCTCCTATGCTTTGCTATGCTATTTGGCCATTGGTACAAAATTCAACCCTCTCCTCTTGTCTGTCCAAGTCCATAACGCAAGGATGGAACGTAGTGTAGGAGACTCAAATCTGTGTATGTGTATGTAGCTCACATAGATTGAATATACACACCTCTCATGAAGCCCGAGTCTCCATCAACATCAACAACATTACAGATACCAGCCATCGAGCATCCCTCTGAGCACCACATACACAGTACACAGTGCAGTCCACAAAGCGAGAGAGCAGCAAGATTGACGATGACGATGGGCAGAAGAAAGACCAAGACTCTTCAATCTTCAGTATCTTGTACACGCTGAATGTTGATGTTGATGTTGCTATTGCAGTTGCTGTTGCTGTTGGTTAGAAGATTCAGAATAGAGCTCAGACCAATAAAAGTTAAATACCTGTATTGTGTTCTTAGCTAATCTGAGGAGAATGAGAACCGCCCGTACATAAAGATGTACTTGAGTGTTCCTATATAGCGTTCCACAGGTGTGTGAATGCACATATATATGTGTGGACTATCTTTAATCTGGACTGATATGACGTTACGATGGTCTCTACTACATATATATCTTTCCGTCGTTGCCTTGTCTTCGTCACCATCGCTTGTTCGTTTTCTCAGTTGAATTCGTATATCTTTTGCTCTTCCTAGCTGCGTCCGTATTCAAATTTTGACTGCATGCTGTATTGCTGTATGTATAGAATGTAGTGTAGATTCATCTCCTCATCATTTCACGACTTTTTTTTGAACACGCTGCCCAAAAAAAATATAGAAGAGGGCTATAATATCATGATATGGAAATGAAATGGATAGGCGGAATTCTTCATACTACACCCTTGCGTGTCTCTCTTGACGAGGACGAAAGACGGGACATGAAGTCACACAGAGTACTGACTGAGACACTCACAGATGAGTTTTCACTCCCTTCCAAAAATCAAAATTCAAAACATTGGTAGGTATCTTTTCGTAGGTAACTTAGTACCTGTACTTGCCATGCCATGTAATTTTAACACACTGTCCGACTCGGGCTTTAAATTATATACAGCTATTCTGTATTTTAACTCAAGTAGCCACTATTTACTATAGCTGTTTCTGTGTCTGTGTGTCTAGTGGCGTTATAACTCTAGGGGTGAATTTACTCATGTGCCGTATCTCGCATTTCTATGTATTTACACAGCATATGAGTCTAATTTGACATCTAACAAGTAAACTTACCTCATAGTAGTAGTACTTTTCCGGTGTGTCTATAATTAAAAGCTATATTATCTATAGGTACGCTTCAAGTTACGTCCTAGCCTTATATGCTAATGTTAATCACTAAAATATTCTAATGTGCGGTATTTATGCGTACCATTTCCATTCCAAAGACAACAGAAAGTAAAAACTGTCATAATTAAGTATTGACACCCATACACGCCAAATTATATCTACAGTCTACAACACGAAACTATTGAGTATAGCATTATTCTATACAGCCGTATCTGTACTCGTCGGTCGTGATGCCGCCATGAATGAGTTGGACATGTCTGTTTGTAATTTGTGTAGTATATGTATATAGGCATGTGGGGAATGGGGCAGCTAACGACATTATTATTATACGACCCCCTCTTCCCTCCTGTATTCCTATTTACGGGAATGAAAATTGAGATAATTGCGTCAATTTACTTCTCTCATCATCACAGATTTTGTAAAAAATGTAAAACAGTAGAGGGCTTGAATTTTTGAATGGAGGAGTTGATGGCAGGCGTCAGTCTGTTTAAGGCTTAAGGAGTTACGGCATTATAGTCATTTTCTCTTTTTGCATATAGCATAATCAGTACCAGTACCATGTAGTATTCCACATCCAACATCACATGTACTCGTATTTTTGTGTGCACTATTATCATTATCATTAGGAATTGGATGGAATGTACTGTGGATATTAAGTACATTCACGTTTTGTTGTTTGGGAGGTATTTATAAAATTATAATATAGTAGAAAAATACCTATAGTAGTAGAGTGATTTCAAATTTCAACTGTAAAATGTACAAAATGCCTATATAAAAATATCTCCGGTGGATCTATCCATACAGAATAATTTCAGCATAAAATAAATTATTCCTAAATATATGTTGACAGTTCCCATTGTTATTGTAAGGGTGTTGTTAATTTTTATAAATTTCTATAATAATTTAAATATACATGGGCTGTGTATTGTACAGTCATATTAGCTTTATCAATGCAGGTACATATTCTTTTGCATATGGCTGCAATGCTTCTATTTCTGTAAAAAACGGAAAACAGCATTGGTCGAAGACGACACCGTATGGATGTCCATTCTTCGGATCATCTACACATGATCATTGATTTTCACAGCATCTCTGTTTGGAGCAGCCTTTACGATGTTTTAGTGGTTTTTAGGTTTACCTCCCTCACAACCAAAAACTGTGTGCGGAGTTTAAAAGAGTACAATAAAATTGTGTGTGCTTTTGTATTTGGATTTTGAAATGGTCTGGTCCTGGTCTATGGTCTGGTATGGTGAGGGACTCAAGACTTGTAAAAAGAAAGAGCGAGTGATTTGAATCTGAGAGACCAGCTCACTTGGTTACAAAGTGATAAATTGTCATTTTTCGTGAAACAATTCCTCCACATTTCCCCCTCATAATTGATGATCAACCTCACGTGTGTGGTTAGGAAGAGTAGATAATTTTTCCACCGCGGACTGTAGACTTCATTTTTCTTTACTCTGTTTTTTTTTCAGCCTGGCTCTGGCTCTGACTCTGGCTCTGGTACTGGTACTGGTCTTCTTCCTCTTTCTTTCTTATTCTTATTACGATTAGCTCAGAACATAATATATATATACAGTGTAAAATATTGTACTATCCGTTTTCATTCTAGTATAGGAATAGCATAGTAGTATAGTGTATATAAGTATAGGCAAAAGTCTCTCACTCAACTCGGCTTTGGCTGCAAGGAAGAGTTCAACAGCCTAGAGGACTTATAGCTTTAAGTGCGAGTATCCTCTATTTCTGCAGAGCAATATCTCAATGGCAACACAAAACATACATAATCATCTTGTGTATCCCTCCTTGTTTTATTTTATTATGCTATGCATGTTGATGTTAGCTTACAGTACCTACTATATTCTTCACATATATGCAGAGATTCTGCAAGATATAGTGCCGTGGCAGAGGCTCATATCATATCACCATCACCATCATCATCAACATCAGCATCATCATCATCAGCCACATAATACATAGCTCAGGTATAAAATTAATTCTAGTAATAGTAATAAAGTCTACCACTCTCATCCTCACAGTCTCCAGTAGTTGTAGTAGTGGTAGTATTGGTCTGCACAGTAATAGGTATATCCGTGTACTATAACACGTACCACGTACCTACCTACCTAACTACTCAACTTCTTCTGTCTACATTAAATTCTGCCTATAAAAATCAAATAGGGACCAAGCCATTAAGTAGAAGCGTATTTGGTGTCCGTTTTTTAAAAAAATGATTATGCCAGTGCCACTTGTCTAGTATAGTGTATGTGCTTTTTCTGTGTAGTCTTTATTCATGTAATGTGTAAGTAGTTAGTATTAGACACCTGTTGCCTCTACCACTCGCATCCACCTCACACACGGAGACTTCTAGAATACTACCTACTACACACACGGACTATAGAAAACGAAGACAACCAGCAAATACCTCTACGCTGATTCTGACTGCATATTGCATCTTGCGTTCCTCTCCTCCGAATGATCATGAATGTTCGATGACTGGGACTTGGATTACAGATACACTATGACACTCCAATCTCCATTCTGTACATTTCTGGCCTTGTCTTGTAAATTATTACTAACTATATAGCAAACGGATTAACTGGAACTTATTCACGTTCAGGCAGCAAGCAACATAACAGAAGCACTATGCAGCAGCAGTCTCGAAAACACTACTCACTGGTATTATTATCAATGATTTCCTTCACATAGAATTCCTTCACCATCCGTCTTCGTGTCGGTCTGTATGTAGTATGTACCTACACACACACATATGTAGCTGAAAAATGGAAGTGGAAGCACCTCCGCTTCCGATTCCGATTCCGATGTTGATAGTGATGGCATGATGATGAGTATATTATTTGCGAGGGTAGTTGAGCTGTAAAATAAAAAATCTCAAGATATCGAGATTCTAATGAGGAACGCAAATGTGCGCAATAATGTACAGCAATAGGACAATGTACACGAAGAAAATTTCCAGACCTACCTACCTACCCACTACTACTATGCTATATGGCACAATACATAATTGAATGGGATATATAATATATGTTCTGAATAAAGGGATGATATAAGCAGCTCGCATCATGTGCTCTGTCAACCGTAAAAAAGTACAAAAATATATTGCACAGGTAACCGCCACCGCCAGGCCAGCATAGGAGACCATTTTCTTCAATATCAAGGAATAAGAAAGAGATGTGTAGAAGAGCCTTGCAGACAGCAGTCGATGAGCATCCCTTCTTCCTCTCACTAGTCAGCACACCGGGCAACCCCATGATGCAATGCAATATGCAACTGTGCAGTGAAATAAATAAAAAAAAACGGAACTCTTTCACTATATCTACTGATACAAAAGTAGAATTTGAATCGAGCGCTAAATACAATATTAACTTCAAACACGAAATTTACCTTTAATATCTGTCTTACAGTGAAACTGTACTCTGTACTCATACGGAATACGGATAGAAAGGAAAGGAAATCCCTTGAGTCTTCTTATAGCCATGCCATGTATGTATTCCATCATTAAAAATGTTTACATTTACATAGCTAATCGACTTCCACCTGTGAAGAACATGCTCTTGCCATTAGACGACTGTACTCTGTGCTATATGAATGAGCTCAAGTCTGAAAGGAAGGAAGGAAGGAAGGATGTGGAGGGGCTCATTTTTTGTTGCAGCAAGGAAAGCACTTTTAAAATATCAGCATCAGCCACCACCATGCAAGTGGAAGTGATTTGCATTTCCAATTCCAGTCTCATTTAATGTACAGACATATAAGCCACATACAGCACATAACATCTAACACAATACTACGGAGCTTCAAGTATTTTGTTTAAATCTCGGGCTTTTCATAAATAGAAACCAACACTTACACATATTGTATTTGCGTTTGTATTTATTCCAATTTCTATTTTCTTTTGCTTTACTCACAAAGCCGTCGTGTCCGTGTGTCCGCGCGTCCACAAACCCACTAGAAAATAGAAAGGCAAAATCCGAAACTGAAAAAGAGTAGGAAGTTTCATAATTTCTATAAGCTACTACAATGAAAATGAAGCCTCCATACATTCATGATTCATGATTGGAGGAATAGAATTTTTAAAATGTAGATTTGAACAAAATACTTGAAGAATAAACTGAATGAAATAGAACAGCTGTGTTTGTCATGCACTTAAAGGTGCCTTTAGTGTGACTGTCATTCAGCTGAACCAGAACCAGAACCGGAGCCAGTGGCTGTACAGAGAGAGTATGCTATATAGTGTCCTTGGTTTGCCACTTGATTCTATTGAGCATTTAAACCAATGTTTATTATATTTATACCAGTTACCATTTACTCATGAAGGTAGGTAGGTAGGGAAGGCTGGTTATTATATTACAATTTTTACAATACTGATAATTGAAAATTTAACAAGAAAAAAAATCGACATCATCTGTCGCTCCAAGTGGGTACGGCGCGGTAAAGACGTAGCTACATAATAAATTAATATTGCGATTAGGATTTAGAAGAAAGATTAAGCAATGAGATACTATGCCGAGTTTTTTTTTCTATATTCTGTTACTCATTATTTGACTAATGTTATTTTAATGATATAAACACGATGTTGTGATAGTGAAGTATAGTGGTAGCTGAGTGTGTGTGATGGCTGATATGATAGATGATCTCCCTGTTGATTCTGTTCGGCCGTCTTTTGTAATTATTCCCTGTCATGACTATTATCTCTTTCTCGTATTCGTATTCGTCGTCCTCCTCCTCGTGTGTGTCTCTTTCATACTTTCGTCTTTTCTTCTACCCACCATCTAAATACCAACCATCGCCATACGATCCTAATTTACATACTAATATTAATATTTCGTACCAATTCTATTATCCAAGAATAGGACATTAGTAAATGGGTGACATGTGGGCATTTAATTTCCAAACCCATAATAATATATTTCCATATACTTAATTTTAATTTTGTATAGTGTCCGTATTTACTACATGGACCTATAAATTATGTGCCAACAACAATAATTGTGGTCTTAAAAAAACTATTTTTCTCGGAGGAGTACCAAATTAACAAAATCGTCTTTTATTATGCTTCTCCGGATCCGGCTCCGGCTCCGGACAGAGACTTAAATGTTTACGTACAAAAAAAGAAAATATCTGAGTCGTCAAATCTAAATCTGGTGATAATAGGGAAAGAATAGGATGATAACGCATATGGTGCGGGCATTGATGTGTGTATTGTATTCCCTGTAGTATTGTAATGCAATGTAATTGTAATTCCATTACACTACACTGCATTGAACTATGAGGAAGAGAACAAAACTAAATATATGTGGACTGAAATAAAATGCTTTTGCCGTGCTAAACTAATCGTAATCGTAATCATACGTTATAAAAGTGTAAAGTTTGTAAAGCATTTACTTACTTGACTTTGCTTTTTGGCTTACGTTTTTTTTGGCTATATAGGCTTCGCTCGGTCCTCTCGGTTGTTAGATGTTGTGTTGGTTGTCGGTTGGCTTGGTTTGGTTTAGCTTGACGAACAAATCCATGCAGATCTACTTATCGTCATCCTCAGAGAGAAATAGAATTAGTGCACAATTTTCAGCTACATATTACACACAACCAGCCACCAGCAACAACAACCAGCAACCAGGACCGAACCAACACCAAGACCAAGAGATGAAAGCCAACCTCCTACAAGAATATACTGTATTTAACTTTATTCTTTTCTTCATAGCCGGCCAAGCGATAATTCCGTAGTTCCTACTCTTTTTTAACTCTTTTTATATGCATTCAGTCTTTCTTCCCTATTCTCTGTCCTCTGTCTATATATATAATACAAGTTTTTCTTTAAGGATTCTGAGAGGAAAGAATAAATGAATTTAAGGCAGAGCACAACAACAAAGGTATTTCGTACTAGTACTGGTGCTATGTAGTATGTATGTATATGTGTTAAAAAAATGTGTATTTTAGTTTTGGTTCGCATCTACATATATATGTGTAATATATATAATTGTTGTTGAGTAGAGATAGGAGAGCAGTTCGGAGAGAGATATATAGATACATGGAATAATTCAAATTGTACTTGTATATTTTTACAGGAAAAGGAGAATAATGTTTGAAAGGCACGGTTGGTTTGACCCTTGAGGTTCAAGCAGAGGCACATGACGAACACAAAGATTTCATGCCGTCAGCTAAATAGCGATCATCTTAGAAGACACACTGAACGATTCAACTCTTTTCAAAATACTAATGAGTACAAAAGTGCAATTAACCACAGAGGGAACGCTCCCCATCATCATCACCATTTGAATTTTTTTCTTGCAAATTTTCTATTTTTTCACCCACTCTGGAGAGTATTTTTCTTTCCATAAAGAAACTTTTTCACACAGTATAAAATATGAAAAAATTGAGTCAAATAATTCAAAATGATTGAGTCTCAGTCAGTGTTTTTATATGGTAATACTCTAATAATAATAGTAGTAGTGCTAAAATGGCTAAAAATAATAATATTATTGCATTTTAACAAAAGATTGCTTTGAAAATTTACTAATATTATGCTGAGGCATGCACAAGAAAAAAAGGAGATTTTTATAGCAATTCAGCAATTCATTGGAAGTGGAGAGAGGTAGAGAATCAGAAAACATGGGATATTATATTATACGTAATGACCTCATTTATTCACATCAAAACACGTAAATAAAGCCAGTTTTTTCTTACTTTTTTTTTCTTACATTTAACAATTTTTTTTAATGCAATATTTATGTCCAACATTTTAACATTTTATTTGGTGGGTGGTATTTAAATCAAGGAATGAACTGTCAGTCAGCCTGTCTCTCTCTCCAATGATGGTGTGAAATATTAGTACAGGTATTCTCCTCAAATTCTCAAATTCCATTCGCCTTCTCCACGCGACCTAATGTAGAAGCTACATATGGTAATCATCGCTCCTTCTATCCCCTTCATACATACTATCCATCTCTCCATCTCTCTTTCTCTCTCTCAAATATTATTTATGAGAAACGGTGAAAATTATAAATGAGAAGGTAATTTATCATTGACGCGTTGATTTTTCTACAAAGGACCATTTGGGAGCTCATTTAACATTTTTTGGCAGGTATTTATGAAAATACATCTGTCTGCTTTTACTTGTGCTGTGTAGTAGTACTCGGGCTGATACCGGCAATGCAATGGTGCTGATGCTCGTACTTTTTGTATGTATTGTATAGTGGCAGACCTTTTGTAATTTTTTCGTGAAACAAGGTGTCGTATTACCACTACCACTTCCATTGCACTATGCCTTAAAAACGTGTTTCGTAAGAATCCATGTGCTATGCGTCTTCATTAGGAAATATATTAGCCATAAATTTAATAAAAGACAAAATTAACATGGAATGTGAAAGACAACTTGACATCTCTTGTAATGAACGTAACGTAAGATATGTGTAAAGTATAAATGTTAAAATAGCTTAAGTGATAGTCACACCGTTCTGACCGTAGACGGTCTCTCCCTATGAAGCCCATGGAATACTGATTCCCGTGTGTGTAAAATACACTCTCTGACTTTTAAAGTTGCACATTCGCATTATCTGGACAATAATTCATAATGTAGAAAATTTACAGAAAAACTTGCGTTACTTCCTCCATAGCTCATACCCACCTACAGTCTACAGATGTCTGTACATATAGTAGATGTATGTTTCATTTTGGAACATGAGGTCTGAATCTACTGGTAAAACGCTTAGAATTTTAAGTTTTAATGTAAATAGTGACAGCTGGCTGGTTGAGCACCACAGGCAGTCAGATATGCGATATAGTGTACTCCTTACTGTACTATATGCCACAATCTTAATAATGGAACACAAAAACACTAACTAGATGCCTACATCATATCCCATCACATCCTTCAAAAATACCATACTTTGTGGAAAAAAATAAGGAATAACATATATATTTATGTAAATCCGTCGTGGATATTACCAAGCTGATGAATTCATGTGAGGAGGATTACTCACAGAGCAAAACTGTCAAAAATTGTAAGTAGAAAATTGTTTAAAGAATATGAGGGCTCTGCGTGCAACCATATGTGTGGACTCTTAAGCAAACTCCGTAAGTACAAAATACAAACATAGAGAACTATTATATTAATATTGATTCGGGATTTGAAAAATTTCTTGTAGCAAGGGGAAAAAAAATTATAATCTGAGATTTAAGATTGAGACCACCGAGCCAGTCAAAATGTCAAGAAAATTGTAGAAAGGGGATAAAGCACGTTTGCTGAGAGACCTGAGCTGAGACGCTTAGTTTGCTTGTCTCGTGATTTTACCATTTCATGCATGACTCTTGTCAACCTTAAATTATTACAGAATGCGAATGAAATTTTGTTTTTAATCATTTCAAGTTTTAAAGTTTACACAAAATATAATTATTAAATTTTTTAAAACTATATGGGAAAATTTTCAAAGTTCAATTTTTAAAGTAAATACAGCTATAGTACGGACATACTTGAGACAGACAGATTCGTACGTATGACGTATTTATAATGAACCTGTTTTAATTTGAAGGCTTGCGAAAACTAACTGTAGTGCTAGAGTAAGTCTATTACTGTGCTACGTTTTACGCAGTTTTAATTAAATACTATAGGTATGAGTATGTGCTCCTCGTTTTGCAGATATAGTGCCAAATGCCAATACATATTTTAATTAGCTGTATGATACTTTCTCACGTCATGTCAGCTATAGGGATAGGCATAGGCATCGTACTTAATTTCAGAATTAGAAATAAAATATATCCTCTTCTTCTTGTCATTTTGAGCGAGAGAACGCTAGACATATACATACACAGAAAAGGGTAGTCTACACATTGTACAGCATAAGATTAACATACTTTTGCTTAGTTACATGCCTAATTGTCATTACCACGTACTGAGAACTATACGTAGTAAGTAATTCTATTAGCTCGTAACCGTAATTCACCACAGAAATAATAACAATAATAATTACAATTTACCTGTTCAATGAAGAAACGTCGTAGTCGTAGCGTAGCGTTTATCGTTTTCATTATCGTTATTGTCGTCGTTATCATTATCGTTTGTTTACTTATTTATTTTCTTCCAATAAATTGCCACAAAGAAAAGAATAATAACAATTATTTTTTAATTACAATTTCAAAAACAACTCCTTGATCTCCACTTTGACATCCACAGCTTTTTACTTGGGCAGCACAGTAGACATTCTGTCAGAAGAGAACATTCAGAAGTCAGTATTGTCAGACCTCCGTTTGCTTGTTTTGCTTGTAGGTTTGTAATTGTAATTGTGGCAACTTATCTTATATATCCTCATTCAAACAGAACAGAACAGATATGAAAACTTCCTTTTACAGAAAATCAAGATGAGGACAGAAAAGTATAAAGTTCATTACGCAGAATTCGCAATATAATGTGCACAGTTACCGTTCATCCTTCCTCCGTGACAACAATGAGGGGAAATTATGCACAATTCACAATTTGCAAAATTCACAAGAGATATTAATATCATATATAACAACAGGTCGACCTAACGATAACGATTATGATCTACCTACATATGCCTGCCGCTACCTCCCTAACCTACCTACCTACAACAAGGGGCCTACCTCCGCTCTGTAATTTGTATCTGTGTTTACAGTATTATGTTCTCATGGTTGCGTCTGACTGTACATAAATGTCCTGCACTATTGTTATGGTGGGGTCGGGGTTGTCAAGTGCAATACTAATATAAATACAAATACGACTAACTAACTTGATGATGGTACACACATCACACAAGTCCATTCTTTCATCAAAGTCCTCTGACTTTTACACGATTATTAGTAAGGTGTATGTAATGTAGTACAGACACTACGTGTATAGATATGGCAGGGTTATTAAATTTTGTTGCTGTATTTGTAATTGCAATGCTGTATATAGTTTCTGCTAGTTACAAATGCTCCTCGTATTATGATTATGAGTAAAAGAAAAGGCAGCTAGTAATTAGCCCGATTTACTCAAGTCAACGAAGAATACCGTATAGGTAAGTACAACGTAAACATGGACTCCTCATCAGACAGTTTAAAAAGGTGGAACATACTGTATAGCAAGATGCGGAGGACAAAAAGAGATGACGAGAATAAGGTATGAATTACATTTTAACAACCATGATGACAAGTCTATATGCCTCTTGGTCTTCTTTAGTTCTTCAGCATAATTTCCTAATGGATGTCTCAATGTTATGCTACCTCCGTCCCGTCCTACAAATAAATATGCATGTATGCGCGTACTTATACAATTAGTACAGATATAGCCCTCGCAAAAGCAAACAGTATAAGTATATACAAACTACTACTGATCATGTCTTCTCAAATTGTAAATTGTAAATCAGAAACAAACATCCATGCCTACTTTACTTAAATAGTAGCATGAATAATCTGCCCCTCCGCCCATTAACATCCATAGAACAGAAACCTATACCATAAAGCATATGATCATCATTCCGCACTATAATATCCAACACATTTTAAAGTCTTAAAAGATGTATTAGGTAATATATCAACAACATGAACATTTCGTGATGAAATATCTATGTAGAATGTAGACTTTTCATTATTTCGCTCATCATTTTTGCTTTTCTTGAGCATGAATGAAAACCCTCTCATTCTCATCGTCAGCACCTTTACCTATACCTAAATATATATATTTATTTATCCTACTTCTGTTTTTTTCTTTTTTAGTTTTACAGAGTGTAATTTGTAATTTCATCAAGGCTATCTTTATTTACATTCCTAAAGTTTGTCTGCACTGTAAAAGCAAAAGGCAAAGCTAGGAGAATCATATTGGCAAATTTATTGTAGATTTATAATTTTTATTTGCAAGATAAAAGCCATCGTGAGGCATCTGTACATAATAATATATCCTTTGTCGGAGTCGGAATACTATATACTACTAAATTGACTTACTTTCCCATTTGATAGATTGACCATTGTTTTTTATAGCATTATTAAGAGCTCAACTTTCATCCCAGATAATCAAAAAATTGTATCAGTTTTTTTTGGGGGATGTTTCTAATGAAATGTATCACACAAGAGTCGGATGGAGTGTAGTAAGTAGAATTTGATCTGGAGTTATTGATTTCATTCCACCTACTTTTCTTCACATAATAATAATTACAGAAGTTGTAAACAGGTAGAGCATTATGGAGCTTAGGATTAATTGTAACCTCTGCTTTCCTTACAATGCCAATTTGGAAAATTTAGATATTAAATATCCCATTATTTTGACAAAGAATTTTTTGAAATGTCGTACATTGTGCATCGAGACCGAGACCGAGACTGAGACCGAGACTGGTGCCAGAGGCCGTGAATTCCAATGTGATTATAAAATCCAACCTTTGCTAATTAACAAAATGTTACCAGCTGACAATGAAAATTAAAGAAATCGACTCATCTAATAATGTTTAAATATTCGACTCTAAATTGTGATGATATAGTATGCCCTAGTAAAACTAACGATAAGACTAAAGAAAATAAATGAAGCACTAATAACTTGTTCCATAAACTAATTTATTACACACACTTTACTTGGGGGGAAGAGTTGTGTCGGCATAAAAAAAAGGGAAAATTTCATATATCACAAGAGTTGGAGAAAAACTCTTGAGTTCTTCTTGACCACAATCCTCAATCAAGATAATTAATAATAATAAAGATGATGATAATGACGTTTGGCTGTCAACAACACAACCTTTGCCTCTGTAATCTCCGCTCAAGTCATAAAATAATACCTCTATACTATTCTACAATCTTTTCTTTCTTTTTTTGAACTACCAGGTTTGTGTAGACAATTAATTTGAAGACAAGGAAAATGATGTCTCAGTCTTTCCGTCAGAGACACTACTTACAGTTGGCAGGGCCTTATGAGAAATGAAAACTTGAGAGAGAACGGGAAAGAAATGAAGTCATTGTTGACGCTTGCTGTGTGCTGCTGACTTGACACCGTGACTCCAATTCAATTTGATGCTTTTTCAAACAACACTCGAATTCAAATTTTGAATTTTGAATTCCTCCCTTGACATGTGGCATGGCATCATGGGATCGATCGAATGAGTACAGCACAATGTACCTACAAACGCAAAGGTATGAACATGGATGGAAACAACAAAAAATACATATATGCATATATTGCCATCTAACCAAATTGGTCAGATGAATGATGGTGTGACCTGACCATGTTGACCTTAGACATACGTTACATACTCTAAAACTAGTCAAGCCGAGCCCTGCTTCCTACCAAACAGACTCAAACCAAGCCAACGCCAAACCCTCTCTCATGTAAAATACATACACGCAAACATTGAAAACAAGCGAATAATCCCTCGGATTTGTAATCCATAGCTCATGTTTGACGTTGACCATCTTTCATTTCTGCATCTATAATTGTATTGGTTCTCGTATATGGGTAACCTTGTACAAGTATAAATGGTCTGCCATTATCTTCATCTTCATCGTACCAAAAGCGAATATTTCGTTCTCTATAAAAATGATTTTAATAGTAAAATATATACGCGTATGTAGTCTGCCCTAATAATAGATGAAGAATCAATACAAAGCAACCACCACGATTCACCATTAACATTGCATCAAATCTTTAGATTTTTAAAATATTGCCATGTGTTGAGCTATCTCATCGTGAGCTCGTCAGATTTATGCATGCGAGTGCACAAATATTTGTGATATGAGAAAAAATGTACGTGCAACTATTTGTATATAATGATAATGCTATGTATATAGTATTTGTTTTTGCATTTGAAACAAAAAGGACGAAAAATGAGAGTATCAAACAAAGCGGCACCCCTATATAAACGTCATTTCCATTTTATGCTCACCCCTTGAGTCTTGAGCCCTGAGAGAAAGAAAGCTATAAGGCTAAAAGACGCTAATGTAAATAATCACCATATTCATTGGATTGGAAATAATTCGAATTTTTCAATACTCAATATGCCAATACTGAGGAGGACGACGACAAGGATGAAAGAACGCAGAGATTCATTTGATATCAGTATCTTTTCTACAAGAATGAGTTCCACATTCAGACACAATGGTCAATATAGCAATGTTATAATGATGATATACTTGTAAAGGGACTTTTGCCTAAACATTCAAATTTAAAAACGTGAGCCTCACCTTCTCAGTTCTAGTCCAAGTCCACAGTTCATCTTTATGGTTTGACAAGGGAGGCATGGGCTTCATAGTTGTAGTCGTAGTCATATCATATAGGTATAGGTATAGGTATATGATAGCCTAATCTATAATCTATAGGAATGTAACGAATTCCGATTGCTAATCTTCTAATATCAACTTTTTTGTGTGGATCCTCCTTAATCCTTCACATCCCATTATTCCAATCCATTTATTTTTCTAGTACTCAAATGGTAATTAAAAGGCCAGTTATATTAAATTTAAAAGACAAACAAGTAACTTGAGATTTCAGACGGATGGTATGCGGAGTAATTAAGCTCAAGCTTCTACGTAACTATCTCCTATCATCAACAGAAACTAATGGTCTATGACTTGTCAGTAACAGCTTCGAAGTTTGAAATCAAAATCGACCCTATAGTGTCTGTAGTAACAAACGAAAAGCACAACAAAAAGCATAGATAACAACTATGTTTGTGTATATAGGTAAGCATATAGTTCTGGTTCTACAAAGACAAAGACACAATCAAATCAACTTTTCCCGCAGAAGAAATCAAACAAATAGCAAATAATTACTAAAACAAATATGTTTCTTTTATCTTAACAACTTGCGACATTGTGTTTTGAGTTGTTTATTTGAATCACCATTTATTAGAATTAGAAGTACAGGTTAATTTCAATAAAATTAGAAAATACTAACACATGTAGTTTATGACTCGCTCCAAGAAGTTAAGTAAACTTTTTAAAAATACAGAATCAGTAATGTGTTATTACTGTAGTATGTATAGCTAGTTAGGAAAGATATATGAGACAGAAAAAAATCCTTATCAAAAATTCTAACAGCGTGTGTGTGATCTGCAGATACAAGTATACCACAGCACAGATGGTGAGTATAGGAGCAAGTGTGCCAATACTGTCTGTCGTCTGTCAATCTCTTCTCTATTGTGCGCTAAAGATGATACAAATACAAGATGAAAGAGGATGTTGGTAAATAGTAAATAACAATAATTATTATTCTACCATATAGCATACAGGGAATGGCACATATGTGTAGTAAGTCGTAGTAGATATATTGGTTTTCCGGCTGACACGTCTATTTTCTCCATGAATTATGACAATGATTATGGCAACTTTAATTATCAAGCTCGCTTCACTTGTTTCCCCCTGATTTATACTCACCCTAGGACAATATAGAAAATGTCTATAGCTTTGACTGTAGACATATAAGAAGCAATCAGCAGTAGGAAAATAATATATAATTATCTCATTTTTTGTGTACATATTTTCAGGACATGCAGTACTGCAGTTTAGCTTAGCTTTTTAGCCGCTACCGCTGCCACACAAAAAAAATATATTTTATGTTTGTATTTTTTTTTGCACTAAACTAAGGAATTAGGCATGAGGCCGAGCCGAGACCTAGAGACAACTTAAATCTGCAGATATTTTTGTAAAAATTAAAAAAATACGATGACGTTTGTTCCTTCTCATAGGCTCCTTATGAATAACAGGTATCAGGAGCCTCTAGACAAACAAGAAAAAAAATCTGCTCTAATTATTTTTGAGGATTAGCAGAGGAGATCAATAATTATAATTATTGTGCAGACAGATAGGTAATTTCCTTTCTGTGAATTGGAATTGGCGAAGGATTAGATTCGATGGGTCTCTACTACAACAACAGTAGTAACAGCAGGTGATCCTTCTTAGTGTGCTCAATGGTTCAAAGAAATCCGCTCACAACATCTGCCTAATCATCGTTTGAAGTATTGTAAAGTAAAGACCGAATTCTACAAAAATTGGAAAAAACAATGCTAATTAGTAATTTCCATTAGTGTACATATATTGCATTATGTAGTAAACCCAGTGTTAATTGTTAGTACAGTACATGATAATGCTTTTACGGTTTTACGGTTTACGGCAAAAAGACACACAATTAACAGAGTGCATAGCGCTCATTGTTCTGTACTGGGACTTGTATAAGGTGCATAGGTGCTTATGTACATTTCTAATGCAAATGGAGATGAAAGGAAAAGAAGCTATGAAGTGTGAAATGAGTCAATAATTTATTCATGTGCCTCCGTTTTCATCGTTTTTCCTACCTACCTATTTCTTTTAAAGTTTCCATATACACTGGATTTGTGAAGTAATTATGTACAGAGCTATATAGCAATAATACCAATACTTTCAATCTGTTTCTGCAATATCTATGGATACAAATACAGAGTATAGAAGGTCGTAAGGAGAAGAAGATTTTGGGAATGTCTGTTTCTGTTATCTCTTGTCTACTTGTCTGTTAGTAAGTTCTATCAAAAGCAAACTGCACCATGTATCAACTCCATCCCCTGAAATTGAGGATGAAGCGTCGACACACGTCAAGTGAACTGCAGCAAATAAATAATAGGATCCACCAAAGGTGGATAAACGATACGGCCGACAAGACAAGTTTTTCCGTAGATTTTTTTTCTTCTCCTTCTTCTTCTGCATTCTCCTTGTCCTTAGCAATACGGAATTTTATAGTGAGAATTGTGTTCAGCATCAGTGTGTGTGTATGTGCGTGTGTGTGTGTGTACAGGGATACGCTTAAATGATCGAGACAAAAACCCACCTTGGATTTCACACTGATACTGATATAGACGGGTATATACAATGTACAAAAGCTACCCGTTCCTCTCTCTCTCTCTCTCCCTCTACAATAAGCAATGAAAGCAACAATACAAAATAGTCAATTTATATTAGAAAACTTGCCTAATGATGACGAACTGCTTTAAGTTTTTGTTAAAGCGCCTTCCAAAAACTCTTTCACCCTCCATAGCACCAACACCATATATGTATTTTTATGACTATTAATCCTGATTCCTGAAACTATATATATATCTATATACGCTATATAATTATATCTTCAAGCTGTATAGCTAATAGTTACATCCAGTCTTAAAGTATCAACAACATCATAACATCCACACACAACAGGACAGAAATATTTTCTCACTCAATCAAAGCTTAAAACTTGTTCAGTCTAAAAGTCCACAAGACCAACTTGAGAGAGCTGCTGTAAGATAAATATTTACTATGGTAAGGGAATGATGGGATCGTGTGAGTTTTTTTAGCACTTCCTTAATACGGAATACGGAATACATAAGATACGGATCCTACATACAGATACGCAGTGCTTCCAGTAGATAATTCCCATGTGCCTGGCTGGACATATCCTACTCACGTCTTGCTGATATAAGGTAGGTTTTATTATATGCCTAAACCGGTACAGAATAATAATTTTATTTTATCCTATGCATTTCTTACGTAATGTTTCCAACTATATGCAGAGCAGTCCATATTAAGCTTATTTGATGACCGGCACCGGATCTAATATGTCAAGAAAGGATTATAATATGTAGTAGCTACTTAGGCTAGATAGGTATTAGAATTATAGACAGTGGTTGTAGATTTGGAAAACGTGATGTAGGGTGCAGTGGGAAATGTGTGAGTGAACGGAATCAAAGAATTAAAAGGCTCAAAAGTTCTTGACTTTTCTATTAGTTGAACTTTAAAATTTAAAAAAAATTTAAAAGTCAATGCTAAAAGAATATGCTGGGAATAATACCCAATCTCATAGTCGCCGTACACCGTCAGAGCCTCCGTCAACCCAAACCTAACGTGTTCACTTGTGGATTTTGATGTTGGTATTGAAAAGTGGTGTGGTGTTGGGATAGCAACCACCATTATCATATTTATTACAAAAAGAATATTATTACGCGTCGAGTCATAGTCCCTGTCAATCCAGTCCAGTTAACTGAAACGTAAAAAAAAGAAAGCAACCATTATTGCATTGATCCGTACGCAACTCGCAATAATTACTCTGAAAATAAATTAAAGTTTTAAACTACCTAGCTACCTACTATTATTGTTCTATATATCAAAAACGAAGAATATAATCCGAAATCGTAACAGAGCAAAAATTCACGGGCACTTGAACTTTAAACTTGATTAGATAAATATATGAGAAAGACGAGATACGGGAGGGTGAGAGATAATAAGAATAAAATAAGACATGAGATGATACATTTATGCAACCAACCACTACTCCTGCCACTGACAGCAGGGCTGAATTCTTTGGTTTCAGAAATATTATTCACCTCAACCACCTCACAGCTCGCTTCCTGTAATTTTACTTCAATTCTTATGCCATTCTCTGAGGACTGGACCCTTGGTCGTAGTTTGTACGATCCTGGTGATTTTGCTCTTGACGCAGTTGCAGTATTTGAACTCTGGGTCTGCCTCGAGGTCTTCGCTTTTTGGGTGCCAGTTTGTACTTATCTAATCGTTTCACATTCACTGCTGCTGCTTCCGCCTTCCGAACTACAGATTCTTTCTTCGGAACTAGTCTGGATAACAATGGAGGACTTGGATCTGGATTGAGAGCGAGAAGCCCACCTATTTACAGTGGCAGTGGCGGCTTTCTTCTCCTTTGGTTGTTGCTTCTTCTTGGCAGATTTTCTTCCTGCCTTAATACTCTTCTTAAAAACTTTCAATGACTGCCCATTCACCTTCTCCGTAGCTTTTCCCATTTTACTTAAGAAAATCTAAAATTAAATGTATGAGTGAGAAGGGAATTAAAATAGGAAATAAGTGGTAAGCGTCCCCTAAACTCTGTGGTTGGCAGTGCTAGTAGCAGTGGTTAAGTATGTATTTGAATTCTGAGTTATATAAGCAGAAAAAATAGAAGAAGCTTAGAAGCTTCCTTGATGCATTGTGCAGATGATACGTATGTGCGGGATGCATTTGAATAGAGACTCGGATCTCCACCAGTATTCACAGTATTGACTGCTCACTCACAAAATACGTGTCGGTATCGTTGCTCAAAAGACATTGTTTCTCATTGTACGTACATACAGGGAGCAGTGCTTAAAGAAATCGAGGGGATAGTCAGTCAGTTGCAGTTACTGAGATATTTTTTTTAAACTGTAGAATTGATTTATTCACACAATAATTTTAGTTACATAATATATTTAGTATTAATGTTTACTATTACAATTTTTGGTACACTGTTACACATACCATTTTAGCTAATACAGAGCTATCAGAAATTTTATCTTTATATTTCCATCATTTATTCCGTAAAATTCATAGTGCAATTTAAGTGATATTTACTTAGGCTAAGTAAGTACAAGAAAGAATATATACATTCATAACTCAACCCCTCTGGCCAAGGGATGAGAACCGCCGTTTCTTTAGCGGCAGGATGCAGGTTCAAATTCCGCTCGGTGCAATATGTCAGATGGACCTAAGATCCACCCTGGGTTCAATTATCCCGTACTGTCCTCCCGGGTTACATACTTTTAGATTTTATTACCCATCTTTCGGCAAAGTCTGACATATTGCTGAGTTATTTTGCTCAAATTTGTCTGTGTTAGTATGTATATTACATATATTTTCCAAAACAGTCCTCTCCTCATATTATTCAGCATTCTTTAAAACAAAGTCGTTTAACACCTTAACATTAACGTTATACATCATATCTTCATGGTTGTCTAGGATCAATTTACTTATTCTCTCAGCTACACTTTTAATAACATTGATTTCACCTTTATATTTGTTGAGTTTATGTATGTAGTGTTTGTGTAACGTAAAGACCATAATGAATATTAAAGAATTAATAATAGGTTTCTTGTTTATTCCTAAAAATATGAATTCAGGTTCTAGTTTGACATCGCTGTCAAACTGGGTTAGTAACTTTCTGACTTTTATCCAACTTTCTTCGTAGTATGTACAATTAATAATATCAAAGGAATGTTTATGATTATTATCACAGTTTGGACAATTTTTTGTTTCACTTAATTTAAAGATAACAGCACGGCTTGAAGTTATCCACAAATTATTCCATAGCATCCATATCCTATCTTTTTCGTAGTTGCTTACTAGCGAACATATTATATTTTGAAATTTATATGTTTTTATGTTAAATACAACCTTACTTTTTGCTATTATTTTGTACATAGACTTTGAGTTACTTACTACATCAATTAAATTATTACCATCTTTTATACTCATTCTTATATTATTTTCAATTTTACATTTATTTATTCTAAAAGAGTCTATACAAGCTTCAATTTGTTTTATCTCCTTATCAATACTCCTTTGCTTATATGAAGGGCAGTCAATGGTTTCTTTCAAGTACTGAGATATTATTTTTTTATTATGATTATTTCATAGTGGGTAGCTACTATATAGTGGTGGATCTCCATATTCTGGCACCAATATGTTTGAAATCAAAATGGAAACTAAAAGGGACTGGCTCTGCGATCGAATTAAGTTACTCCCTACCTTCGTCTTATTAACTGGCTTGCTAAACGCAACTAAAAGAATTATATTTTGTGCACTTAAGTTTGATTTTTTTATTAACTTATATGGTACATACATGTATATGTGAGTCAAGCGTAGCAGAATTATTTTACAACAATAATATGTTGCTGCTCTTAAGTATTTACGTGTAAGACCGTGAAGAATTTTAATGCATGTATTTTTCAGCGAAGTTTTTCTGGCCCTAATTGCTTGTTTTCTGGAAATCGACTATGACCAGTGTGTTAAACGGAAGTTAATTCGATGGTAGTGTCTTACGACGGAAGTTTTCTTTTTAATTTCAAACTTTAAGTGAAAAATCCATTACTATTCAAATATACACACACTGATTATTTCAAGTCCAAGTTTGATACTGTAAACCCAGTTGCTTCTCTCATCCATCTCCAGCAGCAGAGCCAACAAAAGGGGTTCTCGCTCTCGATCCAGATTATTGTAATAAATATGATGGTGGTTGCTATCCCAACACTATAATACTTCATAATAATATATGTTGGTTTGCTTACTCTTTTTATCTTTGGTAAAAGAGAACATTTTTGGTGTTGGTGGTAGGCTCAACGTTTATTATTTGTCGTGTTATTACAGGTAATCACGCAGTTCATCATTCATGAGACAGAGCTGCTATAGAGCTATGCATCTAAAATATGGAGATAGTAAATTTACTATCTGTACAAAAGCAATTTCACCTTTGGCTACGTCTAATTGAAGTTAATGGGGACTCATAACGAATCATAGATACGTATCTGAGAGTCTTGGAACTGGGATCCTGAATAATCATAATGATATATCTTCTACGGGTAGTTCTTTTGCAGTATACCTCTATAAAAAAAGTTTACATTTAAATTGCTTCAAGAGTTCATATTAAGTAGCCGTTTTATCTTTTATCTGATTCTAATTCTCGTCACTGTATAAATATATACTGTGTGTGAGTGGATACCTTTACATTAGTAAAGGTTGACGGTACCTACCTCTACGGTAGAGGCTCTACCTCGTTATATAATACGCTATATCTATAGATAATAATAAAATATAGAGTACAGCTATAGCTGCTATAATATGCTTTACTGCTCTTGATCTTGACTTTGGTTACTTGCGCCTTGTCCTTCTTGACTCGTACAATCACCCGTGAACATATACAATTTCCGTCTATATAATTAATAAAAATGCAGCTCAAGTATCTGTAATGTTATTTTTTTCGGTTCACTTAACTAAAAACTTATTCTCACACTGGCTACCTATAGCTTGTAGGTATCCAGCTACAATTTTGTAGTACATAGGTAAAAGGTAGCCAGAACGAGAAACCTGAACCAGCTTCCGTCCCACTGCATGATAGTGTGGTGTGGTTCTTGTTGTTGTTGTTGGTAGCTCACTGAAGGAAAGCATAATTAGTGTAATTACCATCGGATCCAATGGAGAGATTCTTTCTATAATTTTAATCATGGAAGGCCCATCTCATCTACGCTAGGTACCTACTTTAAATACAAAACACAGAAGCTTTGGATGGGAACTCTGCATTTTTATTTAAATCATACACCAATAAAAATTACATAATAGCTTTTCTGCAAGTAGAAATCATCAACCAAATCAGCACATCTCCCATTTAAAAGCTAGATTAAACAATGGAAATTGACACCCACTACTGTATTTTTACAATCAAATCTCAAGCAAAACGTACAGTTCACATTCATCTATGCGCAAGAGAGGGTAGTCTGTACACAAAAACATTTACTTGTATGTGGAAGTTGAATTTTAATTTTTAACTTCTATTAAATCTACGAATTTCTCTTAGAAAATTCATATACTAGATCAAATGAAAACGAAGGATTAGAGACGCGGAGAAAAAGAGAGGGTATCATCGCCCTGCAGAATTTTCTTGGCTGAACGAAATCTTGAGGAGTGAGTGCATAATATATATAAACCCGTTTCGCTTCTCACGATTCACATGAACAGTCGTCGTCGCCGTCGTCGTCGCCGCCATCGCCATGGATTTCGTTTTCGCCTTCTTCGCCGGCACTACCCTCACCCTCGCCATTTATGTACTCTTTCTAATGGCCATTATAACTTCCCAAGTCCTTCCCAAGTCCTTTCTTTAAATTTAAATTCTGAGTATATACGTTTTAAAATTCCATATTATATTCTTATGATTCCTTTTTACGACAAAATGATTTCATAAATTCTTCTTGGGCTCTGCCTGACTGAGCCATGCGGCCAGCGTTATATAGGATATAGCTTTAAATATACAAAGCAGTGGTGCATAAGGCACATAATATAGTCCCTATATACCTACCCTTTTAATTCTAGTACTGATTGCTGAACAGCATATTACTATACTTATACATAGTTGTTGTCATATCATATCATAATTGCATTTAAGCGTACGCCATATATATATATAGATATACATTCACAGAAAGGCGAGGACGAAGGCGAAAGGACGGCGTCGGTATTCTTCACCATTAAATTGCACACTGTATATAAGTAATATATATGTATGAAATGTTAAAGTCTGTAAAATGTTGTTTGTAAGTAATCTACAATCTACGTGAAATGCTTTGCTTATACGATCGTAAATTTCGAGACACATTCTCTCTATTCGCATTTGCATTTAACTACATCGTTATTTTTTGTGCTTGCCTTTAATCATCCTTTTGATGTTCCAATGTTTTCACATTATTACCCTTGTTCGTATGTAGTACATAATATAATGTGCACAGCACGGAGATGTACTACAGACACAGACTACGTAGAAAGAAGGGGAAGGTGTGCACTGGCAGGGATGTACCTACCTTTAGTCACTTACATCGCGCCGGTGTGATTTAGTGGAATTTAAACCGATCGTTTTTAAAATGTGTTAGTTTTGGTTCAGGTTCAGCTCAATAATATGTATGCGCCGTCATTTCATTATTGCTCACTTTTAAATTTTGACTCAAAATTCCGCTTCTTCCAACTTTGTGTATAACTTGCATATTATACGGACTCAGCGGAGTTCGCAGTTGATCGTTGTTTAGATTTAGATGTGATGCTCTGTCTTGCTCTTCTTCTTCTTTTTCTTCGGTGAAAATTGAAGTGGATGCTGAAAGTTTAAAGGTGTATGCGAAGGAATACCTACCTAATGTACATAAGTAGGTATAGGTACATGCCCTGCATTCACATGTCCGTTTTCGTAGTTCGTAGTCATAATCGCAATCGTACTCCGTTTCGTACAGAACCCAAAGCACCAGCAATAATATCAGTGGAGGCTGCAGCACTTAAGATATGGACCACCACCACAGAGACCACTTGGCCTGTCTTTTTGGTCTTGGTCGAATGATGGTGAACGATGATGAATTTTAGCGTTTATGTTTTGCTCCGTTGCCCACAATACAACGCACTCTGATTACATGCACAGGTAAAGCACACATAGAGATGATATGAGGAGAGTGCACTCAAGTTTTAGATTACACTGGAAGGCAAGTCATAATATTTTATAGTGATAGGTTGTAGTAGGCAGTATATAGGTATAGGTATAGTGTAGGTACACTGCACATATTATAGTTATGGAAATAATAGCTGTGGTGCGGCACTGGCCTGGCACTTGCACTGGTACTGGCGACTGCTGACTGACTGGTGTTATATGCTCCTATAAGCTGAACCAAAGTCAAAGTCAAGAAAATAACAGGAATGGTATAATTTAATTTTTTAATCCTCTACATGTCAAGTTTTGAAGTTTTTACACATATTATATGCGTTCCATTGCATTGCACCCTACATAAAACTTGGTCTTGCAGAGAAAAGATGAAAAAAAGCATCTGTGCATGCGAAAGGTTAAAGGGATATAAAATGATTGAGATGAAATTCACAGTTTATGTTGTATGAGGAAGATCTTCTAACTTGGGACGTGAAGCTATAATGTAAATAACAGCTGAGTTTTCACAAGGAGACGTCACAAAATTACAAGTACGAAAACTGCCTAAACATACTATACAAATATTTTTTCAATTTTGATTCAAACTTACGATTAGCTTTAGTCTAATGCAGAAAAAGAGCCCACAAAACTCTACAAATTATTATGTACTAAATATGTACATCGCACTAAATGATGAGAATAAAATTATATACAGCCGTGGCATAAGTAAGGAACATAAACGTAGGTAGGTATGAGCGTCCATTTTGAATCCGAATCCTGAAGGAGCTAAATGGAATTGAAGATATTATGTTTGATAAATATGTGATGCGGCTTATTTATTTAATATTTTTTTGCCCAACTCATCTTTCGATTTATTTCAAGTAGACACGTACGCCTATATGTGTGACTTATGATATGAGAGGAGATGATTCTAGCCTTTAAAAAATGGAGGATGATAGACGAGTCTTTGGCTTTGAAAGAAAGCAGAGAACTCGGCCATTATAGCACTTATAAAATATATCCGTAAACATTAAACATAGCCCAGAAGAAAGCTATGTATATGTAGGCAACCTGGGATACAGTACAGTGGGTACTGGGTACGTGATATTTTGTTTACTTTTTGCAATTGCCAAGCAAATTGATACATTACGCTGTATATATATTACAATCCAGTTAGATAGGTTGCTTCTTAATTCCAAACTCAAATTGTTGTGATGCATGTACTATTTTTTGTACTTTATAGACGCTATAAATTCCTTGTTGGAAAATTATTTCTTTGCCGGTACCGGCACTGCTACCAATCAGGATCGCCGATGTGTTGTACAATTTTTAGTGCATTTCTTATAATGTAGAGGTCAAGAAAAAACAATTTTTTGTAGAACCTATATAGTCAACTCTTGGTCCTGGATTACATTTACATACCAAAGGCACACTTTTACATATTTTATCATTGAAGATTCAATAAAAGTTTCAGACAGTTTTCAAGAAGTGTAACTCAGAAATTTGAAAAACTATGTATCTTCTAAACTTAATAAATCAATGGCGTGAATTAGGATTGAAAAAGTGTAGCAAATGCAGTGTAAATAGATGGGTAAATGTCGGAGATAGGGCATATTGAATTATATAGAAGTACATACGCTAGTTTGCATATTTAAAAAATTCGCCTTGTATTGTAACTTCAGCAAGATTGTAATACATATAATATAACTATTACAGTAGTTGAAGTTGAAGTTTGATGGCTCGGCATCTTGTAACACAAGTACCTACAAGCATTACAATTCTATATACATTTAAACGGGAGAGGACTCAACCAAAGCCAACTTTTTATTTCTGTTCAGTGTATTTGTTGCTGTCAGCACGGATAATTTTCTCCTTTTTGTGAATGGTCAAATGGCATTTGTAATGTCATACATGTTTAGCAGGTCCTCAATTCAACCATTGCTAAATCCAATTCTGCAAGGCTTCGTAGGAACTACTTGTAGAACTTATTAGCCAGAAAAACTTGTAGACACGGTGTGTAGCAGGTCAGGGAGTAGTAGGGAAGAGACAGACTGCCAACTGCCAGACAGAGCTACTTACTAGTTAGTAGTTAGTATTATTTGCCTTTTAGAACTCACCTAAAAATCGTCCATTCCAATTTTTCGCTTGCCAACCAAATCATGGCCAGAGCCAGAGTATGAACTGAGAGCGGACTATACGCGGATGACGGAGGCCGAACTTGTTGCTGTTGTTGTTGTTGTTGTAACTAAAAATTGAGAGACAAGATAAATGTCGCCGATAGATGCACATGACGAAGTAACCGCAATGTAGAAAGTGGCCCAAATAGTAAATGAAAATCTCCTCATTTTATTGTCGTTCCAAACTGCACCCTTTCTCTGTAATCAAGGAGGCGTAGATGATAAATATTTTATCAGGTGTAGATTTGATTTCAATTCTAGACGATTAACCGCCTGACGTGTAGCGTTCCTAAATAATAATAATTATTATTTTCTATTATTGTTGTTCGTCCGACGTCCGCTCTTGCGCCATATACACAACAGAAACAGAGTAATAACAATAATAATAAAGTAGTGAGTCCGTCCAGAGAGAAAGGAAGATGAGAGGAGCAGAACAGATAAGTACAGAATATACTATACGAGTCGCGAACACAATATTTCAAATACTACTCACAACCATCACCAATGCGTGAATTGCGAATTTAATTCGAGACATTTGAAACAAAAGACTTTGACGAATTACCTTACTGCACAGATTTGAAATTGAAATGCACTGCATCACAAAGTATTACAAATTGGAATGGCAAGACTCTCTTTGTAATTATAATATTAATGGAATAATAATAATCCATTAGTAATACATTACTATAATGTATTATTTTCACTGCAGTTTCCGTCCCACCAGCCCACCACCACCAGCATATCTATCATTTACAAATTAAGCCGTGGCGTAATGTGCTTCTCTTCTTTTTTTCATCTTCCTTGAGAGTTACCACCGAAAGTATGTACTATGCATACCATATACACAAATACACACAGGTAAGCACTTCGTCAGAATATCCTCCTCACATCATAGTAAGTGCGTATAGTAATATAAGAAATATTAACGTATTAAAAAAATCCTTGTGCACACTCCAAGACTCCATAAGAGAGGAAGGTAATTATAATATAATTGTAATATATTCTATTAGCATTCTATTTACTCTGCCTAGGCTCATTGTTTAGAACTAACTAAGATGACTGACTAAACTACTACCAAAGGAATTTATTGAATCGGTAATCAATCATTTAGAGAGAAACGAGCTAATTCTTGTTTCAACTACTACTTTTAATGAGAATAGTAATAACAATTGGCATGTTAGTGTCAGTCAGACACAGTGAGAAATAATTTTCATTTGTTACATAGGAATTGGATAGCTCAAAGCCATTTTTAATTATTCCAATCCAATCCAACTTTTAGGACCGCACCAGAACCAGAAAACTATTTGATTTCTCTCACGTACTACGATGTACAAATTAATGCAGCAGGAGTCGAATTAGACTTGGAAGGAATAAGAACAGAGGCCAGACCACTGCACTGTGTAGCTTCCCCAAACCTTCAGTTTCAGTTTACTTTTTCTTCCATTTCCATTCCAACATGTACTTGCACGAAAATGAGTCTTGCCCCCTAGGGGAA
The DNA here is from genome assembly GCA_949802685.1 of Dicyrtomina minuta. Classification (NCBI taxonomy): domain Eukaryota; kingdom Metazoa; phylum Arthropoda; class Collembola; order Symphypleona; family Dicyrtomidae; genus Dicyrtomina; species Dicyrtomina minuta. The sequence goes on from OX461810.1 coordinate 14,869,184, forward strand.
TTTAAATAGGTAAACACGCCAAACTTTTCGTGCTTTGGTAAAATCATGAAATTGAGAAGATTCAAAATTCAAATCATTCTGTCTGACATTCGTAATAATCTCATGTTACTCTCATACTTCATACACTCATCATCATCCTATCAGCTCTTCTTCATCCACGGAATTCATTTCAAGGGGAAAACGACGCACGTCTTTAAGAAAAACTAATAATTATCACAGAAATGAATATGATATGCAATAATAATTATTAGTATATAATTATTTGTTAATATTACAATACTGAATAATAATTGAGGAGCTTCATGCAAAAATTACCTCCAAAAAAAATTAATTAATCCGTTTCAATAAGTATCATAGTTGCTATGGTTTAAGCTTTTTTTATGTTTCTTCTGCATCCAAAATATAACGACGAAAACTTATCTTTTAAGTTTTTTTCATCGCTCAATAATACTAATAAAATAATAATAATACGGTCGGATTGCAGAGAAAACTGGTACACATATTCTAGCTAGAAAATTTCATGTAGGAAAACGGCCACAAAAAACCCACTATAAAATTAATTTTACTGCTTAAGCTTAACATTACACTACTTCATTCATACGGAAAACGGAACGGATTGTCGTCTCGTCAAGGACAAAATACCCCCCACCCCCTCAATTTCACTCAAAACTGAAATACAAAAGAAAGACAAGAGACTTCTTACCACTTCGTAAGTCAAAAGTAAGAATGCAACAAGAGCAGGAAAATGGGAATCGAGAAAGGGATAATGAACCGAAGAGTAATAAATGGCAACGAAATATCAGTAAACGTGCGAGAATTGAGGGTTGGTTGCTATTCTTTTTAACTGTAACAGTCTGTGGACAATCACTAAACGATTACGATTTAAATACCTTAATATATTACTTTAAATATCAAGGAATTACTTTAAAATGCACGTATTTACTTTTATATTGTAAGTCAGCCGCACATTGGAATTGGAAGCCGCACATTGAAAATATGTAATCGAATACGCTCTTTTCATTTGGTGGATAGTATAGGACTGAGCAATCATCAGTAACCTTGAGCAACTCTATTTAGTGGGGTAAAGCCAGTACTGGCTTATACGTAAGGTCAAGCTGGCTCATGAGTCCTTACGGGCTTATTGAAGTGTGTCTTGGCTTAAATGAAAATTCACTTACGTGAGCCAGAATGAGCTCAAATCCCTGACTGACTTATTGCTTTTAGTACCACCATTACCATTACCACCCCCAATAAAAACTGTAGAATTCAACTCTCAACAATACTCGCGATTACCACCACCAACAAACACTGTTGAAATAGATTACCACCAGTACCACCCCCAATAAAAACTGTAGAATTCAACTCTCAACAATACTCGAGATTACCACCACCAACAAACACTGTTGAAATAGATTACCACCAGTACCACCCCCAATAAAAACTGTAGAATTCAACTCTCAACAATATCGCGATTACCACCACCAACAAACACTGTTGAAATAGATTACCACCAGTACCACTCCCAATAAAAACTGTAGAATTCAACTCTCAACAATATCGCGATTACCACCACCAACAAACACTGTTGAAATAGATTACCACCAGTACCACCCCCAATAAAAACTGTAGAATTCAACTCTCAACAATACTCGCGATTAGGTTAGGAGGGTAAATTGTTATTGTTAAAGCGAAACATTATTGTTATTGTTGATGTTATTGTTTAAACAATAATATAACAATAATAGCTAACAATATGATAACAATTTGGTAGCACTGGTGTACTGACTGTGTACACAAAAACTAACATTTCGGGGTCTTGCTTTTTTTCACCACCATTTTTACCACCACCACTAACAGTTACAGTCAAGAGCCCAATCCCCACAACCAACAATAAACAATTTAGTCGAAGTTGACACGACCCCTAAACTATAATATTGTTAGTGTGAATGAATGGTGTGATATTAGAGCTTCAATAAATTAAAAACAAAACAAACGTGTTTGAATTTACGAGCGTGACTACGTCCGTCCCGTGAATCTTGAATAGTACAATAGCTTAGCACATATATGGTACTATGGTACAATTCACGGGACGTAATCATAAATCATTGAGTTTAGCAATGGAGGAAAATGGAATGACACTTCGGCTACTTCAGCCTGCCGTGTGTCCAATTGTCCACATCGTTGGCCAGTGGTAGTTGGTTGTAGGTTATAGATGAATTAATGTTGTGGTTGCGGTTGGTGGTGGTGGGGATAGAGTTGTGCAGTATTTGAAGAGTTGTTTGGCAAAACGGGATAATTTATTTTTTTTCATAAACGAGATTATATGCGTTATGTGTATTATCCAACTAGCTACGTTACTGTATTGAATCGTAACTGTAAAAGTTCAACCAAAGCTATTTTTTTAAATAGTCAAAATTTCGGTTAAACTTAATGGATACGCCCATTAAAAGATTTTTAGAAAAATGGGATAAGTCCACCTAAAATAGGCATTTCGGATTTAACTTTATGATGTTTGAGTGTTTTCGTAGTTTGTAGAAGCCATTTCATGGGCGTAAATATTTTAGCGCAAGAAAAAATGTAAACGTTAAAACATTGTTGATTTTATTTTTAAACGATTAAAATTTTATCTCAAGGAGGAGCACTCCTTGTTAAGTCATTGATTTTTTGGCAAACCGGGACAAGTCCACGAATCAAAATTTTTGAAAATTTAAGAGAAAATTCCGAAGTCAGTCAAAATAAATTAAACTACAAAACTACTTGTATAAACGCTTCATCAGTTAAAGTATCTGTGGAAAAAAAAAGTTCAAAAAAAGAATCCTGTCGCCTTTTATTCATTTTTCGTTCCTGTAAAATTTGCTATGATGGACTCCTAGACACAAACCTCACATGCCGGGATGACCTAGACACCCCTCTGGAGAAGCCAAAAAAATGACATCCCGAGTGGCCGGCCGAAGGCCGGACACCCGTTATTGGTGACCACCCGAAGGGCGGTCACTTGAAGTTTTTAATTTTTAATTTTTAGGTTATCGTAAGTTTAATATTTTCAAAACAAAATATTTTTTGAAAACCTTTTATATTGTACTTACCCTAAGACATGTCAAAATCTCAGAAGTGTCATTTTTAATTGAAAGGGAACTTATCCGAATCGTCCATTAATGTCACATTAGTTTTTGAAATGCATAAAGTAGTAGCATGAACATAGTTTTGGAAAATTCCAGTATTGGCTCTGTTCGAGTTTTGCTAAACATTTCAAAATGCTGTCTTTTAGAGTTAGTCTTGAAAATCAAGGCTTTCTAACACTCTTAGACATTAAAAAAAGCTTCACTTGATTTTGCAAGCTCTAACGAAAAGCTAAGCGTTGGCTGCAATGCAAAATTCAGCACGCTAAAAAATACAAGGAATGCTGACAAAAGAAAAGTAAGCATTATTATGTAAAACGTGTCCCGTTTTTTAAAAAAGTAAACATTTTATTTTTAAAAAAAATTAATACTGCTGGTTTATGGTTAAAAAAAATCCCTATTTGAAGGGAGCAGGGACAGCCACTCAATCAGTGCTGAACTCGACTGACGAGGAAATGGCCACAACCAATAAGATCCAAATTCTCCGTTGCACAGATTTCTGAAAAGAGCATGTCAAAAATATATGAATGGCGTAAACACTTCTGTCGACTGGGCCATCTGACTTGCTCTCGGATTTTTTGAAAAATAAACTTACTAATGTACTTAAATGGACACTTTAGTTAAATTCCTATAGGTCTTCAATCTATTGTGTCAGCAACCTACATTTTTCATCTCATTCTAATAAAATGTGAGGCTTTTGATCGTTTGGTATTATTTTAAAATTAATTTCTAGGATTTTGAAAATTCAAAAATATTCGATTTCTTAAAACATGCGCTATTTCATAACAAAACTATGATCAGTGGCTGTGTGGTACTTCTTTGTTTCGGAAAAATATTTTTTTCGAAATTTGACTAACGAAGAAGTTACCTACTAATATGAATTTCAAAAAGCACATTTTTAAAAATGGGATGAAAAGTGACGGAGGCCACATGGTTACAAAAAAATGAAAATTTTTACTTTGAGAGCCCTTATAAAAAAGTACTTTTGAAAAAATTGAAAATTTTGAATTTTCAAAATCCCAGATATTACTTTTAAGATAGTAACATAGCGATCAAAAACCTCAAATTTTATTACCCACTATAAAAATGTTAATTTTAAGCGTTTGACACTTGACACCCCCTGGAAAAAGTAAGGTTAGCGTGTATGGATGGACTTATCCCGTTTTGCCAAAAAACCATACGCCGCAATGTCCTATCCCTGCTTGTCCCAGCAGACACCTCTGGGAATGGGTACAGGTTGATGGGAGCGCAAAACTGAAAAGTAGATCTAAATTGTAGGAAATGATATCGCCGTATATCTATTGGGCAACATTTTCAATTTCTGTTGCTACTCTAGCATCAATTTCTACACCAGATTTAGTATCCAGATTTTTGTTTCTAATCCTTGTCACAGTCACAGCTCCAGTCGCAAAAGCCAAACCATCTTCGGTTGCTGCAGCTCCAAATTGCACTATCTACCCATGTCTCTACACCTTTACTGATGTCATTTCCGGCCCCCGTGCCTATCACTACACCAACTACTTTTCCACCTTACATTTCTAAAGCTGTTCCAATGTCATTTCCACCCACTGCAACCTCCCGCCCCTACCCGTTCTGCACAAACACATTGCATAGGTTGTAAAGGGAGCGTGGAAGATGTGTAGGGGTGTGATGGGAGATGTGCACGGGTAGGGTGCGAGTACCCTCCCTGTGCCAGGCTGAAGACGTGGCACAGGAAAGGCACCCGCAGGGGTCAAATGTACTTTCTAATTTCCGTGAAACGCAAATGGCAAAAGACAGAGAGAGGAGGGTCCAGGTCCAGGAATAACGGGCTCTAAACTCATCCCCAAGTTCACACTGGAAATAGTATTATTATTGGCATTAACATTGACGTATTTGCATTCCCCTTAGCTTTAGAAGCTCTGGCTGGTTTTTTAGCTGGGTAACTCCTTCCTTTCGCCTCTTTAGTTTCTTAAGGATGAGGTAGCTGTTTCTGCTTCGGCGTTGCTTGGGTTTTGGGTTAAGAAGATTTTCTAGACTTGGGAGGGCTAGGTGATGTTGTTGTTGTAGCTATTTGAGCTTGTTGTTTTGTATTATTATTTTTTCATTTTGGCGTTGGCGGTGAACTCACTGCGGCTGCTGCTGGAGATAAAGCCTCTCCAATTGAAATGCCGGGTAAAGTGTGTGAAGTTGACATGGGAGTACCTGGACGAGGAAGACAGGGTCCACCCACAAGTAGAGGTTGAGTGTGTGGTGATGCAGCAGCTATCGAACGAGGCTTAATTAATGTGATTAAAAATTGTTGTTACTCGAGTGTCACCGATTGTCGCGCCTTGGATTTTTTAAGATTCTTACTCTGTGGATGAGGGTGTTGTAGGTTGTAGCGGTGGTGGAGCTAACGGTAAAAGTGGTTGTTGCTGATTCTTTTTCGGCAGTTGCTTCCCCTTCCCTTTCCCTTAAGTTTACGGCGGCGGCGTTGTTGTGGTTGTGATTTTAATAGGAATGTTGGGGCACGAATTATTATTAAAATATATTCCATAACCACGATTTAATAAATTTATTCCAAAGTTTCCTTAACTACTTTGATTTGCTTGTGGGATGCTTCTTGGGGGAGGCCCTCTTAGCAGATGAAGCTGTAGTCGCTTTTGGCGGAGAGATTGACGGAGCTATCCCGGACTTTGAAGGGCAGTGTTAACGAAAAAATGGAATTGTGATTATTGCAACTGGAACTACTCGAAGAGGTGAGGAGGCGAGCGGGAAACTCGTTGGCTTGTTTCCCCCTGGTGATTTTTAAGCCACTACAACCACGTGTGTATGTTGTTGCTGATGATGCTGCTGCTGTTTGGATTTACTGGGTAAAAGTGGCTCCATGGTCTTTACTGGTCTCTACTGGGTACCACCCACAGAAGGGGGAGGAACGAGTACTCAGCTTTGGCGTCGGGACGCTGCGCGGATAAGCTACAGAGAAATTTGTGGCAGCCACATTCAGTTTTGAAACTGGAGGATTTGCTGCGGAATTTCCAGCTTTTGAACTCTTGGACTCCGCTTTGATTCTGTTTTGTCAACAATTCTTCACCAAATCTATCTATTCTGAGTTTGATTTGAGGGCGTGATTCCGATGGCCGCTAGAACCATTGGTTTTGGAAATGGACTTATCACTTCATGGACTACTGGAATTCAATTGAAGAAACATTAACCTTGAAATTGGGATTGTCAGTGACGAATGTTACTACTTTTGTCTGATTAGTTGTATTTTTCACTGGAATTTTACGTGGGCCACGAGCATACGTGTACTTCAGGTTTAGTTTTTCTTCAATGTATTTCCGCAACGAATTTTTACAAAATACGGGCGTTATCGGCATTGGCGCTGGAGAAGAGAGACTAAAAACAGCTGATGGAGGAGGAGCATTTGTAGTTGCAGTGGGTAGAAATGAAATTGTTGGAACAGCTTTAGAAATGGAGAGGGGGAAAGTAATCAGTGTAGTGATAGGCACGGGAGCACTGCTGGAAATGGGTGTAGCAACTGAAACTAGGTAACTTGCAAGGGAAGGGTCAATGAGAAGAAATTGGTTAAAAAAAGGGTTTTGACCCCCCTTTGAAAAAAATTAAGTTTTAGATACTAACGAAGATTGGAGGTTGCGGGGTATGCAAAAAACTCTTTTATTTGTTTAGTGGTGGTAAAAACGGTATACGGACAGTTTCCTCCCAACTTCGTATGGAGGAAATGTTCTCCCAACTTCGTATGGAGGAAATTTTTCTCCAAGTATCAAAATCACATCACTAACAAGGGAATGGTTTTACATGGTACGAGGCAATTTCAAAAGGTCATATCTACAAAAATCAGGCTACTTTCAAATAGTAGGGAACCAAAGTAACTCGATTGCATTTTGCTTTGTTTGGTCACAGTAGCCCGCCAAAGTTTAAAAAATTCAAATTTTAATACTTTGCCGCCCTGTAATTTTTACATTTCTCATCCGATTTTGACGAAATTTGATTTTTTCTTACGTTTAGACTGTTTTCTACAAAGTAATTTAGGATTTTCCAAAAAAGTTTGAAAAAACATTATTTTTAAGGCCTAATTTTATTGACCAATTTTGTGAATCGATACCCTCGTTTCTTTTAGTGAAGCAATTTTAATACTGCGAGGAAAATGTCCTCGGTTACGAGTTGGAAGAAAAATTTCCAGGAGGAAAAGATCCGGGGGGGGGGGGAGAAATCGTCCGGGAGGAAAATGTCCGTTTACCGTAAAGTGTAAAGGTAAAATGAAGTCACCTTGGGTTACCGAGGAACTCTTCATATATAAACTAAATTTCATAAATGACGAAGAAAAACAATAAAAATTAGATAATAACGAAGTTTCCCTAATCTGTCATTCTTAGTATGTGTTGGGTTTGGTCGTGGGTAGGAATTATCAGGGTAGAAAAAGTTCTACAACCATGATCGACAGCTAAGGCATAAAAAAAGCAGATATCGTCGGTGAATACGCTTTTTTTGCCCAAGTCCAGTTCAGAGCTAAAAGCATTACTGCCCAAGTCCATACAATTCTTAAAAGCATGTTTGCCCAAGTCCATGCATACCTGTCCTGTTCAAATCTACACATAGTGCTTTGTGGATTTGCATGGACTTGGTCAAAAATTCTTTTAAGAATTGTATGGACTTAGGCAGTAATGCTTTTAGCTATGGACTGGACTTCGGCAAAAATGCTTCTTCACCGACGATATGCTGGTTGCTGCCAATAAATCCAAGTTGCGTAATTTTCTTTAAAAATCATCAGCTACATGTGCACTCTGCACCGACATATTGGTTGTTTAAAGTTTAAAAATACAGAAATATAGGGATGGCCATAATTTTATTAGCCACAATGAAATTACAGCACTTCAGAGAATTTTCATAAAACTTAACTTTTAGAACATGTCTCATTGTATCTTGAAAGTACTGTGATTTGCATCCTCAATTTCGTTTTCGTGTATTCCACAAGAACGAATGAAAAACTTCGGCATAGCGTCGACGAAGAGCCATTCTGTCCCGAGTCCAATGCACGGCTAAAATCATTCTGTCCGAAGTCCATACGATTCTTAAAGTCACTATGTCTCAAGTCCATGCAATTGGAAGCTGCTGTCGAGATCGCTGCTGCGATGTCCTTTGCATTAGGTGGGGGTGGGATGTTGCTGACTGTGTTATACTCATGACGTACACTTAGGCGTCGTTTTCAAAAGACTTTATCAAAAATCTATTCCTAGAACACTTTGCGCTTTTTAAACCATTTTAAAAGTGTAAAATGTTCTATTTAAATCTTTTTAAAAAATACAAAATGTTCTATTTACATGTTTTTCAAAAGTACAAAATGTTATATACACCTAAATGTTACTCAAAAGTGCAAAATGTTCTATTTACATGTGTTTGAACTGCGCACATTGTTCTATTTACATGTGTTTAAAAAGCGCAAAATGTTCTGAATATGAAATTTTTATTAAGTCGTTTGTGGACTACCCCTAAGTATAAATCATGAGTACAACGCTGTCAGTAACATTACGTATTTTTTTGACGTCCACTAAGTGTACGTTATGAGTACAGCACTGTTAGCCACATCCCACCCCCACCTAATGCAAAGGACATGATGAAAGCGTTTTTGACAGCAGCGACCAGTTAAATAGACTTGGGACAGAATGACTTTAAGAATCGTATGGACTTGGGACAGAATGATTCTTCACAATGGTGAGTTTTTAATGAATTTTGAATGCTTGAAACTTCTTGGTAGTTCGCTGTAGGCTTAGGTTAGCAGCACCCGCGTCCAACTTACCTGCATTTAATTAAAGAAGTGCCAGGCTGGCATGTTTCGACAGTAGGTGACTTCACGTTACGTCGCTTAAATTACTGCCGTATCAGGCATCAACTTGCTTCAAGGCATTCTAGCATTCATTTAAAAGCTTGGTCTGTATTCAGTTAAGTTTCAAAGACGCTCGGCTGTTCCTATAAATAATGATCGAATTATGACTACAGTTGTGTTCCATCAAAGTTTTGCCTGCTAGTGATATTGCTGTCACTTTGTATACGAACACATATTCGTATTTGCTATAGTTGCGTAGTGATTTAGAGGTTTTACACATCACACTTATTATGTGCCGAGTTTTATTCTAATCAAATTTTCTGCATTATACTAGTCAAAAATGTAATTTGAAGCTAAAATATGAAAAATATTTGGTGAAAAAAGGTATTAAAAGAAAACAAAAACAAAGCAAAATTGTAACAATGTGACGCTGAGGTAAGAAATAGAACAAATGAGTATAGGGCGGTGAAAAAACGGAACGGAATAAAAACAGCTGAAGAAAATATTTTACAAAAAATGGCAAAAAACAGGGTGGTGCAAGGTTTATGCCTAATAAACCTGACAATTTCCTGAGCACGATATCTATGTGCTTAAATTTAATGCTAGGAAACTAAAAAATTAGATTGTTGGAGACATTCAAGTTTCTCAACTAATTAAATGTTTTAAATGCATACTTACCTAAATCTAGTGTTTTTCAATGAAATAGACTAAGATGTTTTTGGGGAGTACCTTCCCACCACGCACGAATAATTGAAAAAGATATTTATTTTTTGTTGACACCCAACTAGGTGCTATGTTTAAACTTTGGTTGACCCCCAAGGGACAAGAAGTTACTTCACAATTAAATAAAAACCAAAAAATAGGTTTTTCAATGAAACAGACTCAAACCACGGGTATTCCTATTCAAACACGTCTATCTTTTGAACCAGTAACTGAAAAAATGCAAATTTTTGTCAGCCTACCCACATATGTATTACTTATAACTAGAAACACTCACATTGATCATTGAGTTACAATAATACTACTGACTAGGGGGAGAACTGGTGCTCATCGCGTCACTTACTTTTACCTTTGTTTCTTATGGGGCTGTCGTGACTTTTTCAGTTATTAGTCCTTAACATTTGCAAACATGCACGGATTGAAATAAATTAACATAGGACATAATGTTAACTAAATTCCGTACAATATGCCACATCAGACATGACTAAGGTCACACGGGGTCATAGGGCACCCGCATATGAACTTTGAACGCTGTTGCTTCGCTTCTACTCCACTGGCGAACACACTGCGCAACTTTGTTCAAAGTTCATATGCGGGTGCCTTGTAACCCTGTGTGACCTTGGTCATGTGTGATATGCTATTTTGATGGGAATTTAGTTGGCATTATGTCCCATGTTAATTTATTTCAATCCGTGGTTGTTTGCAAATGTTAGGGACTAACTAGCAGTTAGCAACCCGATGGGTTGCGATTAACAATTATTATGTAATCTTCACATTAGGTGGTTAAAATTTTACCACAGTATTATCTTGGTTAAAATTTTAAGACAGTATTGTCTTGGTTAAAATTTTACCACAGTATTGTATGGGTTAAAATTGTACTACAGAATTGGCTGGGTTAAAATATTACTACGGTATTTGGTGGGCGAAATATCTACTACAGTGTTGGTTGGGTTAAAACGTTTATGAAGGTATTACCTCAGGTTTGGTCGGGATAAGTTTTGACCAGATAAGCCTAAGCCTAAGCCTGGGCTAAGCTTGGAATAAAGGCTTGCGTGGGTTAAGTTTTAGTGCTTGAGGTATGTTTTAACTATAGACTTGACCTGATTTGGCTATTATCACCGACTTGCCTAGGCTCATTTCTAATTTCAGGTTAACCAGGATTTAACCAATGTTTTGTGTAACAGTCATTTACACGAAAAGAGTAAGATCAGAAAACGGTTAAGATTTTGCGAAAACCTTGGCTCAGCCAAGTTTTTGACAGATGCGTCGAATGAAAACATAGAATTTTGAAATAGTTAAAAACTAAAGCGCAAACAACGTATAATGGCTTTTATAAGGGGCATACCCAAACCCGACTAATAGCTTTTTTTTAATTAAGAGATAAAAAAATAAATTATTGGTACGCAAATAATGCTAGGGGGGGAACTTATTCCTTACTCTGAGCAGACATGTAGTCAAAGCATATTCCGACCATGCCTGTTTTATTAACCTAACCAAGTGGAGCCATTAATTAAAGCTTATACTGGGCATGACTTAATGCTTTTTGACCACAATCAATGCAACATATTGTGACAGCTAAACTTGAAGAACATATTGCAGCCCATTCGGTTGCTAACCTGCTAGTATTCTCATAAAGTTTAGCGTTGACAGTTCCTGCTGTCATGCAGAGTAGACATGGATACGTTGCAGTTTTAAGTGGCAACTAATTTACTAACAATTAGAAAGAAAAAATGACATAAAATAATTTTGGCTGACTTTTCTTTTCCTTTCAAAGCTTTTTGAATCAGTTTAAAGCTCTTTTATGTTCAAAATAATTTTAAAAATAGGAACAAATAATTTTTCCTTAAGGTCTGCGCCAATCATTAGGATTACTTAATTTTTGAATCTAACCGTACACTGCAAATTTTAATTAAGAGATAACTGAAAAATGTCAGGACCGCCCCATAAGAAACAAAGGTAAAAGTAAGTGACGCGATGAGCACCAGTTCTCCCCCCAGCCAGTGATGCTATTGTAACTCTGTGATCAATGTGAGTGTTTCTAGTTATAAGTAATACATATGTGAGTGGGCTGACAAAAATTTGCATTTTTTCATTTACTGGTTCAAAATATAGACGTGTTTGAATGAGAAAACCCGTAGTTTGAGTCTATTTTATTGAAACACCTATTTTTCGGTTTTTATTTAATTGTGAAGTAACTTCTTGTCCCTTGGGGGTCAACCAGAAATTAAACATAGCACCTAGTTGGTTGTCAATAAAAAATAATTATCTTCTTCAATTATTCGTGTGTGGGGGGAAGGTACCCCCCAAAAACGCCTGAGTCTATTTCATTAAAACGCACTGTATATTCACCCAGTTATACAAGATTTGATTATGTCCTATGATTATTTTTTATTTTAACTATTTTAATTTTAACAGGCAAAGAATATAAAACTCATAAAGGTGTAGTCATTCCAGCAAAAAAGTGGGTCGACATAAGATGTCGATGCAAGTGCTATCTAAAATTATCGCTAGATGAAAAGCAAAACTGCTTTAATTCGTATCGAAGTCTTGGAGGCAACAGTATGCAGACCTGTCACCTTCAAGGTGGCACATTATTAGAAAGAGTAATACAGTTAAAAAATGGCAAGACAAGAAGAAAATTTAAGCATGTAGTTCGTCTAATGGATCGCCATATTGAAGTATGTCAAAAATATTTCAAGTCGCTGTATTGCGTAGGCAGGTCGCGATTGCGCGGAAAGGTAAATGAAAATACTAGTAGTATAAACGATCACATTTACTAAATTTTACACAGAAAATGCGATATTCAAAAATACGATTTTAAATCAGGTTTTGATCCCAGGAGCTTCTCCTTTAGATGGCCGTGGAAAACATTTTAACCATCCAACCATGAGCATTGAAGTAATCGATGCCATTAAAGATTTTCTAAAGCACCAGACAGCCAGACCCTCTCATTATAGTTCGAAAAAGAAAAACAAAAACCGAACCTATTTAGACTCGAATCTCTCAATAAAAGCTCTGCATCGAAACTTTTTAGCTGAAAATCCAACGATCACCAATAAAAAATGTAACTACTATATTTTCCGTAAGATTTTCAGAAGGGACTTTAACTACTCGTTTGGAATGCCTAGGGCGGACTTGTGTACTAAGTGCGAAAGGTTACAAGCGCAGCTAAAATATCTCGAAAATCCAGAGATTGGTATACCAAAAGACAGAGTAAGTATCAAAAACAAAAAGGTTGAAATAGATACACATCTTGAAGAGTGTGAATTCTTTTATGAGGAAGTGCGAAAGGCAAAGAACAAGGGGGAAGAATATTGCTGCATCTGCATAGACTATGAAAAAAATTTGCCACTACCCAAGACTAGCATTAGTAACGAATATTTCATGAGGCAGTTGTGGGTGCAGAATTTTGGAATTTACAACATACAAACTGACGAATGTACAATGTTTCTCTATTCTGAACATTATGCTCTAAAGGGTAAGTAGCCAATAAGTCAGTTTATATTACGTAAAATATTATTTTTCCAAGGTTTTCAATTTTACATTAAACGCATTTAATGAATGCTGACAAGTGTGCATTGAATGTCACAGCTAAATAGTTTTTTATTCCGATAAAAAATAAATTTGTTAATCCAGCTGTTTAAAATGTCTTGCAATAGTTTACAAATTAGGGATGTCGTAAACACTTTAAAATCATTAGTCTAATTGTAGGTTAAAAATATAAAGTTGTGCATAATTTAATACATTTTGTTGTGGATTCAAAATACCATAAGTGCTTTAAGGTCCTTCTTTAGCTTCATCCTTAAATGTTAATTAGCAGATTTTATTCTGAAGTGCAACCATATTAGTTAAAGTGGACTTGTCTCAGTAAAAAACCTAATTATTTACCTAATTATTGAATTTTATCCACTTAACAAATAAATAAATTAAAGATGTGTTAGCTGAACATGTTTATGTCACCCAGTAAAGAGAAAACAAGTTGTTCAATACTTCATTCAAAAACTTATTCTGTAACAGTCACCTTACAATTGCAGGCATCTGGTCTTGTATTTAGCAGTTGTTACCAAAATTAAAAAAATTAGCTAATTAATAACAACATTTTACCAAAAACATTCAGTTAACTTTATTTATGACGAAATTTACATGAGGTTAAGGTAATATGTGTATAACTTTGTTTTTTTAGGGGCGAACGAAGTTATATCTTGTATTGACTGGTTTGTTAAAAACAACGTTAAGCCAGAAGCGAAATTCCTGCACTTGTACTGTGATAATTGCGCAGGACAAAACAAGAATAAGTACCTATTTGCATATCTCCAATACCTCGCAGATACAAGATTTGATGAAGTAGTAATTTTCTTCCCAGAGCCAGGACATTCAAGGATGCCAATTGATCGAGTTCACGGAAAGATTGAATATTTGAAAGAAAGATTTACGAAAATTGAAACTCCATCTGCACTTTTAAATATTATAGAAACTTGTCAGCTATCAAACCCGTTTGAGATAATTTTCGTCCAGGCAGCTTGTACAAATGATATGACTAGTGGTGGTCGGCCAATCATAAGTGTTGGCGATTATAAAGATTGCCTTGAGCCAATTTTAATTGATTCGGTCACTGGAGTACGCAGTATCAGAAATATGATATTTAATCAAGATGTAGCGCCTTTAGCTAAATCTACTTTGCGTTTTGGAAGTGAAGGTCACCGTCTTCCAATCCTAAAACAAGCTCAAGAAGGAATTTTACATCATCTTTATCTCCAAGAAGTAATAGAAAATGTCGGTCTTGCATATACAGATTTTCTCCCTATTCAACCAAATAAATTCTCAAACATAAAATTTCTTTTAAAGCATGCCCACGTTCCATCTACTGTATTTTACGATACCCTATTTTATTGTAAAACTGAAACTAAAAAAGCACAGCCGGTTAAGAAAGCTAAGCCAGTAAAGAAAGAAAAGTCAGGTCTAAAGGCAAATCTAACGAAGTCTGGAAGGAAAAAACCAATCAAAAAAGGAAAAGGGAGTACAGATGACTCTGATCCAGCACCCTTGACCTCATCAAATGAGAAGTTCGCAGACGGGACGAAGGTTTATAAAATGTGGTTCTAGGTCAAATTTACAGATTTATTATGTTATGTTATATTAAATTTAGGAGCAATTGTGTCTTGCAACGTGCTGTTGCACATTAGATGTGCTGTATCGTATTCTAATTTTGTAAGGTGCCGACATAAAAAGGTATTAACTAAAAAACGTTAATATTTCTAAGTATATATTCCATCAGAATTAATGTAGTGATACGTAATTTAGCCCAATGATATTATTTGGTTTTATAGTGTATAATAATGTGTATATAATATAATGTACAATTAGGAACATCTGATTTATCAATAATCAAATTAAATATTTATTTGTTTACATAGTTTAAATGAGGACAATTTTTAAAAATGAAGGGATCGTTAGTATAGAATATGTAAAATGATGTTATAAGATATTTTAAAACTAAGGTATTAATATTCGTTGTTTTAGATAGGAATATTTGCTTCGTTATATTTAAAAAAGGAATTAATGCATTGCAATTATTGTGGATTGTTAGTGAATATAATTAATATGTACAGGTACTTTGCAGATTATTTAATAAACACGTATAATTTTCCATTAGGTCGACCAAAGTTTTACCATACTCAACACCTAATTTTAGTGGTAAAATACAAAGCTAACGCATTAATTTGCGTTGGTTGTGAAGTCTTTTACCTATCCTCTTTGTATTAAAAAAGTCACAATCCCTACACCCTTACAGCAAGTATCAGTCACTAAGCAACACCCAAGGAAGTAAGGTATTATTAAACCACCCAGTGACGGATACCGTACATTACAGAGCCGTATAAAATTAGCAGTGGACAAGGACTGTTGCTAGGTCCGAAAGTAACACATCTTACCGCTTGACCAAGCACTCCCGGTTGAATCGTAAAAGAGAAATTTTAGACCACCCAAACTATTTGGATTCGTTTTATTAGGATAACTAATGTGGTTTCGTAGCTAAGGAATCAAACGGTTGTTTAAGCAGGAGTACCTTAATAGGCGGTTAGGAGTTCAGCCTGGAAAAAATTTCCATACTCAGAGCCGGCTATAATACTATTGTCTTCCTTGGTGCTCTTAAGTGATCAATATTTACTGTAGGGGCGTGCAGAATTAGACTGGAGGAGGGAGCAGTAATATTGTATTTTTCTGTTTTAGGTATTGCGGCTTAAGACAAGAAAATTTCTTTTTTCGCTGCATTGTCTTTTAAACGGGTGAGGTGCATATACTTAGCTTGTATTTTGTTACACTCCTTCATCCGAAGACACGCATGAAAATTTATCAGTTAGTTAACCACGTTACTGTCAATTTTTGACTATTTTATATATTACTTTGACATCAGCAGCAAACAGCTGTCAACACGATCAGTTAGTTATTTACCACTAATACAGTTACGTTAGGTTTTCGGAATTTATTATTAGATTGCATAACCGCTTATCCTGTTGAACGATTTAAAAATTATCAACCCCAATGTGCCCCAATTTGCTATTCACTTAAATCTAAGATAGTATTAGCTATAAACATAATGATTTATTTTGACGCCGCCTAGCTATTTACCAATGCTTGGATATAATAATTTTATGTAGTACTGTGTTATGTTGCATATTGTGTAAGTCACCAAAAAAAGGTGTAGCCCCCTTCCCCTTATTGAACATTTTAAAAAACACAGCACAAATGTATGTGAGTGAAGAAGCAAATCATCATCTTTCTAATATGTTCTAAAAGCAAATCCGCATCTTCCCAGATATTTTTAAAAGCAATACCGCATCTTTGGAAATTTAGCAACTTATACCCCCTCCGTATTGACAGTTTTAAAGGTTACATATTTAGGTGAACATTTTCGCAGTATTACCGCTTGTGGGGGGCTTTTTTAAAATTAAAACCCAGACTACCTCACCTAGCTTAAAAAGCTAATTGGCCAAATTTAATTTGCGGACTCCTTTTTTGTCGGGCCAATGAATGAAAGTTTCAAGGGCATCTTTGTTAAAGAGAGAAAAAAATGAAGTGAGGTAAGTGATGACATAACCTGTAGATATGTAGCACCCGCACTGCACAAGCCAGCTACTTGATAAGGAAGTTAGTTCTTGCCTTCTGCGTTTTACGGTAGTGAAACGTTAGGGTAAGCCACGCCTGCTTAGCTTTTACTGTGTCTACTGATATTTTGGTTGTTAATCGGGGTAGTTCTTCTACGTTTTTAGTAGCAAATAAGAGTAAAGTAATTGACATTACACTGGCTAATAGGCTAGCTGAGGCATCGTTTAAGGGATGGGCTGTGACAGACCAGGGTCTGATCAAAGGTACATTCGTTTCCTTGTTATGGATGGCTTGCGAGGAGTATTTTGTAGTAGAAATATCAAGAAAGTAGATTAAAGCAGATACTGTTGTTTGTTTGAGGGAGAAAGTTCACGTGGTGCTTAATAGGCAGCTGCACAGCGTCGATGACGTTGATGCTGAGGCGGCTGCTATCGGAAAGACCATGATAGACTTGATGAGGTATGACCGCTAAGGACATATAGACAAAGAAACAGGTTGGCTTCGTGGTGGACAAAAGGGTTGACAGATCTTCAAGGAGGTGTAACCACCTTCTTTAAGAGAGTTGGTCGTCACAGACGGGATCCTGTAATTTGGAAGAAGTATAAGGAAGCTCGCAATGTTTATTTGTCTGGTGTTTGATGTGCAAAACAAAGGTCATGGACCGACTTCTGTGGTGGCATAAGTAAGTATAGATATGCTGTGAAGTGTCTTTGGAACCTAAAGGGCAATGTGATCAGGATACTGGGGTCAATTGATAATGCTGTGACGGATCGGTCTACGGCGTCAATGAATGAGACTCCAGATGTCCTTCTTTGGCATCACTTTCCTGGGCCAGATAGTGGTAAGCGTCATATCGTGATATGTGCTCTCTGGATTTGCATGGCCGCTTAAGGATTGTTACTGAGAGGAAGGTGCAGAATGCTGTTTGGAGTTTTAGTCCATACATGTATGCTGGGGCTAACAGTATTGAACCTGTGCTATCGCAGAAGATTTTAATGGTGATTGTGGGGCAGTTGGATGCTCTTTATTACGCTTGCCTGGCATTGTGCACTACCACTGTGTTGCAGGGCGGCTAGGGTAGTATTTCTACCTAAGCGGGGTAGGGAAGTCAGCTCTTCGTGGAGACCTATACTGCTAGCTCCTGTTTTGTTGAAGGTCTTAGAAAGGATGGTGGACGGGCAAATCAAAACACTTGAGTTAGATAGCAGGCTCAGGGCTAATCATCAGTTTGCGTACTTGAGGGGTATTTTTACGGATGCGGCTAGTCGTAGAATATTAGTTTATGTAGAGAGGGCCCTTGAGTCGGAACTGATGGTTCTTGGTGCCTTTGCCGACATTGAAGGGGCCTTTAACAATGTATTATTCAGTGATATAAGTTCAGCTTTATATAGGTTTGGTATTTGCTCTTTGTGAAAAAGGTGAATCGACTTTAGTCGAAGACATAGACGGGTAGTGTCTGAGATTAGTTGTTGTTCTAGTGAACGGAAGGTGGAGAGATGGTGTCCGCACGGTGAAGTAATTTTACCTTTCCTGTGTAATTTGGTTATGGATGGTATTTTAACTAGGCTAAGGCAAAAGGCGTGGTCTACTCTCTCACAGGGGTATGCCGATGATAGAGGGGTTCTTCAATGCGGCAACGTGCTCCACACACTCACACATTGGGTCACCGATGGTCTAGATATTATCAGTTACTGGTGTGTGGAGGTGGAATTAAACTTTAATGCTGAGAAGAATTAGTTGATTCTGTTCACTATGAACACCAGTCTTTGTCCTACTTCTGTTAGGTACAGTGGAGTGAGCCTGGAGATCCAGGGAGCAGTTGGATACTTCGGCGTTGTACTGGACAAGCCCTTGACCTGGATACCACACTGTAAGTCAGTGGAGAGCAGGTCGCAAGTGACCTTGGCCAGATGAAAACGATAGACTTATACTGTCCTTGTCCGTCTAGTGATGGAGTGTGGGGTCGTGGGTTGGTCTCCTGCACTAGTGATAAACTCGTATGATAGTGTGTTAGGCGGGGTGCAGCATTAAGCTATGATTACGGGTGGGCTTCGAGAAAAGCCAAGGGATGGGGCGATGGAGTGTCCCATTTGGCTCACGCGTCTGGACATCTGTCTAAAGGCTGTGGCTGTTAGGTCTATGCATAGGCTGAAGACGAGGAAGTTGTGGGCAAAATATCTGGGGTGGAGTGTTTTGCTTCACTGATGGCTCACATGATGGTGATAATGCTGGCTGTGGAGTTGTGAGTAAGGACAGAAACTAGTGAGTAACTCTTATGGCTTCGTCAGTATATCTTCGTGCTAATGCCTCTGTATTCCAGTGCAAGATCCTTGGTATCTCTTTGGCGGCCCATTGGCTGCCGGAGAATAGCACTGAGGATCTCCCGGTTAGAGTATTCAGTGATAGCCAGAGTTCTTTGAGAGCACTGTCCAGGCCTCGGTATACTATTGATATACCATTGCAGTATATCACATAAAGTTTCGATTGATCCTTGGTAAACCCGCGTAATTCGTTCAAATACTACTAATGATTTTATTTATTGGTGCATTTTGCATGACGTCATATAGTAGGAGGTTCTACGTGGGATAGATGTTGAGAGCATGCGCGTCCTACTCACCTGTGTCAGATATTCTTAATTGGTAAGAGTCCAGCCTGGCTGGATTTGACAGTAAATATAATCTTCATGAACGCAAGTAAATAAAACTTTTTAAGCTTAGGGGTTAGGAGTTAGGGGTTAGAGGTAGGGTGTTAGGGGTTAGGGGCTATTGGTTGGGGGTTAGGGGTTGGGGGTGATTGGTTAGGGGTTAGGGGTTAGGAATTATACTAACGCGCGTACATACACTGTGACATGAATGCTTCAACAGGTTTACTGTAGATTGTAACAGATTTGTTGTTGGGTTTTTGTAACATCATCGTTGTTACACGTGTCCAACAAGATCCTCACTCTCGAATATTTTAAAATTTACTACTAAACCTGTTAAAGTTAACATCTTATTCTGTTAGCCCCATCGTACAAGATTCTTGTTCATATCTTTTCTAAGCGTGTAGAAAACTTTCGGTGGATACTAATGTCTTGGAGGTTAATAATATCTCCGGCCTCCGGTGGAAAATATCCGAAAAGAAAATTTCCGTCTCCGTCCTCCGTGTACCAGTTTCTGATTTGCCTCACTATGTAATGCGTATAGATTAGTTTTATCTTCCTGTAAATATAGAAGGACATAAGTAAATATTTATGGTTTTAAAAATTTAGAAATAAATTATGCTGCCAAAATGAATTAAATAAAATTGCGAAGGCTGAAGAAGCTTGTATCTAGGGGCGAATTTTAGAAATGCCAGATGGCTTACTTCTTTACCCCCCCCCCACCATCCCCTCGAACCTTAAACGTTGCTGGGAGGGTCCCACCCGACAGGGAACGCCACTTGCCCTATGCTTTAACATTGCAGGACTTTGGCCGCCCGGGGTGAGGGTAGTACACCGTAATGTTAAATAAAATTTTTCAGAGGGATATCCCGGCTACTAACAGCATGGGAGGATCAATGGTATGCCCCCCTCCTACATAAATCAAAGCCGCAACGCCGCAAGTTAGACCAATGTTTAAATTAAGTCACTCCAGGTATTTTTTAAACGGTTAACGGACACTTTCCTCCCAACTCGTAACCGAGAGCATTTTCCTCCCAGTATCAAAATCGCTTCACTAAAGGAAACGAGTGTACCGATCTATAAAATTTATGCATGAAGAGTTGTGTGGCAAAACGGGATAGGACCATTTTTTCAAAAATGATGTTATTTACGTTACGTGTACTATTCAACTAGTTACGTTACTTTGTTCAAAATGGTAAACGTCAGAGTCCAACCACAGCTATTTTATAAAATAGTCAATATTTCGTTTTTTGGCAAAACAGGATAAGTCCATTAAATTTTTTTGACAAAATGGGATACGTTGGCCTTAAACATGCATTTCTGAATCAACTTTGATTTTTTAATGTCTTCGTAGTACGCAGAAGGCAATTCACGTGCGCAAAGGTAATGCAGGAAAACATTTAAACTATAAAAGAAGTTTAGTTTTACTCAAAACTATTAAAATTTCATCTCACAAAAATTTTGATCCACATTTTTTGGCAAAACGGGATAAGTCCACAAATTAAAAGGTTTGAAAATTTCTCAAAAATTCAATTCAGTCTAGACAAATGAAACTATCTGTAATAACGCTTCGTCAGTTGCAGTAACAGTAGAAAAAAATCAAGTTCAAAAAAAGAATCCTATCGCCTATTATTCATTATTCCTGTAAACTTTGCTTTAATTGGACCTACCCTGGTTTGCCAAAAAACTCCTATGTATCCGTAAACATTTTTATGAATATTCAAAATTTATAAGTTAAAGTACGACGTAGGTTTTATCGCATTTCCTTAGCAAATACTTTTACTTAATAAAGTGCCAAATTAGCAATCATTATTTCATTAAAATGGGGAAAAGATGCATTTTAGTTCTTCAGTTAGGTATGAATGCGAATTTGTTAGAATGTCTTCCAATACATAAATTTTCCGGAAAAAACACTCGTTTCCCAGTCGTTTCCGTGACTTAAGTGATTTTGATCTGAAGAAAATGTCCTTGGTTCGGTATGCTTGGAAGGAACATATTCAGGGGAAGATGTTCGGAGGGGGGGGGGATGCCCGGGATGATATTGTCCTACAACCTTTCACAGCTACTGAGTTACCGCCGCTGTATAGTTAAGAGTATATATATGCTTATATACCAAAAACGTAGGCAAGTAGGTAGGGAGAGGGTTGGTAATGGTGGTCACCTACTGTATATTTAAAAAGAGTCAATGTATAATACAGGGTGGGCCACTTGTTTCCAACAATTCTAATGGGCTATAAATGCTAAGTCTATCATTCGATATACCATAATAAACACAAAACTAGGGAGATTTGTTTGGTACATTGATCAATAAAATCGGTCAAGTGGAAGTGAAAAATCTTAAAGTGAACAAAAATCCTGTTTTACTCCAAAAATCAGTAAAAATGTCATTTCAAACAGCTTCGGATTTTAAAAAGTCGTAGTTAGCGTATAAAAAAATCAATAATCTTAAAAAACTTTTGAAAGAAGTATTAAACGTGTTCTGTCTAGTCTGCATGGTTTTAAACCTTTTAAAAGCAAAGTTGTAAAAAAATAATTTTCACCCCTAACCATCTTTAAAAAGTGATGTTTTGGTTAGTTAAGCCATTTTGCAACTTATTCTAAGTCGATTGTTTTGCTTGTGGTATCATTCAAATCTCCAAAAAATTGTATTTTTTTAGTATATCGGTCAGTTATATCGTATAATAAACTTGGCATTTATAACCTTTTAGAATTATTGTTGGAAACAAGTGGTCCACCCTGTATGAATGTATTTTTGATTCTCACGCTTGACTTTCAATCTACCGATTCTGCAAGTTTGGGTTTCAAAAGTTTTCAACTATGTGACAATGAATTTAATCAGCCGGCCACCATTATCCACCCTCTCCCTACATTATTAAACTGAGGAACTTTTTTCATGGGAAATAAGTTAAGATTCATTTCATTCTCCTCCGTCACTCATCATCATCTCGTCTTATTTACTGAGAATTTGGAGTATTTGATTTAAATTCCTCATCCCCATCATCATGCTTGATTATGGGTTGTAGGACATTTTCCTCCCGGACATTTTCTCACCCGGACATTTTCCCCCCAGGACATTTTCCTCCCAAAGCATGCCGAGGATATTTGCCTCCCAGTATCAAAATCACTTTAGTCAAGGAAACGAGTGTATCCATGTTTCGACGAGTGTTTTCCAGAAAATTTGTGTATTCGAATTCGAAGACATTCCATAAAATATGCAGTCATAACATAAAACAAGGGCTAAAGCCCTTGTTTTATGGCAGCCTTAACAGTAACGTTAGGCAGTTCTTGCAGGGTCAATTTATAACCTTTAAATTAAGGGGAGGTAGCCGTGAAAGAGTAAGTAATGAGTAAGACTTGTAAATGTTAATGAAAAATGTTTCAGGCGAAAATGCCTCCAGGCGATTTTCAGTTTTTGAAAAGTACATTTTTTGAGTTTCCCGCCAAATCTTAAATCCGAAATTTGAACCCGTCAGTCAATGAATGCAGATATGAACGATATACCAGTGAAACCGGAATTAATAGGCGAACCTATTGAACGTGTAGTTCGAGGTCAGGTCATGATTAATTTTTAATTGTAATTAAAAAACTGAATTATTTTTTTTTCAAAATTGAGTGATGGTAATGTATGATATATCATTTTAAAGCCCTTGAAAAATTAAGAAAACGGGTATTTTGTTTTAGGCTTCTGACGCTTAAAAAAATATTTAGGCGGAATTTTCGAAAAAATTGACGGTTTTTAAAAAAAAAATGTTGAAAATTTGTGAGTAAAATCGTGCAGAGTCCGTTATTTGGATTCTACTCGTCGTTACCTTTCGAATGGTATATAACACTTCAAAATGGGTTAAATATTTCGATATCGTGAAAAATCCGCTAAATTATGTAGATAGGTAGGAACTAACTGAAGAACTAAAATGCATCTTTTCTCTATTTTTATAAAATAATGATTGCTAGTTTAGTATTTTATTGAACAGGTATGTGCTAAGGAAATGCGACTAAACTTATATCTTACTTCAGCCCAGCTTAGATTTTGTATATTCATGAGAGCATTTACGAATACATGTATAAATTTTGTGGATCGATACACTCGTTTCCTTTAGTGAAGCGATTTCGATGCTTGGAGGAAAATGTCTTCGGTTACGAGTTGAGAGGAAAATGTCCGGGGGGAAAATGACCGTTTACCTTGATCATGTAGTAAAAAATAAATTATCATAAAATCAAAAATTATTATTTTATTACAAGAGCATACTCACTTGCACATACCTATGTACTGAGTTTAGAAGGGACTCGTTTTGATTAAGATTTATGTTGTGAGCCTCCTTCGCAAATATACATGGGCAATTGACTATAGAGGCAACCTTCGTAGTACAGTAGTACTGTAGCGTATAGTGTTCAAGATTTGGATGATCATAGTCACGTCACATCAATGGTGACGAAAGATAGTGAGATCATTAAAAGCCGAAAGCCGGTGGCGTCATTATCTTGATCCTTTTATCTTTCATTTTTTTCATGCAGTCGTCTAGTGACTAGAATAAATACCCCGAATTGACATGTGTCTGAACTGTAAGTCTGTAGACTGGGGTGCTGGTGTCCAGTGTCGTAGACGGTAGCCCTGCTAATTGAGTCGACTAAATGTAAAAAAAAATATTAGTAATAAGACCTGATTACTATTTTAATGGTCGGATTTGGAAAAGAATTTTGGTGATTCACTTGAGCAAAAAATGCTGAGGACGGCAACGGTCATTGTTTGCATAAAGTCAACTAGTACAGTCTTAAGCCATAATCTGTAATCAGAGAATCATAGACACCTTACTCTTAATATAACTGTTACATCAGTATGAATTTAACTGATTGCGTATATAGGTAATACATTTGGGCAAATCTTTATAATGTCAATTTAACTTTTACATGCTGTCACTTACGGCAACAAGAGACGAGTTATATACTTTCTTACCGATCCAATATTTTCCTCGTCCTCAGTTCAATGCAATACTTCTCAGTCCTTTCTGTGTTCAACTGTGGTGCTGGTCACGTCAGAGCATTCACGTAATTTATGCATTCAAATCAAAGTTTTCGAGTATTCCATCACTGTTTTACTTCTACTTTCTTGAAATTTCAAGTGCAGTATACTATTTAATGATGCCTCTCAAACTCTCAAACTTTAATGGTACCGTAAAACTTGCAATACAACCCCGGGGTTCTATTAACTCAACTCGGTCCTGATACCCGGGTTCTTTTAGAGGCGGGGTTCTATTCTTTAATTAAGTATATAAGTGCACAAAAGTTATACCTAATTAATAATAATCAGTCAGTGGACAACATTTAGATTTAAATGCTTTGGTATATCAACTACGATTTATAAGTTACATCTACATCGGAACGATGACGACTTTATGACTCGATTTTCATAAAAAGTTAACTTGACCCATCAGTTCCCTGATTGGCCCGCTGGTTTGAAAGATACAGCATTTAAAAGTAAATGCCGGAGATTTAAAACTAATTCCTGGGCAATTAAAATAATAAATTAGGGCATTTAAATCTAATTGCCGGGCAATTAAAATTGGTGAATGTCCACAGACTGATAATAGAGCGTTAATAATCAATTAGTTCAAAAATCCAAAGTTAAATTTTTATTTCCTGACAATATTAATGTTTTACATACATGAGTAAGTACATTGAAGGCGTACAGAATTAAGAAATTTTGCATTATCTTCTAATACAACCCCGGGGCTCTATTAGAACACACAACGTTGATAAATTCTAGGTAGGTCAGTAGTCACTTGTCACTTCCTATTTCAATTCCAATATTTTTAATTTGTTTTATTATTGTAAAAGCTACACTTGGGACTTGGGACTGGGGACTGTTGACTGTACAGGCTCAGAATTTCAAAAATGGCGACTTACTATATTATAGTAAAAACATACAGTATGATTGAGCAAGGCTCTGTTCCCGTTCACTTTGCATTTAATCCATGACTGACTAGTGAAGCTGAGGGCGAGTGAATAGAAGGAAAATTGAGGAAGAAAGAAAATTTTCACATTTTCACATTTTCACATTAGAAGGCACAACAACCTAAATTGAGGCGGGAGGTTTCTTTGGAGAAATGTTCCATAAATGATGTTGCTCAAATTACCAGTCTTATACCACCCCACCCACATGTCATCAATTTAACATTAACGGCTATCTCATTTCAATGCCCTACCACTCCCACTGACCCTACCAATGAAATCATTTAAGAATGAACCCTCAAATTGGGTGATGCATCAAATGTAGTATCAAGTATGTTGTCTGCGTACAAAGTCGAGATTTAAATGGGTAGGGCGGTCCAAACCGTACCCGTCTGCACTTGGTTCCGTGGATATGAAACTGGACAGCCCTACACAGCTATCTCGACTTACTATCCATACAATATAGGAGGTTTGTTTGTTTGCTGATTCTTGAGTGGTTTTCAGATGAGTACAGAGGTGCAGTGTAGTGGTAGATTTAAACTTTTGTGTATTGTCGAATGGGCCGATTTTATTTTTATCACCAAGGTATTTCATCTTTGACACTTTCGACGTCGAAAAATG
Organism: Dicyrtomina minuta; assembly: GCA_949802685.1. Taxonomy (NCBI): domain Eukaryota; kingdom Metazoa; phylum Arthropoda; class Collembola; order Symphypleona; family Dicyrtomidae; genus Dicyrtomina; species Dicyrtomina minuta. The sequence continues at coordinate 14,895,141 of OX461810.1, forward strand.
AAAATATTTCTACTGAAACTACTTTACTGCAAATCAGTGATGTGCACTATGGCCCCCATGGAGAAAAAATACGAAACGCTCGATAAAAGTTTTAGTTTTGTGAATATTAGTGTGCAGAACAAAGGTCGGACCCTACCTACAAATAGGGTAAAAAGTAGGAATTTTGATTGGATTTTGAAAAATTAGGGTAGGGCGCACATAAGGAATATTTCAATGAATTGTGCCAGTGTGGCATGTTTTGAGAAAATACAGAAAGTGTACTAAAATTCTTCAATTTTTTGTGGCAAGTACTTATACATAGATGAGCTGCAGTAAAAATTTTGAGAACAATCGAACAAACCGTTAGCACGCAAAATAATTTAATATTCAAATGCTTAGCATGGAGTAAATGGGGAAACATGTGTTTTTCATTTTAAATGGAGTATGACCGTTTTTAACACACAAGTGTAATTCTAGGTTTAATATACTCAAAATTAAATGAGCTTTCACCCCCATATGCGAACGAAGGTCAATTTTTTCGAAATCGGTCGCGCGCGAATTTTCAAAAAACCACATTTTAAAAAAAAATACGTTTTTAGTTTGCTAACTCGCAGCTCCTACAATTTCAGTCCGATTTTTAAAATATTTGAAGTTTTGTGATCTCTAGAGCAATATCTAAACAGCAATTTCTACGTTTTAATAGTTCCAGTACTACTACTTGTGCATCATATCTAAAATATAGACTAGGGTAGCACTAGTGAGTCCCGCAGCTACATTAGGGTAGTACTACTACCATTGATGGGCATTTGCCGAGCACTCACACTCTGCTCGTATGAGTGCAGTCCAAATACTGTGCACTTTAACTCAACTCTCATGAGTGCAACCAAAATTCTTTGCACTCAAACTTCACTCAAGCTAAACATTCATTATGAGTGCAATACTGTCTGCACTCTACTCAGTGAGTGCAACTTTTTTGCGACATTTACATACAGAAATACATCCTTGTTGTGCTGCGAAGTCTAAAAATATTTGCACTCGGAAAGCAGCCAAGGCATAGCTGAGCATCTGCTTCGCACTCGCACTCCGCTCGTATGAGTTCACCCCAAATATTGTGCAACCAAACTTTACTCTCTTGATTGCAAGGAAATTATTAGCGTTCGAACTCCACTCAACTCAAGTTAAAACTTTGTTATGAGTGCAATATTTTCTGCACTCCACTCACAGTGAGTGCAACTCTATATAACATTCACATACGGAAATACATCCTTGGTGTGGTGCGAAGTTTAAAAATCGTTGCGATGCACTCCGCTCCACTCCTTTGAGTGCAATCTGAATTCTCTACACTCACACTCCGCTCACTGCATGGAGCGGAGCGGAGCGCACTATTAGAGCGAATTCTTTGAGTGCGCCCAGCTATGAGCAAAGGTGCTTTCTGCTCCGCTCCCTTGAGTGCAATCAAAATTCCTTGCACTCGCACTCCGCTCACTGAGCGGAGCGGAGCCGAGTGCTAAATTACACTCTGTGAGTGCGCCCAGCTATGCTATCAATGTGCACTTTGCTCTCCTCCCTTGAGAGCACTCTAAATTCCTTGCACTCACACTCCGCTCACTGAGTGGAGTGCTTGACTCCGCTCTTTGCACGCGCCCAGCTACAACTTTTTAAAGTTTCGACATGCAGGGTGACCCAAGGACTGATAATGAATATTTTTACTAAAAATAAAATTAGTTTTTCGATTAAAAGTTTTTGAATGCAGTTCCAGTAAAATGGTCATAAACACAGTAATACTGTGAAAACCAAACGTGTCATCCTATACATATATTGTAGGGTAGGAAATAGGGTAAAACGTAGGGTGGAACAATTATTTTGAAGAAAAAAGGATAGTGTGTAGGGTGGAACACATTTTTGGAAGGAAAAAAGGACAGGGTGCAGAAAACAAAAAATAGGGACCCTTGAAGGGTAATAATAAATTGTCAATAAATATAAATCGATTTTCTTTGATTTCTATGATTGGCTTAATGACGAGCGCTTATTTAAAGTTGGGATCATTATTGCTGATTAGATTACTGTAACTGGAGCTAGCTAAATCGGCAAATTTTCATGCTCCACTCCACACAACCAACGCATCTTCGGCGAAAAATCATTTTGGTATATGTCCAGCGGAAGTCCACTACACTTGGTTCGTGTAATAGTCGCACCCATTAATGTCGTCCCCACCGCTCTCACCCCCACATTAGTCACACCCAGGTATTACTCACCCCTGAATTAACTCGCACCCGTGTATTACTTGCACCCGTTATATTCACCCTCACAAATTGTGGTTCAAAGGCAAAGGTAATCGTACAAAGGTGAAACTGAAAATACACAATGTAGTCTGATGCAGAGTCATGATAAAGTGTGTAGTGTAGGTACCTACCTAGGTAGTGAATGTATATAGCCGTAAAGCAACGAAAAGATGTATCTAAAGTAAAGTACCTACCTCAAAAGAATTACGTACAACCTGGAAAGGATTAATATCAAGAACAGAGGCCCTCTACCGAAGAATCCTCTACCGTTAACTCTGACTCCTGTAGAGCCCACACCATCAGCCTCACCTACATCAGTATCTAATCCACCTCCTGCATTAGTGGTTGCAAACTCAACAGCAGTATCTAAGGACGTCGAGGACGACCACCCAAGAACTGTGCCGCACAAGCTGAACCTATAATGTCAATTCTCCGGGCCATCAGAACCCGCTCAACAATGATAACAACCGTAGTCAACACTGTACATCAGCCTTCGCCTATTCAAATTACTACCACCAACCCACCAAAACGGAAACCTGGACGTCCAAAAACAGTTCCAGCAGGGACTAACGAGCCGCAAGCAAAGCGAACTAGATTGTGTGATTTACTCACATAGGAATGCTTAATTCACATTTATTATGTACATATTTCGTGTGTGAGGCATTATTTTTTAATATTTTTATAATAATTTTTAAAATGAAGTGAAAAGGCCATACATATCTATGTCCTTCATCTCTGTTGGTGACGGAGCAGTGGAGATGGTGCGGCGTGGGCAAAATTTGGTCCAGGTCTGAGGGGGAGTGGAGGTGCTTACGGGAAGTGTCCCGGAATTCAAATACTGAAATGTGTCATTCTTGCTCCGTCTCTAGTTTAAGAGATCGTCCATAAATGATTTCATTGGTAGTGCCAAGGGACCTGGTAGGGCATTTTTATCAGGCTTTAATGGGCCGTACTGTCATACGATTTAATGATATGTACGATGTAGTATTTACGACGTAGATGATTTGTTTGGTAACCAATGAGATTAGTACTAAGGTGCGTAAATGTGATCACCCCTCAAATGTGATCCGTGGCTGCCGTTCAAATATTACCGCCTTTAAAAATCTGTGCGACTAATACTCCAACAGCCTATAGTCTCAGCTACCATTACTAGTGATTTCAGCCTTTTTCCTCAAAAACTCTGGCTATGTGAAATTATGAAAGTTTTGAGCAGTTTTTTGAATTTTTTTATGCCAATCACATTAATGACCCTACTTTACCATTACCTTTAAACGTATTTAAACTAACTGATCACATTAAGGGCACTTGGGGCGAGGTAAGACTTTTCGAAATTGTTTCGAACAATGACCTGTATCTCTTGCAACTTTTAATTTTCGACACTGACAAGGGAATGGTTTCACATGGAACCCGTCGATTTCAAAAAGTCATATCTACAAAAATCAGGCTACTTTTGAATAGTGGGGATCCAAAGTAACTCGAGTGCATTTTGCGTTGTTCGGTCACAATAGCCCGCCAAAGTTTAAAAAAATTCAAATTTTAATAGTTTGCCGCCCTGTAGCTTCTACAGTTCTCATCCGATTTTGATGAAATTTCGGTTTTTGTGATTCTTATGCTTTATACTTAAAAGTAATTTCAGGATTTTGAAAAATTCAAAAATTTTCATTTTTTCGAAAAAACGGTGTTAAAAAATTGGGCCTCAAATATACTCATTTCTTGGATTTTTTTCAAAAAAATGAAAATTTTCGAATTTTTCAAAATCCTGAAATTGCTTTTCAGTAAAAAGCGTAAGGATCCCAAAAAACGAAATTTCATCAAAATCGGACATAAACTGTAAAAGTACAAGGGTCGTAAAATATTAAAATTTGAATTTTTTTAAACTTTGGCGGGCTATTGTGACCGATCAACGCAAAATGCACTCGAGTTACTTTGGATCCCCACTATTCAAAAGTAGCCTGATTTTTGTAGATATGACTTTTTGAAATCGACGGGTTCCATGTGAAACCATTCCCTTGTGAGTATTTTTGTGCACATAAAAGATAAATTGAGAAGTATAATGATAACTTCTTCATTGTGCGTCGGCTGGGTAAAAAGTTACAGATTTTCAAAGTTGAAAAAAAATGAACCCGATCACATTTACGCACTCTAAAGCTATACTTTTAATGTGTTTAGCTGAGTCGAAAATGTATTTTATTCAAAGTCGAAACGGATGAGAACTTAGGAGGAGAAAGGTTAAGGAGGCAAAATAAATTATTAAGAAAAATTAGGACGGCGACGAAGTGAGGCTGAGGAGAAACAGACAAAGAAGGAGTAGGTAGGGGGATAAAATGTTCGAGGAGAAACGTCGAGGGAGTATTGAGGGTCTTGCTTTTTGGCCTGCAAATCCCCACCATTACCATTACAAGCGCCGCCAACACCATCAGCACCCCAACCATAACCACCACCACCCCACCCTTACAACCACCACAGATCTAGCTATTGTATTATTGTATAATCTTGGATCCAACCATAAGAATTGAAACCGAAGAGAACCAAGCCATCCTAGTCAACGAGGAAAAAAAATCCATCTACGACCCATGTATCCCCTACTTCCAAAATCATTTCAACCTCAGCACCGTAACAACTATTGGTCTATATTTTGGGCTTGGGGCGCGAGGAACAATCAGCAAATTCTTTGAAAACTTCCTTTCCACGTACCAGATCCCGAAATCAATAATCGAAGATATTGTGATCGCAATCCTCAAAGGCTCATCACAAATATGTCAGCAACATCTATATTCAACGCCTCAACAAAGTACTTCGACATAATATTTTATAAAATATGTTCTTATTGACAACATTATATTGCCAAATTAGCCTATAAAATTTCATTTTGAATGTGAACCCCTTGATCCGTATACTGTGTCTTTTAAGCAACTTTCTGTAATGAAAGCAGTTGACGAATAAAGTCTTTTATTATTATTATGAATGTTCATATAGTACAGTACACTGCGAATTTTGAAAAGCTTCTAATAACTCTCAGGGTCTTTAGAATTGAATCAAATAAAAAAGGCTTTCATTTTATACTTTTATTTTTAATAACGCTCGGGTCAAAAGTCAATTTTGACGTAACCGGACTTGTGGACCACAATTTGTGTTGGTGGCAAAAAACCAGGCCACAGAAGTGACGGGGAAGAATTCAACAGATACACTTACAAACTCCGTACTTAGATACTCCGTAATGTGGCTGTAGTTTAGCACTAAAACCTACTGTCATTTTTATTTAAGAGTTTCTAATTTCCAACTCCACTTCGTTCGACAATATTAATTTAGTTTGGTTTCCAAGTTCATTATTGCATGGCACAGCTACACAGGTATGATGTATTTCGTATTTAAACTAAAATTACTAACATTATTTTTGCAGTTTTCGAGTTTTGCATTTTGTGAGTATCATTTTTATTTACAGGAAGTTTTTCAATTTGAATAATGTTGAAACCAGCAGGAAAATATTCCATTGTGCGAGCTTAACTAAACATTTTCGTACCCAGTGCTCTTTCTCAACTTGACTTTGGTCACTTTGCCCCACAATATGTACATGGGTCACCTACTTTACGACGCTAATTCAACTGCCCATTGACTTTATAATAAAATTGAATAAAAAATTAACGTTTGTCGTTTCATAACTTTAAGTGCTGATTTTCTTTTCCATAGTGTAACATAAACGGGGATTGTAAATTTTGCTTTATTTGAGACAGCTAGGAGATGCATTAATGTCGACGTTGCAATGCATTGCATTAGTAATTTATTAGTATTCATAGTTGTGGACTACAAGAAGTAGTGACCGCCAAAATAAAAGTGTGTATTAACCATGAAATCTCAATTCCCTTATTATTATTGGCATGATATTAATGTAAAGCATCTTGTCGAGGTTGAGTGCCGATGTCACGAGCCTCACCATTACCATAATATCAAATAAAAACGTATAGGAATTTTCATTACATAGCATTGCTTTAGTATTAGTCATGATCCTAAACTCCAACGCATACATAACCACATGAGTCATTGGCATTGCATTGCATTAGTTTTTTAAGAGCGATCTCCATGTTACACAGTTACAGCTCAATATTGCATATTTTAAAGCCTTTTTTTATTTTTTTATTTTTTTTAATGCATGAAAGCAACAAAAATCCTTTTTGCCATTTTCATGAATGCTATTTTTTTTTAAATTCTTAAATCAATTTTTGCCGTTTTATTTTATGGGGTGAGGAAAACTGAAAAATTTAGTATAAACTATAGCAACTAAGTAATTTACTGACATCGATTAATTTAATTTTTTTGGAGGTAATTTTTGCATGAAGCTCCCCAATTAAGTTCCACTCAAGTACAATTCAAGGATAAATATATAGTTATTAATTGGTTTCAATTTCGTGAATAATAATTTATTAATAAAAGTATCACCTATATATAAGAATGAAAAGTACACTGAAATTTCTAAATTCTATAAACTAGGTTTGTAAGTTTGTACAGCTGTACATTTTGTAATAATATATAAAAACACATTCTTTAAGTAAATCGTAAATGTTGATTATGATTATGCATTATTATGATTGCAGTAAATTACATTCGTATTCGTATTCGGATTAAAAGTAAAATAAGTACCTACAGTATGTACACACTGTGAAGGAGACACTACTACGTTCTTACATATTATAGAAGCTATTACTCAGTAATTAATAAAAAGCGCTTAGGACAAAAAACATTACACAAAATATATAAATTATTATTACTTACAATCATTTACTTCACGCTGTAACTAGATTTCTCTCGTAGATTGCATTGAATGCGAATCCTCTTAATTTACAATGAACTGAATTCAACGTATTTATATCGCCTATATAATAAATTAATTAGCAAATAATGGTAATTATTAGTGTTACTAAAAGAGCTAAAGTTGAAACCATTCGATTCCAATATTTAAAAAAAAACGTCAACTATATTCTATCGCAAAATCCGGAGCCGGACTCGAAATCATTCCAAATCAAGATACAGAAAAGTTCTGTTTTATACAGTATGTTATTTTGTGAGTTGGTTGTATTACTGAGCATTAGAATATATTCGGTGAATAGCTCAGAAAGTTCTAACATTTGCTATTCAGTGTACTGACAACGCCAACTAACTAGGAAGTAGAAGCTCATTTCCCTTTCTCACAAGGTAAGTAACTTCTGGACCAGGTTTTAGCTGTGACAAGACCATTTATAGTATATAACTGATACGGGTGTGCGAATAAGTCACTACTGCACATTTTGTTCACGTTACCAACTAAGCATTACAAGAAAATTTGATAAAGATGTCTAATTGAAAATACTATATTTTACGTATAGAAGTATTTAGGAAGTATATTCCTGTCTCTAGGAGCTACATTCTAGATCGCTAAAAACAGTTATTGTACAAGTGGCATTTATTACCCTGAGTAACACTGCTAAACACCCCGTAGGGTAACAATTTTTGAGGACAGTACTTTTGATAGCTTGAGCAACAGTAGTGGTTGTTGAAGGAAGACAATATTGAAGTAGCTTACACAATGCTTTGATTGCAGGAGTTTATTCTTGGTATAACTGGATTATTATTTTGGGAATAATTCACGCAGATTTCAAAATTTTCGTATAAAAATTGGAAAAAAAATTGTTTTGCATAACGCTAACTTATTAGTTTTTTATTTCTAATCAAATAGTTGACTTTACTTGTGAAACGGCCGTTTTGTATCTTTGTATCGCGTGGTAAGGCAAACGGAAAGTGTAAATAGCAAAAATCCTCACAAGTATGCAAAATACAAACATACAAAGATTAGGCGATTCAGTCTCATATTTTTAGAAAAAACATTGTCTGTCGATATGATACAATCTTATTTTAATCAAAGTATAAAAGCGAACGTCACCGAGCTATCATCCTGATTCAGATTCAGACATGCAACCGAAGCAAGTTATACTAAAAATTACAACTCAATATAATGTATAAAGAGACAAGGTAAGACAAGCATTCATTCATTGCTACCAGGCAGACATCAGCTTCAAAAGCCAGAACAAGTGGAAAATAAACACAGCGCAAAAAAATTAGCTTCAAAGAGAAGTTTACAAATAAATTACAAGATCCATTTAATACAAATTGTGGTTTACACTTTTGGAAATACAGAAAGCATTCGCGATTAGATCGAACGCTAGCAATGTACGATTTTGTTCCAGTTGAAATATATAAAAAACATCAAAAATTCAGTATACAGTTTCTTATTTTTTAGTTTTGTACCTTTACCTTCACACTCAGCAAATTCAAGCTTTTGTCTCTTTTTTTTTCACACAATTATAAATGTAGTCTCTTATGCATTACCGCAATCTCTCTGTATTATAAATATTGTACACCACGTTTATAAAAACGCGCAAGTTTCATACTTTTAATTTATCATTATTATATACTATAACAAGTAGCAACAGTTCTGTTCAACCCTGATGAACAATTATTATTACATGGCTGTAGTAACACTTTGTAAATTTGTATATACATTCTCATATCTCGATAAATAATTACTACACGTAATTAGGTATATTATTTATCCTACACATACATACGTATACACACAATTTATTCTTACTTACTATATTCATGATTTATTGGAAGGCTCAGAGTGAAAGTCTGTCTGTTGGTCTTTAGTAATCTCAAGAGTACATGCAACACCATATAACTGAGGGAAAAACGAAATACGAGGGAATTTCACATTGCGTAAAGAATTAATCGGGCTGGAATCGAGTTACAAAGTTCTGGTACACCGATTAACGAAGGGAGAAATACATTACAAATTTAAACGCACGGAGAATGTTATTATAGCAGAAAATACAGTGGGATAATTTACATAATATTTGATAGTAAAATGATACGAAGCAATACCTAATGGGTATTCACGATGTCAGTCTGAATGTACACTGACGATGAGATTTTTCCGAAGTATATTTATCGAGTTATGTAAGGATGATGTCTAAAAGTCTATTTAATATGTATGTACAATGTAGAAGTATTATATCTATACTAATTTAGATGCTGGACATTTTGAAGATTATTTTTTCTTTAGAACTGGCTGTGAGACCGTCACATCAGAACTTGGAAATAACGCATCGTAAGGTGGTGGAAGATCTTCGGATTTTACGTTACTCGGAGTATGTGCACCTCTTTCAAGTGTCATTGGTGGTGCACTTGGAGGCCTAACAAATATCACGCACAAAATTATTTAAAAATTATTAACTCAGTAAATCCAGAATAAAAACATTAAACATTTGTGAATTCCGAATTCAAAATAATTTTACTCACCCCGTGCTATTAAGATGAAATTCCATATCAAGGTGATTTCTTTGAGATCCATTTGCAGCTCGAGGTACTTTTTGAAATCTCCTCACGCAGCAGCAAACAAGCAGTACAAAAATGATGACGATAACAAGAGTTGAAACCGCCGTGATTGCGAACACATAAATTGATATGGATTTCCTAAGTTCACTATTACGTCGCTCAGTATCAGCAGGGCAATCTGCTTCATCTAATCCAAACTCTTCATCAAAACCACAATTAGTCCTGCCGTCACAATATAAAACTTTTGGAATGCACGACATTTTGCGTAATGGAGAGCACTGCTTCATTTTTTCATCTGAAACTTGTTTTGCAATGGATGGATTTGAGCAATCTGCAAGAGGAAAAAATTAAATTATGTTAAATTGATGGTTTGACAAAACGAATAGAATAAACATAAAAACATGGGTAGTGCATATGGATGACGCAATAAACTGTTTACCATGAAAAGCTGTAAAAACAATTTCCAACGAAAGTGCCTTCGATCCAGCATCCGGGTCGTCGTCTTCCGGGTACCTGTCATCATTACTCGTGAAAAACATTACATCTATTTCTCCTTTCGAACTTGAAATAAATCTAGGGCCGATAAGTCCTTCTGGCTTGTTACTTTTGTCTTTTGAATCCAATTCTCCACATACGGGAGCAGTCCAAACTTCGTTATCATGCTTAAACTGTAAAAAAAATTGGTGTTGTCGCGTTTGGTTAATGAAATCATAGATGTTATAAGTTAAATTCACAATATTAAAAAAATCCATTCCAATTGCGTATTTTGATTTAGCTATGGTGTGCTTACTTTTATAAAATCCCGGCAGGATTTGGATGGTCCACCTCTAGTTCTTAAGTGCATGGACTGAATTGCCATCATGACCCCTTGCTTTTTGGGAGCAGTAACAGTGAATTGGCACCGGAAATTGAAAAAGGCAGACCACATTTCTTGCCATCTTGTAAGCTTGATTATAACTGTGTTATTAGGGAAATTAGCAAGACGCACTTTTTTCTTGGCTAGATCTCCGATTACATCGGATAGTATACCGAGTCTGCTGCCTCCTCCGCTCCCTGCAGAACAAACTTCAGCACTATCCAAGTATTCTGAAGAAGAAGAAAAAACACACTCAATCACCATGCGAGAATAAAATCTCATTTACAAAAATAAACTACCAGCTAGTGAATGATATATGTAGTGGAGGGTTAGCTCTGCTTCGGTTCTTCACAATAAAGGTTTATTCATGTAAAGCGTCAACACCATAAAGTAAATAAAAGTGTACATTATCTCTATCATTAAATGTCAAATGGGCCTTTAATAATCGGTCAACACCATCCTGTCGTTGTTTAAATTTTGAACCAGCTCTCAAAATATTTTTCTTTCAAATCTAAAGAGAACCTATTCAACGAAGAGGCTCTATAACTATAAAAATAAAACTATAATATACGTCCACGTTTCATCTTTGCAGTTTTATTTCTCTTTCTTAGATTTCTGATACAAGCTATTGAATTAGAACTGGCTTCACTGATATGACTGTTATGAGAGAAATTAAGTTTCCAGAACCGAAGAATTAAAAAAAAGTGCTTTACAACCTGCAGTTAGTTAAGTCGACTTTCAAAAGATCATTTCCTTCTTTTTATTCCTTCAAGCAATCTATCCCCGTTAGCAGTAAAATAACTATACATAGAACTTTCTGTCACGTTTCACATATTTGTACAACATTTGACATTCGATTTAAAGATCAAAGCCAACAAAACAAGCGATATGAACTATGAATTAACCGGAGGTTGAATTGAAAAAGATTTTATTAGCTATCTAGAGACATGGGTGATAAAAAATCCGTACTGAGCAGCCTCAAACATACTGTGTACAGTGTACAATTCTAATTCTGCCTCCTTCATCCCGTCAATTATTAAAATTTCTTCTACCATCAATACAGTGTATGTTAGATTCCTCACAGGCAGGAAACGTAAACAACAACGATCTGTCAGGTTCTTCTTACGATTAGTCATCCAACAAAATGAATTCCTATCATCTTCCACAAAGGAAAAGCAAATACAATTTTTCCACTAATAGTGCAGAGGTCGAATCATAGAATCACACAGGACTAGTACGGGATCAGGATTCATTGACTACAATCTACACAGTAAACATTGGCCAGAGCCAGAGCTTAAAATCACATTAGCAGTTGTAGATACACCTATATATATCCTACATTCATATTTTTAGTTCCGGTAACATGGTAACTTCGACACGCTTCAAAAATGAAAACAGCCCGCACTCTTCTGACTATACAACGATAATGATAGACGATTCTTTTTTCAGAATACATTTCACTATTTAGGAAATCGTGTGAAATAGGGGCACAAATCTCTACAAACAAAGATCAGGCTCAGTTACATGATGTGCAGTGTTTAGAGTATGGCATATTATGGAAATAAAAACGAAGTTATTACAGTGCCAGAACGAGGTGTATGCGTAATACGATACACTTGTCTGTCATCCACATAGAATAGTAAACCTACCTAGGTACCTACTAATATTTAGTTACTCAGCATACAGAGGTAGAAGACAGACAGTTTCAGGCAAGGTTGGGGTTGAAGTCCTACGACGTGAATGAATGTATTCAGATACTTTTATGTCTCGCCAAAATCAAGACATTAATAACACAGACATATTATATTATATTAAGTGAAGAAACCTTAGAAATGATAAATAAGTTCATCAGACATTTCAACATTTCGGTTTTTAAAGCAAGACCTAAGTACATATGCGAAGATCAGCAGTACGTATGTAGATGGAAGCCCATGAGCTGCTGTGACAATTAACATTGCAAATTTAGGATGACTCTCTCTTTTAGCAAGGTAAAGTTGTGCTACATAATTAGTGATGGTATCTAATAAGTGTGTCTCGATCCGTCTTTGCGGTTACAATTTCTTCCACGACTCTCTGCTTGAGTATTCAAATACTTTCTCTACACCTTCCGTGTATTTTTGCTCAAATCATTCTGAATAAATTATAGCCCGCAGTGCCTGTATTTATATGTACCTAAGATGTATACTAATGAGGACCAAAATGCCTTCAAGCATCGTTTGTATAGTCAATTCAATGTGAAGGTTGTGTGAGCTCGTCTGCCTGGCTGCGGTTGTAACCATTATTCTTTGCACAGTACCAAATAGAAATGTGAACTTTTACAATGTCAACGGTCATCCCACATCACGGATATTGCTTACTACACTTCACTACACTACAAATTGTTTGATTTGACGAAGAAAGAAAATCTATAAAATTTACGACAATCCATTCAGCCACAAGCTTTGATAAATCCCAAAGATTTTAAACCTATAAACTACAAGCAAAAGTTGATTTCGACAAAAAAACTGGAAATCGTGAGATATTAATTTTTTTAGTTGTCAATTAGACTCAACTGATGTGAGCTGATGCGTTATGTATTATTGATGCACGTGGATGATGTGTGGAGAAATCAATAAAATTATTTCAATTGAGGAGCTTAAATCTAAACGATAACTGTCCTGTACAGACTACGCGAGACTATTGCAATGCGCCTGACCACCCCCAAGGAATGACTATGTATAAAAAAATATATAAACACGACTCATTGGAAATCAAAAATAGTTTCCAAACCATAAAATCAAATCGCAGGATACATCTATAGAAAATTTTATGCTCTGACGACTGACAACTCTTACAAATCTGGGCGAGCTAAATTAAAATCAAAGGTGCATTCACATCAATAGTATCGTGACACACCTATCCATATTTTTCAGTTAGAAAACGGAACGCGTTGCTGGCGAAATAACGTTTCAGATATAAATTTTATACATTTTCGCTCTACTGCTAAAAGTATGTTTGTCTACTCACAAACTCACTATCGTATTTATTTATGTTAGTGTAAATAATTTAATGAGAGCTGCAAGAATGACTGAAGTGTCCTTTTACCAACATCATGTAGAGCCTCCGATAACCACAACTTACTTACAAGCTCATCTTTTGAGACTGACTAAATCCATCCCATCACCTCGCAGCCTAATAATCAACAAGCCGTGTATTATGCTCTACTTTATTTTAGTTAACAACCTCAAATTTATTTTTCTGTGTTTTTTGCTAATAACCTGGTGGGGTAGAGAGAAAATTATAACTATAGGTACCTGCGTGTACATTATACGCAATTTCATTCCTGTTGAAAGAGGATATCAGACAAATATCCATAATAGCTCTAATTCATTCTATTTCGAAACCTGACCAATGCGTAATTTCAATTCTATATACATCCTACAGAAAAATTTGTCACTCTGTGAGAATAGAATAATTGCAAGCTATAAAATAATGGCAATAGACAGGTGTGTCTTACACATAGAAAACAAAACAAATTTTGATTTTCAAAGTATGTACTATGTGGCACAATCATCACAATATAGCATAGGCATATGCAACAAAGTCACGACGCCAAGCGTGACCTTGAGTAGTAATTCCTATGGTGATTCTTCTAATCTAAAACAACGCTAGTGAATTAAATACACACGCAAGTTAGTAACCACCCACACCAGACGTGTGTAATTAGTCCTGCAATCAACACTGTACATTGCATAGAGCTATGCAAAGCACTTACTAGTTAGTACCTAAATATCCTACGCAGATGCCTAGGTACTACCCACAATATGATGCAATTGTTTTTCGCTAAGTATTGTTAAAATAAGGAGTGTATGGAGCCGCCATGATGAATTTTGTGTTTTCGTTTTTCCTCCCTCCAATAATTATTCGGAATATAAATGAAAAAGAAATCTAAAGCTAGTATGTCCATCATTAAATTAATAAAATGTTATATAGATAATTGGATTTATAAGTTAGAACCCTTCAATCCAGCCTGGACCTGCAATGATTTTTTTATGTATGTAGGTTTCCAAGATTTTGCACCACTTGATTTATTTTTAAACTTCTTAATTCAAAAATACTCGAGACATTGTTTTCGGCATAATTAAATACAGGATAAGTGGCACTTCTATATTTGCATTTATAATGTTTTATTTCATTTAAGTCGATTTGGCGCCAATGTACCCAACATAATTTTTCAGCCGATTTAATTTTGTAAACTGAATACTAAAAAATTTAGCTAGAGAATAAATTTGTACACATTGTACTGATATATCGCATTGTGACATTGTAACATGCACTTTAAGCTATCCATTACTTCAAGTTAATTTAAAGTAGGTCTATACATCCTGACACAGGTAACAGAGTACATATTTCGAAAGTTTCCAATAGCCCAGGACCAAAGATTAGGCATTATTAGGAACAAATGCCCATATCATTTGTACCACACATTTTGATTATCATTTATATTATATAGTGTCGGACACTCCACTGCTGAGTACTGCATTGGTTGTTCCAAAAACAAAACTTTATGAATGCTTCTGTAAAATTCAAACCTAAATACATTTCCATTGTTCTTTCTGTCAATTAATATTTATGACTCCTGACACATCCTTTCTCCTTGTCACACACACAGCCTTTCTCAACCCCAATGGGCTTTTAATTTTAGAAATGTAAGATACAGCATCAATGTTTAAACTTAGTCCATTTTGGGTAAGTACATATCTGTCAACAAGTGTCTTTGTAGATACACCAAGTGGATATGCTCAGAGGCCTGTATTATTTTCATAATCAGTAATGAGTACAAAGTACAAGTTTGAGTTCTCATGTCAAAGGAGGCTACAGCCAAGTTGTCCTGCACTAACTAGAATAGACAGTACTATTAGCTAAGTAGATACTCCCGAACAGAAGCAAATAAAATAAAGGCAAACACTGCCTTTAATAATATTATCTTGAAACGCACCTACTTGAATGTCACTGCGCTAAACTGACGAGAAACGCAGGAAAATATTATTATATTTCGAATACGTATAATGTAGGTTATGCACATATACATCATCAGTCATCATTTATTATATGAAGAGATAGTATTTTTCTGTCGTGTGTACCTAACGTAAAAGTCGCACAGACGGATACCATTCTGTGAAATGGAGAATCCCGTTACATTTCTCTCTCTCTCTCTATCCCTATCTCTGGCTACACTCGCGTAAAATTCGAAAATTTTACAAGGGGCTCGCAAACATAGGTAATAAGGTAGGTACTACCAATCACCATTACCCGCTGTCCGTCCTGTCCTAAAGAAGACAAATGATATGTACATATGTCTGTATTCATTTTCCGTTTGACCTCAAAACAATCCATTTATAATTCAAGAGCACTTTTAAGTGTTAGAGAGTACTTTGGGAATCTTGACTCATTCCTGAGTATTGTGCGTAAAAGAATGAAGAATGCACTTCACGTTTTTCGCATTCATTACGCTTGACGGCTGATCATCTTATATTATAAATAATCCTAAATCCCAACACCATGAATGAAAGCAGCATGTAAAACGAGAACCTCCTGCTCTAAAAGCAGGCAAGTTCAAAGACATTGTAATACAAGGAATTTGGGCGAGAGTACTTCGTTCAAACAGACTAATACAACTCCATCCGCAATATGAGCCAAAAAATGATGCCAAAAATATCCCAGTACCGTACGTGTACATTTTTTTCCTATCACTTACTACGATACTTATGAAAACAAAGGAATATGGAAATTTTTGCCGACTTTTAGTTAATTGTTTCGAGGACAATTTCCTTTTCAGCAATTATTTGCATCACAATAGTTTAAATTTTACAGCTGACATCAAAGAATTCATTTTCTCTCCACGTAAGTAGTTTGTATTGCATCGTTTATTCCTATACGACCTCGCTCGAATATTAAAAAATAGTAATACAGATAGAAGCCTCAACATTGAAATGAATCTCAAAATTAAAGCAATAAACTAAAAGAATCCACTAATTTTTATCCTTTGTATCTCGCTCCACACTTAGTTTATGCTTCAGAACTTCAGAGACAAGCTACTCAAGTTTTATTTTACTATTTGTGGATGTTATTTTTGAGCTTTAAATAACTCTTTGCTCGTTGAATATCGAGCTGCTCTGGTGCTGGTGGCTGGTATAAGTTATTCAAATATATTATGTGAAGTGTTGACGGAAGTAATAATGAACCATTTCAGGATTCTGAGCGAAGCTGCAGTTTGTTGTTCAACATATTAGGTGTACACCCGACTGCTCTCAATGCCTCTCAAATACTCTCAACGCTAAATTTCTCAAATTATTACCATAGATACGGCACTCTCAACAGAGTTGAGAGAGATAGCGGATTCAACAATGTTTAGTGAGATTTGAAAGGCAAGTAAAGCAGTCAATCTCAAACTGACATAGCTTTTTATTATTGAAATTACTATTAGTCGGGTGCAAAGATTTCAGATTTATTGAGGATAAAATCTCAATCCGTAGCTATGGTAATAATTTGAGAAATTTAGCGTTGAGAGTATTTGAGAGGCATTGAGAGCAGTCGGGTGTACACCTATTATGTACTACTTCTGCCAGAAAACTGTTTTCAACTAGTTTAAATTAACTGGTTATAGTATATCTTCAAGAAAACAAAAACTACAGCAACAAATTAGAACCCATATGCGTCTGCAGCAATTATATTTTTATCTCAACGAAAGCGTCGAGTCGAATCATAATTGGTATACTACTCTGCTCGATTGCACACTGCACCTCTTAGGTTACATGTTACATTTGCTGTTTGCTTCCAATTATACTAATCAAGCAACTGCAATGGTGTTTCGAAACGAGAACTTTCAACCTTCCGGTGCGGTGTGGTGTCACATTTGATGACAAAGCCAAAGCCAAGATAAGAGTGTCTGGATACTGGATGAGGTTCACTAAATTGCATATAGTTCACTTAGTATTTTTTTTTAATAAGCACAGCCAGCCAATCTGACTGTAAAGTATAGAATTATTGATAGCTCATAACTGATCGGAAATACGCCTACAACCTACTTAAGTGCATACATGTTCAGAATTTTATTGTATTCAAATGTAAAATTATTTATATACATGGCTTTGTTTAATTTCAATCGAATGGATTCCAGCAACTTATCATTTATATTGTCAGCTACATTTGATTCAGTAAAAATACACTTAAAAACTTGAAACCACAAAAAAATCCAAATCTTGATGCTCCACATCTCTATAAAATTGATGAGTAAGAAAAAACATCAACCAGAAATTATACTTGATAATACTACACAACCCACAATCAAGTTTTACGATGTACGACATATAATAATTAAATCTGCCTTCAATTATTATTGTAACTTTCTTGTTTGTTCGAGTAAAAAAACACACTCCTAGAAAAATTAAACTCAAAATACTAAATTCAAACCTGATACCGATTACCGATCATAGGTCTGTTACATAATGACAATGACAGCCACTTGCCAATGCCAACAGTGAGTGAACTAATACTGACTTGTAAGTTACAACTTATGGAAATTTCCATCTATTAAATTATTCAACAATTCACAATTGTTATAATACCGTCAAACGTCGTGCAGTGCACAATCGACAATCATAACAAGAATATTTTGAAAACTGACTAAATGTACGAATATGCAAACGAGTTTAGAAACCAGTCAGTCCATCATTTTCTTAAGTTTACTCACGGTCGTCGTCGGTGTTGGTATGTCATATTATGTTATTTATTTGTTATTTACGAATCGGAAACGTCACAAAACAAAATCCAATGATTCATCCCTCATCATTGGTAAAACTCATATGTAACTTATAGAAAACAACAAGAGTTTTAAGGATCAAAAGAAGAACACAACTTACGCTCAACATACCCGCCGCTGGAACCACTCGAAGTTTGTAAAATACAGTAAAATATTGTAACTAATTGTGTAAAATGAAGAAAACACCAGAGACATTTAAGTCTCGCCATATTTTTATTTTTTTTCACTGGCTAATATTTATAAGAAAAGAGAACAACTCTGATGTCTGAGTGAGAGACTCTCCAAAAAAAAAGAAGTGAGTCCAACTCGAAAAATCCAACTTCGCGGTACTTTCCACTTTCGACAATGATCCTTATCCTTTATATTTTAGATGTGAATGTGAGAGCCAGGCGAACCTGAACCAACTCCTGCTGATTCACTGGCAAACACATAAACTCACTCTCCATAAAGGCCTTATAGGCAATATATTCAGGGCTAGTAAAAGAAAAAAAATAATGCTCTACTACAACAAGAATATACACGAGACTCGACGACCATCACTACTATCCCAAGCAAAAAGCAATCCAATGGATGATGTTGGGGATTATGTATCCTCCAAGACTTTGAGGTTGTTCAGAATAAGAGAATGCAGTCAGCGAGTGCTGCTGATGTTTTGTTGCCTCTTCGATGTCTGCTGTGATGACTCTGACTCTATCGTTCCGTTTCGTTTGGGCCACGATCTTCTCTCGTCAGTAAATAATACAGACTACAGACACATAGCTAACAGACTCGTTTTCCTCTCTCACGTTTAACATCTACTGCAGGAGTCGTTTAAAGAGTGCGTATAAAATAAACTACTACTTCCACCAACACCAACAACACTACCTAAAACTTCATTTCGAAATTGTTGCCTCTCGTTCGCACTGGCACTGGCACTACTAACTGTATACTATCTCTATTCACTATAATATTTACATATACAGGCTCACATCACTGTTAAGGTTGTTAAAAAGAAGGAACGAAACTATCTATATAATGTGTAGTAGTAGTAGGAAGATAGAGCATGCTTCAATTACATAGACACGCAGATAGTAAAAAAGAGAGATGATGCACTTTGCATCCGTGTGGGTACAAAGACTCCTATTGTCATACGGCCCGGCCACGGGATGGGGATGGTTCCCAACTAGTTGGTAGTGTGTTGCAGTATGTGCGAGCAAATCTGCTTCCGTTTGACATCAAAAGTAAGTTTAGTACTTGATGAGTATTATACAATTATTTAAGCACCTACCTACTATCTATAATCATGTACGTAGTATCTTTAAAAAGTATCGTCGAATCGTTATGCTCCATCAAAATGTATTCTTTTATATCAGTCCACGTTGCATATATTCATCATAATAAGAGATATGCAATCAAAACATTTTAAATGCTGACGATATACTTTTGGTAGATAAGATTGCCCACTAAGGATAAACATACTTATGTAAGTTATTAAAAGCATCAGGTGAATAGAAGGAAGTAAGTAAACAGTAAACAACTTAAAAATGCAGTTGGTAATGTGTGGAGTGAAATCTTAATTTACATTTTTTTCATTTTAGCTCCAAGCCTTACTTTCCTTATTGAAGTTCGACTTTGAATTTGAATTTGGCTGAATGCATTATAAGTGAGCGCTGTAGAAGATGAAAATAAAAGATTTCAAATAAGTTTCAATTGACGACCATACACACAGTGCAGTATATACTCCGAAAACGTGATCAAATGGGTTAGGTTAAACTATATGGAAAGGTATACGCCCCCACATTTTCCATGTTCATATATTTTAGTTGAGATTTCTGAGTGCAGTAACATAATAATATAGTTCACAAGACGATTTGAGTCACTAGTTAAAGGAAGAATTAGATTTAGATTCATTGCTTTATTTCGTAACATGTAGAGAAAACAGACACTTGCTCTGTATCTGTACGCGACTTCTTGTGAAACTTTGCCAGCTTCTCAGAGATACATATATTTTAAGCTGAATAGTAATTAATCGAAGTAACGAAACCAATCCTTCGGTAATATAGTGTATTTCTTCATAAGTATTCGAGTTTTGAGGAAGTAGTATAATATGTCTAAAAAAAGGAAATATTTCATTTCTAAGCCCAAGCCTGTTAAATAATTCAAGAATTTAAATAGATAAAAAACATATTTTAGTAGTATTATTTTTATCCATGTAATGAGTATAATTGTTTCCATTTTTACACTCAAAACTACTATAATTGGTAAGCTATGTGTAGGGAAATTCATAATAAAAGAAACTATTATATATGAGAAACGAGCAGTGTCAAGCCATTGATATAGTTTCGAAATTTTCATGACCTTGCATTTGACTTTCCTTACTTGATATTCATTGTTTGGCCACAGTTATTAAAATGAATGTGTGAGATATATAAATATACAATGATGTTTTGTTTGAGGCTATTGACAGAGAATACATAAGCATATATATATGTTATGATTATGAGCACAGTTTTTTCATACATTACACTGTACAACGAACGACATGTCCATCGGCAACTTAAAAACTTGCTCATACGTCAAATTTATTCTTGTCATCAAAATAGGAAATAGAAAGTTTAAAAGTAAAGCAACATGAAATTTTCATGTTTTTTTGGTATGGAATATGGAATGTTTTTTTAGAAGGGTTCAAGTTTAGCTTAATATTGAATACAAATTACTTCCCTTTTGTATGGCAAGTGCCTATACTGCCTATACCTAGGTGTGGTAGGAGCACTAAAACAACCGTGTTCTAACCGTCGTGTAGCTTAAGAGGTGAATAAACTTTTTTAAATTTAAAGTACCTACCTATTTTATTCAGGTAACAAAAAGTATCATTAAAGTATGCCCCAAAGTCCATTGCTGGAACGCTATGTAAACCGGATTTTAAAAGTTTTCGATTTCATTAAATGTGCTCATACCATTTTTTCATTGCCAAATGATACCATATGGATTGTAGCCCTTAAATTAAAAATAGTGTACGGTATTTAAGCTATTTCTAATAAAGGTGATTGAGTTAACCTTATATGTTCAGATAATATGTTGGTTTTAAACTAATTTGATTTTTCAAACATTTACAATGTATTTCCTCACTTCTGGTACAACTGATAAGCCTTGCATGCATACGCTGCTTGTGTACTCTAGTATACTCATCGAAATTGTGATTTACCATAACATATTCGATTACTTGTATCGTATCTCCTGTGAATGCGCCACCAAAGTAAAAAAAAATTTCCCTCATAAATTTTGTGACAAGAGAGAGAGAGAGAGAGAGAGAGAGAGAGAGACGATTGAATTGCAGCCTTATGGTTTCACAGTGACCTCGAAAATGTAAAGCCCAAGCTATAGCGCGCCCCAGAATCTTTCCTATTTCCTTGTCGTTGCCTCTCTAAGTAAATATTCAAGTGAGGTCTTTAAAATATGTTTGGTAGACCGCTAAGGTTGAGTCAAATTTCAAGGAAGATTCCTGCATGCACGTAGCTATGTACATATATAAGTGCTAAATTTAATTGAGAATAAAAGACAAATTATAGACGCGCCAGACGTCAGACAACTTCACATCCACTCCATTTCATCCCTCCTATTCCCATTCATGCACATGCAATAGCAGTCAAACTTTACCATTTGAATGGATTAAAGTAGTTTGAGTTTTAAATTGTATAGTTATATTCAAATCCCAATCTTATGACGAAATGGGCTATATATTCCAAGAGGCCAATAATGATAAATTATATTTGAAATGACTCATTCAGAAATCAAATAAAACCAACCCCTGACCCTATAAATATGAGTGCTCCATATTTTTATATGCAGGTATAATATAAAATAAGGCTTCAAGAGACCCTGTATAAACCATAAGTTGAAACGTTAGCATGAGCTAATCGAGATGGTTTCGAGAAATTCCACATTTAATAGTCAATGCCCGTTACAATATGAAAGCAAGGACTGAGGACTGAGTAATTTTTGACATAAGAGTAGAAAATGCACATTGGAAAAATTGGACACGTCACTTTGTGAAGTTACTAGATCAGGGTACCATACAATACCGATCCAGTCTACATAATAATGCACAGGTAGGTAACCAACGCGAGTGTAGGTAAACCTTAAGTAGTTTTAGAATAAATGTAGGTTGAAGGGAATTTGACTGTAATCGTCATTCTTGTTTACTCTTAAACCAGGTTTTAGGAAAGGAAGTGAACTATGTAGACAGTAGATAGGGATCTTAAAGTATGGGGGCACATTATGTATTTTGTGTATTTCACAAGTACTTATAGTTAGTTAGTACTATACTGCCTACACCTACCTACATAATAGAAACGACGAAAGAAAGGTTTCTTGCTTCACAATGGAGAGCAGCTAGCCTCAGGTGACCTTGCCCCTATTCAAGGTAAGGAAGTGTGTTATGCCTATATGTATAGCTAAGGGTTTCTATATAATATAATTTATTATATACAGTATGGAACAGTAGACGAGTAGACACAATGCTTTTCACTACTTTTCAACAGACTATGCTCAACTGCTGGGAAGCAGTGTCTCTGTTTTTCCAATTCAAAAATAACAAAATATAACGTATCACCTAACCCCGTCCACCTATTCTTGAAATGAACTACCACCTACAAACGAACGGAGCCTTAATACAACAACAAGAGAGACAGAGAGAATCACCCGGTGGCTGAGCTCAATTTCTTTCGTATTTACTTGAGCGTATGATATTTCTATTAATTTAACGACAAAGATGTATCGTAGTGTTTGCACATGTAGCTGTAAGTTACTCCCCCTCAAGTGCTGCTCGTACTCGTAGTACCTGTTGTAACAGCTTTCAAGCTTGCACTACAGCTACACAGATATACGGATACGGAGTTAAGTTAACTATGTATATTTTTTATATTATTGCCTGTTTTTCTCGTCGTTTTAAAGAAATAACTTGCGCGTAAACTGATCATTCTTGTGGCTGGTGCAAGAAAAAACTGAAAAGTGTTAACTAGTTTCTACAGCATTCAGTCAAAATGTGAACCTGACGTCCAAGCACTAATTGAAGTAACGAGAATGACACACATTACTGTGCTATGTGATTTAGTTGAGCACCTTTTAAGGAACAATGTGGATGTGCGAGAAGAGTCTTGGATTTTATAGTTTAAAATGAGGGATTGAATTATAAAATATATGCACACTTGACATGGCATACACATGTATAGCAACAGCCTTGCCAGTGCCAGCCATAATTATATTATGCGGGCGCTATTACCTTCATGTATGCAAGTTCCTATTTATTACGTGTATATAGCTATATAACTTGCGATCTGATATCTCATGAAACTTGGCGTATGATTTTACACAGCAAAAAACTTCCCAACTTTGAGCGTTGAGCGTATTTAATCTGCTCCGAAATATTCCCCGCATGAATGGAGCATGTGCCTTATTAGAATTTACGTAAAAAAATGATTCCATGTCGTTTCGTCAGATTTGTTTAATTTCGCTACCGCAGAGAAGCTCATTTTTTCCTATAGAAAATTATTGACGAGTTTTATAGTTGGGTACACCGACAGGTAAAACAATGAAAGCAAAAAAATATATAAACAATGTAGTGCAGATATATTATTATAGTGCCAGTATTTACCTATATGTATAACAATAGGAGGAAATATAACGGGAAAATTATCGGAACAATACTTCAAACATACAGAGTATTGTAGTTACTTAATTTTAAAGTTAACTAAAACGTTAGTTCCGCACTGAATTCTAGTTCTACTATATAAACATCCGCCAACACATGAGCACGTAATGATTTCATGCGCAAATTTTGAACCTGTATTTGAGCACGTTTCTGGTTTCATCTATTCGTCTTGGGACTTGGGACTCACTAGTCAGGCCCCGCACACGCACTCCCCAATAAAACAGTTAAAATAAATAAGAGACGACAGCCAGTCGAGACGGAGAGGGAGACAGTCCACACAACACGCAGTATATTGTTAATTCATATCAGACTTTTTATTTTATTTACACATTTTTACAAGGAGTATTTTTAATTCTTTACAACGGTAACTTTAAGCAAATAGCAAGAAACCTTTTTTTTCTGTTTTCAATGTAGTATGTATTTTCAATTCGTGCATCCAATCCGTAATTCAAGATTAAGTATGTAGAATATAGATACAGGACTGTATGGTGGTTTATTCTTTTATTCATTTTCATATTATTAATTCCCATATTTGGGTTAGTATTTTCAAAGTACTTATCGTTAGTACATAAATTCTTTTATCAGTAAATAAATAATTGGGATTAACTGGATCGGTACTGTACAATTAATGAGACCGTTTAAGTATATTGTCTCACAAAAGTTAGTTTTGTGCACCCGTTTTGAAATTCTTTTAATAATAACATGCTTATTAGCGTATTTAGATAGGTAGGTCAGTACGTTACGACTAACTAGTAAGATAGACTTATTGACATAAAACAAAACGATGCAGCATTAGGTCGTGGACGGGAAGCTGGGTACATAATATATACATAATGCTCAAAATAAAATTAAAACCTTAAATTTAAAAGTCATTTGCGGTGGTGAAATAACAAAAATCTAGCTTTAACTAACTGGTTTTATGAGTTACTGTAAGTATTTATCATTATCAACTTGCAATGAGGCCCGTTGGCTCATCTATCATCAAAGGGAATGAATGTGGATATCGACATCGTCAGAGGATGTAGGGGAACCGGGTCTTGGCGAAGGACGTGATTCGTATGTCGTGATGCTCAAAGTACTGAATGTTGTAGAAGCACTTCCTCTCTTTAGGTGAATACTCCTCGGCTCCCTAGAATATTTTTAGTATTAAAGACAAATTAAATTTTAAAATAAGGAAATTAAAACTAAATCGATTGCCTGGGTAAGAATATTTATGGAACAATTAACGAAATACAAGTGTCAGAAATAGGAGACAAAATTCAAATGACAAGATATTATGTACATGATAAGAAATATAAAAGAAAGAAATTAATTACCTTGAAAAATATTTGGTCATTATTTTATACGCTATCACAATTATTACGATGCACACTATAGGTAAAGTTGCGACAAAAACCGCCGTGGCACTTGAACCTAGTATATTTGGACTTGTAGTAACTTCTGGCTTGACCGTTACGGGTACAACTTCACCATCTGTATGATCAATGGGTTCATGGTGAGAGCTTATTTCACTAGTGTCACTAGTATTATTAAGATAAAAATGCATTTCGGATTTCAGATTCGGAATTTATGTTGAGTTCCATAGAAAGACACGACAAGAAGATTCTGCGTAAGTCTGATTAGGATTTTTTTCTCCCAGGCGGTAAAAATATCAATGTTACAGAAGAATCAATCCAGATGCACTTCATAATCTACACTTTGGCAGACTGGGGCTGGTGGCATGGCAGAGTCAAAATGCTTGATGCTTGAAGCCGCCACGCAATTTCCAATATTCATAATATATATAGTTAATAATACAAATATGCATCGTACTACGAATAATACGAGAATGAATACGAAATTAGATCATTATTGGTTAGGATAGGGATAATATAGTTGAAATTGAAGCGGTTCATTGTTCACTGCTAATTCTACCCTAAACTCACCTTCTAATAATTATTATTAAGGTGCCTATATATGCGCCTACTCCATATTATTATGTATCCGTAAATTAGTATGTACACGACTATAATTAGCCAGAGACAGAATCACATGACTTGACCAAAAATGTCATTACCAGAGTGGACATACAGGAAAAATACAGAATGCAAAATTAAAATTGCATAATAAAGCAATAATGATGAGGAATGAGGAGGAATATTAGCTTACAAATGTATTCAGCCCACGACAATATATAAGCATAAAATATAACATTAGGAACAATTTCAAAGCTGACGCTCAAAATTCATTCACTCGTATATGGTATAAAACCCCATTTTACCAATTACAATTAGCAATAATAATAATTACACTCTTGACGCTCTGCCGTTTTTCGAGGTTCATCCTCATCACAATACAGACAAATATATATATACATGTACAACCCTGTAGTATAATTATACATGTATATTATAGTGGTCAGCATTGAGCTAATATCTTGTTATTGCGCACGTAGTCTTCTTTTTTGAGGCGGATGCAAATGAATTTCACTGAGAGCATCAGAATAATCTAAAAATTAAAACTTTCTAAACAATTAAAATTTAAAGTAATTTTTTTCAAACTTTCTTCTGGATTTATCTGAGTCGCGGAGCAACATTCAAAAATTCAAAACTGAAACATACTATACTTATGAATTCTACTCATTAGCAATAGTACTAAATTATATCTATATATCGAAAATGCATGTGACGAGTGGTCGTGTCGGTGACGACGAAAAGGAAACTGAGGAGAATAACTTATTTAGTTTAGGAGGAGCTGAAAAGATTTATTAATTTTTCAGCGAATGACTTATATACATACTTCTTACGATTAGCATTGCAATTTGGTAATGTAGTTTAAACTTACCAAGAGACAAAAAATAACTCTGACATATTATATGCACCAAAAACGCGAAGGAACAAACACTCAAATAAATTAATAATGAATATAATCGGATTGCTTATTAAAATAAAAGTTATATAATTGACACAATAAAATCCATATTATGATTAATATTTCAAATAAAATTAATATCACGTCACACAAAAGAATCACACTTTAGCAACTGCTTCTGAATAGCTTGGAGGACTC
The DNA here is from genome assembly GCA_949802685.1 of Dicyrtomina minuta. Lineage (NCBI taxonomy): Eukaryota > Metazoa > Arthropoda > Collembola > Symphypleona > Dicyrtomidae > Dicyrtomina > Dicyrtomina minuta. The sequence continues at coordinate 14,922,161 of OX461810.1, forward strand.
AGAGACTCGTAGCTTGGTGGTGAGTCCTCGGTAGTGGGTACGGAAAACGACAAGGACAGATCTCCTGCATGTAAATTATTGTGGAAATTGCAATGACTCCTTGTCACGGTATGGGTGGGCAGGTGTAGTGCTCGGCCGTAGCTATTTCGAGGTGCTAAACTTTCACGTAAATTGGAGGCATCAATCGGGACGTCATTAAAGGCTCTGATGGCCAACTGACCATGAGCTGAACGAGCTCTTCTTTCCGACAAAACGGGATAACTACACAGCATTAGATACAATTAGATACTGCTTCACGTTTTTAATTTTCACTCACACCAATATACGGTCCTTTTTTAGCACGTTAAAAAGGTATAGCCTTTGTATTGTTGTGCTTGTGCATATCGTCTGTGAAGAACCAAAATGATCCATTTGTAGCTAAAAATAATATCCACTATCGACAAAAATACTGAAACATGTTTTGAAAGCATTTAAATAGAACATTTTACACAATTTTTAAAATCATGTAAACAGAACATTTTACACGATTTTTAAAATCATGTAAATAGAACATTTTACACAATTTTTAAAATCATGTAAATAGAACATTTTACACTTTTCAAAAACATGTAAATAGAACATTTTATATTTTTCAAAAACATGTAACTGGAACATTTTACACTTTTCAAAAACATGTAAATAGAACATTTTACACTTTTCAAAAACATGTAAATAGAACATTTTACACTTTTCAAAAACATATATATAAATAGCACATTCTATGCTTTAAAAAAACATGAAAATAGAAAATTTTACAATTTTCAAAAACTCCTAAGTAACATTTTACGCATGTTTCTCATATTGTTTTTATGACATAGCTCATTTTGATTCCATCCTTAATTGAATATGGGCATAGGGGTCATTTTGGTTCTTCACAGACGATATTATACGTATTGACATTGATATTGAATTGAACCTATTATCATTCCTTTATTATCTCCTATAGACATAATAAATTAGCAGTAATATCTTATGATAGTATAGCAAAATTTACCTTGGGTAAAGGACGCAAAAGAATTTGTAGCCTAAGAAGATCATGCCGAAGAAAAGGATAGGGACAATGGAAGTTCTTACGACGGCTGTGAACCAGTAAGTTCTCCTCCGCATGTAACCCGAGTCACTTAAATGAGAGCGAGTAACTCCGTCATTACGATGCTGGTCAAATTCACCTTTGTTACCCCAGTTGTTGTATGTCCAGGATTCTTGTTGATTCATTAAGTGAACATGATCAGAACATCGATAAACACCACAAGATCGAAATTCGGCAGGAATTACTAAGGTGCTACAAGCTTCACGGCTCTCGTCCACTAAATACTGCTGTACCCTTAACGAGCAAGTCTGACCTTTAAGATACACATACATAATTAAAATTAAATTGATTAGTTTTTACCTCAGAATGCAACTATATTGTAATATATATTTCGTAATTGTTTCATTGTGTCGCATGCAGAAAAAGGGGAACAAATTTACTCGAAGAGACGGTAAATACAATCTGTAGATATTTCAGCCCTGTCGTCCCATTGCTCTTGAAGGAATCACTTCCATTTATTGTATTTGTATTTTGATGAGGGATATTTTGAGGGAATGGTGGTAGTGATATACCAATTTTCCGATTTGGGAAATACCAAATGATTGGATGAAATTTTGTGGGTTGTTGTAGACTGACTGCACGCTTCCAAATACGACAAATTATTTCAGGCTCCTTAACTGACCTTTCGGGAGTGTACTGGTGGTCTGGGATGCGAAACTGCAACAGAAATAATTTTTTAATGTTGTCATATTCTGAAAATTGTGTTTAAAAAATACCGTCTGTGAAGAACCAAAATGACACATATCCATTTTTAGTTTCAAACAAAATTCAAAATCTACAGAAAAAATTTAAATAACATGTTCATGAAAGCATGTAAATAGAACGTTGTGCATTTTTTCAAAAAACATGTAATTAGAATATTTTGCACTTTTGAAAAACATATAAATAGGACATTTTACACTTTTGAAAAACACTTACATATAATATTTTGAAATTTTGAAAAATATTTAAATAGGACATTTTACACTTTTGAAAAATACTGAAATAGAACATTTTGACCTTTTGAAAAACATGTAAATAGAACAATTTACTCATTTTAGAAACTCGTGATTAGCATTGTAAGCATGTGTCTTATTCACTGTATTTTTTGACAAATCTCATTTTAATTCTAGCATAAATTGGAAATGGGTCATTTTTAATAATGTAATTTACTATAGTACTCACTTTGATAAAAGAATTACAAGTATCAGAGTGATGATCAAATTTCCAAGGTTTGTAACTAGGATAGATCCCTCGTACTCCAATATTTGTTGTTTTTCCATTGTTGGAACCCTTTATCTTAAAATTACATGGGAAATCATAATTGTTGTGCGGATTGCTTCTCTGCTGTGGAAAATTAATTGTTATGAGTCGACTTGGATATTTTCCAGCGAGGTGTGCATTTAGACTTTGTGACTCCGTCGTGAAGTCAGGGCACAGTTGGTCATTTTGTAAGGTTTCTGAAATTTCAATGAGAATCTCATATTGCATTGTTTACATTTTCCATTCAGCATGCAAACTGCAGGACTGCAGAGTGTATAATCTATACGTCATATGTATGTAACCACTTAAAATGAGCAATCCATCTATCCAAATTTGTTCAACACAAATACTATTAACTATTATTTTTTTCGAATTTGCATAAATATCCTACGAAATAAATACATATCTGGGATGCAGCATATTGAGAAAAATAATTCTAATTATTACAGATAAATCCCTTTACCATTGATGCTGAAAGCATTTGTGTTGGTGCTTGGATGAGAAGTGGCAGTTGAGATTGGAATTATTCGAGTTGGAATTGCAGAGCTGCTGCTGTCGATTGGAATAATGACTGACTGAGGATCATCAGAAGAACACAATAAAATATTTGCACTCACAATAATTATCAATATGTAAAAATTTAATAAGGATCTCTTCAAATTTTCAAATCTGCTGTGGCTCCCTAAATCCATCATACTTTACTGGCTGACTGATTAAATACTTTCTTTTGAGCAGATTTCGTCCACTATACTGCCTAATTAATTTTAGCTAAACCGACTTACGATTAGTGAGACTATAATAATGTGTTTCTAATACTGAGAATTTCCATTTTAAGTTTAATATTTACTAAATTTAAGGGGAATTCGGTCAAAAAATGAAATGATATTGTGACGACATCATTAGTGTGTCTGTCACTGCCATATAAGATCAGATGTTTGATGTGACTTTCATTGATTAAATCTAATAAGTTCGAATTTTGGCGGTGTGTTTCCTTATCCCGGGTTCGGGTAATAGAGCTGCAAGGGAACTCATCCACAGCTGGGGAGTAGTGAGACCCGGGCGGGACGGATACGCTTCGTTGATGAAGATCCAGCTCCAATTTCTGTTATTATAGCTTTTCTACTGCCAGACCCAGACGCCTTCATTTGTGTGGTAAAAGTCCTTGGAAACTCATCTCCTCGTAAGTAAAGACTACATACATGCTCACAGCGTATATGTAATTTGCAATTATTGTTAATTAGTCTGCAGCGAGAAAATTTAGCAAACCAATGCAAATTCAGATGGTCAACATTGATACACCGGATTACCCCTAGTACAAAAATGAGATGTCATATTACACAGTGTACTGGATTTTAATGAAACTTAAATATTACATATGTTGTCCTCTAATATTGCTAGTCATAATTATACTTAAGTACCTACCTACGTATATGAAGTTGTCAGGGCCGGATAAAGCGGCCATCGCAGGCAGCCCCTGCTACCTGAATTTTCAAAAACACATGTAAATGGAATATTCTACATATTTCAAAAACATTTAAATAGAAATTTTTGTCTTTTCAAAAACATACGCAAATAAATTGTTTTGCACATTACAAAAACATGCAAATGAAATATTTATGTAACACTTTTCAAAAAGCATGTAAATATAGAACTTTTACTGCAATTTTCAGAATTAATTAAATATAAAATTTTATACTTTTCTAAAACATGTAAATACAACATTTTTGTTTAGCAAAAAAAACTTGAATACATTCAAAATAATGGTTTTTGTTCAACACAACAAAACAAATTACTGCCTAAATGCAATTCCTTCGTCCGGCCCTGAAAGTTGTATTAGTAATGAAGCATAGGTTTTATGAGAAATTAAACCATAAGTTGCATTATTTATTTTTGAAACCTCAGTTGCTTCTTTATTAGTATTATTTTTAAATTTACATTTCGCTGACTAATGTAAATGAGTTTTTAAAGGTACGCACCTATGCATTAATAGTCTATATAACTATCGTGCATAATTTGTTTTGAGAATGCATGACGTCATTATCACATTTTAGTTACCAAAGACTTACAAATTAGATACTGTAAAGTCTCTAATGGATCCCCCGGGATCTATAACAAGTTTTACGTTACCAATAATAATATATGCATAATATATACTTTATACTTATATTTAATACTTAGGCTAAAATAGAAACTAGACGTAAAAGTAAATCATAGCCCAATCGTTTCCTTCGTTACTACAGACCTTCAAGCTATGCGTATTAGACACCTGGGATTTGTTACAAATTTCACGGTATACTGGTCATCATCACATTTTAATTAATTAGGTAAGTATGTAATGTTATGTGCGTTTTGCTCTTGTTTACTCTACGGAGTATTTTAAGTACCAACAATCGTAAGAATACATTAAATTACATAGAAATTCACAATGTCATTTCTTGCGGCGGCTAGGCCTCATAATTTAGTGCTTTATGAGCAGTATCAATAAAAACACCAACAAAGATCAGCTAAAAGACGAGGTCATAAATTAAGTAATTTAGAACCCTTACTAGAGTCCTGATTTCACAGTGTAATGCTTGTTAAAACATGCTGGATTATGAAGCAAAATAAAAAAGATGTTACTCCTTTCTATAAAATAAATAATTACCTACATAATATACGTACAAAAAATATAACGCAGAAATTAACTACTAAAAATCTACTTGAGTACTTTGATTAAATTTTTGGCACTGCAAAATTCATAGGGATAAATTAGATGTACTTATATTTGAACGATGAAACGGGCGGGAAAACATAAATACCGCGGATCTGCAGGCCCTGTGTCCATTTCATTTATTAGCAAGAATTTTTGTCACGGAAATAGGCGATCTTGCAGAATTGACAAGCGCAATACTGTCATATCGTCTATGAAGAATCAAAATTACCCATATCCATTTTTAGCTTTAAATTTTAGCATATAAATAGAACATGTTGCACTTTTCAAAGACATAGAATTAAAACATTTTGCACCATTTCAAACACATGGAATTAAAACATTTTGCACTTTTCAAACACATGGAATTAAAACATTTTGCACCTTTTCAAAAACATGTAAATTGAACATTTTACGCTTTTCAAAAACTTATAAATAGCACATTCTACGCTTAAAAAAACATGTAAATCGAAAATTTTACAATTTTCAAAAACATGTAAATAGAACATTTTACAATTGTCAAAAACTCCCAATTAACATTTTACACAAGTTTCTTATTTTGTTTTTATGACATATGTAGCTCACTTTAAACATAGCTTAAATTGGATATGGGTCATTTTGGATTTTCACAGACTATTAAATCAAATACGAAATTCCTCCCAAAATAAATTATTTAAAGTTGGACGTCACCGACATTACTCGCATTAGCGTTACCAGCATATGTGTAGTAATTGTAAGGAGTGGCATAGGAGGGTGGCACTAGGGAATTGTAGTCTGGCGGAGCGTCAACTACATGATCATCTCGTCTTGTAAACACTTTAGCCATTTCTTCTTCCTCTGTCTCACCAGCATAACCATAACCACGAGCATCCACTTGATTAATTTGAGCTGTGGTGGGTCGAGAGTAGACTGCATACTGTAATGGACGATTGTACTCCGGTCTTTGAAGCACATTTTGAATCCTTGTCCTTTGAGCCTGCTGATGATGATCCGTGTTTGATCTGTATAAGTATAATATAGATAAACAAATAACACTCGGTTAACGCTTCATATATTATACTCACTCAGGAAACTAATTCACTCATTATATGAACCTGAATATTTATCAAGTAATAAAATTTTAAAAGTCAAACAATTTTGTTCAACATTAACAATACGTCATAAATAAAAAGTTGTACATCTATAATATAATGACGTACTCTGAAGAGGAGCAGCAGGCACAAAAGTGACAGCCAAGGTACTTGGCAACCACCACAAGGATAAATGCAACTATGCAAATTATGACCAAAGCTTCCATTTTCCCCGGTGGCTGATACCCTATATTCGCAGTGTTTGACTCATTATGAGAATTTTGGGTAATCATATGATTGTTAGATTGGAAGTTAGGACTTGTTAATGCGGATGAGAGTGTTATATTGCTTAATTCATTCCTCCAGCTGTTCAAATTATCCATTGCTTCCTCCCTCCAACTATCAGTACTACTCGCATTACTCATCTTCCAGCTCAAAGTAGTTGTTAAATTATTTATTATTTCCGTGAGTATATTTTCCGTAATGTTCTGAACTACCGTCGCCGCCGTCGTCGTCGTCTCATCGTCAGTACTCAATTGTGTAAAATTCCTTAGTTCTTCCGCTACACTACCTGCAATAGTCGTGGCTCTACTTTCGAGCTTTTTACAAATCACACAAAATAAATTAGCTTCCAAAATATTGCAAGCACGAAATAGGTATTTAATAATTATAGGTTTTTTTTTAGAATTCAAAATAGAGAACCAACTAATTCGGAGCACGATTGTATTTTTACATTTTAGCTAAGGAATAAAGTTTTTTAAATTTTAAAATGCATTTCCTACACAAACCTGTATGATATCCGTTGTAGTATCTTTCGACTCCATCCATCCAACGTATGCCTTATATGTACCACTTCCAAAACTTTAAATACAAAGTTGCCTGTAAATTTGTACGTTCTTTATTTTTATAGTTTTAAAGAAGACAGAAGATTCGTCATTTAACAAAGACCGTGGAAAACGTGGAATAAATAACCAGAAAAGTATTTTTTGTGTGTATGATTATTGTAGATTAGAATTCGAATACTGAATAAATTTCAATATACAATAAGACAATGAGATAAATACAAAGCCGTACACCACCTCACACCTCAAGAAATGAAATAATAAAACGAACGATCAAAATTATTTAGCTTGAGTTCTCTTGAAATCACCTCTAAATGAAATAAATGTTAAATGTATATTAATATTAATACAGTATGTAATTTAAAAAGAAATACGTATGTATTGATCGGACGTATTTCTATATTCTGTATTTCGTTTTCGTATTGACTCGTGACACTGAGCTATGGGGAACAGAACTGGGTAGAAATTCAAGTCGGAATATTTAATTATGATAAAGCAATTTAGGAAGTAGCAAAGAGACTAACCTAACCAGGACCCATAGCCGAACCTGGCTCCTTTCGCGATGCTTATAGGTAGGTACCATATACATGTATGCATATATTCTTACATAGCTGACTAGTGAGTCAGCCCACGAGCCACGAGTTTTGTTTTTTGTATTGTCCTTTGATGAATGATTGACTGTATACACATTATACATATATGTATACAGTAGTCAATTCATTAAACAAAACCAATGAAAACCGTTCCGAAAAAACTTCAAGTCCAACATAACATATACGTAATAGTATCTGACTAAAGGAAGGACCTACATATATATCCAAATCGAAATTCGGCTACTGCGTTGTAAATATATATTGACTGGAAATAGTTGATTCACATTTTTGTGTATAGGTTATATATAATATTTTTAAATATATGGCTAGAACACTATAAATTGGTATTGTCGTTGCTCTAATATGCTGCCCGGGTAATTTTGTGCTATATACATAAGTAGGTACATATCCACAGCTTACACTAGACAAAAATATGAAAGAAAAACGACGCTCGCAGTAATTTTACCATTATTTGGTGGTTAATTTATTCCGACTTGAAACTCTCTCTCTCTCTCTTTCGTTTTGTGTACATATATTTCTAATAGTAAGTTCAGTTATAATTTATTAGTTTTATTTAGCACATACAGTAAAGACTGAGTATTCATAAAATTACTATTTTCAGTTACAGCTATATTATTTCCCGGTTACGGTTAATGCAGATCCAATACATGTTATGCTTTTACAAGATTAATCTAACGAGAGGCTTATGTAGCTCTGAATCTTCGCATCGGTCTGTGCATCCCCATTGGCATGTTTTACAATTAATTATTAATATTACAACAGTAAGAGGTATTTTACAGCGTTTTCCATATTAATGTATTTTAACTATAGTAATTATATATACGTGACGGTGACTTAAAACACTTGAATGAACTCTGTTTTTCTTTGCAAAACTTTATAATCTAATTCAGAAGAGCACGATTAAAGTATAAGTTAACAGTCACTAATGTATATATTTACCCTTATGAAATAATATGAAATCCTGGAATTCTGAGGAGACTTTTGACTTGGCTTAGAGCTTTTAAATCAGTCATCGACGATGTGCTCAAAGTGCTACCTTACAATTAGTGTGTTTATAATAATTTATTATTACTATATGGTGTTTTTATTGTCAAGAGTTTTTTTTAGCACTCGATATTTTGTAATACTTTGCACTGATGAACTTTTAATTTGCCACTTCACTTTTTTTGCTATACAGTTACATAATTTTAAACTTACAACTTAAGGCTAAATATTTATTGCTTGACTTTATCGCAGTAACTGTATAACGTACTTACAAGTTGTATTTTTAATTTTTGTATAATATGCTTTATTGAAAATGGAAATTGAGGAAATCAAAACACGTAAGACTCGTTTGAGTGTCCAAATATATAATTAATTCTATTTCAAACAAAACCAACACAACACAACTCAACTTCCTTGTGCTACTACTATAATACCAGTGTATGGGTTGAGTTGGTTTTCGTTGTGATGCATTGACTGACGATAAGTGTGTGTATAATAGGTCCTCAGTAAAAAATAACAATTAAATATTATATATGTCATTTATGTCGTGTATTTTAATCGCTACTAATTAAAACCACCATTGACTATTTTCAATAGCTAAGCTAACAGTGAAAATATCAGTAATCCCCCTTTGAGTTCTTCGTTAATATTTATACAAGTATATATGTAGGTAATATGGATTTAAAATATTTTTGTTTTAAATAACGACAGCGTCCGAGTATCTTGGAGGTCCAAGTGTCTCATAGGATGGCGGGGCGGAGATGGTTGTCTTGGACGCCGCAGCGGACAAGTTCCTAATATCAAAAGGTTGAATGTAGTCCATACTATTTCGTCTTGACCAGGAGCGCCCAGGAGGGATATAGTCATGAATCTCCACCGTCCCATTCTCGGACACGTGCGTATTCACCATGACAGAATGTCGACCACTCAAAGGCACAATTAAACTTTCTCTGCTCTCATAAGTTGAGAATCCACTGCTGTAAAAACAATCCACAGAAGAATTTAAAAAAAAATATTTTTTTTGTACTCAAATTTAAGCAAAATATACAATAATGGTGTTTAATTTCTCTCCCTATATATACTATGGCCTCTTACTTATGACATCTGGCCATGTAACACCGAATAGACAGGATAACCAGGATAATGACAATGATGGGAACAATCACGATACTACCCACAGCATAGTTGTGTACACTGCTTGAGCCCGTTACAGTATTATTGTAAAAAATAGTTGTTCGGGTCGTGGTCTTGAAAATATCAAATTCTTCTATCGTGGACGTCGCTCGCCCTCCTGACTCCTCCGTCACGTCCCCCCCATTCCCATTCTCGTCTAAACTCTCCTTCGGCATGAATTCCTCATCACCTTTATTCATATTATCAAAATCCAGAGATGATGTTGACGTCATGGTTATATTGGCATTCGAATTATTGAAATTATTCGAAGTGGCATTGTTCTCGTTGTTCTCGTTTGTCATTGTCATTGTGGTAGCGACGAGGGTCGTGGTGAGACGCTGAGTGAATTTAATGTCGTCAATCTCATATGTTCGGAAGCCGATGGACTGGAGGAGCACTTTGGCCTCTGAGCATTCGTACTGACCGCAGTGCTGGTAATTCTCTATGGAGGCCAAGCTACAGTTGCTGCTCAGACCCTCCAACGGGTCAATCAAGTATTGCTGAACAAGGACCGAGCAGTAATTATTATCTTTGAAAAATAAAATACAATTTTAATAAAATATCCCACTTCAATAATTCCAATATTTCTTAATTAAATGTCTATACCTACCTCCATAAACTAAAAAGACAATCTGAAGATAGGATGGCTTGTAGAGGAGTGTATCATTATTCTCGAGTCGGTAGTCCCAGTCATACGTGGAAAAGGAGAGTGTCATTTTATTATTTGGGGAATTCCACATCATTGGATGGAAGAATGAGCCTTGATGGAAGGAATTATTTTCATGCTGTTGTTTCCAAACTCGACAAATGACTTCCTCCTTACTCTGTACTGCATGGGGCTTTTCCTGGGCAATACGCTTAAACTGGAAATACATAGAATTCACGTGGTCTCCCATGTCAGAATGTCTATGGTTGTCTCGTTATAAAAACTCACTTTTGAAATTTTGTAGGTAGCATAATAACATACATATACATAATAATAATGCAAAATAAATCGGATTATTACAAATTATGGGAGTAAATCTGGTAAACCCTCACCTTAATAAAGTAATCACACGTTTTAGAGTCAGTAAAATCCCATAAGCTTGTGCTTGGATGAATTGCTCGAACAATCACTTTCTTCACACTCTCATCCGTGGACGTGGCAAAATTACATGGGAAGTCATTGACAGCCCCAAAGAGTGAAAGTGTCTTGGGTAGATTCACAATTAGAGTATTTTTGGGGAAGTCTTCAGTGTGTGTATGTAGTGGGTTCGGACAAATTTTTTCACTGTGTACAAAATCTAAATAAAAAAATATGAAATTAACGAAACTAATTGACACGCAAATAAATCACACAAGAATGACAAACTCAACTTACGCTCTCTATATGTAGCTCCAGCCCCTGTATAATTTGGAATTAGGATGATTAAATGTAAAAGTAACTTAAATTGAGTGTGGCTAAGAGCAAATCCTCCGATTCGAAGAAAATCCCCATTCCAGGACTTGTTATTATTAGATTTATAACTTAATCCTACTAGGAATGTTTGTGATTGTGAATTCAGCCCTTGACCCGCCATCCTTCCCTCTCGTTATAATAATCTTTCTCACACACACACCATATACACCCTTTTAGAGATTCGAGGAGCCCGGAGATTTAGTCTCAAAGAAAAAAGATGATTGTTTTCTCTCGTTGGAAGTCATTTGAGACGTCTCGTTTGGCACAGGTTGTCGAGAGCTGATCGAGGACGACCTAAGGAGACAGGAGGCTATTTGGACTTTTTTTATGATGCGCGCAGCCAAAAGAATAAAAAAAAATACATGACCTAAATTCCCAAGCAGATCAGTTGAGAGGAGAAGATGGAATCGATGCTAAGCTCCAAATTTATGGTTATTACTTTCTCTCCAAATTGAAATTGTCCGGCTTTCTCCCTTTCTCTCGCTTCCCGTCCTTTCTGTGTCTCACCGTGTCTGAGCTGTATAAAACATGCAACTTTCTCCCCGTTTAAAACCTCTTTCATTCATTCATCCAGTTTATGTGTGGGTAGTCGTCTCCTGGCTCCGGCTCCGGCTCCGGCTACTACGTCCTTATCTATCTACCCATCGCATCGCGGTGGAATCTGGAATCTGCGGAGCATAGAGTCCGCTGGGATTTTGTCCCTTCTGTTTCTTTCCCTTTTGCCTTTTAGTATAGTGCAGTGCAGTGCAGTACAGTGCAGGGCTGTGTAATACTCTGCATACTGTCTGCTGCCTCCAGTTCTATAAAGTTCTACACACGGATTTTATTACATTGTGTGACTAGTGAGCCTCATCATGTAGAATGGAGGTACATCCTTCAAAAGAAAGTTGTAGTAGTGTGGTAGCAGATTTGTCGTGTTGTGAAATCAAAAAGATGCAATGAAATTATGACCCAACCAAAGGACCAAAGACAATCATGTTCAAACAAGATTTTGTGTCATTTGTCAACTGCATGCCTAACATATACTTTAGAATGATTCGCATGGAAGTTGTAGATTTTTTTCTGTCGGAGTCGGAAGTATATACATACATGTCCCCCGCCTACGCTTTTTAGTACAAAACACATTCCTCATTTTACAACTTTCCCTTCTTCGTTTTATTCATTTTTTTTTATTTTCTCCTTTATACAGCATTTTAGTTTATATATTACACATTCTTTTTTGCTCCTTTATTTTTTATTGATGTTCTTTTTTTCTTTTACTTACTTCTTACGTGTCTTACCTTTTTATATACAGTTTACATATTTGAGATCTGGAAGCGGCGTTTACTTAACATTATATAGTTATAATTATTATATATACAGTATTATCAGTATTTTTATGTCGATATAAGGTGAATATGTATATAGTTTTGTATGTGTTGTCCTGGACTATTACATGGAATGGAAAGAATCAATATACGTACACATAATGTCATTATGTAGTATCGGTATTCGGTATTAAGTACAGAGTCTATGCACAAAGTAAATTATTGAGTTTTGGTGAACTTTGTTTTTTCGTTCTTTTTTGTGGTAGCGGTTATATCGTCTGTGAAGAGCCAAAATGACCTATATCCAGTTTTAGCTAAAACAAATATCCACTATATACAAAAATATTCAAATATGTCTTGAGAGCATTTAAATAGAACATTTTGCACCTTTTCAAAAACATGGAATTAGAAAATTTTGCACCTTTTCGAAAACATGGAATTAGAACATTTTGCACCTTTTAAAAAACATGTAAATTAAACATTTTACGCTTTTCAAAAACATGTAAATTGAACATTTTACGCTTTTCAAAAACATATAAATAGCACATTTTACGCTTTAAAAAACATGTAAATAGGGCATTTTACGCTTTTCAAAAACTCTTCATTACCATTTTACGCATGTTTCTCATTTTGTTTTTATGACATAGCTCATTTTGATTCTAGTTTAAATTGGATATAGGTCATTTTGGTTCTTCACTGACGAATATGTTATTTTGGTAAAAGCATCTACAATGAAATTATCACAGAGAGGCTGTAGTAGTACATAGGTATAGGTGTCACCCATTTATAATAAATGGTGCACACAAATATTACAAGTAAATATATAGTATCTCTTTGGGTGACCCAGAAGAGGGTCATAGGGTAAGGTCAGGTGTGTGAAGATTTTGATTTTGTATTGATAAGTTTGAGGGAGCGTGTATATACAGTATACAGACGAGAGACAGAGACCGTGTGCAACTACAGATAAAACATTCCCTATAATATTACTTTTTTGATTTGTTTTCTTTCTTTCTATACACAAATGTTTAAGTTTCCACATAAGTAGTATAATAACTGTAGGTAATACAGGTATACAATTCTTATTGTTATATTGGTATATATTAGATACTAAAATTATTCAGGTACCCTAAAATGTGGCTGCCTTACTATTAAGCTTTGGAAGTAAACAACACTCCATAAATGTAAATCACTTCTCACAGTATCTTTCAGTATGACTAAATTTTTTTACAGTTGCGATCGATTTTGGAAGAGAAAATATTATCATAAATTGTATGGATTGGCGTTGATTATTAAGTTGCTTGATTTGATTTTGAGCGAAGCGAGTTACTTTCATGTATGGATTTTTTATATACATATATACATTTAACACTGCAAAAGGTTTGGATAAGTCCCCTCGGGTTCTTTGAGTGTGAGAGGGTGGAAGGTATAGTTAATAATTTCATTAAGAATTTTAAAGGGTTTCAATTTCAAACAAAAAATCCACAACTAATCGAATCTATTTGTTACTGTCATTAGCTGCAATTGTATTTGTATTTGTATTTGTGGTAGTACTACTGTTGTTATTCACGATATTATTATTATTAGTATTATTGTTATTATTATTAGGGGGGGTTATCTGAGGGTCCGGGGGTCCATCTCGAAGAATGGTTTCTGCATAGGTGGGAGGTTGTGGGCCCTCGTAGGCCGGAGGAGGTTGACAGTAGTACTCACTAATGGCTGGGTTATTATTGTAAGAAGGCAAGTCTGGAGGTGCAGCCCCAACACTCCGATGACTACTATGATGGAAGTAGCGACGAGATCTGTGAGGTCGATTATGGCTGGAGAGACTACTCGTGTGGGGATGATCCAGAGAAGTGCTTTCTGTGGGTGGGCGGCTGAATGGAAGTGGGAGGGATAGGTGCGTCCCGGGACGTCTGTAGCATCTCCGGTGAGTCTCATGTCCCCGCTCTCTCACCGTCTCATTCTCAAAGGACGAACTGTGACACAGAGAAGAAAAAAACGGAGAAATTAATTTAAAATATATTCGTTTTTAAAACCCTATTATTTAAAATATTGATTGTAAATACCTTGGACGAAGGTAAGGTTTTAACTGGTAAGAAACACAGCTAATGAGCACGGACAGAACAAAGAGGAAGGAAATGGCACGCGTCATCCCGCTGAACAAAGCAGCATGATAATTTCTCTTGGGCTTAAAATAGAGTTCACCATCCCGCCTCTCAATATCATAATTTTTAATGGAGTCATAGTCCAGACGGTGATAACCATTCCGGTCCTTCCCGCTAAAATACGCTCCTAAAAAATTGTCAGTATTGACATTGACGACCACATCATACGGAATAAAATCCAATTTCTTGAGGAGCTTGTGCTGCTCAGAGCATTCGTACGTTCCACAGAGTTGATGCTGCATCCCAGCCGCATCACACTCTGATGACGACGGGTTCATCACGTACTGCTGTACCTTGAGGATGCAGCGCTGACCTGTTCCATGAATTATTTTGGTATAGTGAAGGGCATATCAACGGGCAATTTTATTACATATCGTCTGTGAAGAACCAAAATGACCCATATCCAATTTAAGATAGAATCAAAATGAACTATGTCATAAAAACAAAAAGAGAAACATGCGTAAAATGTTACATAGGAGTTTTTGAAAATTGTAAAATTTTCTATTTACATGTTTTTGAAAAGTGTAAAATGTGCTATTTACATGTTTTTGAAAAGTGCAAAATGTTCTATTTAAATGCTGTCAAGACATGTTTCAATATTTTTGTAGATAGTGGATATTGTTTTTAGCTGCAAATGGGTATGGGTCATTTTGGTTCTTTACAGACAGCCGCGGATCCAGAGGGGGGGGGGCTAGGGGGCTTTAGCTGCCACCCCCAGAAGGAATTTGTTTAGCATTGCAGAAATAGGAGCGGCCATTTTAAATATGGCGGCCTAACATTGTTAGCCCTCCTTCCCAGAAAACATTTCTGGATCCGCCGCTGTTTACAGACGATATAAATCTTATATGTACATATACATGTCGGTATTGGTTTTTGTTATTATTACCTGACCATGCTGTGTAAACTAGTTGCAAATAAGTTGATTTATTCTCTCGACTCTCAGTTTCCGGTAGAACTGATGGATATGGTAGTGCGAATCTTATGCTATAATTCGGACCCGTCCACATTCCAGGAGGAATTGTGACATTTTGAGAACCTGGGTTGACACCGTACAATTTATACATCCGGCACAACTGGGTTTCATTCGCTATGGACTTGCTCGCCATGCGGAACTATACACATTAATAATAAGAGTTTAAATAAGCACTACTGTATTTAAGCAAAAGTTTGCGTTGTGTTATGCTCATATATTTATCTACTACCATTTAATATGCCATTAATCTCTGTCAAAATAAAAAAAAATTTATATTACCTTAACAAAAGATCTACATTTCCCTGCTCCAGTAAAGTTCCAAACACTGTGGCTCATCTGAGCCGCTCGAACTGTCAATCTTTGAACACCGGTGGGCTTCCCAATATTTGTGGCGTCAATGAAGCTACATGGAATGTCCTCTTGTGCTCCTTCCCTCGGCTTGACCAGCCCACCCACCGGCACAGATATCACTTGAATATTATGATCACTAAAAAACATCCGCTCCTCCCGATTCGAATTGAGCACAGGGTCAGGACAGAGCTGATCATTTGTTATCAGATCTAGTAAACCCCAAAATACAAATACGTTGTAGTAATTCCCATATTTAAAAAAATAAAACCACCAACGGAACAATTGGGACAAGAGCAATTTCTAATACTAAAAATGTATTTAAAATTTTTAAAAGTTGACTTACCTTTTGCATGGACAACCAATGGTATATGTAGAGCTCCGTAGTAAAATAGAATAAATTGGAGTCGGAAAAATAGATTACTTTTACAAGAAGTCATTTTTGAATTTAAATATTTTTAATTTCCTTCCCCCACTTTTTTTTAGTTGCAAAACAATGCAATTTAATGCAATAATTATTCGAATATAGATTGCGTACATTCGGCTATCACATTTTGTACAGGACTGCGGTTACGAGTACGAGTAGGAATTAATTCAAATGGAAGGATAGTAGGATACAAGAGACTTGAGTAAAAATGGTCACATCAAAAAATTATGGACATTAATTTCTTTATATATTTTCTGAGACAAATAATAATGATATTATAGCATTACGAGGAGAGCTTTCTATAACACCATTAATTTTCTGCTTACTTACAATTAGTAGATTCTATACATAACAGTTATGATGCGGTTTGTGCGAGCCTTGTAGTGAATGATATTTATATCCCTATATAGCTATAATTTGACCATACTATAATTGTATGTACTAAGTACGCAAAGTAGTAATCGTTTGTAAATCGTAAATCACATTAGTAGTGACGGAGAAAGAGGCAAGTGAGTTTTACAAAAAAAAATATTGAGCTAAACAATGAATATTATAGACGACTTTTTCTTTCACTATCATAATAATAATCATTTATATGTTACTGAACTTGTGTAGCTGGAGTAGAAAAAAAATTACTTGTAATTACTCTATACCACAGACAACAGAGAAGGAAGCACAACAAAAAAAAACTCGAAAACTCGAAAGTTGGCAGTGATCCTTATTTTATTGTGCAAGGTTATACACTTGAATATAAGTAAGTTACTTTCACGTATGTATACGAATGACGAACACCCATTGGTTTTTTTAGGAGATGTACAAGTTTTTGATTGGAAACTACACAGATTTATAAGACGCACTATATAATATTACTGATTGGCTGCGACTGTACATAGTTGCTTATTAAACTTAATTGGAGGCTTGATGAGGGTTGTGAGTGCGAGTGGAATTGTAAGATTTGGTACTTAACAACTCAACATTGTAATAATTATTACTATGTACCTATACAATTTATTAGTATTTGCCTTATTGTTGCTTGTGGCAAGACTTCAACCTCGGTCACCATAGTATCAGTACGCCAGTAACAGTACCAGGAATGGAATTCAAGCTGGTAGTGCAGTACAAATGGGTGACATGTAAAACTCGTGACTTTCTCCATGCACAACAAATTCCTTCCCATCCTCCGTCCCACAAGAACACAAATCGATATGGAGTAACTGGATATTTTTTATGTTCAACTCCGGCGGTCCCGCTTATATGAGAATGTCGCGGAGCCGAATAAATCCGGAACGAAGTAGTACGTAGTAGTAAACTTTATGCACTGCGTATGTAAGTTCATCCAGGGAGGCATATAAGTGTCCTTGGTATTTTTGATCTTTCGTAAATTCCTGAGAGTCCGCTGCAGGCATGTGCTTTCAAGGGCTTTAATAGAATTTGCAGTGTTTTTCCTTTTCCTTTACTTGACTGCATCATAGCATAGGGGGAAATTCATGTCATGTCAGTGTTCTTTGTCAGTCTTTTTTGGCTGAGTAAATAATACAAATTATATTAATTATTACTTCCCTTGCGGAAACATTTATTTATTCAATCGGAGTAATGATCTCTCAGTTCTCTAAAATAACTTCAAATTTTATATAAGTAACTTGAATATAATGTCATAATATTCCCAGACAAAAATAATGTCTTTACTCTTTACTAAGGACGATTAGGTGCGAGAGACTACACAACACAGACACAATAACTTTTTTCCTTTTCCTATTTAGATTCTCACTTGCTTCTTCAAGTGATATTCATAGCATATAGAGCACACACATTCCCTCACAAAAAATAGATTGCATGCAGTAGCTTTCAGTATTATACAAGTTTTGTTTTGATTGAACGTAATTATTGTACAAGTCATTAGACAGTCATGAAAGGAAATAATGCGTTTAAAATGCATATATGAGTAGTTTCAGTTTTTTACAGCTTTAATAACAGTACGTCGGGAGCGTCTTAAGTGTCTGAAAATTCCCCACTAAAATGTGGAGCGGAAGAACACAAAGTACAAAGGAGTGCGTAATTATCCTTATGATTATGTACCATGTGCTTTCTAATGGCAAAATGAAGCGAAAAGAAATTCATGACAGATATACTATATGAGCCAAGAGTCAGCGTCCCACATAGCTATTAAGACAGAGACAGAGTTTAACACTTGCATTCCAGAAGCTACAAAATTTCTCTTTAAAAAAATGCCTACACTTACAAGAACAAATAACTATAATTATTTGACTAGTCTAGCTTTTAATGGTAGTATGATGCTGCACGTATTAGTGAACTGACAGGTGTCACGGTGCCGCCGCCGGCTCGGCTCAAATAACCTATAGTTTTGTCACTTTTTAGTTTTTTTATGTTAGCTAATGGTAAATAAAAAATATGGAAGTTTATTCGTATTTTACTATGGTGGTGTTTATTAAACATATTTTTATATATTTTGAACTATTACAATGTATAAAAACACACGCTGTAAGATAGAAACTCAATACCAAAGGAACTCAAAATAAAACATGGGAGAATATAAGTATAGTAACAATATAATAAAAGTAAAAATAACTCATTAGGAGGGATTATATTTAATTACCGTATTTTCTACCACGGTAAATGTGCCTAGGATTTAATTTAATTCTGGCAGCATTTACTTATAGCTTTGTCGAGTTGTAGAAGTAAATATTTTAATATTGCGCAAAAAAATACGGTATTTAAACAACCGCATCGATTCCCTTAACCAAAATTACAAGGTAACAAAAAAATTATTTTTGATTGAAACTTAATAATAAATTATTACGAATTAAAGCAGAGACAATCCCAAGTACGACACCAGCACCCTTCCTTATAGTTCATTTTTGCACAAGCTGAACAACATGTTCCCCCGGTCCCGCCGGAAAATCCACCACATGCTTGAAAATTGGAGTTGTCATCCTCAACCTTTATACTGAGTCGCTTAGGGAAGGTGGCCTGGAACTTATTTTGCTGACTGTAGTTAATACTATTGTCCACTTCGGATGGGTCCGAATTTTGAAGAGTTTGAGCCCTTTGCATGTACTCATGGTATTGGTTGTTGTTGTTATTACTCTGTCGGTCCCGGTGACGGTAACTTCGGGCAGCGTCAATGTCGTAAATTGTATTGCTCATTGACTGGTAGTCTGAAGAGTGTGAGTAGGTGTCTTCAAGTTGACAATTGACCTGCAATACAAAATTCAACGTTAAAATTCAGTAAACTTTTTTAAATTGATTTCGAAATAAATTAAGTTTTATTATTTTTATGCGATGATAAAAGTTTTGGAATTTTTATATAATAATTTAATACCTGTACAGAGCAGACCATTAATACTGTTAGAGCCGCCAGCAACGTGAACCTCACAGTAGACACCATTTTTCTTATAGAAAATCTCAAAATCTCTAGACAAAAGATTATATAGTTGACAATTTAACAGAACAGGAACGCGCTCAAGAATAGCAATAAAGTTACGTTTTTACAGTCTCTATGTGAATGTGAATCTGACCAGTTTCGATTTGTTACTGTTCGAATTTTTCGATTTTGTCATCAACTTATTGAGCTTATTGAGCTCAACCGGCTCCGTGTTGTGCGAAACTACAGATAATCGTAAGTGTGAGTAAATATGTAGTCAAGGCAGGAGTACATAAGGCAGGACGTCCACTGCAAACCACACTAACACAGTACACTGCATAAATAGGAAGACAAAACTTTCTTGTCTAACTTCCGTTCCCCAAATCTTTATTTGTAATTTTACTTTTTACACTCACTTGCTCAACCCAATCATTACTTTCATGTGCGAAGTCGGTGTGGTGAGCGAGGGATAGCTAAAAAACGAATCATGTATTGATATATACATATAGGTGTATCTATACCAGTACCAGCACCAGCTCAGGATGTAAATACAATATATACTTTTACGTGGGTAAATAAAATACAATACATTATGTCTTAATAGTTTTCACATATACGCAAGTTTAGCTATATAGGTATAGACACATCACTAATAAACTAGTTAAATCTTCGACTTCGCACATGGCCACATCCAACCGTTCGATTATATTTGTTATTATTCTCGTTTAACTTCTTTTTTTATACCTCTCCAAGACTCTAATCAAAAATACAATGTCATTTAGATTACAGGATAAGCATAAGTATTGATACAACAGTGTCTATATGGCAAAATATTATAGATCATGTAATATACATAAGGGAGGAGAAATACTACTTTACATAGAGTACAGAGTACAGACAAGCGAATCTGCATGGGCTTCTTTTTTTATAGATGTGGTTGCTAAAAAATATGAACAGTCAGTCAGTATATTCCATTGACCTAATATGCATACGCATGGTTTTTTTAATGAACTCATCTAAGATGTGTGTAGATGAAGGAGAACGAAGGCGCATCTGACAGCCAGCTGATGAAAAGGAATAATGCTATGGAGTGGTTCTTTGTGGTTTTGTAGTATTATTATTATTACTTTATATTTTATTATATCTCTCTGGTTGTAGCTTAATGTTCCTTGGTTGTTAATTCATATCTCGTCCAAAACAGAGATAATTTCCCCTAATGCCAATGTACCTCCCTATATAATTTTTTACGCCGGGAACAAAAAACTAGTTTCCTTTTCTTTTGTAACTTTTCAAGTTATTATTTTTAACAAATATATGCTCATATTACATACAGATAAGAAAGATCAATAGGAATAGTCATAGTAATAGTAATAGGAATATGGCAGATGGCGGATCACGGAATTTCTATTTAAAATATTTTTGCATATAGTTATGAGACTCTGATGATGAGAGGTGTGTGCTGACTGTAAAAGCCGGTATACTGATAATTTCATGACCGCAGTGTCGACTTAATTGAAGTATCTACATATTGAGACCTGAGATGCAATGCGAGTGGGACGGACGCTCATCGGCTGCTCTCTCTTTAAACGATGATTTCAAATCCAATGCACCACAAATGGATGTTATTACATATTACATATAGTATATTACGATCTAACAATAAGTTTATTTCATATTCATTTTTTTAACTGAGTATTTCATATCTATATACCTGTACAAGAGTTTCGAGTTTTCGAGTGTGGTCAGTTATAATAAGTGTTAAAAGTTATTTTTTTCTTATTGTTTGGATTTTTACTATAATGCTGAAATTAAATCACAGTCTCACCGTTGCGTTATACTATATCGATTTCGATATCGATATCAATATATTAGCCATAGGTATCTTTTATAGGAACACAAGAAATTATTATTGAATGAGATCTCTTATAGAGTTATGTAGTGGAATATCATCGTGAATAATTCAAAAAGTTTAAAGATGTTAACATTTCGATTTCGAATTAATAAGAATGGAGTGTGTTGCGAATTACTCTATATACTTATTATTATTGCTATATCAATTTAAAAGTGTCAATTTTTCCTGAGCACAAAACATATATTAAAATTACAATATTATTGTAAGTAAAATTACTATCCCTATGTAGTCTATAATATTTAATGTCGTTGTATGCGATGTATAAATTTCACTGAATTTCAAATACTTGTAATGTATACTTAGATATATGAATTCTAGAGTTGACGAATAGTGCTGAGCAGGTGGATGAGTTGTAGTGTGTGGGTTCCGGTTCGGATTTAAAAAGGACAGAAAGGACTATATAATAAGTTATAACGACAGTAGTTTCTGTACAGTACAAGTATAGTATTAGTCAAATAGGTATTAAATGGAGTGAGGTGATGAGGTACTATGAAGTTATAACTATCGAAGATCCAAAAGTTAAAACTGAGTTTCGAAATCTCTCAGCTGGATTGCGTTTTTTTGTTGTGCTGGTTGCCGGTGCCGTTCCAGAATTCCAGAAGTCCTAAATCTCAGCTTCTTTTCCATCCAGCTTTCAAGCAGTGACGTGCATGCCGCCGTGAGCATCTGGTCTGGGAAATCTGTGTAAAGTAAAAACAAATCACGGTAAATTATTTAGTCGTGATAATAATAATTGACAAAGTATATATAAGCGTGACTGCGTGACAGCGTGACGAAATTATTAAAATTAATTTCTAAAGAAAAAAAATAAGAATTGATTATTCCAAATCTAATACCTGAGAAATGAAAATAAGAAAACATTCACTGCAGCCACGACCGCCGCGACGAGTGAGATAACTTCTGCAATGGCTAGAAATTTATCCAATTTTTCCTGTTGACTTTTTCGAAAAAGATCAATTCGTCCTTCAAAGTGAACCTCTTCAAAGAAATCGATTGTCTCATTCCCACCACCAGTACTATTCCCATTTGTATTATTTTCAAAGGTAATGGTAGAGAATCCCAATTGATTGAGAACTTCTCCTGCATCTTTGTTACAGTCATAAACACCGCAATTCTCGTACGTGACGTCCCATGAGCGACATTCATGTCTTTGGTGATTGATAGCATACTGTTGGACAACGAGGGAGCATTTACTTCCTTTTCCTTCTGTACAGTAGGATCAAATCGATACATAACAAAAAAAATACAATGTTCAGAGTTCAGACCAGACACCAGACCAGACCACAGTACTTAATTACTACAAAGTGAGACGAACTCATTTTTTTTTTAAATTTTACATTTTGAAACGGGAATGTATTACCTTCACGAGAGAAAGTGTTGAAGGCGAACTGAATAAACTGAGGTCGATCCTCTGAGACCGGTCCCATATCGTCCAAATCAAATGTACTGTCCCAATCCTCAGTGGAAAAGTAGACTCCAAGTTGTCCTTTAGGGTACAGCCATAATTGTGGATCAAAATACTTTCCTCCGTAAACATTCTGTTTCCACCGATCCATCTGACACCAGTATTTTGGATCTCCTCCTACTTGTGTTGATCGATCCAGCTGAAAGATGGAATTTTTTTCTAATACTATTGTTCACTACATACACTACTGCTAGATGGAATGAATATCCATATAGTTTCGGGAGCTAAAATCGTTTGATCTGTAATGAAGCTTTTGATTGCAATCAATCAGTTTAGGTAGGTAGGTGTATAGGCTATAAGTTTATAATTTATGAAGGTATATAGTCTACTTACATTCAAATGGATCATTCCAACACACTCGTTAGCTCCAGAAAAATTCCATGGCTCAACAGTGGAGCCGATGGCACGAATTAAGGATCTTGATCCATCGGGACGATTAAGAATGCATGCGTTTTTATCCCACGAAGGAAGAAGTTCAAGTTCGTACGCGGTCAATGCTGCGACTTTAGATTTGCGGTCATAAGTCACGGGATTTGGACAAAGTTGGTCGCTGAGCAGGAGATCTGAAAATTCAAATATATTAAGTTATTTTTCCAAATTTAAATTATTTGAGTTATATGCTTATGAACCTACCTACAAATAAAAAAAGGTACTAACTGCAAAGCAGACAGTACATAGCTAAAAACTTACGCTCTCGATAACTCTCGTAAACATCATGGGATTGGATAGGCGAAATCACAAAGAATGATAATGAAGCTAGAAGATAATGCCATTTTGTTGAGCAATTTGAATGAACTTTAGTCTCTTTGTTTGTGAAGGACAAAATATGACATAGCGTCATTTTCGGTGCTTTATAATTTATTACAAGACGTGGTGGTGGTTTAATCTCGTTGTTGTGAATAAGTTGTTGAGGAGTAACCCGCTGAAAACCATTATTTTTTTAATATAATAAATAATGTAGAAATCTTGCGTGGCAAAATGTTAACTAGAAGTAAACAAGAGGACTGCACACTGCTGCAATCTGAGTCCTGAATTGTGGTCTATCTAGCCCATTTTCTCCCCTCTCCTTCGTCTTCTTCTTCTTGTGTGCATCATATCACAGCTGAGTAAAATATTTACTAGACCCGACTCCGCAAGCATGAACCGTGAAGAACGGGACGGTGAAGGATATCCGTACAGAGAAAGGAAGAAAACATTGACGGTTGTTGAAAGGGAAAAGGAACTGGAAAAACATCTCGGCTTCATTCGGAAGCTCCCGTCACCGACTGGCGATTTTCTCCTCAAACGATCTTTCTTCCCAGGCCCCTTTTATTTCTGTGAAGACCTCTACTCACTCACCTATATATATCACGATCCTGATACGACATCTCTTTAGTCAGAGATGCACTCAGATTTCATATATGGAGCAGTCAACTTTTAAATGTAATAAATGTCAATGTCGTATTCTTTATTGATTGCGTGTAGGTAAGTACAAACCGAAGGTCCGTGGTAGGACTTCATTAGTATGCATATCGGGTTGTATGAATAATAATTTTTGTTTTACGATGCTTCTATGATATGTCGTTTTTTTTATGAGCGGGATCTTTTCTGTGCTTTTAAGGACGATGAGTGGCCTTAATTTTCTGGTCTTTGTACAGGTAACGTTCCTTATGCATATTTATTTTATTTGGAGTACAAAACTTATGTGAGCGTAAAAAAAATGTAATTATATATAAAATTAGCAAAAAAGCTATAGGCAACTGAATGAATAAAAAATATACGTAGGTACTATAGGTTATAAAATTCGATAGTGTACAAAAAAGAGGTCAAAAAAGTTATTTAAAAAAATCAATTGATAATTTTATAATTTTGAATCCCTCATGATCGTGTAAATACATGTGTCTTTCACATTTTCAAGAGCTACAATGCTTAAATTCATGTACTTGTCCGCGTCAAAAATACGTTTGCTGGCCACTGCATCGTTGAGATACACCATGCGCTTGATGAACGCATCATAATTTGCTTCACAGAGCTTCGAGTTTGCTGCCCGTACACCTTCCCTTATTTCGCTGATTAATGTCGCCTTTTCTTGATTTGTTACTTCAACGTTGGCTGTATGGAAAAAATTAATAGTAAAAAAATTATTTATGTGATTACATTTTTTTTTTGTCATTCAATTTTAGGTCGTACATTATCAAAAACAAGCATGCACTACTACATGTACTTTTAAGTGTGTACCTTGCCTTATAGCAAGGCAATAATTATTAATTAAAAATGAATTTAAAAAAGAATGTTTTACCTGATGATTGGCCGCTCATAATATTGGCGAGCGTAGCAGCAAGCAACGCAATCAGTACCGATAATGTGAGCACAATAAATTTGTTCATTGTGAGTAGAATATGGATTGAACAGGTAGAACCAGTTAAATAGTAAGATTTTATTACTTTGAACTTCTGGACACTATTTGGTCTATTATTGAATAGTTGAATTCGGATCGGACCTATGCGGTTTGGTATCGATTTGGTTGTACTTGTACAAGGTTTTAAAGCTTGAATGATTTCTGCTTAAAAATTCGTTCAAATTTATACTAAATCTAGTTTACTATGTTGACGGATATAAATATATGAATTTAGCTGTTATTTCCAGAAGCATGGCTGTTTTAGTGAGGATGTTTAACTAACAAAACTGATAAGGCTGTCTGTAGAGCAAATTATTCCGATCATGCATATTTATGTTTGTCATAAATCCTCATTTATTGCAATGTAAGGTCTGGACAGTACGACTGACTTGATTTTCATTTCCGCAAACTACTAACTTTATTTATCCGAGTAGTGTTTGTTGTTCCGGACTCCGGACTCCGGATTTTGTTTATTTGTATGTACAAAGCAAACATCCGCATATAAAACATAAACTGCAACAAGATATCGCCGGTGAAGAAGCATTTTTGCCTAAGTCCAGTCCAGAACTAAAAGCATTATTGCCCAAGTCCATTCGTTTCTTAAAAGCACTTTTGCCCAAGTCCATGCAAATCCTGTTCAAACCTGCACAGTTCGGTGGACTTGGGCAAAAGTGTTTTTAAGAAACCACCGAACTGTGCAGGTTTGAACAGGATTTGCATGGACTTGGGCAAAAGTGCTTTTAAGAAACGCATGGACTTGGGCAGGAATGTTTTTAGTTCTAGACTGGACTTAGGCAAAAATGCTTCTTCACCGGCGATATATGAAATTGGACGCACTATACGTTTATATGTAAAAATCTTCTGAACAAAAAATAGGTAAGTAGGTAGGGAGGTATTTTGAATGCATCCCAACACGCTCCGCATATTGAGAAATAAATTACAGCGTAAGTGGTTTGTCCGTTTGTAGTGTATATCTCTATGTACCTACTTACATACTTATACATAGTTGCTGATTTAAATTTTTGTCATTCTGTCAATTCTGTGTGTCTGGATTGACTGGATTGACAACTTACTGTATGTCGCGGTGGCTGACAGTGAACATAAGCTACGTAACGAAAATATCAAAACAAATTTCCTGATTCATTATATCAGAGGACTGTAGCTTATCTACAAATTCAAGATTAGAAGTTGCATATTATGAAGTTGGCTATTTACCAGAACGAGAGTAGAAACTCGAATACTGACTGCTAGATGATAAAAATATCCGATAGTGTAGTGGTCGCAGAAATTATGACTTTGAAAAAATTATTTCACACTTGTAGCATTAAAATTGGAATGCAGTCTTTTAATGAATTTTGTAGTAGTTCGAAAGGAAAAAGTTCTAGTAAATTACCATTCCGTTTACGAGTCTAAAAAAACCAAAATCAAAAGAGACTCTACACTCTACAAATTATTGCTACATCACATTTTAAAGAGAATTTTAGAGAAAATTTATACAATAAATAAACTATCTCTCCTAACTAACTAAACTGAAGTAGCGAATAAACTCAGCGGATTGTAGAAAGACAACACCTTTAAAATTTCTATATTACTGATCCAGTTATTTCATCGTTAAAATTATTTTTTTTTGAATTTTAAAAGTAAATGCGATAACCTATTTCTTAACATGTGCGCCTGAAGCGCTGAAAGCCAATAGGAGCAAATGTACTTGTACTATGTCAACTTTGCAAGCACAGTTTTTTCTTACATTCAAAATAAATCCTAACGCTTTTGACCTCTGCTTTAATTTCATCTACTTGCAAAATACTATATACAAATTTTTTGATAATTCTCACAAACCATGCAGAACGGAATAGTATAGATATATATTATAATAATACCAACGGAATATTTATAATATTTAAAAAAAATATTTTAAACACGGTTATTTTATCGCTACCATCGTAATCGTTACACGGCACACAGGCTAACAAAAATACACGGCATATTATGCTTATGCATTAGTATTTAGTATTTATAAGCCAATTACTACAAATATTTTTCATGTTTTGTAGTCATAAACGTTGAGTGATCAGTGATCAGCACAATGCAATGTCAAGTAAGTGAGTCTTCGAGGCTACTCTTGTTTAAAAATACTGTCAGCTGTCAAGTTTATACTTCAATTAAAGTTTGGCTCATTCATTTCAACACTTCACTGACAATTAACTGATTCAAGCTAAATGGGTAAGGATCAATTCAATGTCATTAAATAATTTGCCAAATTTAACTAATACAGGATCTGGAGAAACTTTTATGAGGTATTGCCTCAAAATATAATGTAAATTAAAATTTTCAATAAAATTACACCAAGTTAATGGCATCTTAAATAATCAACAATTAGTCACGAACATATCAGGGAATATATATCCAGGGAATATTCATATGCTGATATTGGCAAAAACCAGCAGCATAGTACTTAGGCACGCATTCTGAAATTTAGCAACAGTGTCATCTCTCTCCATACATCTCATGAAACGTGGTAATAATAATAATAAATCCTCTGTACTGCTCTGTGCTGTGGCACAATTTAATTATACAATGCAATGCTTTCAGTCAGTACATATTCTCGTATGCTGCGGCCTGCGGCTGTGGTTTTCAGTTTGCAGTTTATTAGTAGTTTAGTAGCACTTAGTAAGTAATGATAGTTTATTATAATTTGAAGATGCTATCAAAAGTAAATATAAAACAAAAATACATTGGTATGCACAACTATGGCGAAGTAGGTAGGGAAGCTGAACGCAGTGGGATACAATAGTACAAGGAAGAGCGGTCATTGAGATTGCCGAAAGAGAACCAGTATAATTTGGAAGTTTCAAGGTCGCCGCTCTTGAAATGTACTTTAGGTAGGATGGTCTGATAGTAGGATTTGAAATTAAAGTTTGACTTCATCTTCTGGAGCCGAGCAGTTAGCAACTTCATTTCACATCGGCTAAATTCCAGAATAAATAAACACAACACTTTAAAATTTAAGCGCACATTATTAGTTACACGGCACAACATGAGTTCCACTCCCACTTCATCCGAGTCAACATGGGTTCCGCGGGAAAAATTGGCTGAAATTTTAAAGAAGAACGGGATAAACATAAACAATGAGATTCGGGACATTGACATCGTTTTGCCACACATGCAAGGGGACCACTTTGCAAGCACGTGTGCAAGTATTACAGTTTCCTTCAAAGACGATATTCCGCCCCTTGAGCTCTTCATCAAGAGACCAGTGCGAAACTCGGATTTCGCTGATTTGATGAAAGAGGCACAGATGTACGAGAAAGAGGCAGAATTCTTCAATGCCCTTCTTCCTGATTTGAAAGCTTTTTGCGAAGAGAGAGAGGAGTAAGTTGAATTTAAATGTATTATAACATCTATAATAGTAAACGGAAAGGTATAATATTTTCTACGGCTACTTTTCTAATTTTTTAATTTTATAATAAATTATTTTAAATTTGAATGACGTATTGTCTCGATTATCATTTAAAGCTACGATGGATTTCTTAATGGGATATTTCCAAAATGCTACTTTGCAAATGACGAGATGATTCTGCTGGAGAATTTAGTAAAGGATGACTACGTTATCTTGGACAAAACAGTTTCACAAACTGTTGAGCAAGCGAAGTTAGTTGAAATAAATTATTTCCCAGTTGCATTTTTTGTATGTAGCTATTTAAAATTTGAATTAATGGATTTTAATGTCAGTAAAATAGAATTTAATTCAGTTTCTTACGTTTCCTTTTACTAGGGTTGTTCTGGATAGATTCGCAAAATTCCACGCCGCAACTTACGTTTACCTCAAGGAATTGACTGTCGACAAATTTAAGTCAAAGTACTCATTGGCTGACTTTAACTTCTGGGGTCCTGAAGGCGAAAAAATTAGTAGTGTTTGGACACAGATGATACTCGATGGAGCAATAAAAATTTTGGAGGTCAGTTTAGTGTCGATTGAATTAAAACTATAGTAAAGGTAAAATTACATTCAACACAGATTTCTATAATAAAGGAGCCTCTTTGTCAGTCACACATCAAATAATTGTATAAATTATGTCATTCAATATCAGTATTCTGTTATTATTGTGATAAAATACAGACCACTCCAACTGATGGATCAGAGAAGGCATTGGAGTTCCTTAAAAAGTATGAAACTGGTTTATTTGCGAAATGTTGTAAGCAATATGATATCAACAGCCCTTCTTGTGGAATTGTTCTTAACCACGGCGATATTTGGAGTTGTAACTTGATGTTTAAATTGGATCCAGCGACGACAGTGCCAAAGGATTGTGTTGTTATTGATTTACAAGTAATAACGATCATCCCTAAAATATTTATATAAGTTATATGGCAGTGTAAAAGTTACGGGGTTCTAATTAATTTTGTTGCCGGAGTAGGACTTCAACTAGCATGGCATTGGAACAAACAGTAATAATTGTGGAACCATGCAAACGCTTAAAATTTAAAAATCTATCGAATTCAATTTTATCAGTTTGGCACTTTCAGTCAAATTTGACCATTTCAGTGTTTTTTTAATTCTGTCGTCACACTAAAAACTCATGCCTAACTATAAATTTTTAGCATTAGACAATATTTTTAAGTATAAAAAATATACGTTTGGGGTTCACGATTTGGGCGCGCTATTTAAAAAAAAACCCTGCAAATCATTAAAATGAACAATGAGCCGGACGGCTAAATTCTGGACCTGAGAAGTAAAATAAGTTTCGGAGCAGAAAGAGTATAAAATTTAGCACATTCAACAACTGTACCCCCTTCTGTCAGAACTGTCATTGTAAGCGATAGTGAGGAAAAAGCCAAAAAGTTTCTGGGAAGTCACACAACTTTTAACGTTCAATTTTGACCGTCTCACAATCAAAAATAATTGTTTTGCAAAACTTCTGGTCGTTCAAATTTGACCGTCACCCGTTAAACATTGACTCAAAGTACGAAGCTGTGTATGAGAGATAAGCGGCACAAGAAGAGCCCACTTACCTTCACTCTAATCCTATGTTAGGCGTATACGATTTGGATTTCTACTTTTTAAATTATTTTGTGATTTTTGTTTCAGACGGTTCATTTGGGGTCTCCCGCTTTAGACCTACAGATATATTTCTTCATGTCTATCGAGACCGGTATTTGCTATCCGAATTTGAAAAAGTTACTCAAATTTTATTATGAGCTATTCAAGTCAAGTGTTGAAAAGCTGGAAGCGAAGCTCGACTTTTCCCTACAGGTTAAAAACCCTTAATACGTATAGTAAACCTACATACTTATCGTTACTAGTGCTCACATTAAAAATAGCAGCAGCCATTACCTAGCTAATTTTGATGAAAAAAATGTTTGATTTTCTAGGATTTGGTCAGTGACTTTAGAAATAAGAGCATTACTGGATTCCTTTTTAGTTTTTACCTTATTTTTGGTTTCGAAATGAATAAGCAAGTGGAGGACGTTGATGACATTGAAGGAGACGTCACAAGCCATTTGTCCTCAACAATGGATGCCGTTGTGAAAAAGAATATGGCTTCCAAGGGAAAGCAGTACTCGCAAGGAATAGTTAAGTCATTCAATGAATATTACAAGCTTATAACAGAGGAAGCTTGAGTAAGTATGCCCCGGTTTTTATTACCTTGACTTTTAGTCTTTTCAGTGTACATAGTATATTCATTACATATTTATTTATGTATGTTTGCATAGTAATTAAAATGCCTTATAAAATAACATATCGCAGTGTTATACGGATGTAAGCGTAGTTGTCTATTCATTTTATTACTGTGGGGAATGTGGGTATTTATCCTTCAATACATTAGTTGTACTTGCATTTATGCTTCCAACTGACAAACTCCTCGCATGCCGATAATGATCTCCTATTATTCATATTATGCGCAATATCAAATAAGGATTAATACAAAATAAATCTCATTCCCAATTAAATTATAGCTCGTTGATTTCTGCTCATGCAAGCAGTGGAAAGTAACAAATTTAAAAATTAAATAATTATTAAAGTAATCTAGTTTAATTTACTGTCATATGAGATTTAATTAGTCGATGGTCAAGGCTATATAGAGTCAACGTTTTTTCACCTATAAAAATATCATGACATTGAAATGCTTAACCGTTTTCAACGAGTGATAAGTACGTTATATTTATGTATTTCTATTGGCAAAAAAGAAACGCAAAATTAAATCAAAATAAGTAAATCATTGTAACATACGAATACGACGCATATATACATGATAAAAATTCATCATTTTTCTAATGGTAGAGATAAATAAAATATATAAAATCTTAGGTTTATTTAATTATTATAATGGTAGGTACTTCAAAAATTGGTTTAAAGCACCATTACACAAGGACATTTTTTTAAACCTTTCTAACTTTTTACAAAATTTTTATTTTTATAAAAACATTTCACATAACCCCTATTTTTGAGGCTCAAATTTTAAAACCAATTTTATGAAAAAAATAAAAATTATCAAATTTTCTGAATTTATTTTTAGGAAATAGTCTAAAGATTAAAAAAACTCAAATTTCATCAAAATCGGATGAGAACTGTAGAAGATATAGGGCGGCAAAGTTTTAAAAAGTTTTCAAACAGCCCTTTTTGGACATTCTAAATTAGTTAAAATACTTGTGCCATTTCGATTGTGGAAGCACAGTTTTTTCAAAATAAATCCTAACTATTTTGACCTCTGATTTAATTTCTACTACTTGGAAAACACTAGTTGTTTGATGATTCTCACAAACCATGGCGGTCAACGGAAGATACACAATATTTAAAAAAAAATATTTTAAGCACAGTTATTTTATCGCTACCACCGTAATCGTTTCACAGTACACCGGCTGAAAAACAGGCACATTTATACATAGATAATTTTCATACATTCTAGTCATAAACGTTGAGTAATCAGTGATCAGCACAATGCTGATGTCAATAAGTGAGTGAGTCTTCTATAGGCTACTCTTGTTTAAAGATACTGTCAGCTGTCAAGTTCATACTTCAATTAAAGTTCGGCTCATTAAGTTCAACAATTTAGTGGCAATTAGTTGATTCAAGCTTAATGGCTAAGGATAATTCAATGCCATTAAATAATTTACCCAATATTAGTACAGGATCTGGAGAAACTTGTATGAGGTCTTGCAGAAAAATCTAGTATACATTAACATTTTCAATTAAATTATACCAGGTTAGTGGCATCTTAAATAATCAAGAATTAGTCACGAACGTATCACCTATCGAGGGAATATTCATATGCTGATATTGGCCAACACCAGCATCATAGGGCTTAAGCACGCATTCTGAAATTTAGCAACAGTGTCCTCTCTCCATACATCTCAAGAAAAATGGTAATAATAATAATATAAATCCTCTGTACTCTGTACACGCTTAGAAAAGATCGTAACAAGAATCTTGTACGATGGGGCTGACAGGTTTAGCAGTAAATTTTAAAATATTTGAGAGCGGGGAAATGGTTAGTCACGTGTAACAGCGCTGTTGTTACGAAACCCAACAACAAATCTGCTGAAATCTACAGTAAGCCTTATGCATATATGTCACTGTATATGTATGCTAAACTAGTGGTTCATTACTAAATGTGTTGCGTCAGTCCACTGGTTAAGGCTGCAAGGTACCTATGGCGAAGGTTGAGGATTCGAACGCAAGTTATGGTGTTATTTTTTAACTAATAAAATCATTCAACAGAATTAGCTGTTGGGTGATCTAACAGTTATTTCGGTAAGCCTATATAATGGGATTATCTGTAAATCTCTAAATGAAATTCCTGTTGACCGCGGTTAACAGCTATTACTGTGGATGTCGGAGTAATAAACAGTGAAATCAGTTACGAATTAAAAGTAAAGTAGTAAATTCACACATATTTTTCTAAGCGTGTACTGCTCTGTGCTGTGGCACAATTTAATTAACCTCCATATCCAATGCTTTCAGCCGCAGTACATATTCTCGTATGCTGCGGCTGCGGTTTGCAGTATAATGGTAGTTTAGTAGCACGTAGTTTATAATGATAGTTGGCTATATGAAGATGCCATCAACAGTAAATATAACACAAAAATCAAAAATGCATTGGTGTGTACGACTATGACGAAGTTGGGGAAGCTATGGGGAAGCGTGGGATATTAGTATAGGGAAGATCGGTCATTGAGATTGTTCAAGCATGCTTGAAAAAGAATCAATACAATTTTGAAGTTTCAAGGACACCCCTCTTGAAATGTTCTGTAGGATGCTCTGATAGAAGATTTAGAATTAAAATTGTATTTCATCTTCTGGAGCCGCGCAGTAAGCAACTTCATTTTACATCAGCTAAACTCCTGCTCACGACTCAGAAATTCCAGAATAAATATTATATACAACACTTTAAAATTTAAGCGCACATTATTAGTTACACGGCACAACATGAGTTCCACTCCCTCTTCATCAGAGTCAACATGGATTGAGCAGGAAAAACTGGTTGAAATTTTAAAGAAGAACGGAATAAACAATGAGATTCGGGACATTGACATCGTTTTGCCAAGCATGCAAGGAGACCACTTTGCAAGCACATGTGCAAGTATTACGGTTTCCTTCAAAGAAAATATTCGGCCCCTTGAGCTCTTCATCAAGAGACCAGTGCGCAACTCGGATTTCTCTGATTTGATGAAAGAGGCACAGATGTACGAGAAAGAGGCAGAATTCTTCACTGTCCTTCTCCCAGATTTGAAAGCATTTTGCGAAGAGAGAAAAGAGTAAGTTGAATTTAGATGCATTATAGCATCCATAATACTAATAATAGTTTTTTCTACTGCGAATTTTAATTTAGTAGTAATTTAGCATAAAAAAGTATATTACTTTGAATGGCGTGTTTGATTATCATTTAAAGCTACGATGGATTTCTTGATGGGATATTTCCAAAATGCTACTTTGCAAACGACCAGATGATCCTGCTGGAGAATTTAATGAAGGATGACTACGTTACTCTGGACAAAACAGTTTCACAAACTGTTGAGCAAGCGAAGTTAGTTGAAATAAATTATTTCCCAGTTGCATTTTTTGTATGTATTTAAAATTTGAATTAATGGCTTTTAATGTCAGTAAAATAGAAATTAATTCAGATTCGTACGTTTCCTTTTACTAGGGTTGTTCTGGATAGATTCGCAAAATTCCACGCCGCAACTTACGTTTACCTAAAGGAATTGACTGTCGACAAATTTAAGTCAAAGTACTCACTGGCTGACTTTAACTTCTGGGGTCCTGAAGGCGAAAAAATTTGTAGTGTTTGGGTACAGATGACAGTCAATGGAGCAATACAAATTTTGGAGGTAAAAATAGAGTCAATAGAATGAAAACGATATTTGAAGGTTAAACTACATTGAGCACAGACTTCTATAATAATAAAGGAGCGTGGTTGTCTGTCACACATCAAATCACTGTATAAATTATGTCATTCAGTATCAGCATTCTGCTATTGTGTTAAAATACAGGCCACTCCAACTGATGGATCAGAAAAGGCTTTGGAGTATCTTAAACAGTATGAAACTGGTGCATTTTTGAAATGTTCTGAGCAATATGATATCAACAGCCCTTCTTGTGGAATTACTCTTAACCACGGTGATATTTGGAGCTGTAACTTGATGTTTAAATTGGACCCAGCGACGACAGTGCCAAAGGATTGTGTTGTTATTGATTTACAAGTAAGAACGATCATCCCTAAAATATTTGCCTAAATTGTATTGCGGTGTGAATATTACGGGGTTCACACCGTTCAAAATTGACTTAAAGTACAAGGCTGGTTAAGCGAGATAAGCGCCAAAATTAGAGCCAGCTTACCTTCACTCAAATTGTAAGTTAGGCGTGTACGATTTCTACTTCTTAAAATATACTGTAATTTTTGTTTCAGACGGTTCATTTGGGATCTCCCGCTTTAGACCTACAGCTATACTTCTTCATGTCTTTGGAGACCGGCGTTTGTTATCCGAATTTGAAAGAGTTACTCCAATTTTATTATGAGCTATTCAAGTCGAATGTTGAAAAGCTGGGAGCGAAGCTCGACTTTTCCCTACAGGTTTAACCATTAATTAATACGTATAGTAAAACTATATATTGTTAGTCATTACCCGGCTAATTTTGATAAAAATAATGTTCGGTTTTCTAGGATTTGGTCAACGACTTTAGAAAAAAGAGCATTACTGGATACTTTCTTAGTTTTTACCTTATTTTTGGTTTCGAAATGAATAAGCAAGTGGAGGATGTTGATGACATTGAAGGAGACGTCGCAAGCCATTTGTCCTCAACAATGGATGCCGTTGTGAAAAAGAATATGGCTTCCAAGGGAAAACAGTACTCGCAAGAAATAGTTAAAGCATTCAATGAATATTACAAGTTTATAACAGAGGAAGATTGAGTGTGCCTCGGTTTTATCTTTTAACTTGACTTTTAGTTTTTCCAGTGTACATTACAGTATATTCATTATACATTTCTTGATGTAGGTACTTATACTTATATGCTTTCAAATTCTAATATCCTTGCATTTGGCATGCGGAAAACGATCGTCTCCTATTCATAAGCGCAACATGAATTAATTATTAATAAAAAATAAGTACATATTGCGGAAGTACATTGTAATAAACACACAACACATGCGCATGATAAAAATTCATCATTTTTCTAATGGTAGAGATAAATAATATATTTGAAATCTTGGGTTCATTTAATTATCATGGTACTTTAAAAATTTGTTTAAAGCGTCATTACACAAGGGAATTTTTTTAATGCTCTCGGGATTAAGATTACATTATTATACTTAAATGATCATTAAATCTACTCTAACTCACTGACAAGGGAATGAAGCAACATGCAACATCCAGCATATGTCACAGAGACTCATTGCAAAACATCGGGCTACTTTTCAATAGCACATATCCAAAGTAACTCGATTGCATTTTGCGTTGTATGGCCACAGTGGCCCGCCGAAGTTTAAAAAAATTTAAATTTTAAAACTTTGCCACCCTATAACGTTTACAGTTCTCATAGGATATTGATAGAGTTTTTCTAGTCATTAGGCTATATTCGAAAAAGTAATTTTTGAATTTTTGACATTTCTAAAACTTTCATTTATTTTTCAAAACTAAATGCAAGAAACCTATATTTTTGAGGTGCAATTTTAAAAACCAGTTTTTGGATTGACCAGTCTGCGGGATATGCTGATACTGTGTAATCTCTTAATAAGTGATTACTGTGCCTTAAGTATATTATTGAAGTTGTTTGAATCATATCATTTGTTCACTATTTGAAGTAACCATGGGTTGGAATAACGCTTGTGTTAACATCAAATCCACTTGTATAAGAATCCAACTTTAGAACTGCAGTATAAATAACTATTGGTAATTTTACTTACAAGGGAATGACGCGACATGACCGACCTAGAATTTGGAAAGATTTATTTAAAAAAATCAGGTTACTTTGAAATAGTACAGATCTAAAGTAACTCAATTGCATTTTGCGTCGTCGAATATGGCGCGGCAATTTTTTTAAAAATTCAAATTTTAAAGCTTTGCCGCTCTGTAGCTTCTACAGTTTTTAACTGATTTTGATTAATTTTTTTTTTGTTTTCTGATTCTGAAGCCGCTATCTAAAAAGTAATTTCAGGATTTTTGAAATTTGAAATTTTAATTTTTCTGGAAAAATTGGTTAAAAAACCGGGTATCAAAAATATGGGTTTCTTAGATTTTATCCAAAAAAATAAAAACTTGGTATTTCAAAAATCCTGAAATCACTTTTTAGATAGCCGCTTCGGAATCAGAAAACACTAAATTTCATCAAAGTCGGTTAAGAACTGTTGAAGCTACAGGCGGCAAAGATTTAAAATTTGAATTTTTTTAAACTTTGCCGCGCCATTCTTTGCAAACGACGCAAAATGCACTGGAGTTACTTGTATCTCTACTATTTGAAAGTGGCCTGATTTTTTAAAATAAGTCTTTCCCAATTCTGGGTCAGTCATGTCTCGTAATTCCCTTGTTAGTATTTTTCCATGACATTGACAGTTATTCTTCCCTCCTTCTCGGCTGTACTTTAATTATTTGTATTTACGAAATTTAATTAAGCATTGTTTTTCTTCGTAATGAAATTATCCCGCTTTACTGTGTTGTGAACTTACTCGACTGAACCTTTATGTATACGAGTGTCGTGTAGTTAGTTCTCAAAGAAGAGTCTGAAAATTGAAATTGAACTGAAAGCAGAGTAATGCTCTGGCCAATCTCTACTGTAAGCTTTAACTTTATAGTTTTACATGAAGTAATTTTCTCTTCGCATTTTTTTTTAAAATTCATCTGGGTAACTTTCAGTGTAAATGATAAATAAATCAACTATTTCGGGTTTGTTAAAAGGGAAATATTGAAGTTTGTTTTTGAATCTGCGTTGGATTTATTTATTGAGCGAATTGAATTAATACTTAAACTCTCGAACTTTTTCATTCTGCATTAATTTAATAACATTTACGGTTCGAGTCATCCAGTACTTTGTACTCTATATCTTCGTCTTCCACCAAAACCCTTGTCCTATTTCACTTGTGCAAGCACAGTTTTTTCTCACATTCAAAATAAATCCTAACGCTTTTGACCTCTGTTTTAATTTCTTCTACTTGAGAAGTACTATATTTGAAATTTTTTGATAATTCTCACAATCCATGCCTGTCAGCGGAAGATTATACAATATTTTATACAAATATTTTACACACGCTACCACCGTAATCGTTACATTGTACACGGGCTTGCGTTGTAGTCATAAACGTTGAGTCAGCACACTGTTAAATTAAAGTGAGCCTTCTAGGCTACTCTTGATTAAAAATACTGTCAGCTGTCAAGTTCATACTTCAATTAAAGTTCGGCTCATTAATTTCAACACTTCACTGACAATTAATTGATTCAAGCTAAATGGCTAAGGACAATTCAATGTCATTAAATAATTTTCCAAAAAATAATACAGGATTTGGAGAAACTTTTATGAGGTCTTGTCGGAAAATATAGTGTGCATTAACATTTTCAATAAAATTATACCAAGTTAGTGGCATCTTGAATAATCAAGAATTAGTAAGGAACCTATCCAGAGAATACGCATATGTGCTAATATTGGCCAACACCAGCAGCATAGTACTAAGGCACGCATTCTGAAACTTAGCAACAGTGTCATCTCTCTCCATACATCTCATGATACACGGTAATAATAATAATTATTATACTAAATCCACTGTACTCTGTACTGCTCTGTGCTGTGGCAAAATTTAATTAATCTCCATATACAATGCTTTCAGCCGCAGTACATATTCTCGCATGCAGCGGCTGCGGTTGACAAAGTAATGGTAGTGTAGTAGCACGCAGTACATAATGATAGTTGATTATATGAGGATACCATCAAAAGTAATTATAAAACAAAAATGCATTGGTATGTGCAACTATGATGAAGGTAGGGAAGCTTTAACTCATGGGATAATAGTATAGGGAAGAGCGGTAATTGAGATTGTTAGTTGAAAGAGAATAAGAGGATCAGTATAATTTTGAAGTTTCAAGGACGCCCCTCTTGAAATGTTCTGTAGGATGGTCTGATAAAAGGATTGAATATTGAATTAAAAGACTTCATCTTCTGGAGCCGTGCAGATAGCAACTTCATTTCGCATCGGGAAAACTCCTGCTCACGACGACTCAGAATTTCCACAATAAATAAATACAACACTTTATTAAAAAATCAAACATTATTAGTACGGCACAACATGAGTCCCACTTCCACTTCATTAGAGTCAACATGGATTCCGCGGGAAAAAATGGCTGAAATTTTAAAGAATAACGGGACAAACAATGAGATTCGGGACATTGACATCGTTTTTCCAAACATGCAAGGGGACCACTTTACAAGTGCATGTGCATGTATAACGGTTTCCTTCAAAGAAGATATTCCGCCCCTTGAGCTCTTCATGAAGAGACCAGTGCGAAACTCGGAATTCACTGATTTGTTGAAAGAGTCACAGATGTACGAGAAAGAGGCAGAATTCTTCAATGTCCTTGTCCCTGATTTGAAAGCTTTTTGTGAAGAGGGAAAGGAGTAAGTTGGATTTAAATGTATTAACTTAAATTATATATGTGTAATTTATTACTTTTTTAACTAATTTTATTTTCGTAACATTTTTACTAATTTTTTAATTTTATAAAAAAATATTTTAAATTGAATGACGTACTTTCTTGATTATCTTTTAAAGCTACGATGGATTCCTTGATGGGATATTTCCAAAATGCTACTTTGCAAACGACCAGATGATTCTACTGGAGAATTTAGTGAAGGATGACTACGTTATCCTGGAAAAAACAGTTTCACAAACTGTTGAGCAAGCAAAGTTAGTTGCAATTTATTTCCCAGTTAGATTTTTTGCATGCATTCAAAATTTGAATTAATGGTTTTAAATAAAATATACTTTAATTCATTTTTGTACGTTTGCGTTTACTAGGGTTGTTCTGGACAGAATTGCAAAATTCCACGCCGCAACTTACGTTTACCTCAAGGAATTGACTGTCGAAAAATTTAAGTCAAAGTACTCATTGACTGACTTTAATTTCTGGTCTCCTCAAGCCGAGAAATTTAGTGGTGTTTGGGTACAGATGATACTCAACGGAGCAAGAAAAATTTTGGAGGTATAAATGTCGTTCTCAATCACGCCACGCTTCAAATCAATGTATAAATTATGTCATTCAGTATAAGCATTCTGCTATTGTGTTAAAATACAGACCACTCCAACCGATGGATCAGAAAAAGCTTTGGAGTTCCTGAAACAGTATGAAACTGGTGCATTTCTTAAATGTTGCGAGCAATATGATGTCAACGGTAACAGCCATTCGTGTGGAATTGTTCTTAATCACGGAGATATTTGGAGTTGCAACTTGATGTTTAAATTCGATCCAGCGACGACAGTGCCACAGGATTGTGTTGTTATTGATTTACAAGTAAAAACAACCCTCTCAAAACTATTTATAACAATTTGTATTGCGGTGGGAAGGGTAATGTTACCAGGTTAATTGTTGCCGGAAGTAGGACTTTATCTAGCATGGTATGGGAATAAACAGTAATTGTCACCCCATGCAAAATGCTAAAATTTGAAAAATCAATCGAAATTTCAATTCTAGAGAGATAAGACCCACAATTAGAGCCTGCTTACTTACCTTCACTCTATTCCTAAGTTAGGGTCATAAGATTTCTACTTCTTAAAATATATATAATATTGTGATTTTTGTTTCAGACGATTCATTTGGGATCTCCCGCTTTAGACCTACAGTATTATTTCTTCATTTCTTTGGAGACCGGTATTTGTTATCAGAATTTGAAAGAGTTACTTAAATTTTATTATGAGCTATTAAAGTCAAATGTTGAAAAGCTGGGAGCGAAGCTTGAATTTTCCCTACAGGTTAAACCCTTAATTAATACGTATTGTAAAACTACATATCGTTAGTGCTCACACATTAAAAATAGCAGTAGTAAAAATAACATTCCCAGCAAATTTTGATAAAAATAATGTTTGGTTTTCTAGGACTTGGTCAACGACTTTAGAAAAAAGAGCATTACTGGATTCTTTTTTAGTTTTTATCTTATTTTTGGTTTCGAAATGAATAAGGAATTGGAGGACGTTGATGACATTGAAGGAGACGTCCCAAACCATTTGTCTTCAGCAATGGATGCCTTTGTGACAAAGAATATGGCTTCCAAGGGAAAACAGTATTCGCAAGAAATAGTTAAAGCATTCAATGAATATTACAAGCTTATAGCAGAGGAAGATTGAGTGTGCCCCGGTTTTTACCTTTTAACTGGACTTTTAATGTTTTTAGTGTGCATAGTATGTATATTTATTATACATATATTTCTTTGTTTGATTACCGCAGTAATTTATGCTTCTAAATTCTAATCTCCTCGCATGCGGATAACGACCGCCCACTATTCATAATAATATCAAGTAATTATTATTAAAAAATAAATCTCATTCTCAATTAAATTTTAGCTCCTTTATTTTTCCTCATGCAAGCAGTGGAACGTAACAAAAAATGAAATAATGATTAAAGTAATCTGATTTAATTTACTGTCATGTAAGAGGTAATTAGTCGAAGGTCAAGACTATATAGAAAAACCAATTTATGACCCGAAGTATAAGGCCACTTAAAAAAAAATACAAATTTTGATTTTTTTAATATCCTGAAATTAATTTCTAGAAATAGTTGACTAAGGATTAGAAAAACACAAATATTATCAAAATCGGATGCAAACGGTAAAAATTATAAGGCGGCAAAGTTTCAAAATTAAAATTATTTTACACTTTGGCGGGTCCCTGTGATCAAACAAAGCAAAATGCACACGAGTTAGTCGAGTTACTTATTTATTTTGATCTGTGCTATTAAAAAGTAGCCTGATTTTTTTAATTAGGTCTCTTTGAAACCTGGGTGTATCATTTCGCGTCATGCCCTTGTAAGTTATTTTTAAAAAATGCATTTGGCTCTCTATTTGGCTAAAATCTTGATATTAGGGGTTTAGCGAAACAAATGTCATTGCAAGAAAATGAAAAGCAAAATAAATGTAAAAAATAGCATAACATTTAAATGTAGTGAGCCAGTGTTGAGCATATGTACTTACTACATTAAATTATCTTCCCTTCCAACAGCTAATTAATTAATCAAAGTAGTAATAATATTAGCAATAACGATATTATTATGTAGCTTTACTCAAGATACTGCTGTTCCTTGTAATTCAAATCAGCCCTCTAACCCTGTTAACCTCTGGACCTCCTGAAGTGTCTGTCGAAAAGAACTAATAAATAAAATTAATGTGGGGACATAAATCATAAAAATTGGACCTAGGGTTTAGTGCTTCTGTGGGTTACACAATGGAATTCTTTTTTTACATCAAGATCAAATGAAGTCTCCAATCTTTCAATAGTCGCTGACGTC
Organism: Dicyrtomina minuta; assembly: GCA_949802685.1. Classification (NCBI taxonomy): domain Eukaryota; kingdom Metazoa; phylum Arthropoda; class Collembola; order Symphypleona; family Dicyrtomidae; genus Dicyrtomina; species Dicyrtomina minuta. The sequence goes on from OX461810.1 coordinate 14,964,678, forward strand.
GACAAAATTATTTAACACTTTTAGCATTAACATTGGCATGCAATCTTTTAAAACATTTTTTAGTAGTTTGAAAGGAAAAAATTCTTCTAAATTACCTTTTCGTTTACGAGTCTAAACAAAATCACAAGTAAAGGAGACTGCTATATCTCATTTTAAAGAGAATTTTAGAAAAAAATGATTAAACAGTAATCTCGAAAGGCTGAAAAACTAAACTAAAATAATGAATAAACTCAACAGATTGTGGAAAGACAACTTCTTTAAAAATTCTATATTACTAATTCAGTTATTTCATCGGTTAAATTATTAACTTTAAATTGTTGTAAACTAAATACCAGGGTTCGGTTTAACCACCTGGACAAAGTGTTTTGCCATGGCCAACCGGGAAAAACCATGTTATAACATGGCAAAAGGTGTATTAACATGGTAAAACATGGCAAAACTACAAAATTAGTCATACTTAGACTAAAGCCAATATATTTCGCTATATTTCTAGCATTTATTTATTTCTCAATATTTAAAATAATTTCGTTGTAAATATAAAATAATGTAACTGTAAAAAAACAAAAACTAATTTAAAAAACAATATTATAACAGTATAGGACGTAATATAAATAATTATGTTTCAAAATTTGGCAAGTTTTAAAGTAAAATGTCTAAATTTGAACTAAATTAAATTTCAGTGACGTCAAAAATTTTGTATTTAACCTACTAAAATTGTAATTAAAACTCCCTTTAGTGATAGTGATTACCGTACAGCACCAAAACAAATATTCGTCCTTAGTAAGTATAAATATTTCAACAATTCTATAGTATTAGGTACACATTTTGCTAAAATTGAAATCTTGTAGGTAGTACAAGAACTAAACTAATTTATTTTTTAGCGCGGGCATCAGACTCGTAAATTCGATTTCGAAGTGTACGGTAGCAAAATGACATTTTAATAAGTCGCTCATGTTTGATACGGTTTCTGGAATCGGTTTGGATATAAGCAAAAGTTGAAAACATTCTTTCTGCAGATGCATTACTACTAGCAACTAAACGGTAAAGTTGCAATAGGAGATCTGCAAATCCCTTAGGTAGAGTATTAATAATAATAATAATAATAATTTTATTCATTGAGTCGATTTGGCGTCAGCCCATACAACATTGTTAGGTTTTTACAAAGTGGTTATTTACAATTTGATCAAAGATCAAATGATCCTTGGTAATATTAGGTAGAGTATTAAGCTCTTTGATGTTCGACCACCATTTAATGGGGTTGTAAATGCTCATAATCCGAGTGTCAAGCCAAAGTTTGAACAACATATTTTATATTTTGATCCTGATTTTGGAAACTGTCTACCGTAACCGTAACAACATACTGCGCTGATTTAGATAGTAGGTTTTTTCACAAAAATCTGTCTTATCAGATGCTTGCTTTTATGCTCACGTAGTTTCCAAATTTAAAAAAAAACTGTTTTCACTAGTTGCGAGTTTTACCACCTTGCCGGTTTTAACACCTGGCAATTTCCTTACCTGTATTAACATGTTAATACAGTGGTTTAACCATGGTTTTGTCCAAGGGTGTTAATACCACCTCCGAACCCTGCTAAATACCTATATCTAAATCTAAATACCTATTTCTTAGCATGTGAGCTTGAAACGCTAAAAGCCAATAAGAGCAGAGCAACCACCGCAAGAAGCCAAATAAAAGAGTATGCCCGTCTTAATATTCATTGTTTATCTGTTTTTAATATAATCTGTAAATGGTAAACTATAAAGACACTTAGAAACGTATAATAACTTTTCTTGGGACATTTAAAATCATATCAATAAAATGCGGGCGACGCAAAGATGAAAACTGTGAACCACTCGTTAAATAAATTCATGAATACACAAGGCACTTTTAGATAGCAAAGTTTCCATTCATAGAATTGTATGTACAGTGAGTATTAGGAATACAATTTATTATACTTTAAATACGGATTCCATTTCGGGCATTCTTTATCAACCCAATCGCAATCCTATGTCTAATCACTTTTTTAAACAGCCCCTTTTTGACAATCAACATTAGTTAATGTACTTTATGTCAATTGAGCAAGCATATGATTTTTTCACAATCAAAATAAATCCTAACGCTTTTGACATGTTTTAATTTCTTCTACTTGAAAAACACTACATACAATTGTTTGATAATTTTCACAAACCATGCCGGTCAGCGGAAAAATATACAATATTTGATACAAATATTATGAACACGATTATTTTATCGCTACCACCGTAATCGTTAAGTGCACGGCACACAGGCTGACAAACACACGGCATTCGCATTGGTATTTATATAAAAACAATTATAAATATTTTCATGCGATGTAGTATTAAAAGTTGAGTGATCAGTGATCAGCATAATGCAATGTCAAGTAAGTGAGTATTCTAGGCTACTGTTGTTTAAAGATACTGTCAGCTGTCAAGTTCATACTTTAATTAAAGTTCGGCTCATTAAGTTCAACACTGGCAATTAATTGATTAAAGCTAAATAGCTAAGGAACAGTGTCATCTCTCTCCATACATCTCTTGAAACATGGTAATAATAATAATAAACCCACTGTACTGCTATATATGTGCTGTGGCGCAATTTAATTAATATCCACATACAAAATATTCTCGTATGTTGCGGCTGCGGTTGGCAGTTTATTTTAGTAGTTTAGTAGTACGTAATGATAATGATAGTTGAATATAATATGAAGATGCTATCAAAAATAAATATAGAACAAAAGTAGATTAGGTATACTTACAACGCGGTGGGACAATATTGTATAAGGAAAAGAGCGGTCATTGAGATTGTCGAAAGAGAACCAGTATAATTTTGAAGTTATCAAGGACGCCACTCTTGAAACGTTCTGTAGGATGGTCTAATAGAAGGATTTGACTTAGTATTAAAATTTGTCTTCATCGTCTGGAGCCGAGCAGTTAGCAACTTCATTTCACTTCGGGCAAACTCCTGCTTACGACGACTCAGAATTTCCAGAATAAATAAATACAACACTTTATTAAAAAATCAAAAATTATTAGTACGGCACAACATGAGTTCCGCTTCCACTTCGTCGGAGCCAACATGGATTCCGCGGGAAAAACTGGCTGAAATTTTAAAGAAGAACGGGATAAATAATGAGATTCTGGACATTGACATCGTTTTGCCACACATGCAAGGGGACCACTTTGCAAGCACATGTGCAAGTATAACGGTTTCCTTCAAAGAAGATATTCCGCCCCTTGAGCTCTTCATCAAGAGACCAGTCCGAAACTCGGATTTCGCTGATTTGTTGAAAGAGTCACAGATGTACGAGAAAGAGGCAGAATTCTTCACTGTCCTTCTCCCAGATTTGAAAGCGTTTTGCGAAGAGAGAAAGGAGTAAGTTGGGTTTAGATGTACTAACTTAAGTGTAATTTATTACTTTAACTAATTTTATTATCATAACATTTATCGATTTATTAGTAGTATTCATTGAACGAATATAAATACCAAGTTTGCAACTATAATTATTATTGTTAAATACGTTTCATATTTAATCAGTGTGATTTTAAAAAAAATTAAATCTTTGAATTAAATGCCGCTTTCTCTAAGCCACAGTTGTATGGGTATATCAGTATACCCAAAAGAAAAATATTGGGCAACAATAAAGAGGTTCCGTTTTGCCTGTGACTTAACTTTTTACTCAAAGTGAAAGTAAAAAGAGGAGGTGCAACCGTTCCCGCCAGAGAAAGGAGTGATTTTTGTGAGTCAGAGTTACTCAAAAATCAAAATTTGAGTAACGCTCTGACTCAACTATTAAGCAGCACTGCGCATGACCGTAAGTGCTTGAAGTGCTTGACACATTCTTGCCGCCTTTTGGGAGTCACAGAGTTAAGTAAAATTGGAACGGAACCTCCACCTTTTTACTTGACTCATGAGTCAGTGATTTTGAGTACATGAGTAAAAAAATAAGTCAGACCTCGAAAACGGAACTTGGCTAATAAAATAAATTATTTAAACTCTGAATGACGTATTTTCTTGATTATCATTTAAAGCTACGATGGATTTCTTGATGGGATATTTCCAAAATGCTACTTTGCAGACGACAAGATGATACTACTGGAGAATTTAGTGAAGGACGACTACGCTATCCTGGACAAAACAGTTTCACAAACTGTTGAGCAAGCAAAGTTAGTTGAAATAAATTATTTCCCAGTTACATTTTTAGCATTCATGTATTTAAATGTATTTGAATTAATGGCTTTTAATACAATAGACTTAAACTCATTTTCGTACGTTTGCTTTTACTAGGGTTGTTCTGGATAGATTTGCAAAATTCCACGCCGCAACTTACGTTTACCTCAAGGAATTGACCGTCGAAAAATTTAAGTCAAAGTACTCATTGGCTGACTTCAACTTCTGGGGTCCTGAAGGCGAAAAAATTAATGGTGTTTGGGTACAGATGATACTCAATGGAGCAATAAAAATCTTGGAGGTAAAAATAGAGTCAATAGAATGGAAACGATAGTAAAAGTAAAATAAAACTACATGCGCACAGACTTCTATAATACGGAACGTCGTTCTCAATCACGCTTCAAATCAATTGAAGCGTGATTGACTGATATATTTCAATGTATAAATTATGTCATTCAGACATTCAGTATCAGTATTCTGTTATTGTGTTAAAATACAGACCACTCCAACTGATGGATCAGAAAAAGCACTGGAGTTCCTTAAGCAGTATGAAAATGGTACATTTCTTAAATGTTGCGAGCAATATGATGTCAACAGCCCTTCTTGTGGCATTGCTCTTAATCACGGAGATATTTGGAGTTGCAACCTGATGTTTAAATTTGATTCAACGACGACAGTGCCACAGGACTGTGTTATTATTGATTTACAAGTAAACACAATCTTTTTTCTGACATATTTATAATAAGAAATATTGCGGTGTGAAGGTTATTGTTACGGGGTAAATAAATGCAGCCGGAAGTAGGACTTTATCTAGCATATGGCATGGGAATAAACAGTAATAATTATTGTCACACTGCAAAATGCTCAAAATTGAAAAATCAGTCGAAATTTCAGTTTTATGAGCGATTTCTACTTCGTAAAATATACTGTGATTTTTGTTTTAGACGATTCATTTGGGATCTCCCGCTTTAGACCTACAGTATTATTTCTTCATTTCTTTGGAGACCGGCGTTTGTTATCCGAATTTGAAAGAGTTACTCAAGTTTTATTATGAGCTATTCAAGTCGAATGTTGAAAAGCTGGGAGCGAAGCTCGACTTTTCCCTACAGGTTAAACCTTTAATTAATACGTATAGTAAAACTACATATCGCTAGCCATTACCCAGCGAATTTTGATAAAAATAATGATTGGTTTTCTAGGATTTGGTCAACGACTTTAGAAAAAAGAGCATTACTGGATTCTTTTTTGGTTTTTACCTTATTTTTGGTTTTGAAATGAATAAGCAAGTGGAGGATGTTGATGACATTGAAGGAGACGTCGCAAGCCATTTGTCCTCAACAATGGATGCCGTTGTGAAAAAGAACATGGCTTCCAAGGGAAAACAGTATTCGCAAGAAATAGTTAAAGCATTCAATGAATATCACAAGTTTATAACAGAGGAAGATTGAGTGTGCCTTGGTTTTTATTTTTATTGCTTAACTTGACTTTTAGTGTTTTTAATGTACATAGTATATTATCTTTAAATATAATCTGAACGTGGAGAATTTTTTTCAAAAAGCTCTGAATTAAGATTAAATTATAATTAAATAATCATTAAATGTACTCTAAATTAGCAAACTAGTCTAAATTCTAGATAAATCGTATTGTTAATAGTTGAACTAACCTTCCATTTCCAATGTTTTCTTTGATCACCGATTAATTTGGTTGGGTAACGAGCAACCTTAGCGCAAATTGTATTTATATTTAATTGCCAAATATTTACAGAAGTTATTATTACGGGCCTATCTTTAAATATAACGAAATTGAAAATCAAAAATTCCAAAAATGAACAATACGAAGTTATTAAAACAAATGCGCTTGGCCCACTATTTGATTAAAATCCAAATATTAGAGCTTTAGCCGAAACAAATATCATTGTAAGAAAATGAAAAGTAAATTTAAAAAATAGTATAACATTTAAATGTAGTGAACCAGTACAGAAGAACTTCAAAAGACCAAAAACGCCTAGGATCATTCTCATCGATCCTAGCCACCCGAGCTGTGCCATTGGTTGAGCATATGTACATACTACATAAATGTGGCGACATAAATCATAAAACAATATTCGCTATTGGGTTGAATTTAGGTATAGAAAATGATGAGGTCACTGAAGTCAAAAACAGCAGACGGATCGTACCCAGAGTTATTTTTTTCGTATTCACCATAATCTGATAAAAACAGAAATTCGTTAATACTTTATTCCCAGCTCATTATAGACTGAAACGAAAAGTCCAACACACAATTAGCATGTATTTAGTCTTAAATTGTATCCGTTCGGTTACCTTGTGCAGGGTCAGAAGTTGTTGACAAAAGATCCAACTAGTGCCGTCGAAATTCTGCCACAGAATCCACTGAATGGGGGCTTTGCGGAGGTTTACTGTGGGTATCTACGGCATTCTGCAGTTCTGCAGGAATAGAAGGTAGTGTAGATTGGTTTACCTTCAGCGATGATAATTCATTTCCTGTTTCTGACACCTTTGAAGCTATCTTGTCAAAGCTTTCAACAACTGAGTTATTATTCTTTCTTTCATGTCTGGTTTGGAAGAAACCGCCATTGAATATGACTTTGTTCTTAGATGAGGTTTTTACTGCTTCTGTGGGTGGCATAATGGAATCACTTTTTAAATCAAGATCAAATGAAATTTCCAGTCTTTCAATAATAACTGAACATGGCTTGGTCATAAATTCCTTCGGGTTCACAACATTTTCAGTGGTAGTTGCATGTGATGCATGTGATGCACGTGATGAACGTTTTTTCGAACGTCCCCGATTTCCCTTCGCCTTGGGCTTTCTTTTGCCAACCTTCTGGGGAATTTCGTCACCAAAGTCAGATCCTGCTTGAGAGTAATTAGATTCATTATATTTGGACATTTTGAATTTTCTTTGCTGTACATTGTTGGATGAAGTATTTTCATCTTGATCTTGAATATTGTACTTCCGCTTGTTACTATTCAAAATACCAGCAGGACTGTCGAGGCCACTAGCTGGACTACTAATTTTTGGTAAAGAGAGTCCTAGAATTTGTTGGCTTCTACGAGCAGGGGATCCCCCCTCTGAATTTCCATAACGTACTGGAGAGTTTATTCTAAGACAAGCTTTAAGCCTACTTTGTGTTGGCTTTCCTTTGCTGCTTTGTCCTGACGATTTCGTAACCTCTAAAGATGGTGATGATAACCCTACGTTCCCTAAAACTGATGTCTTCTCAGTATTTCCAGTGTCCGGGATTATTTCCGCAGGAGTAGTATTTACTGAGTTGAAATCTACTGACGCCCCCAAACCCCGCTCAAGAGTCATTAGAAGTTCTGAAGAATTTTTAGTCTTAAAGATAGCCTCATCGACAGTATTTTTGGTTTCGGTAATTGGAGTGTTAGTTTTATTTCCTTCATTGTTGAAAGTCACTGGTAAGGTTTTTTCTGCTTCTCCATCCACAGGGGTTTCAAAAGCCACTGCATTCAAAGGTGGAGGTGGCGAAGCATTGGCATTTATTGGCAGATGTATTGCAGAACTTCCCCCAATACCATAATGTCCTATTGCATAATTAGAGCTCCCTGCAGGGAGTATTCTATTACCAAAAAAAATTCATGACATACTACAATTACGATGCATTCAAATCACTAACGTTACTATCAAACTATCAACACACTTTCGTTTGTGGCTAATAAAATACATGTTAAGTAATGATTCACTAATAACTTACATAATAGGCTCCGGCAAGGACGTAAACCATGTCCCAGGGTTCAAAACTGACAAATTGTGTCCTTCGTAGTAAAGTCCAATTTCAATTTGTATTATTACCTATATATATACACACATACCATTCAATACACACACATATATATAGTACATAACTAATGTGCGCAGTACAATGCACACACACACACACACGAACCAACACGCTGAGACAGGATTATTCCTTCAGCATTACAAATAATATTCCAAATATTATTTGTCACCGTCAGTGATTTTAAAGCTTCACTTTAAAATCACCCATCCTATCTTTAACATTGTGACAACTTCTCACATTTAACTCCACACAAACGGAGAGGAGGAGAGTTTTATTACTCTGACCTCAATAAACCATACACTCAACACAATCCACACACACACAAGTACACACAAGTACATACTATATAATTCTTTAACATTTCATTCACTGTACCATTGATCTCAACCAACACCAAATACTAGCCTCAGTGCATTGAAGTGAAATAAAGAATCAGAGACGATAATAGCATGGGAGGAGAAACATCATAATTATTTCTCGCATACTTTCCATCATTTATTTTCGGGTTTCATTCTACCACTCCGTGGTTAATGAACATTCTCTCACACATTTTGGAATTTCATATTTATATGGAATTACACGTATTCAGCACTCGCTTTACCCTGTCAATGTAAAGCCCATCCGCTACAACTACCGTCAAACCCGGATTCGGACCACAACAACAAACTCAATCTCCAAACTGGATTGAAATTACGGATTCTACACCATAAGTCCTGGCCAGGCACTTAAATCCGTACATCAACCAAGGAAATTTTGAGAACTAAAGCTCCGCTTTTTTCTTTAAAAATTATCCTATCCGGACAATCCTCACACAAAAGCAAACAAATAGAGGAAACATAATTGTAACTATCTCTCCGAGATTTTACATTTTTATTTTACAAACCGGATTTACAAAAGGGCACACAATAACCCTGTAATTGTCATAACTTCCTCTCCGAGGATTTATTAGCACAATTTACAATTTAATAAGGGCACACAATAACCCTGTAATTGTCGTAACTTCCTCTCCGAGGATTTACTAGCACAATTTCAAAAATCAAAAGGGCACACAATAACCCTGTAATTGTCGTAACTTCCTCTCCGAGGATTTACAAGTACAATCTATAATATAAACGGGCAACAATACCCATATGTCACCGTACTATCTCTCCGAGATTTACGAAGGACATTTTTTATTTTTTGCAGCACTCACAGGGGACACACCTCAACACTACAATTAATAACTTTCTCTCCGAGAATTTATTAAGGAGGGCACCATACTTTCAACTACCCGTACTATCTCTCCGAGATTCACGAAGCACCTTCATTCTCACAAGGGACACACCTCAACAATACAATTAATAACTTTCTCTCCGAGAATTTATTAAGGAGGGCCCCATAATTTCAACTACCCGTACTATCTCTCCGAGATTTACGGAGGACATTCATTCTCACAAGGGGACATACCCCGACATTACAATTAATAATTTTCTCTCCGAGATATTATTACAAACAAAATTACAATTGGACAACAACCAACAAAGACACGAATAACGTTCTCTCCGAGAAGTTATTACCCGTGTTCTCACAAGGGACCAGCCCCAACAATATACAGAGATTTATCCTTCGGATAATTGCTGCAACCACATCCACAACTCACAAGGGAACAACCCCGGACTACAATACAATCACCTTCAACCAGGATTTCTACCACTACAACTCACAAGGGACACACCCCAACATGGCAGAATTCACAAAAAATCTGGAAATTGAACGTCTTGAAGGCATCCTTCAAACAATGAGAGTTCTACAGACACAACTACAAGATTGCCAAAGCCAACTTCATCCTCTAATGGCAAGTCACAAGGCAAATTCACAATCACAAAATGATGACTGGAATCGCATTACAAAGGAACTAATAGCAGTCCACAACAATATAACCAAACAATGCCCTCACATAGGACTCGCTACACCTGTCATCCCCTCAACTGAACAAAATTCAGATGTCATACAGTCACAAGAGACGGCTGATCACCGTCCTCTCGACAATACAAACCAAGTGGACAACCAAACCCACGCTAATGACAATACAACAGTAAGTAGTTCTTCAGCTGAAAATGATGATATAACCGTTTTTGTCGAACCTGGAAAACTCAACCCTGTACCAGTACAACAAACTGAAGACCCCAATGGTAACAATGCCAACCAAGGCCACTCACCTTCTGATCTCTCTCCTGATAGGGACACGCCCCATGATGAAGGCGTAGGTTATTTAAACTCAGATGGCATCAATACAATCCACTCTGTCGATCCTCAAGAGGACGATAAGGGCATCAGCGACCAAGCTGGACACAACACTCCCGACTTTCCTCTGGATCCGTGCGCGGATCAAAATAAAGGAGCGAAAATAACAAAGGCAGTGAATCAAAAGCATGCTAACAAACCAAGCCCACAAGTGGAAATTCACAATCAAAAGTCAACAAATCCTGAAATTCTCCCCTCGGAAAAAGCAACAATCGAGACTACCACAAACAATACAAAGCTCGAGACAGAGGCGCGGCCAACCGAAACCGTACAAACCGAAACCGTAAAGACCACGCCCACAAAACCCGCTACAAGGGTCCACAAGTCGACAACCCCAAAAGGCAAACTAACCTTCATGAAATTATCTGGCGACACTAGCAAAGAAGCCTTTCGGCAGCAAGTAGAGGATAATTTGAAAACCTTGGGCAGAGAAAAAGGCAAACGCGCATATTTTCGACTGGCTCCGGAAAAGCCCACTGACGGCCTGGATGCAATTCAACAGTTGGAAAACCGCATCAAAATGTATGAAAATCTCCAAACCCTAACCAAGGAAAGCCCTGGCTATGAAGTCAAAATGATGGCCGGAAACCAAATAGTCCCCACAAAAGGACTAGACGAGATTTTACAGATCGCAAAGGACACACTCACAATGTACAAAAATGATCCTTCAAAAATCCCACAACTAATGGAAAAAATAAGCTACGTCGCCCAGTTGGAGACACTCTCCCCGGCACAAGAGGAAGATATCCCGGTCCTTACAATGAACATAGAAGGCAATGAACCGGAAGATACCCTCAAACTAAAAGACATGACGACTCAACAGCTAATTGATACGCACATAACTCAAACTGTCCTAGCCTATGAATACGGACATGACACACTCAAAGCTGACCAAGTCTATGATTTCCATATGTCTCAAGAAATTTATCGTGAAGAATTAATAGCCTCAAGGCTCGAACGAGACAGACAATCCTCATGGGAAAAGATATCAAAGGGAACAACAAAACGACCCACTCCCCGGACAGGAGTTCACCTGAAAGGGTACCATATTACCCTAGTGGAACACTTGACCCCCCGGGAACAACACAAACTACTCAAAAGACAGAATGTCTACTATGATCCAGACTCTCGGCACTTCACACTAATACCCGTCAACAAGGTGGAAATTGAATATGCCTTAACCCCTGAGGCCCGCCGAGCACAACTCAAACATATTTTTGCTACATCTCCAGCGCTCCATGCATCTTCAGTGGAGGCTAGACGACAGAAGGAATACGACAAAAATCCTCTCGGCAAATACATTATGGACAAAATACAAGCAGATTCCATTGCAAACACAACCCCCGAATCGCTTTGCGCACAATGCGGCAACAAAGGCCACCTCATATGGAACTGCGTCTACACTACTAGATCCTCTAAAGCAAAACGGACACAATATGTAGACCAACAACAACACAAAATACAACAATGGATCGCAGAATATAAATTCGAACAGGCACAACAAGCTGAAGCTGACGAAGAAGCACATGCGGATACCGTCTCGGAGACACGCCATCAAAGTAATCTACCGACTGACACTGAGGATCCGTATGACAAAGACGCCCTACAACCTCCAGAAACAAGGAGGGGCGACAGCGATGACGAAGGCCTCATAGACCCTCTCACGCTCTGCGAAATCTGTCCAAAATATGATTTCGTACCAAATGCGTGTCCAGGACCTGATGTCCTTACTCCCGATTATTTTCGCGGAAGAGAATCGCCACGCATTCGAAGCATAGATCATCTCCCATTTCATCCTCTACCAGAACCAGTACTGGAATATGAATTAAGAGAGATGACTACAAGCTCTACACTAAAGGCAATGATGCACTGGGAAGACTACAAACTCACCAGTGACAACATACCGTGCTCACTATGCACCGGCCTCGGTCATGTTGCTCGACGATGCCCTGACCGTGCAGACGCCACCACGTCTGAAACTAAACAAGTTGCCTGTGAAGACAAAGGTCGCCTACAACGCCAAGCGAATCATTACAATCAACAAAAAGCGACCCTGAAAGCACTTGAAACCTACAAACTGGCCCAAGCAGTCAAACAAAACAGCTTTCATGATTACAAAAAATCCAAAAGAATACTATACAAGCTTCAACATAGCCATTCAGGCTCAACGTGTGACCTCTGCAATGAAATAGGCCATGCTACAATTTTCTGTGACAATCTCCCGTTCACTACAAAAACCAATCTAAGAAAATTCCAAGAGATCACGGAGCAACTGACATCCCAATGGGAACGCGAATTTTACAAAGACCGTGAGTCACAACTACCTGAACCAACGACCGAAGAACCCCCGGCAGAATTTCAAGCCCGGGCATTTATGGTCAGGAGGGATACAACCAACCCCTCACACAAAACAAAAAGACAAAAAATGGATGACCACAACGGACACAACCCAGAGACAACCAACTCTATTGTCATTCAACTTTCTGATTTATCGGACTCAGACACCGAACCTTCGACTCAAGCAGCCGACCAAGAAGTCGAATCAATTCCAAGCAAGATGGTAGCCAAAGTCAAAACCCCAGCTATTCATCCATCAATAAATCCAGCATACTATGATTTCTATCGCCTCAGTGAAGAATATCATAGAAAAGATGAATTTGATAATGCTACACACCAGGCTCACATGGCTGTGTTCATACCAAATGTAAACTATATCCGGTCTACCACACAGGAACCGGATACTGATCATTTTCATCCTGTCACCAAAGACACACCTTCCTCCTTGCCCAATGACTGGAGGATAGAACCGATCAAACACTCAGAACCATATGCGTACAAAGCAGTCAGAGACAACTTTATCTGGCCCTGCGACACTGGCGCTAATATTCATTTATGCGGTCGCAAGGAATGGTTTTCCTCATACAAACCTTTTTCAACAGGACCAAGAGCAATTCGGATAGCAGACAACTCCCTCATTTTTGCACAAGGCTACGGCTCAGTAGTCGTTTCTGCTTTCAATGGAAACCGATGGGATCCTTTTGAACTACAGGATGTCTGGTATCTCAAAAATGCCGCAAATCTTTTTTCCGTCACAAAAATGGTCAACGAAGGGAACATTATATATGAAGGTAACAAAGAGAAGATTGAATTTTTCCGCCTTAACCCTGACACCTTGGAAAAAACCCTGCTACTCAAAGGCATGACAACCATCGAGCCCGGCGGCTCTGGACAATTAGTTATGCTGTTCAAGCCTATCAAACAATTACCCATAGCCATGATGACCCGTGGCTTATCATTGGGACGTGTCCAGAGATGGCATGAAAAACTTGGACACATCAACTATCGATACCTGCAGAATACCCTGCGCACAGGTGCAGCTACACTCGGAACTGGAAACGTTCTTGAAGAAGTTCGGGATTGTATCATATGCAACCGCAGCAAGGCCACAAGGAAGCCCTTCCATAGCCAAACTTCTCAGGACACTTATGAAACCGGAGAGTGTATCCACGCTGACCTGGTACATGCAAAATTTCCCTCAATCAAGAGAAATCGCTATTTCCTACTACTGAAGGACGACCACTCTGACTATAGGAGAGTCTCCTTTCACTCAGACAAGGAAGCGACAACTATTCTCCCTGTCATCCAAGAATTCTGTGCTTGGATAGAAACTAACAGTGGAAAAAAAGTCAAATATTTCAAATCTGATGGCGGCGGAGAGTTCAAGAATGCTATTCTTCAACAATGGTGCAAGACCAGTGGCATTCGCTTTCTTATTACCCCTCCGCACTGTCCTCAATCAAATGGCAAACTGGAACGAGACGTTCGTACAATCCGTGAAACCGCAGTCTCACTCCTACTCGAAGCCAATCTACAAGCTAGATTCTGGGAAGATGCTGTCGACACTGCTGTCTACCTTCACAATCGAGTATGCCATGGCAACCAAAAAACAACCCCATTCACTATGATGTGTAAGAAACCAACAATACTCTCTAATCTACACATCTTCGGCTGCCCTGCCTCCGCCAAACTAGTTAATCAACGTAACTGGTGGGAAGGCAAGACAAGAGAAGGCCTCTTTGTCGGCTACAAAGAGCATAGCCTGGAAGTCAGACTCTATGATCCCAAGACCAAGTCACATTTTTGGTCCCGCCATGTGGATTTCTTTGACTCCAGAATACCGGTACAACCCCCGCCAGCACACTTATTCAGAGATGACCAGTTCTTTGATGCCCATACTTATGGTGGAGACCGGATTGAAGACCTTCGTCTATACGTCACTAATCAAAGGAATAATGCTGGGGACTTAATTACTCCTCAGAGCACTCTACCTACAGATGAGTCATCACCGCCCTGTTTGACCAATCCAGTCAACATACCAACCGTTATTCTAATCACAACTACTACACCACCGACCGGAAATGAATTGGTACCCTTTCAACAAACTCAACAAACTCAAAGATCACCACAAACGGCACATCCTATATTGCAACCTATGGGAACTCGATCCTCTATCACACAAGGGACACCTCAAACCAATTCTACACCAGTGGCCCCTAAAGTATCTAACACTCCAGTTTCAACTCGGGACCACCGGACACCAAAACGAACAATACCTCAGCCCATTATCATCAAAACAGGCACTCCTACTGCGGACTCACCCGCTAGACACAACGTCACCCTGGTTCAAGAACGACTTCGCCAGGAGGGAAACTCAACCAACAATACTTCCTTATTTGAATACTCAGATAATGATGATGACGAAGAAGCTGAGACCACTTTGGACAGAACCACGGACTCAACTACTCCAGGTTCCACTCGCACTACTCTTACGCCTCCAGACGTCAGTACCCTTTGGGCTCCAAACCAAGAAGCAACCCCAGAGGACGACAACCCAGACGTTCCTATTACACAAGGTGATGTAGTCATGAGTGAAGATCCACCGATCCCCGACAATGATCGGCTTCATTCATGACTCTCCCCCATCTGAACAGGACCATGTCCCCATGGTCGCGAGAAGAGAACTGAGGGCAAGCGTGGTTGACATTTGACCCGAACGACGACAACTTGAGATGAGAATGGTGGCACAGTGTGCTTAACCTAGGTAGCAACACCAAAGATAGTTGGAATGGAGGGGAAAAGGGCCGGACAGGGGAAGGGAAAAGGCCGGACAGGGGTGGGATTTGAAGAATGGGGAGGGGGAAGGGACGGTGTGCCATTTCTTAATCTATGTGAGTGCTTGACCATCCTTAATTGTTGCCTTGAGTCCGATGCTGCCGAAATTTGCTTGTAAACTTCAGTTTTCAAATTGGAGATGTAGAAGAGGGAAGTCGGAAGTTGAGCAGTAACAGAAGGTTTTCTGATGGATTACTGTTGGTGTCTTGGTGTGTTGAGGTTTTGGGGGGGGGCAATGTGGACGTCGATAGAGCGCTCGCTTGGCAGAGAGAGGCCGGCTTC
Organism: Dicyrtomina minuta; assembly: GCA_949802685.1. Classification (NCBI taxonomy): domain Eukaryota; kingdom Metazoa; phylum Arthropoda; class Collembola; order Symphypleona; family Dicyrtomidae; genus Dicyrtomina; species Dicyrtomina minuta. Next base: position 14,980,424 of record OX461810.1, read on the forward strand.
CTCGTCGCGTAACTGCCACCTTGAATTTTCGTCCAACTGGAAATGTCCTGGGCCAACAAACGAGAAATAGCCTCAGCCGCGATAGCTCGCTAAAATCTTCTTTAGAAGGGCCAGAGTTGCAGTTCACAGATTGGTGAATCTTCGTTAAGGAACACCGAAAAACAGGGACTCGAACCCGAGTACCTTGTTAGAATTCGAAATTGACTCCGAAGAGTCACAACACGCGCCGGACGTAATACTAAATTACCAAACAAATTCACTGATTTTATTATGTCTGCACAAGCAATTCTCCAAGAACCAGTCAAGGCCCTACTCGCAAATACTCTCTATGAACGCCTTGATGATCAAAATCGGACTCACAAAAGACCAGTCTTAATCCCACAAAATTACAATCAAGCCATGAAGACCCCTGACCGCCACTACTGGAGGGAAGCTATGGACTCTGAATACAACTCTCTACTTGCCAATGAGACCTGGACTCTCGTCAAGAAACCAGAGAATCGACAAATCATACCTTCTATGTGGATTTATGGACACAAAATGGCCGAAGACCGATTCAAAGCACGACTAGTTGCTCGTGGAAACTTTCAAAAACCTGGCGTGGATTACAAACAAACCTTTGCACCGACCCCCAGATATGAAGTTTTCAGACTCCTGCTCGCTGACGCAGGTTTCAACAACAAATACATTCGCCAATTTGATGTAAAAACTGCCTTTCTATACGCTGAACTAGAAGAAGAGGTTTACATGCACCAGCCCCAAGGATACAATCAAGGATCTGACCTGGTGTGTCTTCTCAAAAAATCCCTCTACGGACTGTGTCAAAGTCCCTGCAACTTCTACAAAAAAGTCAAACAATTCATAGGCCCCATCGGCTATAGGCAGAGCGACTATGAAAAATGCCTTTACATTAAATGCTACAAAGACAAACAAGGCAAAGACCACAAGTCTTACATTTGCTGGTACGTAGACGACAGTTTAGCTACGTCCACACATCAAAAAGACCTGGATGACCTCACTCAGGCCCTCAAGGACCGTTTCAAAATTACAGAGACCCATGCAATTACCCATTTTCTTGGCATGGATCTGAAGCGGACCGCTGACTACATACAAATTAGTCAACACACTAAGATTGAAGAACTCGAAATCAAATTCAACCTCAAAGGCTGCAAAACAGAAAAAACCCCGATGCACAAAGACTTCAACGGTGAACGAGAAGGTGAATGGACAAAACGAGACGACCTTCTCTACCAAAGCCTAGTTGGATCCTTACTCTTCATATCGAGAATATCCAGACCAGATATCTCTCACCCAGTACAAAAACTGACACAATACTTTGCTAAGTGGGATGCAGGCCATTATGAAGCAGCTCTCCGTGTGGCTCGCTACCTCATCTCAACCAAGGACCAATGTCTCCGCTACTATCGGAACGACCATGGAAAATTCAACCTTAGCATGGAAGTCCAATCAGATGCTAACTTTGCAATGGGTGCCCCAAGAGCCCGTAGCATCATGGGTGGTTGCGTTCTCTTGAATGGGACTGCTTGGATTTGGACTAGCAAGCAAGAAAACCTTGTTGCTCACTCAACTACAATTGCGGAAGTTTATGGAATCAACAATATGGCCAAGACAGCTATCTGGTCACATAATCTTCTTGCTGACATGGGATTACGTGAATGGACTGACACCATATATCAGTTCACAGACTCAGAATCCGGCTGGAAACTAATTTATAGCCTTGACAATCACCACGACCGTACTAAACACGTTGACACCAGAATCTTCTGGGTCAAAGATCTCATTGAAACAAATCAGCTCGTCATTCAGCACCGCCGAACTGAAGACTTAGCCGCTGACATATTTACAAAACCCCTGACTGGACCCAGGATGAGGAAACTTATGTTCTTACTTGGGATGACGACCATGAATCAGGAGGGAAAAATCCATCAGGCTCAGCTTGCACAAACCTATGCTGCAATGCCAACTAAAAGACCCTATGGATACCACAATGCCAATCAATAATGCTCAAGCTAGATATGCTAACTATACTGAAGTTGATGTCAAACCATCACATATCTATCAACCGGTGGGAAAGATTCGAAAATTTCGATCTTCCACTCCCCACATGCATCACCCATATGCACACACTGACCATCATACTACTGCTAGCCCATTAGCGAGAGTCCTCACCTGCCTAATATTTGCCGCTTCAATCTGCGTTGGCAGCACCTACCGGATGGACGAAACATCCCCTGTACTTTGGACCCCTACAAATCTCAGTGTAAGCATTGGATACAATGAACTCAACATCCAGATCGAGATTATACCTCCTTGCAGTCTTCTCGTCTATGATGTCACTGACGAAGATGATGAGGCCCAGATGAACGAACTACACACTCGATGTCTCCAAGACTATGATCAACTTTTTATTCAGCCTCTACACACCATCTGTCCGTCTACTAGAGTCAACAAGGCACCCAAAACCCCAGTTGACCTCTACTCTCAATACCTTTACACACCTGATGACATAATTCGCAACAAAATGACACAAACCTTTATGTCTGTACAAACAAGCCCTGGTATTGACATGGCCTTCTACGCCATGACAACTTACAATCTAATCACCAACTATGAGCCAACCATGGATATTCGATTCAGAGAACGGACCTCCGTTGTCAACAAAGTTACCAAAAATGGACAACTGTTCATGCCTAAAATGCAACAGCTTCAAAAGGAACTTCTTCCTGTGCATGACTCAGAAACAACCATCCTACCACTACCAACACTTGGTCTTGACATCACTGCCGTTATCAACCACAAATGGAACTACACTGATGTTCTACATTCAATAAATCAATCATGGACTCATGGACAAAGCACTGGAAAATTCTTTGATTACTTCCATCTGGAACTACCACATCAAATTTTTCCCCGCGAACAAGCGATCTTTAATTATTGCACTTCTGACAAGGACTTGGATACTATCTATCTACAATTCACGATTCCGGTTATCAATCCACACTTGGTACTACTTGCCGCGGATCCTTTCAGACTTAGATGGGAGACAAATTCAACCGAACAATGCAATATCAAATACACTGGCCCGCTGCATGCAATTTTGGACTCTACCAAAAAATGTGTTTATCATACACGTATGGACACTCTGCACGGACACAATCTGATTTCTCTTCAACATCTTCCCTGCCAACCACAATCGGAATTTTATACCAACCGACTGGCCTATCAGTATGCTACATGTCATAACCGTACTGATGATGTTGACTCAACTCTTCTACAAGTGAAAATTCACAAAGGGAAATTCTATGTCTACTGCGCCACCCTCAACATTACAATGGACAACAATCAAACTCGGCCCTGCCCGGATTTAGTCTTTACCTTACCGTTGAGAGCAGCCTTCACCATTGGCCACCAACATTTCAACAATCAGACCATTTCATATGATGCCACAGAGGACCTACCAACAACCCTTAAATCTGTACAATGGATTCTGGAGACTCCGCCTACTATGGACTCCACCCTAGAAGCAATCTCAAGACCGACCTGGATTCCTATCAAATGGATAGCCCTTACAATTGGATCGTTCTTCCTCTGCATCTATGCTTTACTTGGATGGATCATTTTTCGCAGTTGGACCGTCTACTTACCTGCCAACCAGGAGGATGTGTACTTACCCAATGATCCTGCAAACCAACCCATTCCACAACCCGAACCAACGGACCATCTCCCGCTCACAATACAGCCTAATAATCACCTACCGACTGACTATATGGAGATTTAACAATTACAACACAAACCTTTCAAACAAACCAACAATTACAACTTAAAATTTTTGCGGAGGGGCGTCTTTACCATTAAAGGCGCCCCCCCCCCCCCCCGAGGAGGGTATTATTACCTATATATATACACACATACCATTCAATACACACACATATATATAGTACATAACTAATGTGCGCAGTACAATGCACACACACACACACACGAACCAACACGCTGAGACAGGATTATTCCTTCAGCATTACAAATAATATTCCAAATATTATTTGTCACCGTCAGTGATTTTAAAGCTTCACTTTAAAATCACCCATCCTATCTTTAACATTGTGACAACTTCTCACATTTAACTCCACACAAACGGAGAGGAGGAGAGTTTTATTACTCTGACCTCAATAAACCATACACTCAACACAATCCACACACACACAAGTACACACAAGTACATACTATATAATTCTTTAACATTTCATTCACTGTACCATTGATCTCAACCAACACCAAATACTAGCCTCAGTGCATTGAAGTGAAATAAAGAATCAGAGACGATAATAGCATGGGAGGAGAAACATCATAATTATTTCTCGCATACTTTCCATCATTTATTTTCGGGTTTCATTCTACCACTCCGTGGTTAATGAACATTCTCTCACACATTTTGGAATTTCATATTTATATGGAATTACAATTTGGATTCCGAGCACCTCTTTGAGATTCTTAATGAAGTCCCCAATCGTTTCGTTAATGTCGACCTGAATCCAGAGGTGGGGATCACCATTCAATATTGCACATGGTACCAAAGGGTCGACCATAAATCTAACTAGCGTCCACTGAAAAGTGGAAACAGAGGCTACAGACAGGTTGTTATTTTCCATGGCAAACTGTAAAGACAAAATTATTTTGAATTAGTAAAAGCTTTAATCAGACAAAATGCATTTACCGTATATTCTATACTAGCTCTAATCGCGTTTTGGCGTACCTACCTATACTAATTCAATCAAACGGGCACTACCTAGGTATACCTCTCTTTTAGTTAAGTCAGACCCACGCACTACATAATTGAATTTAAGTCACTAGTATCCCTAAACTACTAATAAAACATGTAACCCATTTGTGATGGCAGCCTTTTTAATGTTGAAAGAGGAAAACATGATATTTTGTTGTCTTTTTGAAAATAAATAAATTAGCTAACTGTAACGTATTATAACTACACACCTAGATATGTTTGAGCACCCGTATACTATTTTAAACCCTCGTTCTATTTAATTTTAGAGCTTTCAGACCCTCGTAATATTGCAAACCTGCGAGTCGTATCTCAGACAGACAACGCACATTATTTGGTTAAAGAACACATAAACAAACGGTAGGCTAGCTGTATTTATGGAGTCAAATTAATGCTTACCTACTATTTAAAAACTACTTGACGCAGTACACTAATTAATTAACTCATAAAAAATTCAGCGCCCGTAGTACTTCATGCCTTTATTTTAATGTAAAAAATCTTTAAAAAATCAATACTATAGTTGATAGTAGTAACAAGTAAACAGTATTTAATCAGCTGATATATTAATTACGAACTGCGAACGATTGCTTACCCACCTAAGTATGGCCTATTGTATTGTATTTGAAGGAGATCCAGTAACATGAAGCTACTGGAATGCCGCTCAGGCCACTGATAGGCCCATTGCAGAACGATAGATACAATACAATACAATGGCCTAACGGAACTTTGAATGGCAGTAGGCAGCATTACACCATGCACACCCAGCCCAGGTGCCAAAAATTCAGAAATGACATATAAAATGTATAACTTTGAACTTACTTTCTCGAGAACAAAGATGGTGTTCTGCAATGGAAATCAGAACAATATTGTATGCAACTGACACATAATAAAGTACACTCAAACTCCAGAAACGTACAGAACGTAAAATTTGCGTGTTTATGCCACGGTTGATGGTATATAATAACAACAAATACATCACAATTTATATCATTAATAAATTATTACCTGTTGCTGGTTACATCAACGACCAACGATTGAGATGAAAATCTCAACAACTGAAAAACTACTTGTCTGCCTGTCGCAACTCGCAACTAATAGAAAACTGTCATCAATTGTTGTAATCAAAAACTATCACTGAATACGGCGCCTCCACGATAAAACCGATATTCGAAAAATCACTGTATTTGTAACAATGTAATTATCTTTTAGTGGTAGTAATTGCTTTGAAATTTGGAAAATGACAACTTTCCCCAACGGCCACCGCCTCTCGAAAATGGTAAAACTGTAAAAGGATGGCATAGGCCAATAGGCAGGCGGAGAAGCGGGAAGTGAAGATGGCTGGAAACCTAGAGGACGGTAAGTCGTAAAAGTCTTGTCAGAGTCAAAGTCCAAAGTGTCAAAGTCCTGCCCGATATGCATAATAAATTACTGTAGGTAATTAGTAGTTTTAAAGAAGTCGTTCACATAATATGTTAGGAAGGTGGATGAGCGGCATTGAGAGGTGCGTCTTAATCAGAAGTCAGAAGCCTGATTGGTAAAGCCTAACGGTAATTGGCAGGGTGGGGAAGTGCACAATATCATGACAGTGTTTTCGCTAACGTAATTTGTGAATGCCGCCTAACGAGAAGGCCAAAGGTTGAGGAGGCAAGCATTCGGAGTGACTGGCAAAAAGCATTGAAAATTGAATCAAGTGAGCCTCACACAAAGAACAGAGATCTGAATAGAGAATAGTCAACTTGGGCTAAATATTTTGCCGACTGCTTTTGCATTAGGCAAATGGGATTTGGGGGAGGGGCCTTCTCACTATTCACTGAACGGTGATTGGGACTTTGTCGGTACTCCTCGGTACTTATTGGCTTTTAAAAAATAACACGGACAGAGGGGCCTTAATCGAGCTGACTGTTCTCTATTCAGATCTCTGTTCTCTGAGCCTCACACAGATAGCCGCTGCGCTACCGCCGCAAACTCCCTTATAAGGCTCCGGCTGCATTATCCACCAATCCACACGGTGTCCTTCCAAACACGTTCATATTTAATCACAATAATCACTGAGGATATAATAATAATCATTATGACTATTCTGATTTATAATCGAAGTTTTAAAATTTGAAAAATTGACCCGACAAATTCTGCCAAATCTTAAATTCATATTTCGACCCGACACTCACTCAGTCACGAGTAAACTTATTGTGAATGTCAAAATGCGAGAAAGTAGGAAAGATCCATTAATTAATTAATTAATTATTAATTAATCCACCCATTAATTGTTCTCACCCACAGCATCCAAATTGCACCTGGTGGGCGTATAGAGTCTAATAATAATTATTTTTAAAAAAAACTTTATTTAACGTCCGATTATCAGCAAATGCTCTTACAGACAGAATAATAATTATTACTATTTTCAAGTTACTTGCCAAGAATTTAATAGTTTATTTTTTAAAAAATCACTAAGGAACATAAAATAAAATAAGCGTAAAATAGGCTCCGCCCAAAGTACCTAGTCCCCTTACGATTGCAGTGCTGGGCCCTTTAAACAAAACTTTAAAGGCTAGGGAGCCAACCAAAAGGGACTTATATGATTTCATTCTTAAATACAAAAATTAGTTAATGATGTTGGGAGGTGCTTATTTACTAGATGCTGCTTAGTGGTTTTGTCTTGGGCGAGCATGGCTAATTTTGGCCGATGTTCGAGTTGTGGCCGGCTGATTAAATTCGTATTAGTTGAAAATTTATGAACATTGAAAATCAAAGTTGCAGAATTAGTAGATGGAAAACCGAACTTCTAAAACAAAAATGCAATCATGTTAGTATACGTCGACTCATACCGAATATACAGCCGGTGGCCACAATTACGACACCGGCCACAATTAGGCACTCTGTCCCTACTTCCCTACCTATTTTTGTTGGAAAATTCTCCCTAAAACGTTTTGTATTCGCCAACTGTCAAAAAAGAAAATACCGGATTTTTCTGTTTTGAAGAACACCTTATTGGTTGACAGACATGAATGAAGTATAAGTTTTAAACTATGTATAATAAAACTTACAAATAGAATTAATTTTTTAAACTCTGCAAACGAACTCCCTTTCGCAACTCTTAAAAGTTCCTTTAATTTTTAGGTGTGAGGTGTCCTTAATTTTTAATGATAATAAATAATAACTTGCATTGAAAGAAAAAATTTGCTGAAACAGTTGTTACCAATATACCAACCAAATTCACATGAACGGCTTAACGATATCTCATATCTCAAAACCACTAACTAGTGTTTTGGGGGATCACAGTCAGGTTAGTAATAGTTTTTAGAAGTAGGGTAGGTCCGGGTATCTGTGGTAGTCCGGTAACTGTGGTAGTGGGAAACCATAAAGCAACGAACGATAGCTGCATTCCGAAGTTTATTTCAGTTCACTCAACTACTCATGGAGTACGTTCTGGCTGATGTTCCCCGCGATAGTCGAAAACTTGTAGGAGAAAAAAATTACAAAACTTACTGTGTCATTTTAACTAGTGAGGAAAGTTTATTTTCATTTGCTTCAAGTCCCTGTAATTACTGATCAAAACACATTCTCACCGAAACTGATGGCGGGGAGATAGTTGGAGTTAGTCGGCATAAGTTAATCACAATTAAGATGAAATGTTAATTTAACCCTTAATTCGGTGGATTTTAGAAAAATATTTAGTCATTTCAAAGTAGTGTTCTAAATGTGGTAATGTCAGGGCTTTTAACTGTGGTAATGTAAAAACCATGCAAAACTCATTGGAAATTTTGTGAAAATGAAGCAAGTGTGTTTCAAAAGTATAAGTAATAATATTTCAGTTCTTTTTCATTTGTTTAGCATGCCGTAAATTATAACAATGGGAAAAAAGAAGAAAGGTGACATAAGCAAGCCATACACCAACGTAGACCTTAACAATGCCATTTCTTCTGTTCAAAGTAGATCATTAATAACACTCATTTAATAAATTAGTATGTATCTCGTTAGTAGTTTTAGTAAACACACCGATTATTTTATTCATTAAATGTGATTTATAGAACCTAGTGTGATAAAACCTGTTCTGGCTTAATATACGTTATTTACATGTTAATTGACTTTTAACTTATGTTTTTTGGACTGAAATTGCAATAAGTGGTGGGTGCGCATAAAGTTACCAAACTAATAACTATAGTGTGCCCAGTCACTTAATAATGTCATAAATAGCTTAATAATGTTTATTTACGTTATTTTCGTAACGTAAAATGTGTCAATTTTAGCGAAAATGAGACTACCACAGTTAGAACCCTACATACCACATTTACCGGACCTAGCAAATTTCCCACTCCACCGAGGTCGTATAGTTTGAACACCTGTAGTTTAAACAAGCAGCGGTAGAATTTGATAAGAATTGGGTAAAGTATTCAGTATAGTATGTGTGTCAAGTGTATAGTGCTATTGCTTTCAAAATTCTATTTACAGTGGAACCTCTCTATAGTAGTTGTTCAAGGGGTAGGGCTAGGTCTACTACTATACGTGGGTCACTACTATAGGCTATAGTAGTGATTTGACTACTATAGGCTATAGTAGTTATTTGGCTACTATAGGCTATAGTGGTCAAATAACTACTTTAGCATGTAGTAGTTACCTGACCACAATAACAATTAGTAATTTGACAACTATGAACTACACTAAATCATTTAAAAACAAGAGACGATAGCGATGCACAATAATGATTATTATAATTAATTGTACACTGAATTTAATCGTTTCTAGCTTTTTCACTTCATTAACTAATTCTTGTGACCATCTATGGTCAACAATCAACATTATTTTACATATTTAATCATCAACATATTTATGAAACAGATTAAAAACAATTAAAAACAACCGCACACAACGAATGCGACTTCAGTAAACAATATTAAATTGCCGTCTATACCATTCTAAATCAAGGGTTTATTAAAAACTGTCTTTTTACAAAAAAACATTATTTTAAATGTTTTTTTTCTTTTTTTTTGTGGCTTTAATAAGTCTAAATTGGTTTTAATTTTCCACTATTCGCACGTTGAGTATAATAAATGAGTAAATAAGGACATATATAATAATATTAAGCTGAATTCAAAAAATTTGAAAAATGTAGAATGTATTTTTGAATTAATAATTGTTATTAACCCTAAAATGAATATGGAAATATAATCAATTTTGTTATCAGTGGTTGACTCATTGTCGACCACAGAGGTACATTACCTGCATCTACTGTGTAATGCATGTTGGAAAAAGTAAAGCTGACAAGGAAGCGAACAACCGAAGAGGGGTTTAAATTTTATATACAAAACTACTATATACAGGTAAAAGTACATGTTTTGCATGCTGTAGGGTCTTCTTTGGGCGACAATTATAGGTGGGTAACTACTATATAAAAAACTACTATAGCCATTATCGTGCAATGTTAAAGCATAGCACATTTGCCGGGGAACTTAAAAATGACTACTATAGATAGGTCACTACTATAGCCCACGTGCTTATAGAGAGGTTCCACTGTACTTGGTATTACAGATTGATAAACTGAAAGTTTTCCAAAAAGCTACCACAGTTAGAGGACCTTACCCTACCCATGTGCCCAGTGTCTTATAATTTTAAAGTATTTTTATACTTTTAAAAATGAATAAATTAACTGGACTTAAAAAGGGGAATTGTAGGTAAGTCAAACTAATACGATGCAAGTTTGGTTTAATTTTAGTTAAGTAAGGGTCGTATTTATTTTTACGGGCCCATTTACCTACGTGAGTAAGGCAATAATGGTAAGGCACGTGCTGCCGCTGCCCAAATATGATGTCAACGCCATTGAGTTGTGTTTACTTACATATTACTGCCGAAGAAAAACCCATCAACCACGTCAGTTTTTTAACAGAGTTTTAATTATAAGTATACGACAGAAAAACATATGTTTGGGATATTATGAATTGTGAATTGTTTTATAATGGCATAAATATTTAAAAATTACGCACAATAATTAGAAACAATTAATTACACTAAATGATGTTATCCGCAATTATAGCAAAAAGCAATACATTTTCAACAATAATTGACATGAATAGTTTGTGTTTGGTTTCAACCCGATTGGTGAGTTTCTGTCATCGAGCTATGCAGTGTGAACAGACGGAGAACGGGCAGATCAACCGGTTCAATCGCAATAGATTCAGAATTAAAACGAGACTCCAGTTTACTTGGTTTTTCAATGTTATATTTTTATTAGCCATTTTGTGTTTTAAAAAACATTTAATCTAAATCTACCGTAACACTATAAACACGAACAACAGCGTTAATGATTTAGTTAAAATAATTCGCTGAATTTGATCCTTATAATAATAAGTAAAAACTGAAAATGTACTAAAAATGCATTGTTTTTAAGTTTTGAGTGAATTCATTTGTGTATTTTACAACGAAATGAGGGACGCGTCATAGATAGTCTATACATATTAGGAAAAAGACGCATAATACGTAAAACGTAAGCAATTCTTCTGAAATTTTGGGACCCACCCACCCCTAATGTCACCATCTTAAGAACCATTGAGTAAATGGCTATCTTTAAAATGGTATTGAAAAACTGCCACCCACCCTAGTAGCTTACTTAATGTGTCTCTTCCAGTATTGTATCTCACACATTTATATGAGGAGTTATCAATGAATCGATTAAAAAAGTATGTAACTGTTACTCCGGTTGTTTTATTATTAATAATTATCAAGGGCGTAAAACATTTTCTTCGTAACTGCGATCCGAGCGGACGTTTCCAGGGGGGCTGTACATAGCTATGACTATAATTCGGTTTCCAGATGAAGCTACACCAACACCCAATTTCATTGAAGATTTCCAAACAACTTGAGTAAACAAAAATGCGGTGGGGGCAGAACCTAAAGGATGTTGCCAATTGTATCCTGCAATGCCATTGTACCACTGATCCACAGCTCTGCGTATAGCTTCCATGAGTGATATAGAATATGTTCCAAAATATTCAAAAACGTTTTGTCCGTGTGGAATTCCATATTTGGGTTGGAGTACGTAATTTGCATTGGCCACATAGCTGGCATAATTTTGCGCTTCCATTGTGAGCTAAAGGTTAGTACATATAATTTTGTTTTATATTTAGTAACAAAACAAGGACTAAACTAAAACAGTTGAATCAAATCTCCAAGGAAGCGTACATAAATTACGTGATCGGAAAAACAGATTTTGAACCGCTACCCCGTGTTTTTTGGAATACAAGTCATATAGCTTTATCCCGTACCCCCTACTCCTACCCCAAATGTATCACGTAATTTATGCACAATTTATGCCCAAATTGCGCTGAATATTTCAAAAGCTTTGTAACTCATGTCTACAAGTGTAAATATACAAAGAGCACTATTTTTAAATTAGTTTGCTTTGATACCTGATAATCTATGCTTAATGGCGGCACGCTATGTTTTGACCTATACAAGTTATGTCGTTCCAGTCCAAACCAGGCCAAATCTGGAATTAATAAAAATATCACGGTTATTCTACACAATTTAAAGTTGCTGTAGCAGGATCCGTTCTAATGGTGATTAAACCCAAACAAATGGAGACCAGTAGCAGTACCGTTCAAAAACTACTGCCTTTAAAAATATAATGAAAATTTCATTAATAGTTAATATATATCTTGTAGCCTTACAAGCAAACCACTTACTATGATGTCTTGGGATCTGGAAAAGCATAGCCAGAAACGTTTCCTTGGGCCTCAGTAAGAACGAATAGTGTAGTAACTCGAGTGCATTTTGCGCGGTGCTTCAGCAGCAGCCCGCCAAAATTCAAAAAGCTTATTTTTTTAAACTTTGCCGCCCTGTAATTACTACAGTTTGTGTCCGATTTAAATGAAACATGCAGTTTTGTTAATCTCATGATTTTATCTAAAAACATGAAATCTTTAATTTGACTTTTTATTTTTTTTTCAAAAAATACTAATTAGAAATTAGGTCTGAAAAGTAATACACTTTATTAATTTTTCAAAAAAAAACTAAAACATCGAAATTCAAAATTTCGAGAAATCACTTTATAGAAAAAAGTCCGAGCATTACGAAACTGCAAGTTTTATTGAAATCAGACTGAAACTGTAGGATTTACAGCGTGGCCAACTTTAAAAAATTCAGTTTTTTTGAATTTTGGCGGGCTGCTGCTAAAGCACCGCGCAAAATGCACTCGAGTTACTACACTATTCGTTCTTACTGAGGCCCAAGGAAACATTTCTGGCTTTGCTTTTCCAGATCCCGAGACATCATAGTAAGTGGTTTGCTTGTTAGCTCCCTGTGCTTATACTTTCAGCTTTGTTCTTTAAAAATTCTGGATTTGAAAAAGCATGAAAATTTTTATAATTTTTTCAAATATATCACCATTAGGACACAACTTTTCGTATAATTTCAATGCTTTTTTACCTAGTTGATCACCTTACGAGCACGTGGGACCTTTAGAACAGTTTTCGGACTTTTTCCCTACAAATGACCTATATATCTCTTGCCACAAACCGTTTTTAGATACTGAATATCTTTGTGTACATAAAGGATTATCAGACAAGTGTAATGATACTATATGCTCCACTATACGTCGATAAAAAGATAAAATTTTTTGACGTTTTGAAAACATAAACCAGATCACCATTAGGACGGACCCAGCTATATCGGGAAGCTTCCGCTTATTACAGCTTTAAAAAATTATCTCCAAATAATGGTTTCCCTTCTAGTGAATTTTGCTAAAGTGAAGTATAAATTATAGAAACGCTAAAAATGAAAAGGTATTTGCCAAAGTTTAGATGCATAGGTAATGCTGTGGTTGGGGTTGCTGTTGTTGCAGTGACTACGGGGAATGACTTCGGAGACTGGTTAGTCGAAGCTGCAAAAATTCAATACTTTTCTTAAAAACATAAAATTTATATGTATAGAAACAAACGGCGGCACGGCACTTATAATTACCACTGAATTTTACATTCTTCAGAGAGAATCAAATGAGATATTATTATTACCTGTGGTAGGGATTGGGGTGGGGGAAGCGGTTGTTGTCCGTGATGTTGGTGGTGGTGGTGTTGGCGATGGTGATGGCGGTGATGCTGGCGGTGATGTCGGCGGTGATGTTGGCCGTGTAAAAGATTTCTTTTCTATGGTTTCCTTGATCCAACCGACGAAGAAATGTATTTTGGTAAGCAAAATAGTTTCAAAGCAACGAGTTTCGTCATCGATGTCACGATTTCGTCTACTGGAAATAGGAGATCTGGCAAATCCAAGGCTTACAACACCCTGAAAGCGATTTTAAATAAACAGATTATATTCAGCGGACAAAAGCAAAATAATTGTCTAAAATCAAGTTTGACTCTAAAATAAAATGGGCAAAGCTTAAACCTGGATGAACCATCGTTGCAAGCCACGGGGACCATCTTTCAAAAAAGCACCGCTCCCACTGTCGCCATAACATACAGCGGAATCTGTAGGTCAGGAAAATTACTATAGTTAGGGCGAAACCACTGCCATCGCCATGCACATGCCACAAACGTGCATTGTGTGGAACACAATAAAAAGAGACTAATAATAAATAAATATATTTATTGTGAGAGCAAACTGAAACACACAGCACGATTGTCGCACTTAATAAAATCGTAAACTCACCTCTACTGCGAGGAGTAGCACAAATCTGACGGCGTCGATTAAACTTTACCTCGTCATTTTCTACAATGCTATTTATACAATTAACAGAGTTAGTGGTCAAATTTAGGCCATACAGGAGACGGGAGGGTGTGTAAGTTTCAGAATTCGTCACACCAAATCCATTTATCTTAAAACAAACAATCACAAAAATATAAAGCAAAATATGATTTATTAATGCGTCAACGCAATTGCGATAATTCCAAAAATTCTACTTTTTTCCGTATTTACCTGCACAAAACAGTTGCTAGTATCAACACATCGGGATTGAAGCACTGTCGGTAAATTAACTGGTACGACGTACATGCTCATTGAGGCTTTCTTACTTAATTTTAAAAGCGCTAGGTCATTGTAAAAGTGTCCTTGTTTTCCCACATAATTGGGATGCAGGATAATGCTCTGAACCTGAAAAAAATTCACATATCAACAGTATTTATTACTAGTACAACAAATACCATATTTCTTCTAATAGAACGACCCGCATACTATTAAACTCGGAGGTTCACCCCACGCGCTGTAATAGAGACCCGCATTGTATTAGAGACATCTTTTATACATTAAATTGATAGTGGAGACCCACGTTATATTTAATACCAGGCACTTACCCCCTCGTTCTATTAGAAACCCGCGTAGCATTAGAAGATAAACGGTACTAATTTATTATCAAAATTAAAATGTTTTTGATCTTATATTAAACACTATAATATATTGTTATGCACAGTGAGTGAATAACTTAACTGTGATCTGTTGAACATAAGGATATCGATTCATTTGACTTAAAATATCGTCGTAAGAGGCACTGGATGCCGCTAAAACCACAGACAGTTGAGTTTCATCCGTAATCGCATTATCCTCGTTGGCTGTGACACAGTGTGCTGCAGTAAGGACGTAGTCAACCGCAACCAGAGTACCTCCGCAAATGTAATTATTTTCAGTGCCACCTGCGTCATTCCGAAATATTGTAGTCGTCCAAGGAAAGTCTTCCACTGCATCTGGCAGTCCGTTGTATATTAAGGGGACTGCACCACTTTGGGCCACAGCCTCCGGGTCGAAAAATCCGACATCTTGAAAAATCAAAAGTATGGTCCTTAAGTATACTTAACGACTAAACCAAACCCACATCGGTATACTGGTCAATGTATTTTTAAATTATTCATCCCAAAAAAGTAAAAAAAAAATATATATATATATATAATACCTATAACACATCGAAAATTTTCAAAATGAACATCCCATTCACCGTTAGTCTGACATGCAGCTTCTTCGAAAGCTTTTCCGACTCCATCCAGCGAAACGTAGGGCGCCCTACACCTGAACAAAATCACTGTGTTGGTATTAAATTGTTGCGAGCAGAGTATTCTTGACTCTAAGTGGGCTGGTTTTTTTAAGAAACATTCTACGCCGTCACTGTTTGCCTGGTAATAAAGAAAGTCGTTTCTATTTCAACTGTGTAAATTAGCCCCTAAAAGATTTCCATTTTCACATTTCACATGACGAAAATTACCAAATTACTATTACCTACACCTACACTATGCAGTACAACTATTTTGAAAATATTGATTAGTTAAAGGACCTTACCGCTGGAATGCCTGGGCATTTTGGCAACGATTTATTCACTAGGCAAATAATAACAATAATCAATGACGCCTCTAAATTGATTGTACACTTGAGATTTTTCAATATTGAATCCATTGCAGTATATAACTGGAACCATTCAAATGAATGTGGTAGTATTTTGTCAGGCGATGGCGATATTCCGTTCCACGTCTTACTATTAGTCTATTTACTTGTTAGTTTGTGCCACAACATTCGTCTCTTATCCTGCTGACTGTTGCTATATCCGTAATTTAATTATCCCACCTATGCTATTAACGTATTTTTATGTATAATAGCTATGAGCAACTTTTGATTATTGTACAACTGAGACGTAGATACTTAAGGGTGACTATACAAATTTTTTCAAGAACGTCAAATATAATAATACATTAAATTTTTTATTCAAGTGCAGAGAATAATATACAGCGTAAATAATATTCCTCCATGAGTGTTCATGACCACTCTTTCAAAGTGTTAAGGAAGGTTATGCAAATAATGTACCTAATTTTTTATTGATAAATGAAAGTGTTTACAAGGAGCTCATTTCAATTTCAACAGGCTATGGGAATACTAATTGATGTGTATTACATATTTATTTATGGGTACATTATTTTCTCTAGGAATTGTTACTCAGCACGAACGTTATTTAGCAAAATGGTAATTAGCACGTTCTTTGTACACACAAATTTATTACACATTCAAAGTCAGTTTGCTATAGCTTGATTGTAATTGAAAACTCAAATAGTGTCTTACGTAATTTCGAATTCTAAATGTACCTAGAGCAGTATAGACTAAAATTTCGTAACGGCTTATAAAATACAATGTTTCTTCTTAATATGACACTGCTTAAAAATTGAACCCAGCTGACGACTTTAATTTTCGCATCTTAAATTTCAGTACATAAGATATTGTATAATCATAAGAATCTACATAAGAATTAATACCAGGAAAAAGCTTGTTTAAATCGAATCCTTTCACACACATTTCATTTAGCTAGTTGTACGGAAAACGTTATCTCTGTAGCTTTCATCGGAGCGGACATTTCCAGCTGGATCGTAGAAAGCAATTACTATAATTCGATTCCCGGATGAAGCTGCTGCACCAATACCCAATTTCGTAGCAGATTTCCAAACAACTTGTGTAAATAAAAATGCGCTGGGGGCAGAACTCAAAGGTTGTTGCCAATTGTATCCTCCAATACCACTGTACCATTGTTCCACTGCTCTTCGTACCGCGTCTTTCAGGGATATAGAACTTGTGCCGGAGTATTCAAAAACATTTTGCCCGTAAGTTGTATCATATTTCGGCTGAAGTACGTAGCCTCCCGTAGCCACATAGCTAGCATACTTTTGAGCTTCCGCCGTGAGCTTGATAACAAAGGAAGAGTAATCAACCACAAAGCACAATCTTTTAATTAGCAATCATCATGACCTGCTAATATTACCAAAATATCGTAAGGACTGACACCACATTGAATCAATGGAATAAATAATAAATTAGCATTACTTTTAAAATGGTTTTGAAATTACGCGGGGGCAATTAATTCATTGTACTTGAGGATTTGTTATCTCTTATTATTCTCTTGCATCATTTTTAGGAAAGGATCGGAGCATGAGGCTTAATTATGGTTTAGTATACTACAAAATGGCCTGCAAGTTCGATATTTAAATACAACTATGGGGTTCGGTTTAATATCCTAGAAAAAGTCATTTATATTTTGAGCTGCTCACCTGGGCATCTAAACTCAGGGAAGGCGTGCCATGTTTGTTCCTGTAAAAATTATGTATTTCCAGTCCATACGACTGGAAACGACTGGAGTTGGAAGCTGCAAAACATTACAATAAATATTACCTGCTTGGGTTTTAGGCACGAGAGCAAATTGCCTCAACGCCATCAAAGGTTACGTTGTGTATTGGTTGTAAATAGAGAGAGAAAGTAAATTAACTAACATGGTTCTGGATCTGGTTCTGGATCTGGTTCTGGATCTGGCTCTGGTTCCGCAATAGGATCAAATTGTGGCCCTGGGATCGGGCTTAATGTTGCTGGAGACGAGGGTGTACCTGGCAAAATTAATACAGTTTAACCAACCGTAATACTTTCATAGATTACTCCAATTTAGTTTAGTTAGTTTCATGTTAGAAACAATTAAATCACCTGTAGATAGATATATTGTATGCTCCTGAGTCGAAAAACTGCTAATGCTTGTTTTAATCCAGCCCATGTAAGCACTAATTTTAGTGAGCGTTACCACCCTAAAGCAACTTTGGTCTATGTAGACCTCTTCGGTTGCATCTGGACTTGTGTTCGTACAAAAAGACGGAACGCCATAGCTTACAATTCCCTAAAGCCGATAACAAAAATTAAAGTACATTATTAAGTTTATGATTATCACTATAATATGGTATGATTTCCAATTTTTTGCAAACTATACAAGCAGTGTTTCCCAAAATTTTAATGCCACCCTTTTGTTATGGCGCCTCTACCCCGTTCATCAAGATTCCAGGAAGTTTAGTGTTTTTAAAATGATTATTGTCGGCCAGTTGATACATGCAAACCCTAACTAAACAAGTGAGGACGACAGGGACACTTTCAGATTTTTACAGAAAGCGAGGATATGTAAAACTTATGGGTAAAGAAATATTCAAGGTCCAAACTGGTTGGTGCTGTAGTATGCTTGTAAAAATGCATACAAATAATTGATACATCGTTTATAATTTTGACACGGAGCTCCCGGTGTGGCAGTTTGTTTTTCTGATGGAAAAGTATATTCCCTCAAAATCCCCTATTTGGGCCCAAGCACGCAAGTCCAGAACGTATACCGTCAGATTTTCGTTGAGCTAAAAATGTCCACCAAAATTCCCTGGGATTGAGTTCACTAAACTTTCCGTGTATCAAAAATGTCTGAAATTCCTGAAATAAGGATATTCGGGGGCACCAGGGGAGAAATTATCACTTATCATGATAGTCTCAAACAACAGGTGGCACAGGTGCCTTCAACTTTTTGGGATACTGTGTAATTGCGTGTATTGTTGACAATGTCCTTGGTATTGTACCTGAATATACCATCTTTGTTTACGATCTGGACCATCCCTTAAGTAAGCGCCACCACCAGAATCGCCGTGACATATGCCCGTATCTAACAGGTATAAATAAATTGTTTTGTATTTTAGTATTGAAAGTATTGCGTTTCCGACCACTGCACCGTCCGTGGTATAATTAATTTATCGAGGTACACCACAATGTACGACTTTTATTGCCGTAGATGACCGAATATGCGCCCGAACCCCGAAGTTCTTTTTTGAAAAGGGCCCAGCGCTTTTTCGGTTTACAGTACAGTGTACGAGTGGATACATGCACTTATTTATTGTACCCTTGCATTTAAAATTGCGTACATGTACATACTGCATGGGTTATTCACAGTCCACACTTAATTATAGTAATTTCAATTTTTAAATTTTTTACGGGACTTTAAATTGTAAATTACCAGCATATGGAGACATGGAGCAGATTTGAAGGGCTTTATTAAAGTCGAAACAGTTGTCACCTACTGCGTCTCTCATTAGCTGCAGACACGATTTGGAATTAGTCATTACATTCGTCCCTAGTAGTTTGTCTGATGGGTCTTTACTGTCTTGGCTAGTCACTCCGAATCCATTAATCTTATGTAATCACAATCACACGTGTATTTATTTGTAAAGAGTATTTTTTCAAAATATGTTTTGAAGGTTTATATTTAATTGTGAATGTAATGGTGATTTTGTTGTCAAAGTTTTACTTGCATGGTGTAGCTCCTACTATCAATAGCTGCACCCTGCGCATCCGTGGGTAGAAATGCTGGTAATACAGTTACCGTAACTTTAGCATTACTTGTAAGTTTTAAAATTGCTAAGTCATTTAATAAATTTCCATCTTCTCCCTTGAATTCTGGATGGACCATCACACGTTGCACCTACAAAGAATTAAAGTACACACATGACTCATCAATGAATTTTCAGAACACAGGAGTCACAAAGTAATAAATCATATATCGATAATTGCACTAGCTGAACAAGCTTGCGTTTAGTAGCTGAACTTCCGGGTGCAGTGTGGAGATGACGTCAAAACGGCTATTGCTTGCTCCAAGGGCAACTAATAATTTATTTTCTGAGATTATATTATTCCCGCTGTAACCCAGTACAACACAGTGGGCTGCAGTGAGAGCCATATTTGTTTCAATGAGGGTCCCACCACATCTGTATGATTTCTTGCCATCATCGTCTTCATGGAATAGCACTACGTTCCATGGAAAATTGATTGGTTTCACTACGTCTCCGTTAAGAATTAGTGGTTCTCCACCTATTTCGTTATACTGGTAGTATCCAAAATCTATATCCATATTAATTAATAATGTTATTTCCCATTTCAGTGGCAGTCTAAATTATGGTATACGCAGAATTATTACTCAAAAATATTTTCATTAGAATAGTAAATAACTAAAAAATTATTTCAGAAGTTAAATGCGGTGGTAGCAACTACTTTCTGTATTTTGTACCTATTTGGCATCGAAACTGTTGAAAATCATTGTTCCACAAATTATTCTCCCCGCATGTTGCTTGTTGAACTTGCGTTTCTTGGGCATTAACACGTATATATGGGATAATGCAGTTGTAGCGGACGATGGTGTTGACCCCGAAAGTTTGTGAGCAGTTGACCTGAGCTTCGATGGTATTCAATGATGATTTAGCAAAGCACTCAATTCCATCACTGTTTGCCTGTAATATTTTTAATTAATAGACCCTAGGAAAATCGCTTATTTACCTATTCCCAGTTCAAGTTTCGAGTTTAATCAATTAGTTTAATAATACACTACTGTACGGAAATTTAAAAACAAATTACTAAATCTTGCCTCTGCAATTCCTGCACATCCTTGTGGAAACGTTTCACCCACTCTACAACCCACAAAAAATAAAACAAACGACGGGAAAAGCAGCATCATACTGATAAAAATTTAAAAGTGCAACTGTGGATGCGGTTGTAAGTCACAAATTTTGTATTAAAATTCTGAAACTACAAACTTGGTATACTGCTACCACCTGCACCTGTCTGAATATTTCGTAGACACTTAAAATGTCTACAATGGCTTTCGAAAGACTTTATTTTCTTGTATTACGAATGGTACTCATCGTCTGCCATAATTTTCCTAGGTGCCCTACTAAATGTTTTTATTAGCATTTTGTTATCAGCTGATTACTTTATACAGAATTCTGTATATTCGAATGCAGTATAGTAATGATACTAATATGCGCTACGATACTTAGAATTCTTGATTATGTGATAATTAGATAAATTAGATGTTAGATTTGATCCGTAGGAGTTAACCAGTCATTGTGGGTTTGTTTAATGCATGGATGTTATAATGCTATATGACTACATCGCTAGTGAAGAAACAATATTGGCGATCTCCAGTTCTCACTAAAAGCAAAATTGCATATATCCAATTTTTGAGTTAAATAATATGTAATTTGGTTTTTCAGCACAATAAGTAATACCTTGGTATTTGTATACGTTTTGAAAAATCCTATACACAATAAATTAAAAACATTAAAAAATGGAGAAATGCAATTGTACTTTTAGTGTGAATTCAAGTTGGGCAATTTTGCTTCTTTACTATCGGTATACATGCATACATTTTTAAATAATGTATTATGTAATTCTCCATTTGTTGAACAAAGTTAGCCTATGATCCTGATTCTAATCGTTATCATGCTAGTTCTAAAAAAACTAGAAGTATTTTTTTACTGCTTGGCATTAGTCATAAGAACAGTTTATGCACATAGTGAACCATTGCACTGCACTGCACTGCACTGGAGTACCTGGATGAGCGAGCGAATTCACAATTATACATGAACATTTGTGAGGAATGTACATAAGTACGTTGAACAACATTTTTTGTAGCAAAAATTATTTAGCATTTTTATTTTCATCGCCTTGTGATTTATCAGCATAGGTTTTAGCGTATTATTTCTATAACTTGTATTGAACAAAGGTTTGTACTTTTAATTGCTAGAGAGTGAGTACGCACTAAATTTTAAAGTGACAAGATTTAAGTGGTTGATAATGGTGCATTAGTAATTTTGTTAGCTGTTGATTCATGCAAAAGTAATTTTTTAAATCTTGTTAAGCTGCCGGTGAACATTCTGTAATTGATGCATTTGACCTACTACAAGTAGTGTAGTATCATTAAAGCTGCAAACAGAAATTATGTTTTCTATATTGTTATTGTAATTTCTTTATCTCTTTGAATTGTTTTCATTTACTGTCCAGCTTTGAGTTTTACTATGTGGGACTGAGTGCTTGCTTGTGATTGCTATTATTTTGTAGGGGAGGTACAAGTTAAACCAATGTTCCCTTTAATTTGAAGTGATTTGTGCCAGTTTTTTACCCGAGGGGCCCGAGCCATCCGACAATTTCTTTTCTTTTGTGCTTCCATTTCCAGTAATATTTTTACCAACAGTTCCTGCTGGAGGAGTAGCTACAGATGAACCTGTTTTTGTTTCATTGTGCGGCTTCTTTGATCTTGTGATTTCATACGTATCCTTTTTCCCTTTTTCCTCTGATGTGGATTTAGGATCTACTTTCACATTATTTGTTTCTGCACCTTTCCCCTCCAATTTAGACAGGCCTTTGCTATTAGAACCCCCCGCCTCAACACCTTCCGATATTTTTGTGACGTCTTTTGAAGTTTTTGTGGGAGCTCCGTTAGATAATAGTTTATCTTCTGTGACTATGTTGTCTTTAACTTTTACGTCCTTAGATTGTCCTGATTGTCCCACGGTAGTATTTGGTTGAGGCTTTGATTTTCCGCTTGCTGTGGAATCAGGTGCTTTAGCTTTAGTACTCTTTTCATTTTGTGAAATATCAGAAGCTTTTTTAACACCTTCATCTGATTTACTTGAATTTCTCTTTGAATTGGCGTTACCTGGGACTGGACTTACTTTAGTCGGCTTTGAGGTGGACACCTCTTTACCACCTTGGCTCTCTTTCTTCTTGCCATCAGTTCCTTTCACAGCCAATCCTTGACTCTCTTTCACGGTGCCATAAGATCCTATAGAACCACCCTTTTTCTGACCATCAATGCCTGCCGCAGCTCCACCGTCACTTCCTTTTTTGCTGCCAGTATTAGGGCTTGGTGGAGTCGGAGTGCCGGCACTTCCTTTTTTACTGTCAGAACCACTGGGCCCCTTATTAGACCCTTGGCTTAGTTTCTTATTGCCGTTAGGGGTAGGTGTTGAACTGTTCCCACTATCTTTTTTAGTACTATTGCTATAGGGGCTTGGCGCTGTAGAGCCTTGGCTAATTTTTTTACTGCTATTAGGGCTTACTTTTTTCCCATTATCATTCACAGCAGCACCTTGGCTTTCTTTTATCGTGCCATACTTTCCTTCAGCTCCAGTTCCTTTCTTATTCCCATCAGCACTGACCACAGAAGATTTTTGACTCCCAGCTGAAGTTGCTGTTGATGTAGATCCTTGACTATTTTTCTTGCTGCTACTAGGGCTACTTGAGGCAGAACTTTGACTCCCTTTTTTACTACCTTCTTTCACAGCAGCACCTTGACTTTCTTTTACTGTGCCATACTTGCCTTCAGCTCCTTTCATATTCCCACCAGGGCTGGCCACAGATGTAGAAGGTTTTTTACTGCCAGCAGAAGAAGCCGTTGCAGTAGATCCTTGGCTATTCTTCTTACTACTATTAGGACTACTTGAGGCAGAACTTTGACTTCCTTTTTTAACCCCGTCTTTCATAGCAGCACCTTGGCTTTCTTTTATTGTGCCATACTTGCCTTCAACTCCTTTCTGGTTACTACCAGCACCAGTACCAGCACCAGCCTTCACCGCCACAGCCACAGGGTTGGATTGACTTCCTTTCTTACTCTTGTCACCGTTTCCCTCAGATGACCCTTGACTGGCTTTTTTACTTCCACTGGGGCTTGCCACAGATGACCCTTGACCTTGACCTTGACTTCCTTTCTTACTTCCGTCACCGTTTGCTACAGTTGACCCTAGGCTTGTCTTTTTACTTCCACTGGCGCTTCCTACAGATGACCCTTGACTTGCTTTTTTACTTCCACTGGCGCTTGCCACAGGTGACCCTTGACCTTGACTTCCTTTCTTACTTTCGCCAGCGCTTCCCACAGAAGATCCTTGGCTTCCTTTTTTACTTCCAGCGACATGTGTCCCTTGGCTTCCTTTCTTGCTCCCAGCAGCAGAAGATCCTTGGCTTCCTTTCTTACCATTCGCTCCTCCCACAGCAACGCCTGGACTTACTTTCTTTTGTCCACTAGCGGCCGCAACCTCTTTCCCTTGGCTTTCTTTCACAGTACCATATGCGTCATGACTTTGTTTTTTAGCACCTTCAGTACTTATACCAGTGGGCCCTTTCTTTGGATTGTCTGCTGAAGAACTGCGTGGGCTACCTTTCTTGTTAGCACTATCTTCCCCATTTTGAAAATCCTTTTTTACCGGGGTTTTTGCCACTGGGGTTTTCTTAACGTTGACCACAACAACAGTAACTTGGGCATCTTTTTCTGCGTCGTCTGTTGGAGCTTGTTTTGAAAACGGAATGTCTATGACTAATTTATCCTTTTTGTCTTCAGCACTTTCAATTTCAACTTTAGGTTCAAATTCAGTTTTTATTTCGTTTTCTGTTGTTTGGCCAGTTTGGCTGCTTTTAAGTTTGACTTCAACATTTGCAGAGCCGTCCTCCGCTTTTTTAACTTCTTCACCAGCCGTAGTGTCTACATTTTTTTCAGGCAACCCAGTTTGTGAAATCCGGAGATCTAGGTCCAATAGATGGCTACTATTATAGATACACAATTTGGATGTACAAGTTATTATTTTTGATTACATACGTAGTATAGTAGCAACTCTGGAACTTACCGGTTGGGATTTCTGGTGACACATTGGCATCAAGAGCTGCGGCTATCTGCTCAGATTCTTTAACACTATCAGTCTTTGCAGTGATTTCTTTTACTTCCGCAGCATCTAGATCTTGATTTAATTCAGTTTTTGGACCCTTCTTGTCGGTGTCCTTGTTGTGAGTATGTCTTTGTGGTATTGGTCTGTCATATTTGGGGTCAATAGCAACAACTTCATTAGTGAGTTTTTCCTTTTCCTTCTCGACGCCTTGTGCAACATCAGTATTTTGAGGCCCATCCGCATGTCTACCTTTATCGATACTTCTCCTTACTCTCTGTATGACCGTCTCCTTTTTAATTTCAGGTTCAGGTGGTGGCTTTCGGACTTTGGGAAATACTGGCATTGTGTAAATTTTGATTGATTTGGTTCATAATTCAGCTAAAAATTTGGAGCTGTGTACTTCCCAATCCTTAAAAAAAATTAAAAATATAACATCATAAATAATGCATTATGCAACCCTTTCGTTCCTTTGACATTGTTTTAACTTTATCAACCACAAGTTCCTTAAAGTTAAATACGTTTCCTTGAAACGAAACGACTAAAAAGTACATTATGTAAGCATGCATTTTTTCTAATGCCTTTGATTTGATTACTTTTCAACGGGTGGCGCAGTTCGGGTTGGTTGGCGTTTAATTTTTGCTTATTCATGGTATGTTTTAAGATGGTTCTGCTTCCCCACTCATCGTAGTTCATAAAATGATTGACATTTACTTTCTTTTTATTTAGTTACTTTATACAGCTTGATGGCTTTGATAACACATAATATAGAGTTTGGGAAGAAGCTAGGTTTAAGAGATCGAGCCCGGAACGAAGTAACTTATTTTTAACGGCAGAATTACGGTAGCGGTCTAAGGGTGCATTAGAAGAGTTTGTGTAACTGAGCTAAAGTAATACTTGCTATAATATTACTAAAAGTAAATTACAAACTAAATTTTAAAAATGAACGTAAGATTATACATTTCAACCAGCCACCACCACCTGCGTCATGTGCACTTTTATAATATTCCTTCCTTGTCAACTTGTCATAATTTAGAATAAAATACCTGAAACGCCTACACGTGTTATTTATTAATTTAAATTTGTCACTAAAACTTTTCAAAAGAAATTCAATCTTACCATTATTAAAAATTTTAAGATTAGTGAATTTTCTAAAGTGAAGTTTTAATGTACATTTTTATTACCTTCCACTAATTCAAATTATCTATGGGAACTTTATTCGTGACTAAAGCCATTCCAATCCAACGTATATCCTCGTATTATGATTAATGCAAAGGCAAGTTCTGTTATTATTTTGGTATGTATTAAACATTTTATTAAAAGGCTCTTTCTGTATAAAAAACATCGTTCCTTTAGTCTCCAATAATTAAAAAGTTTATGTTTGTCAGTATGTTTTAGATTTGTCATTTTTAGAGGCTGTAGAATGAGCTATCATTCGTCTAAATCAGCCTAGTGTTTCAAAAGTGTACTAAAGTATGTATAAGTATATATTATGTAGAATAAAAATGTAAAGAAGTGAGTTCTTTTGGGGAGTTCATCATTTCTCTTAATAAATTTTAATCATTGTTTCACTTTTTTATGACAATATTTAAAATGATTTTAAGTGCTAAATTAATGGTTTGAATTTTTGAAGTCATTGAATTTGTTCCTGTTCAGATTCTTCGGAAGTTTTTATGTCGGTGACCGATTTCAAAAGCAGTGTCTATAATATGTAACAAAATATCGATTTAATTGGTGAGTGCCAAATCAAATTCTTAAAGTATATGTACGAAAAATATGAAATAATTTGAGTTACTTTAGATATTGGATATTACAACTTAAAAAATATGTTTACAAAAATACGTACTTTTAATTGATCTTTAGCATTTTCTAGATTTTCGATTTCTTTTTCAAAAGCTTCATAGTCTGCTTGTTTGTCAGCCTCAAATTTATTAGTAAAGTACTCGTAAGTTGGTGTGAACTCTGAGCGAATGGATTCTAGGTCCGCTATTTCCAGTTTGACCATATGAATTTTAAGTTCGAGTTCGTCGATATTCTTGTATTTGTTAAATATTTTTTTAATTGAGGTAGCAAGAATACTGTCATATAGTGCCCGGTATGAATTGAACTGATGATATATTTCATCCCGGATATTTAGCAAAAGTTGTCCCCGCTCCATGCATGCTACAGTTACCTGTCTAATCAGTTCATCTAGATCGTGGTCAGACAAAAATGTAATGAAATTTAAAATTACAAGTCATTTTTAATCTCCTTCTACTCCTTCAATAATTGTAGTACTGTACATTGAATGGCAGGAACCAAAAGTCCCAAATCTATCGCATGTAGTACATGCATATCGTCTGTGAAGAACCAAAATGACCCATATCCATCTTTAGCTAAACACAATATCCACTATCTACAAAAATATTGAAATATGTCTTGAAAGCATTTAAATAGAACATTTTACAGTTTTACACTTTTCAAAAATGTGTAAATTGAGCATTTTACCTTTTCAAAAATATGTAAATAGAACAAGAACATTTTAAACTTCAAAAAGGTGTAATTCAAACATTTTGCAGTTTTCAAAAACATGTAAATCAAACATTTTGCAGTTTTCAAAACCTTCTAAGTGGAACATTTTACTCTTTTAAAAAACTCTTAATTAACATTTTTTTACGTATGTTTCTCAATTTGTTTTTAGGACATAGCTTATTTTGATTCTAGCTTAAATTAGATGTGGGTAATTTTGGTTCTTTACAGACGATTTATTATTACATTATGCTGGGTTTTATTTTAAAAAATATGAATTAATGTTATTGAAGACAATAATTCTACAATAATAATAATATTGTTGTTACCAAATGTTTGAGTTATAAGCTGTCGCCGCTGAAAGCACATACCATCTTCAGTTATAGACTTATTACTATTTATTTCGGCGATAATTTTATCTTTTAATACTAGGACATCCTTCCGAGTTGGAATGCTGCATGATGCCTATCAGAATACACCTCAAATAATTTAATTGATATTTTTAAGAGCAACGCCATAGACCGTAAATAGTTAAAAGTTGGTCAAGACCTACGTCTTGTACAGTTTAAAGTCAGAGCTATAAAATATATAGTTAATGTATTAAAACTAGATTTTAAGTTATTTTGTATTTTGTGAAATACTTAATTGTCGAGTTAGAATGCCAATTTAGTACAACTCACGTATTGTCGAAATTTGAGATCTTCATTGCACCACTCTCTAGGAGGACAAATTGTTGAAATAATCTCACATATCATAGTTTTTGGAGGTCCATTGCATTTAGCAGTTGGTCCATAAATCTCAATTTGAATGGGAGCTTTGACATTTCTCTTATTTTCAAGTATGCCTTGCAAACGTTGAATTTTATCCGTCTTTCTCTACGTATAGAAGGCAATCATGATAAAATTACAGGTTTGTAAGTCAAATATGGTTTAGATGCTATATGAGAAGAATGACTATGGCCCGTGCCCTTGGATCGTTATTTTAAATCATTTCTTTCCCTTACCTGCGTCTTTTGCTTGAATTCTTCCTCAAGTTTCTGCTCGTACCCCAAAATTTGAATTGGGCCATACTGTACTAAATCACAACCTATAGTTGTAATTAGACTATCAGGGCAGGATTTATTTTGAGAAGAGCTTATTTCCTCATTATCAGTCTCATCCGGTTTTTTGAAACTCTTTGGATTAGGGTCGAAATTTGTGCATGTTTCGTCATCCCAATTGCATTTGGTGTATGTACGATAAAGTGCAATAATATTTTTCATGGATTCACTGCCAGCAATTGAACTTGCCATAATTTTAGGTTGTCTTTGTATCTGATAATGTGAAATTTGATTCAAATAAGAAAGTAGTGCAGATCTTGGTAGTCAAATAAACTTGGTGTATTTTTGTGTGCATGCACGAAGTACGAAGAAGAAGTAAAAATAATCCTTACCGATTTCTACAATCAGAAAGTGTTGACTATATCACTCAGTCTTCTACAACACCAGGATAACACGATAAAATAATCTCGAAAGTATTCTGAAAATAATTATTTATGTTTTTACGGTACACTTAATGCTATTTTTATTCGGGTATGTAAAACCACAAGCTTTGTTGCGTTTCCCGAAAATTCAAAACAACAAAGTTTTTCCTGTAAAATTTGGTATTCCATGACACGCGCTACCCCTATTGTATCACAAAGTAATATGTACATACGAGTATCTAACTAATAGAATCGAGACAGACACGTCACACCGTTTAATATTACCAGTTAATTGATTATTAAAGCTTTTTACTTCATTTTTTATGAACGTTTGAACCTTAACCCTAACGACATGCCAATACTGTGACCAGTGGACAAAAAGATTTGCGAATTTAAGCTGCAGCGCAGGTTTATTCCTACCTATCTACATAATTTACCGGAATTTTGAAAATTCTGCAATACAGGATCAATTTCATCGAGCCATATATCATTGGAAAGCTAATCGCCAGTAGAATTCAAAAAACGGAACGCGCCTCCATTATAACAAAGCGTTTCCAAGACAACGGACTTTTAATTTTGAAATGCCGCCTAAAATGTGTTGTATGGGCCACAATCAAAAAACAAAAAAACTGGTGTCCGCTTATTTTTAAAGAGCTTTCCAATGATATATCACTCGACACAATCCGTTAACATTTTTCAATTTGCAATTAGGTTATTTCGAAACCATTTAAAAACTGATAACTATCGTGCGTGCACACTAAGTTATTTAGATTTGCCTAATCGTTACCGTTCAAATGGTGTATCATGTTTGTGTAAGTTTACTGACTTACCGTTCGAAATCTTCATTTAACACTATATTTAATGTTTTAGCGGGAAATTCAAAAATTGAAATTTTGAATTTTTGGGCGTATTCGCGTATTACAGAAATTGAATATAAATAAGATAGATAAGATAACAAAAAACACATTGTGCGGCTTAATTGCTTCCCTTAATTTAAAACCTGGTAATTGAAACTAAAATTTGGCGGCAACTTCAAAATGCCTAATTTTGCTGTTAAGGCTGCCATGAAACAAGGGCTTTAGCCCTTGTTTTACTAAAAATATTTTGAATATGCCATTTATGTGTAATTCAGCGCATAAACCACTTAATCACATTTTAATTGTAATTAACCAACTAATTTAGATGACATTTCTAATTCATACTGGTGAACATATTATATTGTGCTCTCTAGATTTGTATAGTCTGACTGTCTTCTGACATTGAGTTTTATGGTGATGACGCTATAAATTATACGGAAACCGCATAGTTGAAACTATAGTTTAATCAACATGTTCATAAGCTCATAGAGGAATGATGGCATATATATGTTTTGATGTATGTAAAACGCCAGCTACCCATCACCTTTTGAGGGCCGCAGCGTGGGAATTTAAATGTTACATATCGTCGGTGACGGAACAATTTGGTGTAATAAAGTCCATGGAATTTGCGAAAATGATAAAACGACATCAACCACCAAACACGTTTTTTTGGCGTTATCGCACATTTTAAATATTTCCTTGGGCCGGGGCGCTATATAGGGTAGCTATATAATAATTCCTTATAGCTTGTCAACGGAAATATATTAAATTGATGGTAACTTGAGACATACAAGGATAATTAAATAATACATGTTTTCAGATCATATGAAGAAATATTCAGAATGTCTATCGAAGATTAATGCTAAAAGTGTCCAAGAAAACAATCAAAATGTGAACCAAAGAAACATGTTTGGTATCGTCTTATAATTTATAATAATGGACTTGCGCCAGAACGATTCTTTACCGACGATTTATATATAACTCTCGGAGCCCACAACAAGGTTAGTCCCATAGGCCAAGGGACTAGTCCACAAGATGAGTTCACAGGTCGCCGTTTGCCTCTTTACATCTCTCCTTTTCGTTTCCTGGACTATTCCAGAGGAGGAAAAGCAGAGAGAAAAATGACGGCTTATGGACTGAAACTTCTGCACAAGTCCTTTGGCGCAAGACACTATACTTCTTGTGGGCTACGACACATAGCATTAGCCTCGGTAAGTACGTACGGGACTACGGGATGTTTTACAAAAGACTATTATAGAATCATATAATTAATTACATGTGCGATTTTCGAAAAAACATGGTAGATTATAAGATACAATGATTCAGGGTACCGTTTACTGGCGTTTACCGTGTCAACAGCCCTTAAAGACGAATTGAAATTTGAAATTGAAAATGATCGACAGTGCCGTTGTTAGTTATTTGTTGCGGTAAATGCGGTACGTTTTTGTTTGGCGATCTTTGTCTTTTATAACATCGTACCAAAGTTGAAGCATTAACGGTTTAGGCAAGACTGTACACGTAGACAAAAGTAGTCTTTTTCCAAAACGATAAAATACAATAAGGTTGCTTTTTTCGTGTGGACAGCAAAGTCTAGAGCTAGAAAATACATAGCAAAAAGATTTAAAAGTTTACAAATTTTAATTAAAAAGTTCAATTTTTATTTGTTTGAATGAATTTGTTTGAGATGTTGTTAAATCAAAGTTAACATTTTAGTGTAAACCAATATTATTATACTATCTCTCCCATCGTTTCAGGATGTCAGAATTTAATTTATAAAATCGGAATTTAATTTGTAAAATTCCTCTAATAAAAATTCTAAGCATCATTGCATCGTAGATCACAAGTACAACACTAATATATACGTTTTATAATTTTTAATATCACCCACCCATCGCACCGTTCATTGAAGATAAGCCATAATCATACAATGTTAAGTTCCTTTTGTAACCCTAAAATATTGATATACTATAATAATAATATTTAATACGTATTGCGAATAGCGAAATTTAAACTTATAATAATCATTTATTATTAGCATTCTCTGGAAACAGAGAATCATATGGTGGGGGTGGTTCACAGTCGTAGTCATACATCTCCCCGTATGGAGTCAAGGGAACTGGCACAGAAATTGTTATTGCAATTTGAGGACGTGGTATTGCAAATAATCCATCACCACCAGCTGGAGTTTCACTACTGCCGTCACTGTAAACGATTTAAGAGAATATAATATAAAAAAATTTAACCAAGTGGTAATTAAGGGAAATACAATATTTTTAACCAAAAAAAACTGCATACTTTTCAATGGGAACTGTGGCTGTGGACGAATTTTGCATGAGATTTGCATGACTATCATTGTTGACCCCTGGCGGTTTGTCTTCCGCACAATATCTTGACATAATTTTTAAAATCACTGAAATACCACTTATTCCCGCAAATAAACAAAGTGCATAGAGGATAAAAGAGTTCCAGTAGCCGTTGCTACTTTTTAAATCCGTGTCGAAAATGGCCTTTGGGTAAGTATCACTATATTTACTGTCACCATCACCACCATATTGCACATTCCAATTATTATTATTACTGCTGAACACATTGGCATGATCACTCCTCATCTTATTCCAATTATTGTAATTGTCCCACCATGAAGGGAATCCTGGCTTTGGTGTTATTATTCTTGGCGTTGTGATGGTCACGGCGGCGGGTGAAGCCGCCGTTGTTGGCACAATTTCTGGGAATGGCGGTGGGCAATTTTCTTCGTCTTTACTGAAAGCTCCACCGGATAAAAAACCACAATTCACCACTCCGTCACAAGACAAGTTTAAAGGGATACAAGAAGGGCTATGCGGTATAATATTTTCTAAGCAGTTGAGCATATCAGGATCGTAGAACTGACAGGCTACAAATCAAACAAGAATGTACAAAAAAATTAATTTACTCATGTAGTCGTATAGGAACACTTGTACAAATTAAAAACCGACATTTCTAACAAAAAAAAACTACTTAATTACTTTGATACGCTGTGAAGGAGATTTCGACTACATTTGGTTTCTTCATCCATTCCTCTACAAATGTGCTCACATCCGTAAAAACTGTCACATTGAGGACATTATGAGAACTTAAAAATGTTCGCTCTCCCATCATCCCATTCGGTGAGCTCTTCTTGTCACTCTTGTGAACGTCTCCACAAATTCTATTTATTGAACTATCCCCAAACTGTTTCAAAAATGGAAAAAAAATCAACTAGTGAGAGGCATTAACAATATTGGCGCGCTCTTTATTTTTAAAAATATCCCAATTTTAATACATTATTATTATACTACAGCTACGACACTACAGTTTCTTAGCACTTACTAAAATGTAGTCACGACACACTGGTGGAAAAGCAGAAGTAACGGATTTTTTCCTCATGTGTAAGGATTGTATCACAGCCATGATTCTCATATTTTCCGGTGCTTCCACACTGAATTCTCCAACGGGTCGAACCAGACTTGGCTCTGCCGTAGTTTTATTCACCGCCAATGGCACAACCACCGAATAATAAGGCGCATAGTCCGCCAATTTTATAATTCTTCGGGAAAGTGAAGTTTCCGCTTCCACCCCCGGTCCTGAGGTAAGGTACTCCAAAGACGCTGAATCGACCAAAACATAATATGTTAATTTAATTACTTTTTAACTATAAACTTTCCCCCGTATGAATTAAATTCACAAGAATATTTCATTATTCAAAATTCTATAGCACCGTCCCTAGTGTTAACTAGCAAGTCTGACGTCATGTCATGCTACATGGTATTTCAATATGAACTTATCAATAACAATAACAAAAATACTGTTAGTACATTTTGCACTAATCCAAACTACGCAGTTAATAATAATAGAATTGTAATAATACTTACGCCCATAAATGATCCCTTGTATGACTGGAAATAGTATAAATAATTGAACACCGAATGTGTTCTTAACCATGGTATTATACATGGTACATTGTCACAAAATTATGACAATTTTGTTGAGAATTCCTCTGTGGTGACCTTTATCCTCCTTATTTTCCCTTCTCAAATCTTCAACTTTAAAAAATCACATTTCACTTTTCTTCACTACACTGATACTGATGAGATTTTAACTTGGCGCTCCAAGTGTTCCCATTTACTTACATGGTGGTGATTATTATTATGAGGCAAAGTGATAGTGAATCAACATTAATGAGTGTTTGGCTTTCGTCTCGCTTTAATAATCCAAGTCAAGGTAGATTCTAGATTGGATGTAAATTTGTATTATGTGCACTGTTCAAGGAGTGAGGCTCAACTGTTTGTTGGCTGTAGGCTTGACTATATTTTGTGAATCATTCCCTTCGCATATGACGTTGTATAACGTAGGTAGGTAGAGTATGACCGACCGTATATTTACACATGTGGCTTGTGGCTTGTGGATTGTATGGATGAGGACCTTAGAGAATAGTATGCTCAGCATCAATCAGCATACCAATGCAGAATACCAAGAGAGAGACACACATGTACCAAACTTGATCTTCGCAGCGTAGAGAGTTAAACTAACGAAACATTAATTACGCGTATACAACAACATACTCCTTCTCATTCTCATGGACACACAGACATAAGCATCATCAACGACATCAACTCCCACCCTCCACCTTATATGTCCAAGTATATGTATCCTCATTCCACCAATTTATACACAAACTTGGATTTATTCATATTGCTATATAGCAACAGTAATAATTAGTATAGTGGTATCTCTCTGCATATAAATATATATATATCTTGTCTTGAGCATTTAATATTCTTTTTTTTGTATTGATAATACGACATAGAGGATTTTCCCCTTAGCACTTGCACTTCGTTTTGTACTTGTACTTTGTGTATGAGATTATGCTGTGTCAGTAATCTTAACTCTTGCAAAACTTCAAAGTAAAATAATACAATAGTAGGTAGGTAGGTACATTACATACAAAAGCGCTTCCATTGCCATTGCCGTTCAATGTTGATATATCAGTTCTGTGAATCTGTGAACGGATCCGACTATACCAATCTTCTTGTTAATACGAGAGTTTGGATACAATAAGTGCGTGCGTGCAGTAGTGATATTGATATATGAATTTAGTTTTTCTAGCTGTATTGTACGGCTTATACTGATATGCCAACTCCATGGTAAAAATCTTCTCTGCTTTGTTTTTTTCACTACAATCACTACAATGCAGATCCAATATATAGATGTAGCATTTCAAGAATGAATAATAGGAGTCGTAGTCAGCTCAATGAGAGAGTCAAGAAACAAGAAGCTAAATTGAGCTAGAGCTCTATATAGTGGGCACTGCAAACATAGTTATATTATAGTCAGTTAACCCTTCGAGATCAAGATCATGACATTTAATAATAAAAAAGCCAAATCCTGTTAGCCTCCCTCTAAAACAACTTCTGCCGACCCTCCGTCCTCGAGGTGGTCCCAACTTCATACTATGCATGTAGTAGGTGAACTTGGTTATTAGGTATAGTGTTACTATGATTAATAACACGAGAGGGGAAAATTGAAATAAAAGTGATTTTAATTTTGTAATAAGTAAATTCCAAAAGGAATAATTTTAATGGTTATAAGAATTTGAGTAGTAACGTTTACGATAATGATAACGATAACGGTGCTGGGAAGCTATGAATGAAATTCAGGAAATATATAAGATAAGTTAATATAGTTAAAGCGTTGCAGTAACAGTAGTAGCAGTTGCACACTTGGCTCGCTAGTCCATGTCCGCTTTATTACAGTGCAATCATTCTCAAATTAGTCTCATTATACTTACTGAACTGTTATGCACAATATATCGTCAGTGAAGAACCAAAATGGCCCATATAGATTTTTAGCGAAAAAATAAAATCCGCTATCTTCAAAATATTGAAATATTTTATGGTCTTGAAATCGCTTAAACAGAACATTTTGAACTTCCTAAAAACATGTAAATAGAACATTTTGCACAGTTCAAAAACATGGAAATACAGTATTTTGCACGTTTCAAAAACATGGAAATTATAGCATTTTGTACGTTTCAAAAACATGGAAATAGAACATTTTGCACGTTTCAAAAACATGGAAATACAACATTTTGCACGTTTCAAAAACATGTAAATACAACATTTTGCACGTTTCAAAATCGCGTAATTAACATCTAACGCATCTTTCTTATTTAGTATTTTTATGATATAGCTCATTTTGACTCAAACTTAAATTGGAGATTGGTAATTTTGACTCTTCACTCACGATATGATTTCTTTTCGGGCGATTAATAACAAGATCAACAATTTTATTGAGAAAGGTTGTAAATTGTGGACCTATATTATTACTAAATTGCCTACTAAATCTTAAAGGTTGAAAATGACATTAAATAAAAATCAAAAGGTTAAATAAAAAAGGACAATAAGAAATAATAAAAAAGCCTCCTATTTAATTACTTAAATATTTTCTTTGTTTGTTCAGTTACTGTAAAATGTTGTTGTTGTTTGTGAGCTGATTTTTAGTTTACTAACATTTAAAATCAAAGTCATATATGTTTCCTCTATGAGTTAATGATGGGAGATATCCGCGCAGATAATTTTTCTGAATCAGGAAACCTATACGCTATTTATTTTCATTTACATTTACGTATACAACACACGAATAAATTCCAAATCTTTATATTTACTTACTTAAATAATGCGAGAGTTCTACTGGCATACTCAAATGCGACAAACAATGCGACGTCCCAACCCAAATGATAATCTATATTACCTTTTCATTCGGCATTGTGGCGACTGTGGTATGATAATTTGACTTGTGTCTAAAACATCAGTCTTTCTTAAGTAAGTGACGCGCAGTGTAATAAAGTATCTTTGTACATTTTTTTCTCTTTGACCATGTAATGTGTCGAGTGTGGAGTGTTCTTCCAAGCGTCAAGATCTTTCCTTTGTTCCGCTGCGCTTTGCGTGGGACTTGAAATCTTGAAGCCAGTATAGCACCCCACACGCCCCACAACAGTCGCATGCAATTTAATTATTGTATGTACAAACAATAATGAATGATGCATCACAATATTTTTCTCATTGCTACTTACAAAGCCACCTGAACTAATAAATTATATCTTATTAAGTAATTATTATTATGTATTGTATCATAGAGTTACTTAAGTAAATGTTTGTAGCTGATATCATTTGAGTTGGTACAATAACTGAATGCCTTACTGCCGTACAAACCATAATGTATCTTATTGACTCTTGAAATAACACAAACATAAACAAAGGAAAGGTGGCTTACATACATACCTTCGTACACTTAAGCTAGTACTTTACGTAATATATCTGGTCATTGAACAAAGCAATAAAAACCCTGCATAATAATAATACTTCCCATTTATTTTGTTAAGTCGAATGGTAAATAATAATTCGTGATTTCCACAATATATTTCTTTCATTTTTAAAAATCGCGTTGTGGAAAAATAGAGCGTGTAAGGAATTATGTAAGCACGGAATATAACCATACCATTACATTAATATAAATTAAATAATCATTCCATTGTATTTATACAAACTTACCACACAGCTATGCTATATATATACTTACGTGCTATTATGGAGTTGGCGACGTTGAATATGTTCATTGAATTTTATTGCCGCCTTAAAGGTAAATAGTTTTAAATGGACAGTAACGACTGCAACTTAACTTTTTAAGTTAACTTTTGCTACCATCATAATTTGCCTAAAACGCTGTACTACACTATGTTACGTAATACATTTATGTAGCAACACCGTGGAAAATGATTTTACAAAATTTGAAATCCATGCCGGAGCGTGAATGGGTAATGTATGTTTTTTGAGACATGTACTTAAGTGCGGTACTTTGCTGATAAGATCATAATTTAGTGCCAATATAGCTTGAAGTTCAAGTTCCTTATGATTCTGAATATGTGATTACATAATTGATGTTTAATTTAACACGCAACTTCCCCCCTCCTCCCTCCTATCCCAGAGCCCATACCTCTGTATTTCAATAGCAGTCTGGTCTGGGATGTCTTGAAATATGCCTTGCATCGTTATCATTATTATCATCATCCTAAAGATACATGTATACCCTGAACAAGAATGAAGCATGCAGCAAAATGAAGACTTTATCTTGGAATTTTTAAGCTGGATGGTTTCAATTCAAATTCTGAGAAATTCCATTATTCATTCTCACTGGGGTAGCTTAAATTTCTGACTATCAGCAATTTGACTCTTGTAAACACTTGTAAAGTTAGTAGTTTGGAACAAGTTCTTCCTTCATAATCTGTCATGTATTTTTTATTATCAGATTACAAATTGTACTGCTGAGGATATTATGCTTAAGGTACGGTTGACGTTGACGTCGGTCGGTCGGTGGTGTACTTTTGAGAGCTGGAAGCACAGACGAAAAAAATTGTCAACACATTCTCACTCATATTTATACGTTTTGTTCGTTTAGTTTTATTGAGAGTTGAGTTTCTGTATAACTTGATAGCGTACTTCTTTTTAACGCTTACTTAGTAGGCTTGATAAAAATAACAAAGCTGTATTATAATTTATTAGATATTTAAATTATTATTATTATTGTATTGATAAGAGTTAATAATAATAGTTAATAATACTAACATCTACACTGCAACTGGTCAACTAGTCCGGTAACTTTACAACAATTAATTTATTATTGTTTTAGGTGTAAAGTTTGTAATTAAATTGATTCACAGATGAAATTTATATTGATAGAATTATTTCACAAAAAAACAATATGTCATTTATATCTTTTACATTATAATGTCAGAGCGCAAACGCAAACAATGAAGCTGGGTAGTGCACCAAAGTTATAAGTTCTTTGATTACATATTATTATGTCCTTGGTAAGTCGACTTGTATTGTTGGCACATGATAATGTGAAGTAATATGTACTGCGAGCCTCAATCAACAATAAATAAGAAGGTATATACTGTGTGTGGATAACCTTTAAACTATTGCATATACGCATACATCATTAAGTATGCAGGTAAGCTATGGTTGGCAGCTCATAAATTTAAAACTTTTAACTCGACTTAAGGAGAAATTCATTAGGTTGGAAATTATAAACAAATAAATTAATATACACACAACGTTTATGAAGCGTAAATTAATTGAGTCTTGTAAAATCACCGAGGTTCTGCGATTGTGAAGCTGGAGTAATTGGATGACACTCCCGTTCCATTGGTGTTCATGTTAGGGTTGGGACTGTTGTCGGAACTTGACACTTCGTCAACCTCAGCTGCTTTGCTTATGCTGTGGTGATAGGAACAGAAACAAACATTACAGTCTTCATGCAGCGAATATTAATTTTAATTAGGGAAGCCATAATATGTATCTTACATAATAAATAATAGGGCAACTTCTAAGAAATGATACGATAAGAAATTGGTATTTACCGAGTGTTACTGACTCCACGCTGGAGAAGGGATCTTGGAAGACAGGATTTGCAAGACAGGTTATACTCAGAACTCACATATGCTCCAATAAAAACAATAATTAGTATTAATCCCAAAAACGTTAAAAGGATCATGAGGACGCTGTTTCCGCCGTCATCTAGAGCCAGATTCGTCGGTGGGAATTTGGTCAAGTTATCCTTGAGGCAGTCAGTCTCGTCAGTACCAATATTCTGCATGCCATCAAACCCACAATGAAAGTGATCATCGCAAAATAGGTTGGATGAGATGCAGTTGGCAGTAGGGATGTTATCATTGATCGTTTGGTTTGGATAACATGACCGAACCAAGCTTCCACTTTCATTCTCTCCAGGTGCGGGGGCCTTGCATTCTGAAATTATTATTCATAGAATTTCATTTTAACGTCTCTTATTGTTTGGGCAAGAACAAACTTATTGGCATTTACACAAATTTTAGTATTTTGGCCTACAGCGCGTAATAAGACCAAGTGTAACGTTGCTTTAGTGATGCTGTATATTATGTTGTACCTGTTGCCGCTGTAAAAGTGAGTTGAACTGAGTTCCAAAGAGATATGCTGAGACCTTCCCCTTCGCTCTTATCAATGAACAATTTGACATTCACCTCACCGTTTGCAGCGTAGAACGTTCGCTGCCCAAGCAACTTCTCCGGGTTGAGTTTATTGTCACGGAAGTACACGTACCCGCAAATTTCATCCGTCTCCTTACCACGATTGTCACTGAGCTAAATAAAGAGTGCAAAAATTTATCATAGAACAATGAAAATGTTGTAAACAGGGACATATTATGCATTTCTTAAATAATTTCCTGCCGCGCTATATATACTGAAATTCGGAAGTTTCACTAACTAGTAGGTAGTAAGTACTAAGCAAATTTTTAACTGATTAACAGCCCACTACAAGGCTCAAAGAATCTTTAATTTTGAAATAATTACAGATAGTGATAAACTACTTCTTTAAGAAATTCGAACCTGGCACATTTATCTATTTCAATAGCAAATTAGCAATGCCACTATTATAAATGCCACGCATTCATTGATATGTATACCCGTGCACTATATTAAAGTCTCGTGTGCTATCATAGTCCCGTGGATGCATTATATTAGCGATACTCAAATTTCTGTAAGTAAGAAATCACAAAATCATAACTTACCTTGATGTAATCCCTGCATATTTTTGAAAGTCTATCAACGCTTGGTCCAAGAACTTTTGTCCGAAAGTTAAGATACTGAACTATCACCATCATAGCGTAGTTATTCGGTGCTTTAACGTAAAACTCTCCCTCTTCGACAGTACTGCTGGGAATGTCTGCGA
The DNA here is from genome assembly GCA_949802685.1 of Dicyrtomina minuta. Lineage (NCBI taxonomy): Eukaryota > Metazoa > Arthropoda > Collembola > Symphypleona > Dicyrtomidae > Dicyrtomina > Dicyrtomina minuta. The sequence goes on from OX461810.1 coordinate 15,021,057, forward strand.
CGTCATTTTTGTCGGGGAAATTCAACACAACCGAATAATTCGGAAAGTCGGCTAAAAACACACCTTGCTTCTTATTATTTGCAGCTGGCTTAATCAGATCTCGGATGAAAGCTGGGGAGACAAATAAATATAAATTACAATTAAAATTAGTTTAATTCATATTATAATTTATTTGAAGAATCCAAACCTTTACATACTATACAGATTTTAAGCACCCAGAAATTACAGTTTAATTTGCTCATTAGTCATATTAGTTATTTACAAATTATCAGTTAAATTTTGGATTCAATAGTTAAATCGTTGATATTATAATTATTATTATTATGTTCACGAAGTCATAAATCGACATCCTCTTGATTTGTGACCGACTGTGAGAATTTTATCAGCGCTTGAACAAGAAATGTTAATTAACTAGAGTGCACTATAAGAATACCTATAGAATTAGTAGATAGTAGCTTATATCTCTAAAATACGTAGAAAATTATGCATACACCTACACACAACAACTATCAACTCTGCACTTTGCTGCACTTCCCCGGATGATGTCAACTAATTAAGAATCACTGATCACCATAGTACCCAGAAAAAGATTACAACATCCCTACATTATGCTTATACAAGGTAATTTACTATAGCTTCTTAGAGATTTATTTTAGCACAATAGCCACACGTATTGAGTATGTAGTAGGTGTTCCGTGACCTTGTTGTCATTAGTATGAGATCATTTCAAAAATAATCTCCTGGCCACGGGAACTTCTGCTACATTTATCAGTATCAATAACAGGAATTAAATGGAATTTAATATTACATTAAAATTTAACTTACGTCCAATGTGAACTCCATCACTCCAACAAAAGAGGTCGACAACAAGGAAAATAAGAGTAGCAATAAATAGATTGGTATTCACTAACTTGACCATTTTAACTAGCACACCGCACCGGTGGAACTCTAAAAACTAGCACTTATGAATGAGCAGTCTCCTTAATTCCATCGCACATTTCACAGACTAATTAAATGTTCCTCGTATTTATTTCCAAACATATCAACTAAACAAAAATTAATATAACGACCCACTTATTACTTAGAAACTCAACAACAATTAGAAAATTCGAATTCGCGGGTTGGACTCGAGATTGGTATTGGTATCGGCACGGCCTACACACAGGTAAAAAGTACGCTTATGAATCCTTAGTCCTGACTAGTGAACAAAAGGCAGGTAGGGATAAAAAGACCATTAAGGTGGTATTATTGGTGAGATTGAGTTGAAAGAGGGTGAGCTGAGTACATAGAAAGAGGAGATTGGAATTGGAGATGAGCCGGAGGCAAATTAAACTTCTCTTGACATTTTTGTCTGGATTGTGGTGGTGGACGCATGGATTATTTCAAAGCAACAAGTGAACTGAACTGATGAAATTATGTCTGTCTGCACTGTGTAATGCTTTGTACGTACTGCGGACTGCGGACCTCATGCCCCATCCAAAGAACCAGAACCAGGACGAGGAGACGGACAGATTCTTCTAGTTTTTGAGGTGTTCGTTTTACGTTCTTGTAAAATAAGGCTGTAAGGCAAATCAGAGGAAAGTATTAACAAAGCAAGGCACTGCACACAGAGCGAAGGAAAATGCTCTTCTCTTTAGTTCTGTACCCATATCTGCTGACTATGGTATTACACAGTGAATTCTCGGAATAAATAATACTTGACGTTTCTTATTAAGCGTTGAATATTACCGTCCATGTCCTCATGTATTTTAACCCCAGCAAACCTACAAATTTTAATATAAGTGTATGTAATCCCATATGCAATGGCTGTATATCTATGAAGGGAAAGGAGCAATATATGCAGACTTTATATATTTTGGTATACAAACGAATGGCAAGCGGTATCAATGTCCATACTCTTTAAAGATGAACAAAAGTCTTGCGCCATCCTTAACCCTACCCCACACAAATTTCCGAGTCTCAAGTCTCAACTTTAACTTGAATTTGTTCAGTATTAAAACTCATCTCTTTTAAGACCCTCCACGCAATAATAATAATTGTAACGATAAGCCCAAGTAAATATATCCCAAGACTGAATGGCGAGGCGAGGGCCGAGGCGAGGGCCAGAGCAAAAGTATATAGTACGTCATCGCTGTCCTTTATCAGCATTGCCTAGTTTGCTAAACTAGTTCCATAACACTTTTTTTTAAATGAAGTTAAATTGTAGCAGGAGAAATAGAGATAGGGTGGTGTTGGTGTGGTTTCTGATTTCCATATATCCTAAAACCTATAAGACATAATATTACATATTATGGCATAGGTACATTGTTTAACTTAGTTAGTTATATGCATAATATAAACTCGTAAAAATTTTGAGTGAGCGACTCTCGGTTCTCATGAGTTCAGATTCTTCAGATATCCAGTATCAATGAAGTTTTATACATTGGATGAGATGCATAGGGAGTGAACTCTCGCTCTCCTGCGGATATCAATAAATACGCAGAATTATGTATATATTAAGTTTACATGCAAGAGTACATTTTTAGTTTTATTTTTCATCCGTGCACATGTATAAATTACGAATAGGAATATGAGATCGAGATCGAAGGCAGACGGCAGGGACGGCTATATAATGTAATTTGGAATAACTACGTTTTTGAAGTCCTCCTGAGGTGTAAAACAATATCTATACCATACTGTCTAAAATACTAACGTTTACACATTACGACAAGTCTTTTGCTTTTTCTTACGGAATTGACACGTCTGACTGGGCAAATATATTCGGATGCACAGGATCACAATCACATATAACTTCAAACTGTTCAAACTATTATGGAGTACCACAGGTATAATAATTATATGGGATACTGTACATATATACTAAATGTTAAATGCGCAATAAACAGAATTCGGTACATACATATATTTGTGTGTGGGATGTGATTTTTGCAAACTCAAGGTTTTAGGAAATAGCGCAGCAGTTCACAAAAAAAAATATTGACAATAAGAATTATTATTATTTTGTTTACTGTCAGCGCAAAGTTTCCTCAGACCGCAGCAATCGGCACTCACTAGTCAGACAGCTAAAACAAGTAAAATACTGGATGAAGCTGTTACATTATTATATGTGTGGTTACTTTGAACTTTTGTCCACACAAAAAAAAGACATGGTTTTGATTTCTGGGGGAAATGCATGAAATTACCAGTTTTTTTATCACACGTTCACACATACAGTTTAAATATGTACAAGAGCTCAAATCACGTATTCGCACAGAGCAGGCAGCAGAATATAGGATGGGATGAGAGCGTTCAGGTTATTAGACGTTAGAAGTAGACAAAGACAAAACAACTGGAAATAATAATTTGAATACACTAGAATTTCATGAGCCACATGTGAGAGGAAGATCGTGCATTTAATGACCAGCAAACAAGGGTGTTAAATGCAGAGGAGCGTTAAGTTTTGCCAAGTACAGCTCAAGAATAATTTACAGGCTCTCCGCACACGTGGTCTATAAGCTGACTAGTGAGTCAAGTAGGTATAGGTAATTACAATAATAACAATTATTTTTATTACTCCCAAAACAAAGCTGTTTAGAGTTCCCAGTACCAGAGCTGCATGGAGAATTCCAATTCGAGACTATACTGTGTAAGGTACATAAGTACAACAGGGAGAAACGAATCATAAAATTAATTCTACAACTTTTGCAAAAAGATTAGTAAAAGTGAAAAAACATGGAGAGAGGATGTATAGGATGGATCTTTATGAGTAATAATAGTTTAATGACCTACGAGAACGTGTAAGTAATTACACGATGTTTTGATTTTAGTTAGAAATTCCCAGCATTTACACGAGTAAAATACGGCTGTGAAGAAAGGAAAGGAAGTGCATATACCCTGGTAGGCGGGCCCATACATTTCCTTTTATATATGTAGATATAATACATAACATATTAAGTAATAAAATACTTGTTTTCAAGATTTCGGGATTTAATACTAAATAAATTGTGCAGGTTTTAAAAAAACACTTATCCGTCCATATAATAGATTCAGAATTATGATGGGAATTCCTATACTTTAAAAGAAATTGAAAATCATATTCAGCATGATACCTATACATACTTGTGATTGTAAACTACTAATTTGCAATGAACTATATTAATTATTATATAATTTGTAGTTGAACTTGAATTATCTCTAAATGTCATAATACGTTACGTTATGATGAGGGGATGCTCTGCTGCTCGTTAAATTAAGTAATTATCTATAATTTGTTCTCCAAGTCGTAAGCCAGGTTTCTCAGTTTGACAATTAACTTTCTAACCTTTAGTTGAGGCATTGAACTACAGTTTAATGCTCAAAGGGCGGTAATCCTTAGCTATAAATATAAATATAGTATATAATATCCAAGCAAATTTCCCATAAAGTAAAACTCATAACTGATGTTGTAATCGTAAATAGTAAAAATTAAATACATACCAATTAAGTTGCTCAATAAAAATGTTTTTATTTAACTATGTCAAATTATTTTATACAATTAAATTTTACAAATTCATATAGCAAATTAAATGCTAGTTATTTTGTGTTCTTAGGAATATTATATTAATCTCAATATTAAAGTCGGAAGATTTCGAACGTGCATCTTTGAAGACGCATATAGAAAACTGGACATATTCGCAATTTTCATTCAATAAGCATGATTTTGTCATGCAATACATTAGGTATAGGTACATTCATAAAACTGAAAGCCATACTATTTTTGGTAAGACTTTTTTTAAATAAACAATCAGGATTAAGTTTCGAAGGAACATTTTTAATTTTTAATTATTATTTCCCTATAGAAAAAATTCCATTGGACGACGTTTTTACTTTCGGTTATCACAACAACGACACTTCAATGGGATAGTTATATAATTCGATATATAGGGTTAAAAAATTAAGACTAATTTAATTATTATTGTTTATTATTGCTATGAATTTCAATTATTTATTCAATTACAAATATATAACTATTTGTGGTAGGGTATTATAAAGGTAACATTTTGTACTTGAACACGGGATGTAGCTCATATTTAAATTCTACCCCGTAGTAATAAGGTGCTTCTTACTACACTGCTCACAAATTTAATTACTGTGTAAGTTTAGCAAGGATAATTTAAAAAAATTAAATATTAAGCTTTTCCTATATTTTCTTCGTTAAGGTTTGTTTTATTCCCCGGATCCGGATGAGGCTCATGGGCTGGAGCTGGAGTCGAAAGATTTGTGTCCGGCACAATGACGACAGCGGTTGGGAATAAATCATCATAGGCTGGCGGTGGCTCTTCCGTTCGTACTGAGGCAACTGAGTTGCTTCCCAAACGACGAATTACTTGAGCACTGAAAAAAATATTAGAAAAAAAAAATATAATGCTAGAGGAAAATTCTCGCTTATATACAAATCTCGAATAGGCGTTTATATTACGGTTATGACGACATCAGTACATATCAGGGAGGGAACAAAAAAGCTTGATAAGAAGCCGTCTTTTAGCCCAATACCTTTTGTATTAAATACTTATTGTAAAAGTCTGACTCATCTTGCATCATCAACATATATCCCCTAACTAATATGTATAGATGCACGAATTTTGTGACAAAAAAGTTTGTCCTCTACTATATAGACTAATTTCACACTTTATTAAAGCATTAGTATTTTTCTAGTGTAAAACATAATTTAATTCTCCTTGCTATTTTTTTCATATAATTTGTATGACGTGTAAAGTGTAATACCTTTCAAAATAATTCTGTGGAAAATATTTAAAAATTCAGGGTAATATTTTGCAAGCAGCTACATCACGTAAGTATTCCACGGAACAATCTATGAATAATTTAAGCGCAAACGTACACTTTTTATCTTGACCACTTATCGTTACGTAAAAGGTTCGGCTTCGACAACGGGCATGTCAGGAGCGAATTACAAGGAAAAAATGAAAATTTGCTCTGGGAAAAAATTTAAATAATACACTGGGAGATTATAGGGATAGCTATGGTCAGGTATTGAGACCGAAACTTAAACGACAAATTACGCACACATGTTTTTCTTCTCAACTTTTGTATAGCAATTGTAAATATATAGGCAAAACCATAACAAATATCTCAAGGTTGTCTGTTATATAGTAGGAGTAGGATCCGAAGAAATTATTCACGCTTTGTTTGTCACTCACTGAATTAGAATTTTATTATTACTCATTTTTTTTTCTGTAATTACTACAGATGCGTACTTCTGTGGTGGCTGGTGGCAGTACAGTGAAATTGCCAATTGTGATAAATTGCTAAAAAATAAGAGATCCAGGAAAAAATGGCAGCGAGTAAAATGCCAATTTGGATGTATTTTCTGTTTAGCATGAATTACTTCTAGCGTATAAATATTTATTATCATACGTCATGCAAATAAATCTATAATAATAAAATAATTAATATACACAATCCCTAAAAGGAAGATAAATGTATATTATACATAATACATAGGTAAACAAGACTTATTTTTGATGGGTATGATTTTTTTAAAAACATTTTTACTAAAACCGCTGCACTCCAATATTATTAGTATTACTGCGTGTGGCTTTATTATTGTAAAAAGCCATATTTACACAGCAGGCTAGACACACAAAGGGACAGAATAGAATAATAGAATGTAAGCTTAATATCTTCCGTAATATTATTAATATTTAATTTATCACGAAGAACGAATCGATGAATAAATTAAGTAAAACTGTCACGCAAAGGCACACGTGTGCCGTTTTTTATCTGTAACCTTCCAAAACAGTGAGTCAGTGTAGTTATGTTTGATAAGTAGTATGTAATATAATACCGCACTCAATATTTACCCAGAAAAAAATTGAAATCTATACATAAAATGTCTTACCCGAGAAAATTAAATTGTTGAGGTCTAGGTCGTCGCATATCCCCCGGTCCGGGTGGCTTTTCTAGAAAACAACAATGTCTTGAAAATAGCCATGCAAAAATTGCTATGAGGACAAGTGCAGAAAATCCAAAAATTGAAACAATTTGAGTGTATTCCTCGTCCGCTGAACTTGTCGTTGAGAACGTTGTTGTTGAATTCGTATTTCCCATGTCAGCCGTTGGCATTAATATTGTATTCTGCTCCGAGAGTATTGTCCCATAGGGAACACTGAACACACTGCGATAGCTCGAATTTGAATTTGAATTCAAATGTAACGTACTATTCAACTCTGTAATTATATTGATATTGAAAATATAATACAAAAGGTCACTTCAAAATATTCCATGAACCAGTTTTCTAAACCATTTAGTAATAATAGAAGTAAAGCATTTCTTTTTTTATTATTTAATTTTTAATCGTCAAAAGTTCTATTGATATTTTTTAAACTATATTTTAACTAACTATATTCTATAATGGTGTATAATTTAATACATTTAATAGTACTACAAAAATTGAACAATACTTTACCTTCTTCACTCATGGCTGTATAGCTTTTGGAACTTGCACTGGCACAATGAAACCGGTGGCAAAATAAAACGGCCACAAGTACGAATTACAAATGAAAAACACGACGAGAGACAAATTAATAATGTATTCGTAAATCTCAATATATGAATAAAATTTTTAAGAAAAGAGGAGCGTTCACAGGAATACGTACAGCAAACGAACGAACAATCAAACACAGCACTTGTTAGGCTTTTGGGAGTCCAGAACCAGTACCAGGACCAGTACCAGGGTCAGGCCAGGTGTCGATATCGATATGGATATTAAGGCAAGTATTAAATAATAATATAACTATAGCCAGTATATCAATGTCACTATCACTGCTAAGGATATTGTTGCTGTAATGCTCTAGTCCTACTACTGTACTAGTCAGTCGTTGGCATTGGTTTATACACCGTGAATTGAAACCCAAAGTGTGAAAGACTTGAATGAAGTGAAACAAGTTGAGCTCCAGTGTTTACTTATAAGTTAATATTTCGTCATATAACAATATGTAAAGGACTCGGCTGACTGCAAGGAGTTGCTCAGCAGCAGAGGTTCTTCTTGCCAAACAAGAACAAGCAGAACAGAACGTGTAAGCAATAAAAACCACTTTGTACTAGTTGCTCGTTCCTCTCTTCCCAAATCCCATAGGTGTATGTAACTCCTTGTTAATTGCACGTGTAAATTTCGTAAATAATATTTTATTATTTTTCGGTTCCACTCAACTGCATACTATATACTACACAATGCAATGTTCCCAAAATCTGCATAAGCACTAAAACATTCCTGGCTTCGTGCCGTGTGTATTTAATAACTATACAGTAATATCTCGGTCCCCACGCGCTGTCACTCCACACACGGCAGGTATATCAATTATGTAGACGGACTGAAAGGTATTTACACGTATCTTCGTGTATTGTCCGTTAATTTATTCTACTTTTGACTATGTCATGTCCATTTGTTTTATGTGTGAATATATTTAATATATAGGGCTATAAGCACTATATCGGCTTCGGTATCGGTATCGGTATATCCGTGAGTACCTTACCTAACAAAGATATACGAATACGAGTTTTAGTATTTTAGTATTGTAATGAATCCGGTATTTCCACTATTATCTATTAATACGAATTCTCGAAATGAACAGTGATTTATGTTGGCCTCACTCACAGATTTATTTCCTTATGAATTACAAATTATACCTTTAATTGTATTTATGCACATACAGACCCATCGCACCGGTTCTGTGAAACTGCGTCTGCATATTATATATGTGTACTGAGATTTTCTTTCAAAGGGTAGTATATATAGGTATAGGTATATAAGCCATATAAGCTGAACAGAAAATTCCAAATCAACTCACCAGTACCAGTACCAGTACCAGCACTCACTTTACGTAAATTATGTATAGCTCAAAGACTTTTAAGCACGTTGTCACTGGTTCACTGCCTACACCTGAATGAAATTATTATTTAGTTGGACCGTTCGTATATTGCATTGACAAGAGCCTTCATTTCCGTTGCAACGAAAACGAATGAACAGGAACTGAAAGATCAGAAATGACTCACATTTTCAATTCACTTCGCGTCTCAAATCTCCAACTACTGACACAGCATAGGAGAAAAAGTACCTTTAAGGTTTATGACGACGATTTAGACCATATAGACCGGACGAGTATACCCATGAAATTATGCTACGTACATAATAGTAAATGGTTCCGCTTGATTTTAAATTAAACACTGAGTCAAAAACTACCGGATGAATTTTTTGGACTGATCTATTCTGAGTCTGACGTCGATGACGATTAAAGATGATGTTCCTTATGGCTTATGGAATGGAAGTATGGAACGGAACGTCCATCAAATTCTTAGGATTTACGAGACTGCAGGCAATTATTACAGGTACATATACAGCAGGTCCTCTGACTATTTGGAAATCCCACAATCTCAAACTTGAGTCTGTAACGAACTTTATTCACAAAGTGTGACAAATGCTTTCCTTATGGCTTTTGCCTTATTTATTTGTATTATTATTATTACTGCGACTACGATGCATATAGGCGTCAACTTCTTGTGAAGAGAATGTGTGAATCCATCATGTACGAAGACGAACAAAAGAATAAGGAGCATTGAACAAGCGAATATTTAAAAATATGTATTTATAGTCCTTATATGCTCATTAGTTAGTTATATCTGTACTCTGTACCGTCCATTTAGTTACACACTATCTCGCACCTTATCTATATTACGTACCACAGGGAAGCAAAAAACAATTATTATTAGAATATCTGTAGTGACTTTCGTTCGCATGACGGGGACGGTCCATGTTTGACGCTGCTTTTGATTCTTGAGACGATGTACTCACGTTTATTATAAGATATATATTATCAAGTGTAATTTTAGGGTGATAATTAGGCACCAGGAACAGAATGCAAATGTATCCAGATTTTTTGTGCAGTGCAGATGATGTTTCTGCAAGATGTGTCTTCTCGTCTTTGTCTTGAAATTTTTTTCCCTGTCAAGCCTCCTCTCCTCTGTGATTGCTTGAGTTTTCTTCGACTAAAGCTCTCAAATTCAACTGGACAGTGGTAGAGGGAAATATTGTGGTTTATATCTGATGGAAGAAGAAGGCGATGCGACGCTAAGGGTGTTTCGTTTCGTTTTTGTGGGTTGTGTGTATAGTTCATGTTCGTAATTAAATTTTTATAAATTAATTCACTTCCGTTTTTTTAACGACTATAGTATGTATAACTGGAGGCTGGAGAGAGACTCTTCAAGTCTGTTCTATGTAATATGGGTGCTATTTTTAATTTAATGACTGCATGATGAGAGGAGTAGGTGTCGAAAGTGGAAAGAAAATTGACGTCGAAACATGGGACAGGGAAAACGTGGATGAAATAAATTAAAGTGTTAATTCGTGTCTAGTCTATAATACACTCTCAATAATCAGTCCCAGCCTCCCAGCGTCAGCCTCCCAGCTCTGTCTTTTCACGGTTGCAGTTTTAAAAATTATTGCTATAACATACATTTATGAATATTTCTGTGTATAAATAGGACACGGGTAGGAAAGATATTAAAAAACCTGTATGCAGAATGTGTCATAAAATGGTAAGGAAAAATGTATGAGAAGTAAATCAAATTCAGGAGACGGAAGGAGGAATTTGAATTTATATGTACCTACTGCAATATCAATAGTAAATTGATTTTATTAGATTTCTTCTTAAATCAAGAAAACAATAAATAAATTAAGCTTCCTGAGAATAGTAGTAAAAGAGGAAAACTAGGACAAACTTTAAGTTTTATTCTGTGTGCAGTTGTATGCATTAATATTTGCCTGATAAAAATTCTGAACGAATTGTCAGTCAGTCCTATGAAGGAAGTATCTTCTATATTTTTTCATGATCAGTATCATCTTTTCTAGAGCAGTAATATAAATCGCAAGTATGGCATATAGCGAGCATACCTCCAATTTAACATTTATGTAGTTGATTGCTCAGTACAATAAAGAATATTTAAACACTTATATCGTCTGTGAAGAACCAAAATGACCCATATCCATTTGTAGCTAAAAACAATATCAACTAACTGCAAAAATATTCCAAGATGTCTTGAGAGAATTTAAGTAGAAAATTTTGCACTTTTCAAACACATGAAATTAGAAAATTTTGCACCTTTTCAAAAACATGGAATTATAAAGTTTTGCACTTTTTCAAAAACATGTAAATAGGACATTTTACATTGTTAAAAAAACATGAAAAAAGAACATTTTACGTTTTTAAAAAACTCCTAATTAAAATTTTACGCATGTTTTGCATTTTGTTATTATGACATAGCTCATTTTGATTGTAGCTTAAATTGGATATGGGCCATTTTGGTTCTTCACACACGATAATATGCTCTGTTAATACCACACCTATACGTAAAATCAAATTACCGTATTTCCTATAATAGTATGTCAGTGTACTATTCCAATTACGACCTCTCAGATCCGTGTAATATATCAAACCCGTGCACTATTGTAGACCCATGTACAGCCATAAAATCTTGTGTTAATAGACCAGTACCATTGTACTATTTTAGTACCTACCTATCAGACCCTTGTAGTGTTTTAGGAAATACGGTATGCGTACTTGCTGTGCAGTACAAACAGTGCTGAAGCTCTCTCATCACTCTCATAACAGCGAACAAACTGAGGCACAGCTCAATTGTAACTCCAGACACAAGGTATTCTTATCACGAAATTTATAATTATACCCATATAAAGATCCTTTATTACTATCTAACTGTCTGTCTATCTAGTTTGTTATCAGCCAAGACAAAAATAGCCTGGAATAATTATTATGCAGATATATGTAAGGAAGCGTTTCTCTGCTTGTGAAACGCAAAAACAAATAGCAATTAGGTACATGCCTAATAATATATCGCCATCGCTATCGTCACACCTTCCTACATGGTTCACGAGGTATAGCCAGCCGCTTAAAGCAGCACTTTATTTTTATTCATAAAAGTAAAGGGGTAAAAAGTAACTAATTGTAAGCACCAAGTATGTAACCTTATTGAACCCACACAAAGATAGTTTTCTAAAAGGCAGGCGGAAATCTGCATCTGTGTTATGTACGTACCGTGTGGACGTTCATATTTAGGTAGATTTGTTAAGATAGAGATAGGACAATGCAGGAGCCATAGCCATATCAGATTAAACTGAAGGACAACCGTCAAAGTTTAAGGCTACGTATGCCTATTGACTACAATGAACTATTTTGATTTTCATCAAGTCTGCGCCCATCAATCGGAAGTCAGTCGTCTGTAGAACGGTGCAGAGGACACTTCCACGGATACACAATATTGGATTGGGGTTGTGTTGTGTATTCAAAGTAGGTAGGTAGGTACATTCATTGTAGTTTTAATTTACGTTTAATGCCATTCATTTTTGCATCAGTATTTTTGCTCCCTCAAAACAATGGTCGCAAATAGCAACCATTTTGCCTTTACTATATATTACAGATAAATACTAACTTATTGTTAGTAGTATTAGCTGTAATAATTGCTGCTGACTGAAACTGAATGCACTTTTGGCATTGACTGTTCCTCATTCATCCGGCAAAACATTCCTAAACAATTAAATTAATACAATCACGAGAGTCGAATTCGTCCGCATCAGCACCGCAAGAGAATTCTATTTGATTATATATGCTTTTCTTCACTTTGGCTTCCGCTACATTTGTTTTCGTTTAAAGTGCACCCACACGAGGCACGAGTTTATTATGTTAATCACTTAAGTTTATTCTCGTGTGACTTAAACGTCAACTTCAACTTCAACGGGGTTTCCAATGGAAATAACTAAAAGATTGAAATCAGATGCTTGCAATAAATATAAAGGACAGTACTAAGCGCTTCTAGTCTTGACTCTTAATACACATAAAATATGACAGAATACAGTTAGTATGGTAAATGAATCATATCCTACTGGGTGTGTCCATAAATGATGTCATTGAAAAATTCCCATTTTTAGGAACATATTACCCGCCTTTCCTCAATCAGCTTAACCAGTTGAGGGAACGGCTAATTTAAACACGTAGAACCATTCACTCTTCTCATGACGTCATTTGTGGACGACCCCTTACATTGACACAATGACCCATTTCATACTGCGGGAAAGCGGACTTTCTAAAAACAAATAAGTTTGACAATAATTCAGCTCAGTGTAATTATTGTTTTATACATATTAAATTCCAAATTGGAATATCCGTCTTGAGCAACGTTTTTTAAGTGTATTCCATCTGGATGAAATGTCGTTTTAACAACAGGGGCTCGAAGGTTCTTTACAGTGACGTTTAGTGCAATCGTTTTACTTCATAAGTTTTTAACGGTTTTATCTAAGGTTCAAAATAATATATGTTTTTCGTATTCAGTTAATTGCCACCACCTACACATTTTTAATAAATTGTATACATAACTACATGAAATAAATTATTGCTGTACCGCTGACACTTTGTGCTCAGGAATAATGACAAAATTAATGAACTCATTCACTCTACTATGCAATTAAATAGGCAATAAGCAGCAACTTACATATCGTCTGTGAAGAACCAAAATTACCCATATCCACTTTCAGCTAGAATCAAAATGAGTTATGTCGAAAAATACGAAATGATACCTATGGATGCGTAGAATTTTAAATATGAGTTTTTGGAAGGTGCAAAATGTTCTATTTACATCACATGTTTTTTAAAACTGCTCAACACTGTATTAACATGTTTTTGAAAAGTGAAAATTGCTCTAATTACGTTTTTAAAAATTGCAAAATGTTTCAGTTCACATTTTTATGAAAAGTGCAAATTGCTCTAATTACACGTTTTTAAAAATTGCAAAATGTTTTAGTTTACATGTTTTTAAAAAGTTCCTCTAATTACACGTTTTTGAAAAGTGCAAAATGTTTCAGTTTACATGTTTTTAAAAAGTTCAAATTGTTCTAATTACAAATTTTTGAAAAGTCCGAAATGTTCTACTTAAACGCTTTCAACTTCATAATAATATTATGTGAGTTATAGATAGTACATTTTGTAATATGCTAAAAATGGATTTGGGTCCTTTTGGTTCTTCAGAGACGATATGTATGCTACTAAAGGCTTATGTTTTAATTTTAAGATTTTAGTAATGAAACCTCTACTGATATATTTATGAGTTGAGTAGGGTGTGAAGGACAACCCGAAAACTTCGCTTAACATAAAAAAGGCGACTTTTCCTGTAACTTGTAATGCTTTGAGGGTATAGACAGTTAAAAATAAACCTAATGTATCGTTGGCATGACCTATACCACTTCAGTATTAAGTAGTGCTATAGGTAATGTATGGATGACCCTTAAGTACTTGATGTAACCATAACACTAAAAACTAATTATGTGTTCTTACGCTAAATTTAAATTGCTTGAAGTGACCGTAACTATAAGAAAATTTTTTCCCCATTATTCGACTGTTTATTACGGCTAAAACGCATAATATACTGAACGACTCATAGCTCACCATAGCTAAAAGTAAGTCATGCAATATTTGTGTGTTTTAATTTTAAAACTTACAGCTGTTCATTTGACATTATTGAGCAATGCAAAACATGATGCGTGACACCTTACGCTTCCAAATGCTCTTTAATACCTTGTTTGCCAAAGGGATGAAAGTATTAAAATCATCTGGTGGTAATAGTAATATTCAAGGTTGTTTGAGTGGTTTTGACAAATTTAAATTTAATATGAATTTTCCTTGTCGCTTATTACATTTTGTCACTGCAAATATTAGATTCAATGTCAATACGGAGCATTTTTGCCGGAAGTGTTTGTTAGCGTAGGATCAGCTAAGTATCATAAAACAAAGGAGGATATGCAAAAAATTTAGCATGTTGGTGTTTTGATTTTTTATAGTTTTGTGGGGGTCATGCAATATGCACTAAAGAATATACAGATGAGTACACAGAAAAATTCAACCAAATTAAGTATAGGTGTAAAAACGCATTATTTTATTATGTATCGTGCAATTTTTAAAGACAAACAGGAAAGGTTCCCTATGGTCCTCAATTATTGAAATTGTAAACTATTATTTTATTTTTTGCGGATTCTACTAAAATAGTAATAGTACGTTGTACGTAATTTAAAAGAGTATTGTAAATATTAAAAGTCCTTGCACTCAGACTCTGACTGCACACTGCACCGTGCAAAATTATTAACTTAATTGCCAAATTCATTGCTAATTAATTCGTCTGATTCTGATTTGACTTTGAAAACAGATGATCGTAGGATGGTGGTGGTTCTTCAGTGGCAATAAAAATATTGTTGTTCAAGTCGCCTCTTCTCTCCTGGCGATCAGCTGGATCAGATGATCTTCCAATTTCTTGCCGACTTGATCTCATAAAAGTTGAATGGTTACGTAATCTATTGTAAACAATGAATAATACGAGCATTACAAAAATAATTAGCACGTGCCTCATTACTCCCAGCTATTATAGTAATCATACTAAAATATTACTTCTCAAAACAAATATGTGATTATATAGCTCGGTACCTTTCAAATATGTTGATATTATTATTTGTATCAACATGAGAACCCGCGAGCGGCATTCTTGCTACGAGAGGAAGGACAGACGTCCTCCGTCTCCGTTGTCGTCTCATCTTGTCCAGAGCGTAGTTTACAAGTAAATATGACACTCCGAGGAGGACTGCAGTTGCAGAGATTCCCATCAAAATAATTGGAAGGGTATATGATGAGGATGATGACGATGACGCATCACCGTTTGTGGTTTTAGTAGATTGTAAGTATGACAATGATTTGCTGGACTCAACGGGCACTGATTTTAGTTCAGGTGACTGTGTAGCTGACGGAATGACGTAGCATCTCACGGTACCTATGTAATTTGTTATTAATCATTTTAATTTAATCAATAGGTATATGCACTTTCCTTTCACGTCTAAATGAATCCATTATTCAATTCGCATGTTGTTCCATGTTGATTAATTTTGTGAAAATTTACAGATTTACATAGTACACAAAGAGATATCCTTACCCTTTTGTTCAAATGGCATACTATTAGCAGCACTCGCACTGGAAACATGGCGGATGTGTATGCAATTGTAAAGGTAGACGAGAAAACAGAAAAATGCTGGAAATTGCAATGATGACATTTTAAAATGTTTAACCAGTGACATTCAGCCTTCCGCGCAGTCTTCTAGCTTTCCAAGCAGCTATCGCTGAAAAAAATCTTGTTACAATATTATTTTTGGGCTTTTTCACAATCAAGCCCATGGTATGGCTACAGTTTCTACCAGTAAAAGCTTGAGCTGTGTGGTTGTACGATATTACACTGTAACGATAGCACAACACAATAAAGGTAGATATCAAAATAATTCTTTAGCTTAAAATAAGAATTTCATCCCACAAAGACTTCAAACAGTATAACTTATTAAATAAAGAAACATATTTGTATTTTTTATGATATCTTTTGTGCGCAAAATATCACAATCTGAAAACTCTCAGTATGTATATTAGGGAGTTGTTAATAAAATTGTTGTTTTATTATAAATGTCTTCATCTTTTTTCTGTATCTCTGTTAGTTTTAGTAGATTATTATGGCACTGTCCTTACCTTCACGATTTTATGTGAAGCACTGGAGTGTTTAAGCATTTAGCATAATTATTTTTATTTTTGCATGGCATATCATTGAACTGGCTAATATTTTGATGAAATACCAAGGAGGGCATATTGCATGCCATCGCATGCCATATAGTACAAAAATTCTAAACTGTAGTACAAAACGATAGCAATGCACTAATTCTAATTATTATTTTCTGGAAAACCGACGATTTCATAAGAATTAAGGATTCATTAATTAAGGAAGTCTTGGCATCGCTCATTTGATTCTGATTAATTGGACACTGGAGTTTTAGACAAGCTGGATGTAAAATTGTAAAATAAATACCACTATCGTATATAAGCTTAAAATATATATATAGGCAATTTTCTAAGTGGTTAATTACATAAACATTCATATAAAAACAAAAATAAATTGCAGTACCCTCTGTTCTCGTTTGTTTGGCTCTCGTTTCAAAATTGTGTGATGCAATGTAATGAGTGTACTTGTGCTTGTGTATCAACATGAACTTCGGATCCAAGCGATTTAACCAGCGATTTAACCAATGATATAATAATTCAAAATTTCCGTAGCGTATCACAATAATTATTGTATTATTGTCATCATTATTATTAATCATCGCTCCCTATTTCGACTTAAGTACAACAACGCCACACGTACACATCTGTAATGGATAATGGTGTCAATAATGAAATGAGGGTGTGTGGCAATTCTCAAATGTTGACACTGATAGATGGTGTGAAAATAAAGGACGCTTTATTGTTCTTGGTCTATTGTGATTTTGTGATAGATTCTGTTGACTATTATGTGTAATGTTGTGACTGCAAAAGGTGACAAAAACAAAAAGAGTCAAACAAGCCCTGGATGAAATAATGTGTAAAATACAAAGTCCAAGCAAGACAAGGTTGTACTTACTAATTGGAAGTCATATATTATCAGCAGTGCACTCCATTCAGTACATATACATGTCTACGTCTAGGAATTTTTTGTGAACTACTTTCATAACAATTCCATGCTTCAGACTTGATATATTTCCCGATTTCCGTCAATACTTAACTAGATTTGATGCTAATTATATATTTCTTTTCCAGGATTCCCTTCAAATTCAAATCAATGAATCCACTTCCATTGTGTCACGCCAATGACAAGTTATTCATCTTCGAAGAAGGAAGATTACAGCAGAGTCCCCCCACGTGTGAGCGTAGCATGGAAGGAAGTCTACCTACCTCCAATCAATGAATGGATTTCCTAACGATCCTGTACATGTGTGGCTTTGGTAGTTAGTGTAGTTACAGAGACACTCTCATACGTCAAACGATCATCAGTTAATTGCTTCTCTAGCTTATTCTAATCCCTTATCCCTTGCGTATAACTTATCAATACCAACACCAACCTCCGGGAGACGAGTCCATAATACAGATGAAGCACAAGTTTATTTATAGTATTGTGAAATTTAAATGTGGAAGTTTCCCAAAAAATATTACTGCAGTGTGTGCATCATTCGTGAGACAGTAGACAGCCCAGTGCAGTGGGGAATTATTCAAAGTAATGAAGGTAACTATATGAACCCAGCCACATACATTGACAACGCTAAGTCTGATCAGGATAACGGTCTTGTCCAATCCGATCCGTCGGAATCCTTTGTTTCGAAGGCGTGTTCATGTTCAGTGCACACGGCACGCTACGACACGCGACATACCTACCTACATTATTCCTACCTATCTACATTTTCGTTAATATTTTACAGATAAAAGCCCGTACATTTTAGATGCTTTACTACATGAGTGCGCCCACTACTTTAATGTGTGTGTTAAGTGTTACGTATGTTCTTGTCTGTGCATGCTCACGTTTTTTACAACTACTTAAGTGATAATTATGTGAGCATCAGATTCCTGCTTTGCACAACTTAAAACTAGTTTTCCGAAGAAAAAGCATAACGTTGAGAATGTATTGTGTCTGAAAGAGAACGAGGCCCCCTCGCTAATGTAAAATAACAGTATTTATGGAGACGTTATATAGGCAGTGTTAACTTTAACTGCTAGCTTTTTGAACTAGGGGTCAAAATTCACAAGCGGATTAATAATAAATACTATTAATTAATTGCTTGTAATGCATATATGTAATGGATGATGGTGTGCACAGAGTATCCAGATTACAGACAACTGTACGTAGAGTTATGACAAAAAGTGTTGGTCTGGTTTTCGTAATCTCTTAAAAAAACCACGGTTTTACTGAACATAAGCTGCGTCGCAAATTCGAAATTCGCTAATAAGAAGCTAAATTAATTTGTAAGTAATTTAAAGTGGTAGTTTTAGTGGCATTTAAGCCCCAGACTGAGATAGAAACAATAATTAGTTCGAAAGCAGCCGTAGCAACACCTACTAAACCTATATGGTTAGGTTAGAAATGTAACAAAGTGTAAATTAATAATAAGAAAGAAATGCAGTAATGGAAAAGATGATTTACGAGTATCTACATAAGTAAGGATAGTTTCATATCGGAGAAATGCCCCAGATGCGACTATCAGTATAGGCTCCAAATCTGTTTTTTAATTAAGGCAATATCAATACCTCATAATAATTATTTTGTTTTATTTTAATTTTAAGGCGTATATTTATAACCTATTGTAGTAATTTATTATATACATGGTAGTAAGGTACAAATTACATAGATATATCTGTAATCACATTTTTGGACTGTTAGGGAATAAGTTATTACAACGATATGACATTAATACTGCTAGTGTTCTAACTAATTAATAATAAATATATTTACAGAACATAAAATTTCGAATATGTACGTGTAAAATTGGAGAGATCACATGAAAAACGCTTAGTTGCATAAATGACTCACACGCTGCTTAATATTAAACACAGCTTTATGCACATTTAACGCGCAAGTATTATTATTATGACTTCATGGGAATAAAGCATCATATGAAGGTGGAGGCTCCGCTGCAATAAAATTTGGGTTGAAGGATAATTTAATTTGTGGGTCAATCACAGCAAATGTCGTCGTGTGTGGTCGATGGAAATGGAACAGGCTACTAACGGTCGAAATACTTGAGCCAGAACCATGCGCTGGAGTAGGCATCGTCGTACGCTGTAGAATAGGGTACTCTTGACATGGTCTTGCGTGACTGCAATGAAAAGAAGAAACAAACTGTTTAAAATCAATATGCATATATAAAGACCTATAGGTGTAACTTCACTTTGCAACAAAATGTTCAAATATTTTCCTTAATTACAAAATAAATAGTGTATAGCAATTAGCGATGAGTCTGTGTGCTTAATTTCAGCTCTCATTTAAATGACGAACAAAGGACGGGTACACGACCTTGTAAAAGCTTTGACCCAGTAAAGCAACATTAAGATTTACAAACCAAGGAATATTACTAGTAATGTAACTAACTATTCCATACTAACATACTCAACTACTTCAAACATGGTGTAAGTTATGGTCATCACCAACAAAATCAGAAACAGAAATAACCACATTCTTTGGCGGGAATGGTGTTGTGAATATATTTTTATTAAATCGTTACATTTAGTTTTATTTACGTTTCTTTTAAGATTCAAAATCAAATAAGGCTAAGCTAACCGCGGACAATGTACCGGAAGTACAGGTAATAGTAGTAATAATAGGGCAAAAGAAAAGACGCAGAAATAACCGTAATTAATAGTTTTTTAAGTTTAAAAAATAATAATACTCACCCTGGAGGTTCCTGCCGATGAACTTTAATAAATCTGCCAGACACCATTGCTGTAATGACTTTCTGAGGGGTTGTCGTTGTGGAACCTTTGTGAATCCCCCGTCGACACAAAATGAAGCAGACACAACAGTATATTGAAATAAATACGGACACCGCTATCAAAATTATCATACTGTACGACATGTGCTCAGAAAGCTCAAACATTTTAAAAAAGTATTGTAAATAATTTTTTTTAAATAGTTATAAAAATTATTACAATATTGCAAGAATGACAAATGACTACTTATTTATTTTGATTACTATATAATATAGTCTCCTTTTTTCAAGTGTGCGAATGGATGAGAGCAAAGCAATTATCCCAGGGACATTCTCTTTCAATCATCCCCGTAAAACTATGACAAGTTAGCTAGAATACCAGCAATAAAACTATAGCACCTTGTACTTTACCACTAGGCAGTCAAATAGAAATTCAATTAAAAAGTAATTAAACAAAAGTGTGTGGAACTTCCATATTCTATAGTTGGTTACTAGCGCATATACTCATTTCTGCCTCCTTTGCCTTTACATTCCTTAGAAAGTTTCTTGTATCATTTTTCCTAGGAGCTCAGTGTATGGCATGCACCGATTCTGAGACTAAAATAATAATTATTTTTATGCGTGTGCATTCTAAATGTACAAAGCTTCGATTTCATGCTGTAAGGCTAAGGCATGAGATACATCGAAGCCCAAAAGTCATATAATATAATAACTACCTAACTAGTAAGTACATTAAGTATGGAAGTACATTCATATTGGGTAGAATACCCATTAAATACCAAATTCATACAATTAGTAGTCGAATTTTAAAGTTAAATCCTGCACCAGATAAGAAAGTACGTTAATTAATTTTTAGCTATAAATTATTTTGTATTAATTAAATATGACATTTTTAAAGACTATTCCTGGTGATATTTTATAAAGGTGATCCATACATGCACTAATTGTAAAAGATTTAAAAATGAAATAAAGCCAAGAAGAGAGTGGGTTACATTCTAGAAGTCAAAGCTGGTTTCAACAAGTTCCATACGTGTATTCACCCCAATTTATGTGTAATAAGGTTCATTACAATTTTCTATTCTGAATTGCATAGGTCTATATGCTGATGCCGGCATGCTCGCATTATATTATTATTGTGGTTGATAAAAACAGAGGAAAGCATTCCTCTTCTGCAGATATCCTACATGAAACAATAATGTCTTACTTATTACTTTTATACTTTAACCAAAACCATATTATAAAGAAAAGGTTAGTGAGCTCTCTCGATTCACGATCACCACTTCAAAGGTACTCGGCTACAACTATCTAATAATACTATAATGATGATGCAAATGAAAACATATACCCATATGATGACTTCATTAACCTACGCATCTTTAAAGTATGTAATCCAAAATTCGAATAATTTACAGCATTTAACCAGATGCAGCGCTAATTGAGCCGGCAATGCGGAAACCCCATACACTGAATACCTAATTTCTTAAATGTAGGTGTTAGTATACCTATAAGAGCATTGCTGCGCCTAACTGAAGCAATGCAGTTCAGCGCTCACCAAAAATAGAGTAGCTAAACCTAATGATGATAAAAGGTAATCTAGCTAAACCTAATGCTGACATTTAAATTATTGTTAAAAAAAAACAAAAGGCGCTGCGAATGTTGATAAGTGAGCTAAATTATGGGTGACACGAATTGAAAAACTTAAGATTATTGGTTTAACAACCGTTCAGTACAAAATTAGAATTCTCTCACAATGAAATAAACAGTAAAGTTGTTTATGGATCATGTTCCTAGCTACTAAGAGAGAAATAATTGAAATGTGATTTACACCCATAAATGTATGTCAGACTTAACCCTTTAAATGTCAGCGCTTTGATGAAGCCTGGGCAGTTCGCATTTCCCCTTGATGTATTAAAATTGGACAATATTTAGCTCTTGAGCCGAGTTCAAAGTTACAAAATGGTTCAGTTACTCACCCAACATTTAGTTGTGATAAGTTTGACAGTTTTGCTCTTCGCTAGTCTATCCTCTTCAACTCCAATTAATAAAGTAAGTGGGTATTTTTTATTTATAAGAATATTCTTTTAATTTTTAAAGTTTTATTTCTATTACATAATTTAGCAAACTTTAAACCTTTTGAAGTTCTTAACGAAAGAATGACGAAGAAACAGGAAAGGACATGCTATACAATACATCATTTTAAATATCTAAAAAAAACAGGAAATTTTTTCAGAATATTTAATGTAAGTATATTCTTTGGTATCTTTAGAAAATTTTTAAAAGTCGGTTTCTTTTGCAAACTTAGAAAACCTCTATATCTAGAAATTTATATTTTATACAATTAGATTCTGGTATCAATAATCGTTGGAATGATGCCCAACATAGAAATCTGAAGGTTTATGCTTACAATTAGTGAGAAATTCAAATGCCCCCATTTTTAAAAATCATCATGACATAAATTAAAATTTGCTAACCCTTTTACTGCTATCGCCACGCGACGCCTAACTTTCATTTATGCTCATATACTCATGGTTATTTTAACTTTTCCAGAATTCCGCTCTCGCAAATAACGATACAGAGGAAACGGCTGCGCGCCACACTCAAAAACCATCCTCCAAAGTCTCATTTGCAAGAACAAGTAAATTCATAGCTAAAAAACTAATTTAATTAACGGTACTTAATCTTTCACGTTTAAAATTTTTTTTAATTATTTAGAAACTTAATATTTTCTATATTACTAGTGATGAGCTCCGGAATGGACTTCATGAAGGATATGTTCGACTTCGGCTCTGTCACATGGGTACCCCTAGGAAGTCTCCTTTTCGGCAAAAAAGACGATAGTGAAAGTCTTAGTTTTGCTAAATGGCCTGTCGGAAATAAAAATTAAACCAACACACTCGAGTAATAAATTGTTGCACAACACCGGTATATTTCTGTGAAATTAACTTTACTTGTTATAATAAACCTGACATCCATTTTCTGCTAATTTATAAAATATTAATGTCAGTCAGTATTTTCTACAAATATTTATAAATAAAAAAGTGTATATACATTATAAAGTTGAAAAATTAGAATTCAGTGGCGAAAATTTTATTAAGTACCTCGTTATGTTGAACGCAAGGGATGGTGGAAACGGTTTGCAAGGTTATTATACGCACGTTATTATAAGGATTTATCTTGATATCAAAAGCAGTTAAAAATATGATCATATATAGAACTACAAGGCCGGCAAGTTCGCGAGTATTCATCCAGCTTAGATTTTAAAATCAATCGCACTACACTAATTATAACTTGATATGCACAAGTGCATTCGAATAAGAAATTAAACAATAAATTATACCTTTATATATTATACACATACACTAATTGGTTAAATAAAAGTATGTAATACATTTTGAAGCGCATGAAAAATATACTATGTCGATAGTTATACGTAAATCATAAATAATATTTGTAACAACTGCTGCAAGAAACATTTATTGTGATCCGACCTACAATGCATCCATGTATAGCACGCTGCATTAGGTACACTGTAATATACAAACTATTGTACTGAAGCTTAAAACTTAAAATACTCGAATAAACTTAAGGAACCCCACTGATTAGGCCTGAAAAGGTTTTTTAAATACATTGGATGTCGATGGTACGAAACAGTAACTGTTCGGGCCCGGGAGAAAAGGATGCTTGAGGAGGTCTGCCGCAGTTGGACGTTGCCGATGATCCATTATGAAACACATTTGTAGAACTGAATTCACTCCCGAGCCTTCGAATGGAGGTGGCAAAGGCGGGTAGATAATGCTTCCGTTTGCAATTGCAGTAATTTTACTCATGTAGTGTGTATGGTCCTGAAATGGAGTCTTGCCGTAGACCATCAAGAAAAGAATGCAGCCGAGTGACCAGATATCCGATTTTGGTCCAATCTAAAACAATTATTTACACCGTTTATTTATTTAAATTTAACAAATGTCATGTAAATAGAAAACACAATTGGTCTACCCCGTTCCCATTATTTTAAATTTTAAATCGTTTAAAACTAACATGCAGTACCTTCCATTTCCCCGTAACATCTGGCCGAATCGTTTCGGGGCTAATGTAGTTTAAAGTCCCTTTAGGATTCAACATAGATATACTAGTATGATCGTTTTGTAACCGTGCTGCAATACCAAAGTCGATAATTTTGAGGTGATTTCCAACCCAAACAAAATTAGCCGGCTTAAGGTCCGAATGAACGATACCTACATACAAGAATAAACTTTAACTAATTCAACAGCTTGAATATTCAAATATTAAGTCAAACCACATTAAAGAGCTACCACTTACTGTTTTAAAATTTCGGACTGTTCGAAATCAAACTAAATAAAGGATAGATACAGGGTATAGCGAATATAATAATATCTGTATAATAAGCAACTTCGTGGTTATTTGCACACAAATGTCTACTTCGATTAATATTTAATATCCATATCAAACTATTTAATTATCGTGCTTTTTAAAAATTAGAAATACACAGAGTGATTTGCGTATTTGTGCAAGCAGTAGTTTTTCAGGGAAGCAGGAGCTCTATTTTAGATTTAGCTAGGTGAAAGAAATAAAAACTTGAGGTAATACCTCTCTCATGAATTTTTGAGACAATTCGAAGCATGCTTTCCCAGGTTGAACGAACCTGGTGAAGGGAATAAGTAGAATTTTTTAAAGACGAACCAAGATCACACTGGCCGTACTCCATAACTATTTTCATATTTTGTTGTATTTTGTTGATTTCCCTATAAAAACAAATACAAAAAAAAACCATTAAAATGCAAAAAAAACAAACTATAATTATTTTATAGAAAGTAACGTCCAGTAAGTTCATTTACCATGCTTGAATTTTGATAACTAAATCTGTATCTTTCAATTCTACCAACATTTGGATTTCGTTTATACATTCCTGGATGACCAGCTCATTGATTCCAGCCAAATTGACCTTTTTTAGAGCAAATAGACCCTTCGTTTGACTTTCAATAACCTTTAAAATAGATCAAACACATATATTATGAACTTGCAAAATATACAACATGTTTATAAAAGTGGCTCAATGAGAAAACGACATGCTATTACAGTACAGCTAATTAGCTAATACACAGTATCTTCATATTTTCTATGAAATTGAAAAATATTAATTAAATGATGAAAATTAAGCTTACCAAAGACACTTCGCCACTTGCTCCCTTTCCTAATTGCTTGATTAGCAAGTAGTTTCTTCCTTGAACGACTTCTGTCTCAAAGTTCCAGTCCATTTTTGGAGATATGTCAATTCGTCCTCGTGCTCTCGTACGAGCGAAGTCGACATCTCGAAAATCTTTTAGTTTCGAAGGATCAAAGCCTTTTGGTGTTCCACGCAAAGAAGAACATTTTTCAATTCTTTTTGGCTTACTCTGACCTTTCCCCTCGAATCCAATTAAATCAGAGCTGCTTTTACGCGATTTTTGAAGTGAGCCTGACACAGGATTTCCGGGTATTAATAAAGCACCTTTTATGGGAACCGAGTGTTGCATTTGCCCATCCAGCCTAAAAGGAGGACTGGGTTTGTAAACAGTAGAAGGTTCTTTAACAACGTTAATATTGATACATCCCTCAGACCTAGAAGGCTTTAAATTATCTAACCTTCTAGGCGTTTCAGTCCGATCTGGACATTGATACTTGTTTGTAAGGTTAGGAGGTTCATGACACTCTTGAATGGGCTGTAGATTGAGTGCGTGTTTGTTAGCGGAGCCAGCACTCAAATCTAGAGCTTCCGTTGCGGATGACAGAGAGTGAGCAACCCAAGGGTCGCCTTCTGCTTTACAAATAGACTTGCTAGTGAACCCTACTTCATGAGCTGATTCTCCCAATAATTTTTTGGATTCCAGTGGAGAAGGCGTTGATGGTGCAATATTTTCTTTGTGCACTTCAAATGATTGTGGATGTTCTATTTTAGGTTTCAGCACGCCACCAGGTGGAAAGTACATTAGCTTACGAACTGAATTGGGACTCAATGCGAACTCGTTGTCTTTAGGGACATTCTCATCATTTCCTTTCTTTAACAACGTCCTAGCAAAGCCTCCCAGCCTAAATTGTTTTTTAAATTCGGAAATTTTAAAATTGTGTTTTGTGAGCACAAAAAGAATATCTCGACAACAACCAATACGTAAGATAAAATGACTTACGTCAAAGGTGCTGATTGTGTTTGTTGACTAGCTTTTCCAAGTCTTAGTCCTTTAAAGGTTTTATCATTTCTGTGCTGTAGAAATTCAGCTTCATTTCCATTTGAATCTAAGCCTTCTTGCGTTATGTTGGTTCTGGAATAATGTGGATTATATGATGATGTGAGTTTTTGAAATGTGGACACAGTAGAAGTAGCTGTGCCGACTGAAACATCAGATGCTTCGGGCATCTAAAAATATTTCAGTCAAAAAATGAAAGGTATTATTATTATTGCATTTTACACTACACTAAATTTAAATTTCTCTATCGATGTTATGTACTAAGACACACTTTAATTAGGACTATAAAGTTCATTTCACATTCAATTATCTAGGTATATTGTGAGCTAATGGAGAAAAAATTACAATCCAATTTTTTTTGCAATAAAATCCTCAAAATACATATCGTGAATCTTCGCCCACATTACGAACAACATACATGTTATGGTTATCGTCGTTCCCACCCTGGAAGATACAACAATAATATGTTACACCCCCAAAGCGCCATTTGGTTAGCTGATAGCAGCGGAATCCCTGTCATTAAAATCAATAATAAACAACAGTCAGCAGCCAATTAGTTAAGTGATAGATAGTGAAATATAAAATGGCCCTGTATAGCACTGACATGATGAATGAATGAGGAGTATAAAGTCATTACTGTCATTGATATCAACAATCCATGCAACAGCCTGTGAACACGCTTTAGTTGGAATTAAAAATAAATCTTGAGGAGAAAAGGGATTTAGTTTTAAATTCCCAGGATCAGGGAACTGATTGACCCGTTGACGGTGTTAAGTTTTTATGAAAATCGAGTGAAAAAATCATCATCAGGTGTAGATGTTGGATGTAACTTTTCAATCGTAGTTCAACTATTTGGGGACCTAAATTTAATGCCTGTACACAGATTGTGCAATGCGGAATTTCATCAATAGCCAACAGGCTACGAAAAGTGTATGGTACAAACATCAAACAGAATTAACAATTAAAATTAAGTTTTGTAATTATTACACCTACAGCCACAACAACCTATGTACATGACAGGCGAACGGGGACGGTGGACGGGGTTTTCCGTTCCCCTTTTACCTGTTTAATACTCAAAGTTGAAAGTAAGCAGTACACCCTCAGTTGTCAGTTGTCTCAGTCCTTACTCATTAATAGATAGCCACTGATCATGAAACTAGAAACAATAGCTACATACCCTGTCTGAGATTACGGAAACTTATGTACTTAATGAAATGACTTGTACTCACTTTTGTATGTGACATCTCACCGCTGGAAATTATTGATGATTGAGCTTTGTCGAAACTTAAATGCACGGCCAACGACAGCAGTTTGGGTCGAACAAGTACAAAATGTTCTAATTTATACGACTATTGATTATATTCACTTTTCAAATTGTCAAATTTTAATTTTGTTATGCTTGACTTAATACGTCATACGTTGTACGTGAATGAACTCATGGACTCAGTTGTCAGTCAGTACGAACAGACAACAGACAACTTTTTACTCAGTCATCAGTAAAAAGAACACAATTAAACACAACTGTAAATCGTAATATTGGATATCCGTAAAAATACTATCACTTCACACTTAATTGTTGTTTTACTGATGTAATCATTCGCTGTCGCTAACACTGGTTACTGCTGTGTAAAAGTAACTTCAAATTTGTTTATAGCAATTCACAATTAATACTGCACTCGTCGCCCGTTTAATGCACAGTTGACAGTGTAATAAGTAGTAAGTAGGCATTGACTCTAAAGTATAGGCTACTGACGCCTACTAAATAATGTCTAAAAGATAATTGTGAATTTGACCTAATACTGTAACTGTAATGAAATCCTTATTACGAAGCGTCAAACTACTAATTATTTGTGACACACACCAACAGGCAGGCACTAGAAATTTTCTAAAAATAGAAACTTCCCAAATATTTCCTACTTGTCTTGTGGCCATTCCCTTTGGCTTAAACCGACAGTATGTATTTATTTATTTGTGCAACTGGGAAAAACAACTCTGCTGTCTGCTGGCTGGTCAACAACAACGGTAACGGCCAACAGTTTATCCCGCCTGATTCACAGTTCGCGCTCTGATACTTTCCCCACTAACTCAATGGTTTGGAAAGAAAGTATTTATTAGTTAGTACATAGCCTTTCAATACTAGTAGTCCCTTCATTGGCAATATGCTGTGTGTGTCCAGTATTGAAATGAAATAGCGGTGGCGCTGGGGGTTCCTTCCCACATACACAGTCAGCCTACCCATTACATTCAAACGGGGCAGATGGAGGTTGAAGTTTAAATAATTAATAAGGTCACTAATGGTTTAATTGAATGTCTCAAATGAGGTTTAACGGGTAAGCAGATATATTGTCTTCAATTTGGGATGTATTTCAATATGATTACGAGCTCCTGAAGTCGGTGTGAAGACGAAACAGAAATTAAGATCTTTTATGCTTTGACCAAGCATCGAAAAAACTTGTTCTATGACTTTCTGCCAATGGATCAGCATATAGCTAATTCAAAGTAGTTGGCGGGACCTGTTGGTACTTTGGGCTCCACCGCTTCCCGCCAACTACATACTTTGAATTGGCTATATGCTGATCCATTGGCAGAAAGTCATAGAACAAGTTTTTTCGATGCTTGGTCAAAGCATAAAAGATCTTAATTTCTGTTTCGTCTTCACACCGACTTCAGGAGCTCGTAATCATATTGAAATACATTCCAAATTGAAGACAATATATCTGCTTACCCGTTAAACCTCATTTGAGACATTCAATTAAACCATTAGTGAACTTATTAATTATTTAAACTTCAACCTCCATCTACCCCGTTTGAATGTAATGGGTAGGCTGACTGTGTATGTGGGAAGGAACCCCCAGCGCCACCGCTATTTCATTTCAATACTGGACACACTTATGTGTACGGGAAACATAGGAAGCAACGTAACTATGTACTTAAATAGCTATGGTTAGTAGTGGACGAGTGGAATCCAAACTTTTCTTTCTGCTTGAATGCTATAAGCTTTAAGGAATGGTCCATAAATGATGTCACCCAAATTATCACTCTTTTAGAACCCACCTACACCCATGCCATCGCTTTAAAATTGCTTAAACTGCTATCTTTAATAATATATTTATGGCTTCATGGCATGTCATCAATACTTGAATTAACTCACAAACTCTACCAATAATATCATTTACGGATTACCCCTTAGCTTCAGGAAAGGAAAGCTATAAATAATAGGAATTAAATTAGGAATAGGAGTTGTAATAATTAAATAATATTATTTTATTAACTAGGAACTCCAGGCATAATTACGTCTTTAAAACTCCGATCGTAAAAGTACTTCTGTAGGAACATCTTATTGGATAGCACAACTACCACAGACAGCTAAAGCAAAATTTAATGTATTGTAAAATGTAAAGTATATTAAGCTGCTTCATATTAACCTAATTATTGTCAGAAATGGCTTGCGTGTAAGGTACACGTATATTAATTAGCCGGTATCTCCTAATTAGTTACAAGAAGATACGAAACCTTAAGAAATTAAATTAAAGACAAAAATGAGTTAAGATGTTATATTTTATACATATATTTGTACTTATACGAATGGATTTTTAAAAGGATTCAACTAAACCTAACATATGGTCGCTCCTGAGTCTAAAGCAAGTAGTTGTAGGACCAGACGGAAATGTAATAACATTTCGTATATCCTGTCATAATTGCGGGGGTGTGTAATAGTACGCGGGTCTGAGAGGTATCCCTTTGAATAGTACGCGAGTCAGTATGACAGTGCATTGTAAAAGATCGTAAGTTGGATTGGAATGGAAAGCATGGAAGTTTAAAATCATGTTTTAGGTTTAATATCTTGGGAGCGGAAATCAGCCACATCATACGATGCTCGGTGGGATGTGTGGCCAGTGGGTATTACAGTAGGAATAGAATTGAGCCAGTGTGAACCTCCACTTGCTGATTTTTATTCAGTGCGAGCTTTATTCCAAATTCCTCGATACCCACCTCCAACTTGGTCAAAACCACAGGCCTGCAGTGGAAATTTTAATTATTTCATTGGAGAAAACCTGGATCACAGGCCATCTGAAGAGAGCATAGGTGGAGAGCAATCGAAACTGATTTTAATCAAAGCTCATGGTGGCATTCTACATGACCCTGTGGCGTGGTGAACACAAAACATGGGAAATTAAAAACAGAGGAAACGTTTATCTGTAAACTCGTTTTCCGTAAAGTATGTTTGTGCTATGCCTTAAGCATTAGCGTACATACCAATTATGTTTATTTTATTTGTATGCATTTCCTACGATGTAACTATATTTAAATTAAGGTAAATAGTAAGCATTTAAATTTATTTACTAACTAATGTACTGATTAGAACCTACGATTGTACTCAACCAAATCCTACCTGTATTTTTCCTCGACAGTTTTTTGTAGCTGTTCCCACCGCTATTGACCTACATTCATTCTTTGTTCTTTTATTTTATATAGTTAAGTACACATCCTTTGTAACAACACCCAAACCCGCTTCCAATTTTTAACTGTAAAAGTTTTAATTTGAGGTAAAATATCTAACAACAAATCACTTGCAACTTGCAATCTTGGTGAGACAGCGAACTTACCTGCCTCTCTCAAACTCTGTAAAATTACTCAAATCAAGTCAAGTCAGAGCAATAGCTCCCTTCATTATTTCTTTTCTATACTTTGTTGTTCTTCGTAATTTAACTGTTAAATAAATTGTAGTTTTTGTTTATTAAGAATTCTATCATTTCAAACGTACTAGCATTTTATTTTACGTGCAGCAAAGTCTACCTTACAATTCAACACTCAGCACTAACTAAGCACATAACATCCAAGCACTCCATAGCACTCCATAGCACCTATAAGCACACCAACATCATCTCAACATCCCCCACACCCGCCATCATTTTCTCTACCGATCTTAGTCGCCAAAACAAAATAATTAAACGCTTCCTGCTCCGAGTCCTGTGTAATATTAGAGTTTAGAAATAAATGTTCACTGTAAACTTGCAGATATGGCTACAGCTAACACCACTTTTATTTACAGAATTCATTTTACAGATTAGAGTTCAACATAGATAAGCATCTAGACTAGATTTCTTCCAATTTGCTAATGGCTAAATGTCAACTATGTCATAAACTGGCGGATTGAGTGATCCATGAGCCCATATAGAAGATGCATAGCTCAGATTATTCTAAAATGTTCGTGGATGCAATTCAATGTAAATTTTGTATTTGGCTTATCGGCTTTATTTTATTTTGTTATAGCTTTAAAGAGTACTCATCCTTTTTATTATGATTCACAGTAATCTAACAACGTAGCATTTGTCTTCTCGTGATCATTAATATTCTTGATATTTATTATACACTTCACTTTTTTTCTCGCGTGTATTATTCATATACCTTTAAATAATAAAGCTTAAGTTGTGAGACTGAAAAAGACTAATCTCCCTTCTCCGGTATGTTGGGAAGGATATCAAGAATTGTTTCCAAAACATCTCTCATCTCCTCCGTTTTCATTTCATCTTGCTTACATGCCGCAATCATGAATAAAAAACACCAAATTTGAAATTTTTCAAATTCTTGACATACGTATTCAAAGGTAAATTTTGGCTCTAATCCAAACAACTTTGCCGTTTCCTATTGCCAAAAATTAATCATTTGACGATTAAGCATTTATATTTTGAAGAAATATGACATCACATAATAATATGAGGAATACTTACCGTAAAAACATGCCAATAGCGTTCCAAGAACATAGCTTTACACCGGGAACGAACTTGGGGCATTAAGGAAACGCAAGTGAAGAGTGCAACATCTAAAATCGGATTTCCAATTGTTGCCAAGTTCCAACTGGCAATGCAGCATTCATCCGCTTCTTCTGCATCAGAATCAGTTTCGGTTTTAGGGGAGCCCGCGCTTGGAACTTTCGTCCGAAAGAATAAATTAGGTCCTCCAACCATCATGTGTAGAAGAGAATTCGGGATCTCAGGACCAGTTGCATATAAAGTTTGTTTGACAATTTTCTCAATCTTGGGTCTTTGGTAGAGTAGCATTGCATACAGTGGATGATCGTCTGACTCAATGTCATCGTAGCCATTTGCAAAAAATTCGAAGCTTCCCTCTATTACATGCTGAGTTTAAAACAGTTTGGTATTTGAAAGATTGGCACATTAAATATAATATATTTAATATGACAACATAAATAAATTAAAATCTTTTAATTGAAATAAACTTTACTGCATCGATATAATTTACGTCATTGATTGCCTCCTGGTCTGTAACACTCAGCAAGTCTTCCCATATTTCATTTAGTCGTTTCCCCATCTTTTCTTGCATTGCCCAAGTCACAGCATGAATTTTAGCCATTTCTGTCATGACAGACAAGCCCTTCTCCGAATTCACATCTTCAACACTTTCCAATTCCTTGAAACCATCTCCCTTCGGATCTGAGACTACGAGTAATGATTTTGCTTCCATCAAGTTTTCAATTAATGCAGGAGTTTTTCTCATTTCATACTTGGGAGAATGTTTCACATAGACGCATTGAGGAATTGCTAATTTTAAATCCATTACTCCCTCCGAACGTATAAAATCCTGAGTGTGAATTAATTTTTGTATAATTTATGGATGAAGGATGAAATATTACTAAATGAAATAATAAATATTTTTAAATATTTTGCAAATCAAAGCGAGTTTTTAAACAATTCTATATAAAATTATCAAAATTAAATTCAGTTAAATTTACACTACTACAGATGCAAAAAAAATCAATACCTGAATACCCTTTACAATATGCGAGTAGAAATACGTCTCATGAGTATGAACGGTTATTATCAAAGCAGTCGAGTCATTGTTAACGTCTTCAGCGTAGTCAAAAAAATAAGTAGGGAGGCGCATTATGAGCTTTTCAGAATGCTTTACACCATCCAGCTGCACCAATTAAAAACTGTGGCTTCATATTAACCCATTTTATTACATTCTCTAGTGTCATAATGCAGCTATGATTAGGATACGTTTATGTTTTAATTTTAGGTAATGTTTTATTTAAGTTAGTTTTACAAGTTAGATTATTTATAGGCGTGTTAAACTTTTATTATAACAAGTAATAAAATGAGTCTCATTAACTATCTCTTACAATATATACTACTCGCAAAGGAATAACCATTCCTTCCCCTAGGGAGCACCGCAGCAAGTCGTCATCACTGGCTTCGTCCTTCCCAAGCTCAAATTCCACAAGTGAGAAAATGTTCCCGTCGATTTTGTTGGACTTTTTCAGATTTTCCGATTTTGAATCAATACTATCCTGAAACTGGGATCCTACTATCTCTTCTATCCAATCAAATATTTCTCTGTTCTCCATATTACCAAATGAAGCATTGACGACATCCTTAGTTTTGTCAACAACCACAACTTGGACTGTATTCGCATTCAATTCGGCATCTTCGTCATCTGTTGAAACATAATCCGGAGCGCTTGTTGCCATATTCCTTGTCCTAATAAATTCCTGTAGAAATACTTAATAATAAGTAAGAAAGGATACTGTGTAACTATTCAAATTTCCACAGGGCTAAATTAAAAAGATTTACACTCCCGTCTTAGACTGGCAATAATACTTTGTGGTGCTATGAAACTTACATTTCAACAAGCAAATACTTTGGTCAATGTCTATATAATACCTAGTAGGACCTTAGACTATAGATAGATGCTATCTAAAAGTCTAAAACTTTAGAGTGAACTTGAACTTACTAATTAGCAGCAGCAGAAAGCAGAAACTTCCTCGGATTCCGAAATTTCGATTATGATCTCAATCTCGCTCGAATCTCGCAGGGTATTCTTAACGCCAAGACAAAGAAATAAGGGCACTACAGTGACAGACACAGAGCTTTCCAGCAGTAGTATGACAGTCAGAAGACATAATTATTATTCACTCTAATCAGTCCATAAAACTATTTAAATATATTTTTATATTATTTACTGGTTTCCGCATCCCAAGATTTAAGTTTAAAATTCGTGTTTCTCTAAAACCATGGAAATTTGAAACTACGACGTCTCAATATTGAAGTGGCAAAGTTTCGTACAGAAATTTCAGTGAATGCAAAAGACACTTTTCATAAAGATACCCCACCCCTACGTCCTAACTCAAATTTAAAAATTCCGATTATGAGAAATTAAAATATTGTAAGAATAATAATATGCAATAACCCGTATATATCGTCAAATAAAATGCTCAAGGTATTTGCGGAATATAAATCTCATTTCAATGGTACTATATTATTATACTTTATTTTTTATTATTAATTACCAACTTTAACATAATTTTGAAATATCTTGGAGTTTTGTATTTTTTATCAGTAATTCTATCACTTTTGCTATCAATTTAACCAAAAGACACTATTGGATATATTCTAAATATCTAATCACTACAAAAGGTAAATCCTTACAACAATAATAGTATACAACACTATATGCTAGTGGAAATTTGAGAATTCTGCGAAAAATGTATCTCTTAATAATAATGATTATTAATTATGTCAATGATATCTCCAGTATAATTATAACAATACTTATTATATAGCAACTAACAATTCAGTTGAATTCAGGTTTAACACCAATCGTTTTTCCAGCACCGCAGTGCACGTACTAATAGAACCACACTGTCTTTCTTCTCTCAAAAATTTAGCGATAACTATAACTTACTTAAGTAAATTAATGATTAATTGGAATTTGATTGATTCCAGGATATAGTATAGATAACAGAACGCAAACACATGTTACAAAAATCACTTTTCCTAATCATCATTAAAAAACATTAGTATAGTTACTCAAATTTTATCCAATATTTTCACCATGTCTTATAGGTCTTACTCACTCAAACGCGTTTCCCATTTCAAAACCTTAAGATTCCTCGATAAGTTCTAACACATCATCACGGGGAGACTATTACTAGCAAAAATACAATCAATATTATCTGCTAGTTACACGCCACCAAATAGACAATTTTATATTATAATTTAATCCAGTAGTATGTACCTACCTACTTATATTTTATCAAAAATTTCAAAAAACCAAGAGCATAAATTAAACGCTCTACATTATGTAAGTGGTAAGTACTCACTTGGCTACGACAAGAAGTTATAAGAAATAATTGGCTAAAACTGGAATGTTTACTCAGCACTCACAGCGGGTTGTTTGGTTTCACGCTTGGGCTTTGACAATATTCTGGAAGTTTTTACAACGTTTGCTTATTAGGGAAAATAGAATCTCATAAAATGTACAGTAATCCTACAACTACGTCTATATATATGTATCATATTTATATGTATAGTTGTTGCATAAGTTATTATTGCTTCAAAAAACTCGCTAGTTAACAAGTATAATTAATTTGAGGATAAACGACAGTCATTTAGGAACATCTTAAACGTAGTCCTACGAGACTGTGAAAAGTTTGAAACTTGCAGATTCAGCTGCCAGCAGTATTTTTTTCGCCTCCAAAAAAACAAGATTACCATCAGGAGAATGTAGGTATGTGTGTGTATTTAAAGCATTACGTATATCCTGTGGTACACAAAATTATAATTGTCTTACGTATATATGTGATGAGTATAGGTACAAGGAAACTGTACAAATACAAGACTTGTACTATCTTCTTAACGAGTGTCAAGTAGATTCTTGGTAAAAGGTCTACACAAAGTCTATATACACATTTTGTATCTCCCTAATCGTAGTAGCCATTAATTTATTATTGAATTCTCCAGTCCGGAACGTCCGGAATGAGAAAAGTTGAGGGTAGAGGAGGTGGAGGAGGAGGAGGCCAAGACTGAGAA
Source organism: Dicyrtomina minuta (assembly GCA_949802685.1). Lineage (NCBI taxonomy): Eukaryota > Metazoa > Arthropoda > Collembola > Symphypleona > Dicyrtomidae > Dicyrtomina > Dicyrtomina minuta. The sequence goes on from OX461810.1 coordinate 15,057,473, forward strand.
CATGTAAATATATGCAAAATTCTTCAGATCAGTTCGTCCTTTGCCATGTCCCGTATAGCTTGTATAAGTCGAATTTCCGTCGCAGATCCATCCAAAGCCAAGTCTATAGAGCCAATGACCAGTAGCAGCGCCAACAGTTGACTCTTTTTGTACTCTTCCTTAATGCAGTCGTAGTCAAATGGAATTTCTACCGCAAGCTTTTGGGCCGTCTCCTATATACATTATACATACATATGGAGATATAAATTTACATGGGAAGATCAAGAGTTGAAGTTTTGATAAGAATATTACATAATACCAAATGTATCCACCTACCTACCTATTTTATATTATGTAATACATGCAGAAACTTTCCAAGTAAAAACTTTTGATCTTTTAGACTATATAATAATGAAAATGAAAGTTCAAATTTTGGAGAATAGGTAATTCTCTAAAAACTTTCCCGTGACCGCGTCGTCATTCACACGCTTCGCTTTATTATGGAGGAAACTTACTTGAAAAACATTCCAGTAATGTTGGAGGAGCTCATCCATATGGGAATGTCTTATCTCGGGTGTCAAGGAAGTGAAGAGCAAGAGGGCCACGTCGTGGGTCGGCCGACTTATGGCCATCATCTGCCAGTCTAATATTCGACACTCTGTCTCACCACTCTCATCATCACTCCCAATCCCAACAACGTCGTCTTCGTCAGTATAACCATTTTTATTTGACCCAGCATCCGAGCCATCTGGTGGGGTTCTCTTCCGGAAAAGTAAATTATTGCACCAAAAATCCATGTGGGTTAAACAGGAAGGGGCTGGAGGTGCGGGAGGCACAAGGAGTTCACACAAAAGCTCTGCTGCTCTCGGATGAAGAGCTTTCAATTTTGTGAGTAACTCGGGTCCATCGGGGATTTGCCGTTCCAGGAAATCGGCCATTGTTGGGAAGCCTTGCTCAATCATCATCTGCGAATAATCGTAATCAAAATTAAATTATTCTAACTGTTTTTTTTAAATTATTTTAGTCCTTCCTATTCTTACAACATGTTTAATATCACATCTTCTACAATGTATAGGTCATTTCTGTTTTGTACTTTATCTCTGGTTTACGTTTGAGTCGTAAGTACGTCGTAGAGTAACAAGACTGAGACATGTACCTAATACTGTACCTTACATCCGAGAAGTTCCACACGCCAGTATAAAATAAAAGGTATAGTATATAGTGTGTGTCGAGTCATATATGTCTATACCTCTTCTAATAAATATTTTGTCTAGCTTTTTTTTTGGCATGTGCCTATAAATATATCGTCTGTGAAGAACCAAAATGACCCATATCTTTAAGCTAGAATCAAAATGAGCTATGTCATAAAGACAAAATGAGGAACGTTCGTAAAATGTTAATTAAGAGTTTTTGAAAAGTGTAAAATGCTCTATTTACATAGTTTTGAAAAGTGGAAAATGTTCTATCTGCATGTTTTTGAAAAGCGCAAAATAGTCTATTTAGATATTTTTTAAAAGTGCAAAATATTCTATTTAAATGCTTTTAAAACATGTTTCAATATTTTTTTAGATAGTGGATATTGCTTTTAGCTACAAATGGAAATGGGTCATTTTGGTTCTTTACAGACAGACGATATCTATCAAAATGGTTGGAAATCCCCAAGAGTAACCCACACAGTAGCAATTTGCCTAATTTAATAGATTGTATACCTTGTAGGCTGAGGCGGCTTTACGAGGCCGGTAAGCAAATTCCCATTTTTCATCTAATAGCTCTCCTGTGCTCTCTTGGTATGCCCAGGACGTGGCATGAATGATTGCAATTTGTTTGAGGGCTGCTTGTGCTTCGTCTAGTGTGAGGCCAGAGTCAAAATCCCTCATGGAAAATCCTAAAGGACGCAAATCTTGGAGTACGAGAACAGATTCCGCATCACTTAGATTGTCACCGTCATCTTGAAGTGTTCGGGCGTGATATTTTGCAAAGTAGCACTTGGGGATACTCAGTTGGATGTCCACGTTCCGGGATTTAATCCATTTCTATATGAGAGAATTTAAAAAAAAATTAAAATGTCTAAGTAATTGTATATTTTAGCCACATAATTGAAACAAGGGAATAGTGCATATAGAAAGTGACGTGATGCAGGGCCGGATAATGCGGCACACGCAGGCAGTCCCCGCTGCTTGAATTTTCAAAAAACGTGTAAATGGTACATTTTGCAATTTTCAAAAATATGTAAAAAGAATATTTTGACTTTTTAAAAACACAAAATTTTTGTACATTTCAAAAACATGGAAATAAAATTTTTTGTACATTTCAAAAAGATGCAAATAAATTTTTTTGTACATTTCAAAAGCATGCAAATAAATTTTTTTGAACATTTCAAAAACATGGAAATAAAACATTTTCAAATTTTCAAAAAACATGTAAATAGAACACTTTGCACTTTTCAGAATCAAGTAAAAAGATCATTTTGCACTTTTCTAAAACATGTAAATACAACATTTTGCTTTACCAAAAAAACCATCAATAAAATTAAAGTGGTGGTTTTTGTATGGAAACAAATTGCTGCCCGAAAGTAGTTCCTTCGTCCGGCCCTGGCTTGATATGCCACAGTCTACTCCATTTTTTACCTGTAAGTCAATGGCTGCTTCCGTGTAGAAATGAATTTCCCTTTTATCAACTTGAGCCATCTGTGCCATTTCACGGTCGGCTTTGTCATTTGGTGGTATCTTCACTATCAAGTGTTCAGTCTTGTCTTCCTCACTTCCGGCAATCTGGAGAATATACATATATTAAATATCATTTTGCGTTATCATCACCACCGTTTTAGATTCCAACAAAATTGTTTCAAAATTCAAATTAAATTTGAGAAATCTCCCTGTCACACGGAACGGAGAATTTCCTTAATTCATAAGAAGAGAGATTATACTGTGCATGCATGATGAAGCTTATCAGTGAGTAGCAGTGTAGCTCTTCTTTGGCTTACCTTAAGTAATACTTTCAAGGACAGGAGGTCACTCAAAGTTGAGAGTCGTCCATCTCCAGCAAATCCTGGGCCAATGTCAAAATCAATCACAGAAATATTCACCAAATCAACTTTTTCCTTCTCTCCTGATGATTGCTTCCCACCGCCACCAGGCCTTGCTTCTGATTTCCCGAGATAAGTGTAATAGGTTTGAAGCACGTCCTCTAACCACTGAGTCGTTTTTTCCCTCGAACCAATTCCAGTAACGTCAGTCATCTTGCTCCTTCCTTTTGCATTTCACCTACACACAATCAAAACCACAACATATAGCTACGTTTTTATACTTTCTATAATGCCACTCACTTAATTCTCTTGGATGGTTGATGCTATACACTGTATTCATCCCTCCCTTTTGGGAAGTGAAAGGACCACAGATTAATTTTGTAATCACACAAAATGCTTATGATGTGGTATGGTGGAATAATTTTACATGAAAGTATATTAAATTGATGCTCTTATAGTTAGTGATGTACACATAGATTTTTCTTATTTACACCAAAACCACAACTCACTTTTATTTCCCTCTTTCCTCACGAGAATTTTAAATCCAATAATAAAATTCAAAGATTTATCCAACACACTATATAATTATACTATATCTGTTCCCACAACTATTTGGAAAGCTAATGTCCTATCAACCAATGTACAGTTTACAGATACAGACCAATGGAGATCGAGGACTCAGACCAGGGCCGGATAATGCGGCCGCAGCGAAGGCAGCCCGGGAGCTGCTTGAATTTTCAAAAAAAAATGTCACATTTTGCAGTTTTTAAAAATATGTTAAAAGAATATTTTGACTTTTCAAAAACATGCAAATAAAATTTTTTGTACATTTCAAAAAGATGCAAATAAATTTTTTTGTACATTTCAAAAGCATGCAAATAAATTTTTTTGAACATTTCAAAAACATGGAAATAAAACATTTTCCAATTTTCAAAAAACATATAAATAGAACATTTTGCACTTTTCTGAATCAAGTAAAAAGAACATTTTAAACTTTTCTAAAAAATGTATATTCAACATTTTGCTTGACCAAAGAAAACCATCAATAAAATAATCAAAATGGTGGTTTTTGTATGGAAACAAATCACTGGCTAAAAGCAATTCCTTCGTCCGGCCCTGCATAATATATTTTTGATTCGAACCAAATAATAAAGCGTAAAATATTGTTTCTTTGAATTTTTAACCATCCTCACATAGACAAAATGTACGATGTTCTATCTGAATGGGGGAGAGAGAGATAGAGTGAGAGAGGGAGAGGGGTTCATTTATTATTCACATTATACGAGGAGGAGAGCGAGAGCGCAGTGCAGAAAGAGAGAAACGGGATAAAATGTAAAGTCGCCAATTCGAGAATTCCAAACAGAGCCAGTAAATTATACACAGGGAAGTCAAACCACATCCCTACTGACAACTTAATGCTCACCACGATCAAGCAAAACTCCTTCAAAGAGTGTAAAAAAAAATTGAAGTCAGTCTTTGACAAGACAGTGACAATAGCCCACAATTTACCATTGTGCATAATATCCTCATGAAGACAATTCAAACACCACTTGACGCACATTCAAAATCCTAATAATGTACCTTACGTATACATGTACCTGTACTCCCCGCAAAAATATAACTATAAGGCATAAGGTAGATACCTTCTTCACCTCCTCTACTTTGTACTTGAACAAGTCGTGTTCGTTTTATTCCTTCCACCAAATCCAAAATTGTTTGACTATTACTCTGTGAAGTATTCGTATTCTCTCTCTATTCTGTGTTTGCCCATATGCCATACAATGTTTGCTTGTTCGCACTGTCTATACTGTTCGCTATACATATATCTGTATTTTCCTCTCAGACAATGCAATCTCTCGTCTCGATTAAATTATGTTCTGTTCTGTTCACAAAATCCTCTTCCGTTCCGTCTCAACTGATCTGATGCAGTCGACAATTCTCTCTATTTGTGTATCTCCTCAATGGAGCCCTATATCTATATACTTCCCTCTTACCGACACAAGCAATTTACAAAATTACTTTTCCTTTCGGCGGCAGTAGTAGTAGCAGCAGCAGAAGCAGTGGAAGAGCACACAATATTTCCACATTTATGCTTACTAATAACCCTATATATCTCCCCACTACCATTCAACTGAATCGTGTATAAATGGTGAATGTGTTGTAGTCACACTATATACATATAGTCAGACTTCCCCCATCATTTCAACTTGTAGGTACTTGAGTATTCTTGATGGTACTGGTGCTGAAGGAAGACTATGGCCCAAGACGAATACGAAGACGAAGAACGGAGCCAAAGTGGAATTGCAAGTCGAATTCGAATTGGAAGTGGAGAGGAGTGAGTGAACCAAATGAAGGTCTGACTAGTGAGAAACGCGAGTGAACCCCATAATAATAAGACGACCAAGAAAGGCCCAAAGTAAAAGAACCAACAAAATGGAATAAAAAATGAGTGGGGAAAAAAGGGGAAAATAAAGATGAACTCGCAACTTCTCCATTCTCCATACTCCATACTCTCCAACAAATAAGGATGGATTTTGAATGTCGGAGTGGTGGAGAATTATGTAGTAGTAGGAGTTGTTTCCTCTATTTGTTATGCTATATAGTACATCAATGTATAGCTATATCATCTGTGAAGAACCAAAATTACCCATATCCAATTTAAGCTACAATCAAAATGAGCTGTCATAAAAACAAAATGAGACACACGCGTCAAATGTTACTTAGGAGTTTTTAAAAATTTGAAAATTTTCTATTCACATGTTTTTGAAAAGTTTAAAATGCTCTATTTTCATGTTTTTGAAAAGATGCAAAATGTTCTAAATCCATGTTTCTGAAAAGATGGAAAATGTTCCATTTACATGTTTTCTAAAAGTGTAAAAATGTTCTAATTCGATGTTTTTGAAAAGTGCAAAATATTCCAAGTATTTAAATGCTCTCAAGACATGTTTCAATATTTTTGTAGATAGTGGACATTGTTTTTAGCTACAAATGGATATGGGTCATTTTGGTTCTTCACAGACGATATCTATAAACGTCTAGCTCGCTTCCTCCTTAATACTTTTGGAATATAATTGAAATGCCAGAGTGTCTGTCTGTATGTAGAGCTACTGAAGAAAATAAGTCAAGCATGAACTATGAAGCATGGAAACAATCGGGCCAGAGAAATATCCTCGTAGTCGTCGTCACTCCAGCAGCATGAATTTGAATCTCTAAAGTTTTATCTCTTCACCTTACACACTAACTAGACACTTTGTACTGTACAGGCATGAGGCAGATGCATTGCAACTATTGCTATATATTGGTCTGGTATATCAAAGGAAAGGGACTAACTTAAGGTAAGGTAAGGTAGCTCATCTCAATTCGTGTACCTAATAAAAGGCATTCAACTTCATTCTCAACTTTGTCCTCAACTTTTGAATATCCGTATCTCTAGCAAAAGCAACCTGGGACTACTGGGATATCTCTAGCTGTGTTATAGCGTAGGTACATTATTTGGTAGTATCAGTATCTCCTCCGCCTCTCTATTTCTGCATACCAACAAACTCTCCCTAAACAAAACAGTAAGTAATTATGGTGGTTATTTAGTCTGCCTTTCCTACTCACTTATTTCCAAAACCATCCCCTATCCTTTCGGCTTCGGCTTCGGCACTACATGCAATATATCCTTGAGACCGGCTCCGGCACCGGCTGAGGAGTGTGCAGAGATTTAATGTATTGATACTGGACCTATTCAATGCAAAAGTTTCAAAGTAAAAGGGTATTCAAGCGTCGCTATTCTATCTCGATCTCTGCCTCCATGTCCAACCCTATGCCTTTGTGCGTTCTCGATCTCGTCTGCAATAAAATTGCTTCAGATTTTGGGCTTGGTTTGGCGCATCACATTATTCACATGAACACTTTAGCCTGACGCTGATGCTGACGCTGACACGACGGTAAAAATAGTGCACGATTTCACATTTATTTATATGAACGTACCTGTTCAACTATATAGATGCAACTTTCTGATGCTTTGCATCTCAATTCTCTCTGTTCTATCAACCAGGGCCGGATAATGGGGCCAGCGCAGGCAGCCCCCGTTGCTTGAATTTTCAAAAACCATGTAAATGGAACATTTTGCAGTTTTAAAAAATATGTAAAATGAATATTTTGACTTTTCAAAAAGATGCAAATAAAATTTTTTGAGTATTTCAAAAACCATGCAAATAAAACATTTAACACTTTTCTCAAAACATATAATTAGGATATTTTGCACTTTTCTGAATCAAGTAAAAAGAACATTTCGCACTTTTCTAAACTATGTAAACACAACATTTTGCTTTACCAAAGAAAATCAACAATCAATAAAATCAAAATGGTGGTTTTTGTATGTACAAATTACTGCCTAAAAGCAATTCCTTCGTCCGGCCCTAGCTACCAACCATTCCTAAAATAAATAAGCTGTGGATTGGCCGATACGGATACTACTCCGCACTAAGTACATATAGTGAATGACCGCAAGCCATATGTTCTTGTCAACCCTTATGTCACAGTTGACAGAGAGAGAGAGAGGTGGAGATTGGAGATTGGGGATGACAAACTTTTTTATATCTAGCAATTAGGACTGTATATACAGTACAAAGGAACTGAATTAAACGAAAAAGTAGACGAGACAGATTATTATTACACAGTCAACAAATAAATGGGAGTACCGGTACCATTGTACGTGTACAATGATGGAAGTGGAGCTCACAGTGATGAATTTCCATTTCCATACGAGTCCGACTGTACTGAATTCTACACTTGAATTCGCTCACTGTCAAACATGCTAATCCTCAAAGATATTTATTCGCACAGTACTGCTGCGAGTAGTGTGGTGGTGGTCGTCGTCGTAAAATCGTAAAATCCTATATGACAATACAATGCAAAAGAACAAAGAATTCCCAGTAGGAACTGAACTTACCTATATAGGAATAAAATTCCGTCAAACTAAAACTAAAACTATATAATATGTAGGTGCTTAACTACGCTGTCCTGTCCTGGGTCCATTAGCACTGTAAAATAATTATGGGAAGCGCGAGGAGATGTGATTCGACATTCGACAGATTACAAACTACGTCCACAAAAGATCAGAGTGGAATCAATGGAGACACGTACGTACATATGGTTCCAATCCCAGGCTAAATGTTCAAATATCAGTAAAAGGAAACTGCGAGCGAGCTAATGCATGGGAAAATTGGGAAATACCTATACATATATGTAAGAGACTTGAATGATGTGTTGACGTTCGGCTTCGGAGTGACTCAAATTAAATCCTGCCCTTTCTCTCAAAGTGCCCTACAACTACAACACTAGATGAAAGAATAGACCTATCTCAAAAGCCCGTATTGTTTTCTTTGGAAATGTCACTACTACTGTAGTTGATTATTTATTGGGACTTGTTATACCGTATGTGACTACCTGTCCAAGTCGATATGTAATCCTTTCCGTCCAATCCAAAGTAGACGTTGGACGTGTGATAAAAAGATCAGAGAATTTCACACAGGAGCTCTGCCTACAATACAGTCACTCAGCAGTATTGCCACAGTAAATCTTCCGAGTTTTTTTTACGAAAGAAAGAGTGTTGATCTTATAACACGCACACACACAACCTTCAAGCGTGAACTGAGACAGCCAACTGATCTGATGCTCGACAAGCACGGACACAAAATGTTACAGAGTCTGCTGCTCGTGATGTTTGTACCAAAACCAACTCAATTCACCGTAACGAAGCCGAAGAAGCTCACTCTTAAATTCAAGAAATAGGCGCGTAAGCAATGATTATACATTATGATTATAAGCTTGTATGTTGAGGGATCTCATTTGCAGGGCCGGATAATGCGGCCAGCGGCCAGCACATGCAGCCCCCGCTGCTTGAATTTAAAAAAACATGTAAATGGAACATTTTGGAGTGTTCAAAAATATGTAAAATAAAATATTTTGAGTTTTCAAAAACATACAAATAAAATATTTTGTAAATTTCAAAACCATGCAAATAAATTTTTTTTTGTACATTTCAAAAACATGAAAATAAAGCACTTAACATTTTTCTAAAAACATGTAAATAGAACATTTTAAACTTTTCTAAAATATGCAAATACAACATTTTGCTTTCATCAATAAAGCCAAAATGGTGGTTTTTGTATGGAAACAAATTGCTGCCTACGAAAGCAATTCCTTCGCCCGGCCCCGGCCCTGCTCATTTATGTACCTACATAACTGAAAAGTTTCCCCCCCTTCCACTCATATTTTTTCCCTTCTATTTTTACTGTAAAGGAAGTAGGAAAAAGATGGGGAAATTGTTATTGTTGAGGTTAAAACGGCAATAAATATTTACTATTGTGTTATTTACTATATAGACGGAGAATATGATGAAAGGGAAGTGTGGCTCACTTCCTGCACGAACCAAGCACCGAACCGATGACACCACTTGAATGGGAGAAGTGCGTACGGCGTACACGAGATAATACAAACAAGGGATATCGGTGTGATAATAAAAAAACCGCAGGGAGATACAAATACACGTACATTTGGCCTATGCCCGCACACAAACTATATCTGTAACTTGTGTGTAATTACTATAGGAACTATAATAATTATATGAAGGTACCTTCCACTGTTTTGAGATAACTACATTTTCAAATGGGCCACAATTTAATGTACCTACGTACTGTGCTGTGTGCTGTATAGAGACATGAGAGAGAGAGAAGGTTCTAACTAAAGCACACATGTAAATGGATACATTAATAATTCGGTGAGCACACAGTAAATAATCAAGATATAACTAGTCGCAGTGTATTATGTAATAAGTGTATGCGCTATTTTGCTACTACAGATAAAGCAATAATTACTATTAGCCAAATCACTAATTAAACCACAGTTAAACCATCTAGTGTGAAAAGTAGATGTATATACTACCTACGTTGTTTTTATTACTTTATCTGTGTAGGTAGATTACAATTACAACACTCGCCGTTGCCGCTGCCGTTGCCGTTACCGTTACAGATACAGTGCAGTGGTCGTTCTGTGCTCGGTTTCGGTTTTGGCGTCGGCTTCGGCATTCGGTTTCATCCCCCCTGGATAGACAGACTATAGCTATGGTGAATTGGATCCCGGATCCGGATGGTAGTTGTAGGAAAACCAACCTTTGCAGGCGAATATACATATTATGCTTAAGGGAAAGGAGCCTAAATGTGTATCTATTAGTATGTACATGATCTAGGTACTTTATGAGGCAGAAACGCAAACGATGTCTATTCCTTTACCTTTTGCCCGAACCTACACAGATTATGACTCCGAGCGCCTTCCGAATTTCCTAAATTTCATTTGCCGCGGTCTTCGCTTTCATCATAGTAGAGCCTCGCTCCTCATCTCATTTTACCTCAAACATAAAGCTATAATATAATGAGGGTTAGAATCTATAGTATGTATATAGCTTGAGAGGATAGGCATAATAATTACGTTTGTCTATAAGTCTAAAATCCAAGATGCTAATTTATACAGTAATAACATGCAGGACACTTGGAGTGTGCACAACTTATTACTTTGAAGTGAGCGAGGGAATGGGATGCAGGTACCCCGGGCCAAGTAGTCAAGTAGAGAAAGTAGTCGGCTAGAATTCTAGAATGGCAAGTCTGACAATTATTTGTAAAGTCGTGTCTCCGTAAGTTTTTAGAATTTTAGAACAATATAGCTTGTGCCGTACGTACGACTGAGTATACCCCCGTCCCAACAGTCCAAGTCGAACTAAACTGACTTTAAAAACAAAGTTCTAGAAATAAACATTCTGCATTGTTACACAATACATACAGGATGATCTGAATATGAAAGATGTGCCTCTGCGTGTGTATCTCGATCCTAACTGTATATCTAGTATATAGATGTGCGGATAGCCATTATGCATGTAGGGGGGTACATATTGGAAGAAATAACGCTAAGGTAGCAAAATGTAATATTAATAACGTTCCTCTCTCTCTGTTTTTGTATTCTGCCCTACACGTACTTTTGGGTTGCCTCCTGCAGAAGATCGTTAGGTCCTCTGTTCAATCTGCACACGTACCAAAAGTATATAACGTTCCTTACATATTAAGACAATGCGGGTTGGGATTGATTCAACCCGAACTAAAACTCGAACCCAATCGAAATCTTCCGGATAAAATTATGAGACTCAACCCTATAGAACGTGACCGAGACCAAGACCGATACATGCAAATCAATCAGCTAGAGACTAATCCGAATCCGAATCCAATATAGTATAGGACCAGTACACTTCGGAACTTCAGGAATTCGAACCAAAAATGGAACCGAAACCGATCACAAACAGGCAAATCTCTGTGTACACAACACACTTCATTTATTGGATGAAAAATATATAATCATGTTTTTTGAAATCTGCAGCAGAGGGTTAATTTCTCTAAAAGAAAATCCAGCCACACGCTCCTGTTTTCTGGCATAAACAGCTTAGGACCAGTACAGTCCTGCGAACAACAAGGAAATTAATAGATTCCTCTATAAGGCTTTAAAAATTTGAACGTTTCTGTGATTTAAACACAATATTTTCAGTCTTTCCTTATCATAAAAACCCAAGTAGCAAGGGAATGACGCGACCTGACCGACACAGAATTTGGAAATTCTTATTTTAAAAAACAGGCTACTTTTAAATAGTACAAATCCAAAGTAACTCGAGTACATTTTGTTTAGTTTGCCCAGAATGGCACGGCAAAGTTTAAACATATTCAAGTTTTAAAACTTTGCCGCCCTGTAGCTTCAACAGTTCTTAACCGATTTTGATGAAATTTCTATTTTTCGGATCCTGAGGCCGTTGCCTAAAACTTTTTTTTTAAATTAAAATTTTCGAGTTTTCAGAAATCCTGATTTCACTTTTTAGATTACGGCCTCAGAATCAAAAAACATGAAATTTCATTAAAACCAGTTAAAAAATGTACAAGCTACAGGACGGCAACGTTTTAAAATTTGATTTTTTTTTAAACTTTGCCGCGACATTCTGGGCAAACTACACAAAATGCACTCGAGTTACTTTGGATCTGTACTATTTAATATAGTAGCCTGATTTTTTGAAATAACTAAGTCTTTCTAAATTCTGGGTCGGTCATGTTGCGTCATTCCCTTGTAAGAAACATTCACAACCTAACCGAACCTAAATTAGTTGTCCGAACCAGACCCGAATAGCCGTTAAAAAAGCCATCGGACCGGTTCAAGTGTCAACCATATACTCCCACTCTACTCGACTCGACCATACTTTTTTGCACTTGGTTCCAGCCGGTCGCGGTCCATGCAAAGTCTTTTATTAGGTAGGTAGGTACATATCTCTCGTAGAATGAGTAAAATGGAGAAGCTAAATTATATAAAGTCAGCGAATCGTGAGGAGGAGAGCATTGGAGCATTCCAAAAGTTTGTTCCCTCCAGCACACGTTACACTTTTGTTTTAACAGCAAGTTTATCGTTTACATATATATAGTTGTATATCTACAAAACACATATGATATGTGTACAACTGGATTGGTCACGGCTCGGATTTTCTCCTCGTCGCGTCCTCCACCCACGTCCACCGAATCTCTCAAAAGTTGCTGAGTAAATAATTTAAACTTGTTTTCTTTTTCTTTTCATTAGATTTCCTATTCTCTAATTAAACAAGTCAGAAGGATACATAATGTAATGGAGCTCTAGTAGCAGTAGCAGTAGCAGTAGTAGTAGTGTATAGAAATTAAAGTTACTTTCAGTAGAGTTAGTTAATAAAATGGATATTTTAACCTCATAGTTGGCCCGGGCCCTATATCAGTAGTTCTCCATCAGCCCAAGCCCAAAAAAAGGGGTGAAGCAAGTTTCTATGTAACTTTTAGTTTGGTTCGTCAGGATGAAGGAGTTGTGGGATTGGGATTGGGACTGATTTACGAGTAGGCAGGTTTCCCTCATCGTCAGTCAGATCAGATTCAAATTTGAAAGTGATAGTAATCCGAGCCAGAGTTGATTTTTTTTGAAGCGGGTTCGGATCGGCGGAGGATATTGAAAATTGAAACTGAAACTCGCACGAAGAAATCCGAAATAGTTTTACTTAAATTGGCTCATATGCAAATAATTTCCTTTTCACAGTCAGAGGAGCTCACCAAAAACTTTGAAAGGACCAAAAAGATCGAGTCACCCACCGGCACCGGATATGATATATGATATAGCCATGTAGGTAGGTAGGTAGGTAGGTAGGTAGGTTATTCCACCTCTGCCTCCTGATAAAATAAAGTGGCAGTCACGATTACTTTTCGAGTTCAAGTTCTGTGAGCATCAAACCAACCAACCGACCAACCAACCACCCAGAGCCGGAGCCGGAGCCGGAGTCCGTATGATAGATATATGGAATCCGAGCGCGTAGCCTGTAATATTAATGAACGTAATTGCGGTGGAGAGGAACCACAAAAGCATGCTTCACATGGTGGAATCCAATCATATAAATTTAAGCAACGTCCGCACAAGTCAAGTCTTTCTTTCTTTCTTTCTTTCTTCCTTCATTAAAGTTTTACTAAATTAACTTCATCTCCTCGTCCTCGTCCTGCTCATAACAATGTTTCTTACAATTTGATATTAATTTTTTGAAAAGGTCATTTAAAATCCGCAGAGCCCGAATTACGTAGCCAGTACCAGCCGCCAGCCGCCAGCCACCAACCCAAGTTTGCCAAGTAAATTTTGGCTCTTGCAACAGTCACACAGTTACAACTTGACCCAAACTGTATTATGTACCAAGTACCTTACCAGTTTTTTCGATACATAGAAAATAAACTGTAACGTTCTTGATAACTTATCTATTATAACTTTTTTTTATTCTCTAGAAACAAATTTGGGTTACACGTAGGACGTACTGTACTGTACTACAGGATCCGCATCCTCATAAATTATATTTCCATGCACTTTATACCACACGAGGATGGCAGTTTTATGGTTTGGCTTGGCTTTTGGATCACACATCAAAAAGCTGAGCCACCAAACAATATGGACTACAAGCGACAGTATACATATGCAGTATTAAAAGTCTATGCCGACGCTGAGGATTGAGAAAAGCTATACATATCGTCTGTGAAGAATCAAAATGACCCATTTCCATTTTTCACTAAAATTAAAATTGACCATCTACAAAATAGAAATTAAAATATCATGATCCTGAAAGCATACAACATTGAGCACTTTTCAAAAACAAGTAAATTGAATATTTTGTACTTTTCCAAAAACATGTAAATAGAACATTTTTCATTTGTCAAAAAGTATGAACATAAAACATCTCATTTAGCATATTTTTGAAATAGCACATTTTAATTCTGGCTTAAATTGAATATGGGTCATTTTGGTTCTTCACAGACGATATTAATATTTTTTTGTACGCTATTATATTAACAGAAACAGAAGAATGGTTCTAAGTACATTTTTGTGGTGGCGTCCTTGTCATCAGACACAAGATTTGAATATGAAATCATATATTATATGCTTTTGCGGTTTTATCTTCTATTTCAAGCATTCTCTCATCTAGGTTAGACAGGCTAAACTTGAGCATGAATCAAATAAGATGACATAATAGATAGCCTTTGTATACACTGTAAAAATGCAAGTAAGAATTTTAGCAACAAAATGAAGGACACCCTCCAGCTCCAGCCTGTGCCTGTAGTCTGTAGTCTGCCATTACGAAGATATTCCCTTCCTCATTGTTCCTAATAATGCCGGCTCCGCAGCTCAAGGTTAAGAAACTATACAAGTATATGGGTAATTGTTTGGTTTTGGTTTTGGTTCTGTATGATGTAATGTATGCATGTTAAAGTAAATGTAGATTTTTGTCTAAAAGCAATGAAATACACATCTATATGGGCATAGTCCCACAGGCCAGGGCCAGAGACTAAAAGACAGAAGACACACTTTTGCGGAAAAGTATTACACTACATTAAAAGCTCATGAGAGATACTTTTATGGTTGAGAAATGAGAATATCTTGAAAGTAAATCGAAAATAGACTCTCTCAAACGAAATTGGAAATAAATTGAAAGTCATTAAAAGTTAATGCGTAGCGGGAGCTAAACCATTTTCATTTTATGTAGACTAAATTGAATTACTATGGAATTGCCACCGCCACCGCTCCAAGTACATAGGCATAAATGTTGCCTAAGCTCTCACTCTCACTTCAGTCCTAATTTATAAGTAGTAAGCAAATAGATGCGTAACTACTTGCTTACGCAAATTGGTATCAGCCTTCGGCTTCAAGACAACTTTATATGTACATAATACAACCACGAGAAAGAACGGGAGTAAAATAAAATGAATGTACATAGTACACTTTTAGAGGTTGGGAAGAATATTTGAATGATCTTGATACCATGAAGCTACACGAAGACGAGGCTTTTCTTCTTTCCTCATTTCCTGGCTTCCGATTTTCTCACTTGTTAAACTAAATTGTAAATTTAGATTTTCGTAATAATTTTATTTCCATGTGGAATAATAATTATGATTCCAGTTTTCCACACGATATTAGTATTATTGTTTGGAGTGCCGCTCAGGCTACCAGAGGGCTTATTGCAGAACACCCTTACATTGTATAGCTTTAGTTTATAGGTTTTACACAATTCAACTATGTAACATATAACAATAATTATTTATTATACTTATTAGGTAGTAGAGTTTGCTATGCAATTGTTCAGGCTTGTTTGGCGAAAAACTTGAGAAACAATAAAGAAACGTCTCTAGCCCAGGGTCGGATAAAGCGGCCATCGCAGGCAGCCCGCTGCCTGAATTTTCAAAAACCATGTAGGTAAATGGAATATTTTGACTTTTCAAAAACAGGCAAATAAAATTTTTTGCATATTTCAAAAACATGCAAATAAAACATTTAACACTTTTCAAAAAAACATGTTAAAAGAGCATTTTCACTTTTCAGAATCAAGTAAAAAGGACATTTTGCCCTTTTTTTAAGCATGCAAATACAACATTTTGCTTTACCAAAGAAAACCATCAATAAAATCAAAATGGTGGTTTTTGTATGGAAACAAATTGCTGCCTAAAAGCAATTCCTTCGTCCGGCCCTGCTCTAAGCCTCCAGTTTAAAGAATTTAGTACATAGCCAAACATGGACATTTACAAAAAAAAGGCATTCGTGACGGATATAAAGGGTATAGTTGTCAAGGTGTGATAATTCATGTAATAAAAAGTAAAACGGAAATCCTGGAAGCGTTTCTTAAAAGGACTATAGAGACTGATACCACTAAGGCTTGAAACACGCAGTTTTTTTGTCAAGTCTGTGACAATTTCTAAGTAGAGTGAAGACTCCGCATTTATTTCTGTCCAAAGGTAAGCTAACAAAGAATGCGAATCCAAGGAGATAATGCTGGTACTGGTGCTGGTACTGGTAACTGCTATATGGGGATATAATATTATGTAGGCGCACTATAGGGATGTCGAAATAGTTCTTCTATATACTTACTGAACGACTGAACGACTGACTAGTGAGCCTCATTATGAAATCATTTGCTCTTTCCTTTCATGCATATGCATTAATAGCTAAGTACCTACTTTGTAAAGTTCTAACAAACTACATTTTAATGATGCTCACTTTAGACTTTAGAGAGACATGGATACTCAAGACCTTACAAAGCTATGCCCACTTATGTACAGTTCAGAGCCCATACAAAATTATAGTCAAGGATGGAGACAAGTACCTATTTATATACGCATCGGGACTTGGCAAAAGAGTTGTTAATTTCAGATCTGTGGAGGGCTATGGGTTTTAGTCAAATTACTTACACACTCCGCAGGATGCGGTCCTGGTCCTGGTCCTACCAAATAATCTAGCCCTACTATTCTATTCCGTTTTGCTATGCTATTATATGTGATATATCAGTAGATACCTCGGGGATATTAAATTCCAATGAACCACTAATTGCCGTACTTCCTACAGCGATGGATCACACTAAATTCCCATTTCAAACACATGATTTTCTATTTTATTATTACGAATCCACACGAATGCTCCTATTCAATCCATGCAACGGCATTCCACTCTATAATAATTACATTATTATTTCATGAACTGGAAGAGAAAATGTTTATCTCGCACTGTCATCTCTTCTAATAAAATTCCATGTCTATCAAATCAAATCAAACCAGCGTCTGTAGGTGTATATGAGCAGTAAAATTCAGTGCCGAAATACAGATATCCGCATGCAAATACATAATTCAAATTATAAACAATTATTTTGAGTGACTATAATAAATTACACGTTGTAATAACTTACCTATGCCGTGCAATCAATAACTTTCAAAGTTGGGCCGTTGAACGTCTGGCATATGTGACTATGTATAAATGTAAACAAGATCTGAAGATCAGGATCAGATGGCGCGTGCCGTGTAAGTAGGGAAACACTGAATGATGAAAGATGAGAGAATGGTGGAATCTCGGATGAAGAGCCTTTTAGTAATACTAATAATTAATGTCAGTAACAAAAGTTGTTTGCTGAGAGTTCATAGCTGCAACTGAATGTTTGAGGGGGATCAAACCTGACACTAAATGTCAGCAGCTATATAGAGCTCTGTTCTTTATAACTTTAATGCCCGATGACTACATAGGCTGTCAGCTAGCATTGATTTATCTGTCAATGATTGA
Source organism: Dicyrtomina minuta (assembly GCA_949802685.1). Taxonomy (NCBI): domain Eukaryota; kingdom Metazoa; phylum Arthropoda; class Collembola; order Symphypleona; family Dicyrtomidae; genus Dicyrtomina; species Dicyrtomina minuta. The sequence goes on from OX461810.1 coordinate 15,075,135, forward strand.
CAGGAAGGAGCCGCAAGATATTCATGTAGTCTCTACTACCCACTTGAAACGAACGTATGAAAGGCAGGAATTTTAATAGTAATAAAATTCTAATAATTTCAAAGGAGTTAGTTATTAAGTTTCTCTGGTCAAAATTCAAACACCTGGAGGCCCAGCGATGAAGACACCAACATTTAAATGTCTATCTTTCTACCTGTCCAGAAAGTCTCGAGTCATGAACTTAAGATTTTTTAAAATATTTTTTTTTAAAGTCGAAAACTAAGTAATACGTAGCGGAGTGTCCCTTGTCCTGGTTAAACTTAAGTTATGATACTGACTGATGCCGACTCCGATGCGGTTTTGCAAGTGTGAAGATGTTGGGAAAATTCCCTCACCTCACGATTGATGTAGTAGTAGATACACACGAGAAGTTTGTTCAGCTTCAGTCACTGTGTTTCCTAGTAGACTGAAGTTTCATCTCATCGACGCAGTATTTTCTTGCTCTTCTTCCCAAATGAAATGAGCGGTTTGAATGCTTTTGAGCATGACTTTATCGACCGGCTGCTCTCGAGAATCTTTTTTCCCTGAACCAACATCCCATAGTATAGAATCCAACTAGTCAAGTTGACATGCATACACTTTGTACGTGCAAAAAGCTACAGCAACTCGCTATTTTCTATTCCGTTCCTATCTTCTTTCTTGGCTTCTTCTTCACTAGGTAATCTGGAGTTCTGGACATACACATTTCTTATACGGAAGGACTACAGGCATAGGCATATGGCCGATGCATATATTTTATAATATGGGTATTATAGACGACATAATGTCTAATGTCTACAACATCCTTCTCTCCGGTTCAGGAGTAGTCTATCTATACGGTAGTTCAGGGTGGAAAGCGGTACCGGTACCGGTACCGGATTGTATGCATTACATGCACCGGCTAAACACACAGTCAAGGAACAAGAAAATAGACAAGGTCGGTTCGGTGTGTCAAGTAAACAGTAACTTTTGGTTTCCCATCTTGTCTTCTGCTTGTGTCAAAAATCATTTGTTTCCATAATAGAAACTTTTACTTTCCCTGTAAATTAAAAAATGAATTATATAAAACTTGGCTATGGGTAAACTTCAAATAATGCAAATGCTATGCATTGGAAACGGGAGGAGGAATTATATTCTATTAAGATATGTGTATGTATTGCCACTGTTCCACCACTAATTAAAATTAATGTGTTTGACTAACTGAAAAACGCATTATTGCAATAAAAACGCATTACTTTTACATAAAACTTTTCCACCATCCAAGTACTTGCACTATGAAAGTGCAAAGTGAAACGCAAAAGTGTGGCCCACAACTTAAGGGGCCACATTCGCGCCTCTGACACTGTTGGCTACCTGGTTGCTCTTGTGACCCACAAGGTCAACCAAGTAGCCCTAACAGCGTCAGAGATAGTCCAGGAAGAAGAAAAGTATATGCAAATGAGGTCAACCCTTTATGCCTCCGAAAATGGTAAGGCCCAAGAAAGGAATTATTAGCAAAGACTCGCAAAAGTCGGGCCCACAAAGCCGAGCGCAGAAAGCAGTCCAGTCGTACCTCTACTCCCAAGCACAAAACAAACACCACATCCGAGTATATGACTTTTGTTGACTTTCCTCCGACGTCCATACCAATACCAACACCAACTAAGGACAAGCATAGGGCAAAGACTTGTATAGTGCAACAATATAATTATTGCACTATTATATTTCTGAATAAAATGTGTATACATCGTCTACATCACAATTCTATGTGAGTTTAGCTCAAAAACTGGAACTTCATATAGCTGTGGTTGGGAGTGTTGCATAATATATATTAAAAATCAAAACTTAAATTTCGTTATGCCACTTATTGCTCAAAAAATAAAATGCAAATATTTGCGTCTCAATTATGATGGTGTAGACAGGAAAGTAGACACTCACGAGCATAGCATGTCAACCCACTATGGAGTTTTCTTTCGAAAATAGTGTCCAATAAAACTTCTAACGAATTGGTTACCAACATTGTATGCGTATTAATATCGATCGATCGATGACATTTTTGCCGAAAAAAACGAAAAGGCTGTATATATACAGTATTTAAAAATTTTGTAACATGATTTGAGAAGTTGTATCTAAAAGACCATTAAATTATAGAAAAACAAAAATATAGTAATACTTTCAAGTTTTCAAACAAAATAATTTTTATCAAAAATTTGAACTATACTACATATAATACAATTTTGTAATCCGGCTCTGTGGCCGAGGGGAGATTGTCTCTATCCTCGATAAACTCGGTGGTTTCTTTTTGATCCGCTGAGCGAATCCTTAGCCGGTAGCGTATTTGCGTCTCGTTGCACAGAAGTTAGTGTAGTGGAAATGCTTGGTGGGGGGAGGTGTGTGAGAACTGTTTGTGCGCATCTAAGGGGAAGTAGTGTACGTTTCCGTTCATTCGTGTGTAGAGACGAAGACGGCGTGCTAATTGTGCCTCGCAGGCTAACAGCTATATCTTCGTGCAGTAGCATAGTTGCAATACCATTCAGCGGACTATACATTGCGCCCTTCCTTTCATAGCCTCTGCTATTACTTTCACGCTGCGTCGATATACGGGATGCAATACGTGGGGCACTCAGGGTTGGGTGTACTCGTCTGCACTTCGGCTTGGTCTCGAAGTACATTTAAGTGCAAATACCTAGCACTGTAGTCCTCCGAAAGGGAAGTTTTATCATTGCTCCTGAAGAGGAGGATAATCTACCTAGACTGCAATCAGGTCGGCCGTGTTATAGCCACAATCCAATTATAATACATATTAGTTCTTAAGATACCAGCTGTGCATTGTGATTGACTTCCTTCGGGAACGCTCCATAGGTGGTGTTCAGACTTCGTGTCGTTCATACCGAGGGGAAATGTTTGTTTACATTCACATGCTTGGACAGTAACTGCACTGGGTTATAGGTATGTGCCTGGAGAATCCGATAAGTACTACATTAATAATAATAATAATAATAATAATAATAATAATAATAATAATAATAATAATAATAATAATAATATAACACAATTTTGTATAATACTAACTTTTTTCAATTCCAAATGGCTGTTTTCGTTTTCACGCTGAGATTTTGGTCATTTTGTTGTGCTTACTATTAAAGACCTAATCAGCACGTATTCGGATACATGGAGCATATGCCTGTATGGAATAAATCTGAACCAATTTATATAATTTTAAAGTTGAGCAGAAATGAATGCGATCGCTATATACATATATTTAGCTGAATTTTATTTTCAAATATTTAAGCATTTAGCACATAAATACTCGAAAATGCCAAATCATATTTATTCTTACTAATGAAGATGGTGCAAGGTTTCCAGCAAGATAACCGATAGCATAGCATCTATTTACTGCAGAGAAAGAGGAGAAAACATTGAGAGAAAGTATTGGAGTAAAAGTTACAATTGTGTACGCTCCGTTTCCGTTGCATGACATATGATTACCTCATTCTCCATGACAATGATGAGTCCAAATGAGTTTCTTCTACTTATATGCACAGCTACTTATCACGTTCACTGCTCTTATAAGTTACAAATGGACCTACGTGCATTTTAGGTAGGTAGATAAGTACAGAAGTGTGCAAGTAGAAGAATTTTAATCGCAAGTAGAAGTACATTCAGGAACGCACTATGCTGACACCTCCGGTAAAATTTAATAAAAGATCTTTTTTTCCAAGTTTTTATTCCAAGTCCTGCCGTTATCGTTATTATAGGCATGATTCTGATGACTTAGATTAATGCACAGGCACGGAGGTGGCATGATGAATCCTGATTACGCAATAAAGACAAAACCAAAGCATTAGGGCATGTTACGAAATAAAAACATCCTTTCAGTTCATTGCAATTATTATATTTTTATAAAATAATTAAGTGTTTGAGGCTGAACTTGTTTTCGTCTGCCAATATTATGAAATTTTCTTGGAAGAAATGCCAACCCGAAGGAAATATGATGTTTCAATCAATTATAGTTCCAGACACGGGTTTTGGATTTCGGCTAGTACGTGGAACTAGGTACATAAATTTCCAGTAAGTTAACATTCAATAGTGACTAGTGCGCTCAAATTCCCGACTCCTCTGCGTGACTCCATTTCTCCATTTACATTTGAAGTATGTAGGGGTGGGTAATTTAATTAGGTACACTTTTTCAATTTCCAGGAGCACGAGGCATAAGATCAAAGACGGACAGAACTTAAGCTGAGCAAAATAAAGCAAATAAATAAAGACAACTGCCATAAAACAAAACAGTGGAAGGATATCGTCAGTCGAGAATCAAAACGACCCATATCTATTTTTTTTTTACTAAAGACTAAAATAAATGAAAATATCATGATCCCCAAAACATGTAAATAGGACATTTTCACTTTCCAGAAAATATTTAAATAAAGCATTTTGCACTTTTCAAAAACATTTAAATAAAACATTTTGCACTTTTAAAAAGATCGTAATTAACATTTTGCGCATACGATGTCCCCTTCTCTGTTTTTTGAGATAGCTCATTTTAATTCAATCTTAAAATAGAAATGGACCATTTTGTGCTTTCACTGACGATATTTCGTTTATTATAGCACCAGAATGACGGAAAACGAAACTTTCTACTTGGCAACAGGCGCCAGGGCACTAGAAGCGTAGAAGCAGTAAAGGAGTCATAATTGTTAGGGTTTGTCCGTAAATGATGTAATCGGCTTAAATGTAAATGATGTGCCTTTCTAGGACCCTGTGTCATCAGCTTAACCATTGTGTAAATGGCTACCTTTATTTAAGATATATCATCAGCATCCAAGAAGACCCACTCACCCTCGTCATGACATCATTTACTGACAATTTCTAACGAACTACTTTTCTACCACACTGGAATGGAAGGCAGAATCAATCTTCCTTGCTTTTTCCCCGTTGGCTCCTCTTGACTTGATGATTGAGCGCCAATAAATGGAAAGAAAGTAGGTTACAAAAGTCATGGCGGAGAAACTCTTGTATATAAAATGAACTGAAGTTCAGAATTCAGATTAGGAATTTTATTTTCGGCTGTATTTAAGTAAAGGTGTAGTTATGCAACAACAGTTATGACAGTTTGACAATATATATCTATTAGATTCCTAATTCTATTTTAATTCTATACTTCTGGACCTCCTGTTGGTCTGTCTTAAAGAAATAAAAAAAATATATATTGATAATAATATATACTTTTACAAGTAATAAAACAAATTGCATACGACTGAACCGAAATACAAAATACGGAGATACTATTTCTTTAAATAAAGGCACAGTAAATGCCTACAGATGACAGATCAATAAAAGGATTCATTAGTTACATTTAACACATATTACTTAGTTAAACAGCTACATAATCCAAATCCAACATCGAAAATTATATAATAAGTCAAACTTTAAATTATAACTTACAGACTTACTGCGTATTTTTCTATAGCATGCAGGTACTTATGAATGCAGTGCGTTAATTGAAGCCAAAATCTCAAATGTTGAATGTGTTGATCCATGATTCGATGGTTCCACCGGACAAGTGACAAGACAATAAGAGTTTTTAATATCACGTTATTAATATTCCTACCTAAGTATAATGTATAATTATGTTGCCAAATAGTTTGAGCTGTTGACGAACGTTGTGTGTGTACGTACCTTGATGGTGGACCAGTTATGACGCTAATGATGTAAGTTAAACTATTGGCTAGTAATTCCTTTTATTCATAATTTATGTAGCTTTTTACTTACTTTCAACTTTTGTCATTTATCCCTCCTTTATGTACATTTACATTTTGATTCCATTCGCTTTTCTAGCAGTGTCATATAAAATACTGTTATTCGATTTTACAATGATTTTAAACAAACAAACTATTTATTGCAGATTCGGCCTTATTAGACTAAAAGCTAACCATTTCGAATCTTTACGGTTTACAAATGAAAAAGACAAAGCCATCAGGACTAGGGTTGTCACGTAAGGGCAAAAAGGCAATTAATACTAACCAACGCCTGTTAACAATCGCAGAGAACGAAAGACAACTTCTTTTGGGTGAAAGAGTAGCATCAATATTGGAAAAATCTAGCAAGGTACAAGACTACAATATTCATTTGACTGATGAAAAAACCGATTTTCTGGAAATTCCAAAAAGGCTTAACCAATTTCGTAGTCAGGTGAGCCCTCATTAGCACTGAAATAATATAATAAAATCAATAAAATAACCTTAATAACAGATTTTAATACAATGTATATGTATATAGACAATTGAAAATAACAAACTTTACGCTTTGAACGAAATATTTTCTTTAGGACTGCCCTTTGTGGACGAAAGCCTCGGTATTATGGGAACCTCATGAAGTAGAATCATACCAGCAAAAGCTTGTGGAATCCAATCGGGTTAAGCAGTTAAATGTAAATAGTAGTTCCATGAATATCAACGTAAACCCAGAAAATTTAGACAAAGGTGGTATTAAAAACTCCAGTTTACATGTAGGCGATAAATGTAGTAGTACTATCTCTGTTAACAAGAGCAGTTTGGATAAAGAAGGTCTCGAAAATTCTGCTAATTCCAATAATTCTGAAGACGCTAATGAATCAGATGTAAGCCGAGACCTGTTTGAATCAGACCCCGAACCCGAACCCGAAATTGAAGTCATCACATCACAAACCCCCACTACTAAAGTATATCCTATTTTTCAGTCACCTCAAAAATCCTCACCAAACAAAGATCCAAAACAATTTCCGCTTCCTAGATCGAGCATAATGTCGAATAATTCAACGTTCGATGATTTTGACACTCCAAAACGGATGAAAGAAAATTGTTTCCCACGCATCTCACTGCTGGATTCCAACGAAAAATCTAATAAAATAATTCAAAATCAAACCCAGTCTACTTCAAGCAGTGTAGTAGTTTGGAGGCCGCCAGCTCTAAGTAATTCTAATCACACAGATTTGGCCCAAGACTTGCTATCTCTTTTCTTGGAAAAAATTGACGCGGATGTCACGATTTATGGGCGAGAAGAAAAACCTATACGTGCTCACAAGCTAATATTAAAAGCTAGATGTCCAAAACTTTTGAAGGAAATAATCATGGAGAGGACTTCAAAATTAGGTCGCAAAAAAGAAGTTATACCTTTAACTTGTTTTTCCCACACATCAGTCAAGTCTTTACTGTGCTACATTTATAGTGGACGAATTTTACCACCTGCTTTTAATTTAAAAGACTTGAGTCAAAAAGATTTGGATGAAATTGTGGAATTAGGAGCAAAATATGGACTTGATTTATCCCTCAAGCCCGAACCTCATCAGATTTCCTGTAACGACGGTAGTCAAGTTACTACCCAACGAGTAAAAACAAACGAAATTTCGATACAAACGGACAAGCTGTTACCAGATAAGCCCATATACAACAAAACTACGCAAACTATAAGTACAGTGACCGTGAGTCATTACGATGATGACATATTTGACGAGCCCATTCACGAATGTGTTAGAGTAGATGAAAGAGCTCATGAATATCGTGAAAGATCTTGCAGCCCATATGCCGATGATAACTTAAATGATGCTTTTGGCACGTCTGGAAATCTGACTGAGGAATCGTTCAATGATAAAGTGTTTGCCAATAAATTAGTTGATGACAGTATTGTAAGGAAGAGCCGTAAAACGTGGTCTGAGAAGTCGTACAAGTTTTCTTCGAATTCAAATGAGTCTGACACTGATAGTATCATCATTCTAGAGGATGATGGAAGCGACGGAGTGAAACATGATTGGAACATCGGCACGGAGGTCCGTGATAAATCTATTCGAAACCACTCCCCACTAATGAGACCTGCGAGTCAACCAATGCAGTCGACTTGGAATCACAGTGACTTTTTTGCCAATCTTCCCAGTGATGACCAACTCTTAAATCTACCCCCCACGTCACCATCTGGAAGCAATACCTACACCGGCTCCTCACCCATCCGCCTCCCTCGATCCCCTGCGAGAAGCTTCTGTAATGATACTCCACCCGAGTCTTTAAAATCGACATCAGCCACTAATAAAAAACAATGTAGAAAGCGAAAAGCCAAAAAGAACTCGGATGAGCAGTTGGAACAACAGCAGCCAACCAAGAAGCCCGGACACCGTGTAACCAGGCCACGTGGGAAAGAACCTAGATTTGATGACGAGTATTTTCAATTAGATTCTGACGAGGATGATGGAAGCAATGATAATGAGAGAGTATACACCCAGTCCATCAGGAAGAAGAAACCTGGGCCGCTTCCCAAAAACCGTAATCGAACCCCAGTCTCGTCGTCAAGCCAAGGTCATTTGAGGTCACCATCTGCTAGCCAGGGCCAGAATAGAAATGTGGGAACTCCCATGCTTAATTATAGTCTTATTGACACTCCCATTTTAAAGGTAATTTTTGTTTTTCTTGTGGTAATTTTATCAGTTATGCATGCTCTACCTTATTATATACTGCAGCCTTATTTTTAATATGTCATAATTAAGTAATTTGAATTTATTTTATCATCGAGGGAGCATTTTATTAACAAAGATTTTCCTATTAATTCTTGGGAGGAAGTAGTTGGTCACACTCACTGTTTTGGGGGTACTGTTTTTATTTTTATTTTACTTGGTAGTTTCTTTTTTATACGATTTTTAGTAACATTTTAACAATTCTATCTTATTATTGTATCGGCTAATATAATGTTAAAATTTTTGTAAACAAAGTTTGCCTATTTTTTTTATTTTTTACTTTTCTTTTACCTTGCGACGAGCTTTTTATTTATAAATGCGGATGGTAATTTGCCATTTAAAACAACTTTAAGGTTATTATTGATCCTGCAACTCTAATTGATTAGTTTATTCCTCAAATCTTTATATTTTGCGTTTTGGAACACCCAACTGCTATATAGTTGCTTCATAACTTAAAAACGTATATATACTAGAATTTGCAATTCAGCAAAAGCTTAACTGTTACATTAATTTGTGAACGCTCTTTAACATAATTTGCCCTGAAATATTGCTGCGCAATATTGTTCTCTTACTCTACAGTGCAGTGATGTAAGTGCTGCTGATATACAATAAACTAAAATATAAATCTTCACTACAATGTTGATGCTTCTGCTTGTTGAAAGAATTCACAGTAGTAATCACAAAAATGGATTGTACAATTTATTGTACTGGACGCGAATATCGTAATATTTTAGTATATAAAAAAAAATGTTGTATGTTAACTTGCTTGTGCTGTCATTATTGTCTTCATTGTTTGTAGAAAGAGCTGAAACGTTACGGACTAAAACCTTTACCAAGATCCAAAGCGAAGATTATGTTGCGGCACATTTATCAGGAAACGCACAAATAAATGTTTCAAAACGGTTTTAATGTACTGCTACGTGTTTACTTACCTCTACTCTATGTCATAATACGAATTAGTAAAACAGAAATAATAATTATTGTGTAATGTAGTTCTCTTGTATTAATTATGTGTATTAGCGCCGTCAATCGAATTTCGACCTGACAAGAAGGTCAGTCTTGTAAACGTGTCATAGTACACGATTGATAAGATTTGCCCCCTTATCTATAATGCCAATTTTATAAAATTGCAGGATCGTGATTTATATTCTGTTTAGTTAATTCGGAAGTTACAAGGAATGCAATCTGTGAGCATGTCAGTAATTGAGTACAGTAATTATTAGGCGTGTAAAATATAATATGTAGTATGCATCCTGTTTCTCGTTCATTATTTTCATTGACACTTGTATAAGTACATAGTTCGTAGATTTGTATTGCTTATCTTGGTTTGTGCTCTGGACTTATATCGTTTATATTCGTAAGTGTATAACATAACCAATTATAATTACAATAAAACTATTTTAATTCAGAAAGAAGTATCATTTTTGTGCGACAACCATTTTTAATCTCCTCACTTCTCATTATTTTATTTTATGGAGCACCCACGATCAGGATTAAAATATTGCTTTCAGAAACGAGTCCCATTATTCCGCTTCCTTGGCAAAAGCAACTAGTTTACTAATTTTAATTAATTTGGGACCGGATTGAAGATTGAACTTGATAGCCTCGGCATCTTGGGCTATCCCATTATGAAAGCAGAACCGCTAACTAACGAATGTTAAAAAACAGCGGTAACTGGGCTGCAGAACTTTTGCTTAAAAATTCAACCAAAAGTAAAAAAACACATCTAATCCAAAATAATAATTCCTAAAATTACATAACATGGGATATCGATTACACTTGCAACTTGATGATTAATTGGCAAGCAATTGGTATGATTCGTTTTTAAGCGAGTATAAATTACGTTATCCAAAAACCTTTGAACCCCTATTTCCCCTCTTTTAGTATGTAACTGCACCCACATGAATAAATAGGTAACTTGCCACTTCGCTCCCGCCAGTAATACGTAATTTATGCACGCTCTCAATCTCAATTATTAGTTTATTAGGTTCGAAATCGAAGAAATCGAGCAGGCAAGCAAAAGAAATCCTTGGAATTAATTCTGTGGGATTTTTGAGCTGGACGACAAGTCTCCTCGTGCTTTTATTTAATTTGTAATCCCTAATTTACAAAAGTAAGTTTGTTTGTAGGAAACAGCAGGACCCTTTTTCTTAAAATCCGTTTTTAAGTTTTCTTTTTCAGCGTAGATTTTGAAATTATATAAAATTAGTACCTAGCTAGTTTTAAGCCGTAATCGTGAGGGTAATTATTAAGTTTTTGAAATCTGTAGTCAATGGTCAACTGTTGACTGGCAGTGTGTGTGGCTGTCTGCTGTCTGTTGTCTGTGTATTTCAAAGTTGCACTGGTCAGGTGTATGTATAAGGAAAACTAAATATATTATATCTCCTGACAATGGGCAAATTAAATCGTTACTTTAATAGTAATGAGGGCAAAATTTACAAAGAGAAGCCAGGCGGCCCCCCAGAAAAAGCATCTACAGGGCGTATATCGAAGCCCGAAGATAACAAAAACAAACAACCTGGAAAGGCTGCAAACATGAAAATGAAGACAATTGTGGCGTCAAATAGGCCAAGAAAATTTAATAAGCCTGGGAAATTTATCCGCAAAAAGAACCAATCGAAATGGAAACCGAAGCAAAAGAAAAAAGTGGATGGGGATGATCCATTTCCTGACGTTGCTCCAATTTCGAATGATGATTTAAAAAAATATTCTAGGGGAACAGGGTTGTCGAGTTCAGCTCACAAAAATATTAAAACATCTGTGAGAAAAAAGAAAATTTTACAAAAGGATGCAAAAATTACTACGGGATTGGAGCAGGCAGCTCGGGCGGATCTTTTATTGATGGAACAATCGGGGTAAAAGTGATACTATAGTTGATAGTATTTAATTTATGCAACATTGTAGCAGGAGTACTACTACCAACTACATGATAGTCAATATAGTGAATCATATCTTCGTGTGCTATGCTATACATAAAATATTTTTTAATGTTATAAAACTGTATTTCGCAAATTTCAGAGGTATCGAAGTGGAAGAATGGGAATCCACATTGCAACTTAAACAATGTGACATAGTGAAGCATGTGGATTTAGCATCAGCTACCAAGAAATTTGAATTAAGTTTGAATCAGTTTGGACCTTATAAACTTGATTACTCTCTGAATGGACGACATTTAGTTTTAGGTGGGAGAAAAGGCCACATTGCTGCCTTTGACTGGGTTACTAAACATCTTATGTGCGAAGTCAATGTACCAGAAAGCATTCATGACGTTAAGTATGTCGTCTAGTCGTCATAATATATCTATTCTAACATCTAATGATTCCGAGGATATGGTTTTGCGAGAATTTTGGTTACTGAGCAAAAATTTTCATCAATGTTTTATAGATGGCTTCATAACGAAACCCTGTTTGCGGTTGCACAGAAAGAGTGGACATACATTTATGACAACCAGGGAATTGAAATACATTGTCTCAAATCACTTGACCGTATTTACGATCTCGATTTCCTGCCGTATCATTTTTTGCTTGTGGCTGGACATAAATCAGGTAAAATTTTAATAAGCAACGAAAGGAATTTTTAAATGAATTTTTATATTTTTATAATGAAATGGGCTCTGCTAAAAATTATATTATCATTATTGTATGAATTGAGCAGGCTACCTCAGTTGGGTTGATGTTTCCATCGGTAAAGTAGTAGCCCAGTACAGAGCAAAAGGTGGATGTCCACCATCAGTTTTAACCACTAACCCAGCTAATGCGGTTACATTTTGCGGTCATTCGAATGGAACAGTTTCACTCTGGGCACCAACTGTAAAGGAGCCTCTTGCGACAGTTCTGTGTCATGGAAGTTCCGTTTCGGCTTTGGCCATTGATGGAACTGGCCGGTCAGTTTTAATTTGAACTGTATATATATATTGTACTGTATTGCACTGTATTTATTAATGTCTGAATACGCCTCTCTCTAGATTATTAGCCACTGGGGGTCACGATGGCACACTTCGCTTATGGGATCTTCGTAACAACTATGTTCCATTGACTTCGTCCAAAGTTGGAATTCCTACCTGCCTCAATTTCAGTCAGAGAGGCTTATTGTCCCTGGGTACGGCAAATCAAACTCTGGTTAGTTGTTTTATTTTATTGAAATACATATAGAATCTTATCGCATGCTGCCATACATATCTATAAATCTAATTTGATATTAATGTCATAATGTTTAATTCTTTAAAGGTATTTTCGGAGGTGGGGCAGCGTCACAAGCCATATTTGAAACATGTATCCCATTCAAATGTGTCCTCCCTTAAATTTTGTCCATTTGAAGATGTTTTGGGCATTGGAACAAATGATGGCTTTCAATCTGTATTAATACCAGGTTTGTTTTTAGCTTCCATTTGTTTCATATATTGTTTATTACTCATATACTTGTGAGATAGATATGTCAATTATGTGTTTTTTTTTACTTGTAACCTTCAACAGGTGCTGGAGAAGCTAATTTTGATGCACTAGAAAGAAATCCCTTCCAGACGAAAACTCAACGAAAGGAATGGGAAGTTAAAGCTCTCCTTGAAAAGGTAAAAAAAAACTAAGTTCTATGTCTACTTTTTAAATGTACACAAAAGTTGCAATATATTATGCTTAACGATTTTTTCCTTCTAAATTTTCTTCTAAAGATACAACCAGATCTTATTACACTGGACAATTGTCTACTGGGTGAAGTGGATACTGAAGCCTTAGAGAAAGAATTAGACAGTAAACCTAAGTATTTGAAAAAAGCAGACTTGGAATTGTCACACAGGAAAAAACGGAAGAGTGCCAAGATACCCAAAATTAAACAAGGGCTCCAGTCTGAGTTAAATATTAAGCAAGCTAAAACAATGCAGCAGCAAGCTAAGCAAGCGGAACAGTTGGAGCCAAAGCAAAAGAAGCTTCCTCCAGTATTTGAGGATCCACTGGATAGATTCAAATCTAAAAAAACGAAGAAATAATTTTTATTGGTTTTATATTTTATTATGGTATTAAAATTAAGATTTGTGTGTGGCGCAGTCTGCATTCAAAATATATCTATAGGTAACAGGATGATTTTTTTGTTGTTTACATTCTTTATGTATGACAAGGCGTGGAACGTCTGTACTATTAATAAACCGAAGACGTAAACCTGTACTGCCTGGAATTATTATACTTATGAAATTAGGTTTTAATTAAAAAATTACTAGTTATAATTTGCGAACGCATCAACTTGTTCTTTATTGTCTTAATTTATTCCGGAAACACTCATTACGTTTTAAAAAAACAGTTTAACGAATTTTTGTACCACAACCGTTGACTCTGTTAACTATTTATAAAAGAGTAGCCAAGTAAAATTTTACAGGAGCAAGAGATCTGGGAACTCGAAAATAAATTAGGAAAAGTCTATACCAACTGATGCTGTAAATTGCAGCAACATTGTTACAAATCATAATAATCTGCGTCTTAGGGATGGAAATGATTTGTCCATAGCTTTGAATGCACATTCGGCAACTTCTTCTTTTGACCCGTCAGCATTAATTTCCACCAATGGTGGACCTTCAATACTTTTGTAAAAATTTACAACATTTTTGCGAAAATTAGTATCCTGCGCGAGAACTTGCTCTTCTGGCGTATTTGTGAAAGCTTCTCTAGAGGTGTGCCGTCGGATACGCTCCGTCTCGCTCACCACGAGAAACATAACTAAATTCGGGCTAAGCAGGTCCGAAGGCCATTTGTAATCGAATTCCAAACTTTTCGATTTTTCTGAGAAATTCTGGCTCGATGATTTTAATTTATTAGCCATAGCATAGGCCACAGTGCTATGCCAAAACCTGTCCATAATTACTGGGCCAGGGCATTTGAGAACATTTTCCCCTGCCCAGTAATTACCCAGAGAGTAAAAAGCGCGTCTAATTGATTCTGGTTGCTCATCAAAGAATGGTCGGAATTCCTTAAACTCTTGTGGTGGTGTCTGCATTAAAACCATTTGGTATTTTTCCTTGAGATGATTCGTTAAAAATGTTTTCCCACTCCCATCCAAACCTTCAATCACGACAAAAGGAAAATTACAATCCTTTGTTACTGATTTTAAAACATTCGGCAGAAAACGTCCATCTTTTTCTTCAATAATTCCTTGTGCAATACTTAATTGCAGTAGTTTTTGAACTTCATGATGTTGGTAAATCTCAGGGGATGTAAGCGCATGTAGGACTTGACCCAAGCTACTGTACACGCTGGAAATGGCATTCATTTTCAATCTCAACGACTTCATATATATTCTGAGGCAAATAAAATAAAAAATATTCAAAACGCGTTCAGTACACTCAACCAAAGGCTGTTATTTGATAAGTGATGTCTAGGCCGGGAAGCGATGCTGGGATTCAGTAAGTGATGTCCGGCTTTAACAATTGATGTCTGGCTTTAATAAGTGATATCTGCCTTTAATAAGCGATGTATGCCTTTAGTAAGTGATGTCTGCCTTTAATAAGTGATGTCTGCTTTTAATAAGTGATGTCCGGCTTTAACAAAAGTGATGTCTGACTTTAGTAAGGGGTGTCTGACTTTAGTGATGTCACAGAAAAACATGTTCAATTAAAAGCTTGAGGTAAATATATCAACGAAAAATGAATAAATTTTGTTTGTAATGTTGTGTATAGAGAACTCACATACGACCTTTGGCAAGCAGAAATTGAGTAGGGAGTATTATTAGCAATTAGTAGTATCGGCTCACATTGGTACTTTTACATAGGTAATTTATATTGTTGCCTATTAAGTAAATAAAACACTGAGCATTTGACTAGGGCAGAGGTGGATAATTGTGATCGGCGGGTAATTGTGGTCGGTCAAGTTTTTAATAAGAAATAATCCGCACGGGCAATGAGCGCATATATCTTGCATGGAAGACCGCACCGTTTTCTTTGGTGCAAGAAATTAAACATTAAATATTTGAGGGATCACAATCACACGCCGATCACACTATTGCCTTCCGCTACGCTAGACAGCCTATACCCTTCGTTTTAAAGATTACACCTTTTATTTCCACACTACGGTTGAGGACTACTTATGCATTACTGACTACCCCTCCAGGCAGATTTGTTATATTTAAGGTGGGGAAGGGGGAACTGGTTACGCAGCCCTCCCCCCAGTAGGAAGAACTGATTGAAAATTGTTAAGTTATATTTTCCCCAGCTGAAGGCGGGGGAGGGGGTATAAACTATAACCGATACTAGGCAGCTTTAGGAACCTGACTCAGTGTAAATTCAGGTAGATGTAGTATTAGTAGTATTAACAGAAAACTGTTTTACAACGTCCTAGTCGTATTTCGTATTTCTAGTCGTTTTGCCGAATTTGGAATTTGCTATTAGACATCACTTATTAAAGTCAGGCATTGCTTCCCGGCCTAGGCATCAATTATCAAAGAAACCCCCCGACCAACAGCGAAGAGCTAAAGAAAAAGCGAGCGGTGTATGTATGGTGTATTAAGGTCAATTAGGTGTTACCCAGGTTTGAACAAAAACAAATGTTTTGACTTTCACGGCTCACGGCACCGGCACATAGAAAATTAGAAATCATCTGTAGTGGAATCCGCACTTTTAATTGAATCCAAAAACAAGCGCGAACGCATCATTATTTTATGTAAATTTATAGATGCTAATACAAAATATTTATGCTTACTTGGTCGTTACTTCGTTACTTATAATATAATTGTGACATAAATGTGACTTGCAGATAAGTACCATCATCCAACCATGAAGCTTTCACTGTTTATTATTAATAGTAATTTTATTATTAGTTCAATTATGTAAATAGATAGAAACAAACAGGTAAGTTAACTCACATATTCCAACCACTAAACTTAATGTTTTTTAAGGTTAAAGTTAAATTAAAAGATTAAACGTCTTAACTTAACGCCTGTATTCCAATTCCAATGACTGGGACTGGAAAACTGGAATCCAGTCAGATCTGGTGCTGGTGCTGCGATATTGAACTTAATAGCTGCGAAGGATTTGGCGCGTACATTTGAGCTTCATTACATTTATGAACTTTTCGGCTTTCGGCATATTATAGGCACTGTTGCTTTATTAGACATTGTCGATAAATGATGTCATTCATAACCTTCCTTTCTTCTGACACACCCACCCTAACGGAATGACTTTTTTAACATTACCTTAAATAGTGAGGGTTTTAGGATTCACCCATCTAGATGATGACATTATTTACGGACGATTCCTTATTGCTATTTTGGTTGGGATGATCTGCTGTGACATACATAAGTAAGTACATAGTACATGCTCATACCCACAGTTATTTTGGATTGGCTTGAGCGAACGTCAAGATCGGCCTAAAGTAGCATACCTGTAACTCTGAAACTAAATATTGTAACGACTCCAATCTTTAAGGAAATCAGCACGAATAGTAAAGTGGTAAATCACACAATTTTACAGTTAAACTTTGTGTCAGAAAGAAACTTGCTGACTGCTGGCTGTCTATCTTGGATCATTCATTCTCTTGGCTGCCGTTGACTGTGGGGAAATTCTTCGTAAACTCGCACCTTTGTCGGTCATCTCCACATCTGTGATCTAAGAACCACGAGCAAGATGGTTATTTACTTGAAATCAACAGGTCTGCCGTAATATTTATTTTTATGAAAATTATTTTACAATTTATAAGTAACAAAGTGAAGTAGCCAATAATCGAAAAGTATTTCATATTTGCTTTTACTGGTGTTGTAAGCACAGTTTTTTTTTCATTTTTATTACATGTACGATTTATTTATATTTTGTAGTTGTGGACCCCCCAATCACACTTTTTATGGGAGAAGACAAATTTGAAAGTAAGTTGTTTATACTTGGTTTTGACTATGTGGAGCTCCACTGTTTGGCACGTACAATTCAGTACTTACTTCCTGAGACAGGTGTATGATGTAAAATTATTTTATTTTTATTTTGCAGATGAAGATCTAATAAAGTGGGGCTGGCCTGAAGATGTTTGGTTTCACGTTGATAAATTATCCTCAGCTCACGTTTACCTACGCTTGAGACCGGTGATTCATAATACCTACAACTTAATATATACAATACTTATTCACAATAGTGCATGATATCGTTGACCGCCCGCTATACAGTGTTTATAATTTTTGTGTATGGAATGATTGATTGTTGATTGTAGGGGGAATCGATAGAATTAATTCCAAATTCTATAATAGAAGAAGCTTGCCAATTAGTTAAAGATAATTCTATAACAGGGAGGAAGCAGGCCACTGTGGATGTTGTCTATACAATGTGGAGTAACCTTAAAAAAACTGCTAGCATGGAAGTTGGACAAATTGGCTTTTTTCGGGAAAAAGAAGTGAAGCTCGTGAAAAATGTTACTAAAAAGCCGGAAATTGTCAAACGACTTGATAAAACTCGAGACATTCAAAAAATTGACTTGCAAGCTTTGAAAGAGGAGAGGGATGCGAAGGAAAGGACCGAGCTGAAGGAAAAAGAACGAAAACATCGGGAAGAAGAGAAACAGCAGCAAAAGAAAAGGGAACAAGATGCTGAACTTCGGTAAGTAGTCTTGTAATAATATTATTGTCATTTACTTTCCAATATCTTTTTTAACAGTGCTTTCACCAAAATGTTAAACTATTCTCAACTTTGTCCCTTGTAGAAGTTATTCATCTTTAATGAAATCCGACAATATGAAGACCAATCAAGATAACAGTGGATCAGATTCCGATGATTTTATGTAACGCCCAGTCTATCCCCCGTGTTTTAAATGAATTATATATTTGGCAACGTCATCATATCCTAAGCTGCTGTTAAATCATCTAAATGTCACTATGATGGTTAAAAATGATAATATCAATAGTAACCTACCTATTGAAAATATTCAATGTTCAATTTAAATCTGTATGAGCGCCAACTATAAGATGTACATTGTTTTCACAATTTTTAAATTTGGATTTCAGCGTACAGAAATATTATTGTATGGAAAATGGAAATGGAAGAAAAAAATAAAAAGGAATTAGACCAAAAATACAACAATTTATATCCACTTGTGGAATATATCGTTATTGGAAATACAGAAGGGATTTTTAGAAATTAAAAAGAGACAATTCCAAACTGCTCTGAGGTATTTTAATAGCATTAATGTTTTTTTTTTGGTTTACATTTATTAATAACGTTTAACATTAATATATGAATAAAGGAGGATTCTATTGTCGTAAGTTTATCTTGATCCACCATAACCTCCGCCTCCACCCACCATGAAATCGCCGTCATCGTCCATTGCACTTCCTGGCGTCATGGGCTGATCAAATCCAAGATTGTGGTCCTGTAAATAGTTATAACAAATTTCTTTTGAGTTAATTTTACATGAACTTATTTGTGAACAGATATATTTGTATGTAGCGAGTAAATTATTGAGTGCCTCACAGATTTTTTAAAAGATGCCAGCTCAGTTAGCATAGTGTGTAGAATGGCCTTTGGATCATTTTTCTGATCGGAATTTACAGGTACGTTAAGAATAGTTGAAATGGACTGAACATAAAATGCCAAATCATTGTCTGTACATTTATTCGTTAGCTGGGCCAGTCTGATTTTTTCCGAAGCAAATGCTTCATCCAGTTCATAGAGTTCAAGAGGTGGTGGTGGGAGTTCGCGAAAGGATGGAGGGAATACCTTTTTTTTACAATAATTATACACCAATTAAACTTTTACATTAAAATTATACCACGACTTATGCATTCAGGGGAGAGAGACAAAAATGACTACAAGAACATACAGCTACTTTCAAGGGTGGTAAAGGCGTCTCAAATTGTGGCTGTATAAGTTTCAACGGTCCCTTTTTCACCGATATCTCTTCGTAAGCCCGGACAACTTCTGGCAACAGACTGGAATTCAAGCTGTACAGCTCTTGATCGATAAGGCGATTGGGCTCAACAACACTATAAAATTTGCATGGATAATTCATTGCAATTTTAATTCAGCAATATGGTACATCGTTAAATACTGTTAAAGAATTATAAATCAAAAATTTAAATAAGAGATAATAATAATGTATTTTTCGAAACAAAGTAAAATATTCATTTTGACGTGCCCTAAGTTGTTGGTACATCCTGGCATTATAAAGTCATCACTCTCTTGTAAGCACACTCGGACATTTGTAGCTCCTTGGATTGTATCAGGAATTAAATTGTAGTCTGTCAGTTCGTTGTCATCGATATCGGCGGGCTCAAGCTGAACAAAGATATATGATAATTAATATGGATTGATTACAATTACAATTATAACCACTTTTGCTACATTTAAATAATGTTTCTTCCAATTGCTCATGATTACATAATATCGTATGTGAAGAATCAAAATGATCCATATCCAGTTTTAGCTTTAAAATACATACACTTACTATCTACAGAAAGAATAAAATATCATGATCCTCAATAAGCATAGCATTTTGCATTTACTAAAAGCATGTAAATATAACATTTTGCACTTAAAAAAACAATATATCGGTTTGCACTTTTTTTAAATATGTAAATAGAGATGAATTTTTTTAAAACGTGTAATAGAGCATTTTGCAATTTTTAAAACATGTAAATAGAGAATTTTGAATTTTTTTTAAACATGTAAGTAATTATCGCATTTTGCAAGTTTTTGAAACAGAGAATTTTGAATTTTTTAAAAACATGTAAATATCACATTTTGCAATTTTTTAAAACGTGTAAATAGAGCATTTCGAATATTTAAAACATGTGACTGTAGCATTTTGTACTTTTAAAGAACCTTACCAACATTTAAAGCATACAATTAATTTAGACTTATTTTGACATAGCTTTTTGAATTCTAACTTAAATTGGATATGGACAAATTGTTATTTAATTCTTGACCAACGGTGTGTAAAAGCTACCTGCAAATCCTCTGAAGACGTCAACACATTCAGAAAAAACTCTAATAGCTTGGAATTATCTTCCTTGTCAATATACCTACAGACAATGGTGTAAATACAAAATTATAGCTTCAGCTGTGTATTTGCGTTTTAAACTAAAACAAAACCAAGTGTGTTCAAACATTATTATCTGTCTTTTCGTTTTTCTGTGCATATACTTAAAAAGAGGGAACGCTACTGCATATTTTTAGTGTACTTCTCTGTAAACGAGTGGCCACTGCCATAAATAATAAATCTTCCGCGTGTGTCACTGGCATAGTAAATGGCCCCAATGGGCCTTCCATTCGGGTACGACGTGGATCCACTCGCAATGAGAGGTAAGGCTGGTTTGGTCACATTGATTGAGCAGCCATGGGCAAATAACAGGTTCAGATTTTCTATCTCACCATGCAAATTAGTTTCGAGAAGAACTGGACATATCATTGCGTTGTTAATGAGACATTCCTTGGGGTGTGTGTATTTTTGATAAACAGCTCGGATTACACAGTCTGTATAAATAATAGAAAAGCAACCAATATTTTTTTACAGAATTTTAAAACCTTTACCTTTCAGTTTTTCAACTTTCAACTTTTTTGGGTACCATTTTCAATTGTAATGCCAAAGTTCTCCGTGAGCGCATTGTAAATATGTGTGCTGGGATTGGCTTCAGCCAAAACAAGTACGGAGCCTCCACGTTGAACGAACGTTTGGAGTAGTGTGACTTCGTTCATTGTTAACAATTGTTTCATTCCAGCTAGAATTATTATGCGACAAAATGGGAGCATCTCCTCAAGTAACTCTTCTTTCAATCTGAAATTATTTTTTGTACACCGCACCCAATTTATATTATTTTTAGATTACTTGTAATAATACTTATGGTAAGCGCTTATAGTGTTAGTTATTGACTTTTGCTAATTTGAACTTACTGAATAACTTTATGAAATCGATTTTTAATCTTTTTATGAAACGTTTTGTAATTTTCTGAGAGACGAAATGTTTCATTTTTCGATGCAAAGAATATCACTGCCGGCTCTGATGTAACACGAGCTGTACTCTCTCCATGGTCGTCCAAGAATCCACTCATCCCACCCGCAGCCCCCTTGGATCCCTTCAAATAATTTGGTAGACCCAAACCATCATTAAAGTTAATGTACATGTCATCGTCGAAATTGCTGCTGCTTGGGTGGTGCAATTGTGACATTTTGAAATAAGTCGTGGAGCATTTATATTAGTTTAATGAACTACACTATCATGCCACTTCCTGATATCTTAAAACAAAGCTTAATTATTTATTCTGTAGTTTCAATTTGTTTATTCGTATCCGGTTTTTCAAACATTTTTCCGCTGACCACAAACCTATACTCACAGCTATACACCCGCGTTAAGCACAAGCAAGAAAAGGTAGCTTTTGTGCAGGAAATAGACTAAAACTGAAAGTTCTCTCTCGCTTTCATCCATATATATTTGGTAATAGTAACTTTCACTCACAAAGTCACAAACAGATTCAAAAACGACAAAGAACGGCACAAAAAAATATTTATTAATTAATTCTGCAGATTGTAATTTTTTTTTGTTAGAATAGAATTCAAAGAGGCTTGAAGTATTATAAAAATTGCCTTTTCAGTTACGAAAATAAAATATTCCATTGATTTTCTTTATTTATACTCTAAAAATGTTTTGCCGTAGAAACCCTAAGCAAGCCTTTCGACAGAATGAGAGAACACAATACAGTTCTCTCTTGTTCGTGGTCCTGGTTTTCTCCTGCAGTGCTCTGCTTCATGATCTTCTCCCCGGGTGTTTTGGGAAGGGGGAGACCAACCAGCAAAATAAAATGTGTGTGCTTCGACTTGGACTGGTGTGGGATAAACACCGGAAAAGTCCTGGAATATATGTATGCACTAAAAATGCATTTTGAATATGGTCTTTAATCCTATACATATTATGCTAACTATACATGGCCCACATTATAAAAACTTAGCTACATGTGTGTAGCTGATTACTTTAGGGGCGGATATATGGTCTGAATATGATAAATAGGGATACACAATTTTCATGCTGATCACATATATATGCATTTTCAAGACTTTGAAATGCCAAGTCCATAGATTGTAAAATTGTAAAATATTTAAGTAAACTAATTAAACAGAAAAATAATGGAGATACTCACTAGATCTGAGGAAACAATAGCAGGTGCAGGTGTCATTGTATTTAGTGGTTTAGTTTCAGTCGCTTTCTCCAGCAAGGTACACACTGTTTTTAGACCTGGAAGTGGGTGCTTCGCTAAAAAATGTAACATACAAATCTGTAATATGCGTAAAAGTCTTGTATGTATATTCTTGTATGTGTGTGTAGCCCAGCAATGGATTTGAATTTGGAAACAGTCTTACAAAAAATTAAGGTACGGCTGCATTAATCCGTAATGCAAATTCAACAACTCGTTTCGGTGGTCGTAATATAATTTAATCAGATTTTCACGCTTGTCATTCTGTTATTCTGTTCTGTTGCTTTTCTCGTGGAAGAAATTTGAATGGCGTTTCAAACCTTTATCAGATGAGAGTAGTATAGTGCACAGACGGAGTAAAGGACTTTTATACTTTTATAGAAATATCTGAGAGAAATTATTACTGGAGTGAAACCTTGAATGTGAAATACATAGAACCTACCTGTATTTTAGAAATAAAAATGGTTAGAGAATTAAGCTTCAGTTGCCTCGTATATTTGCCTATGCTTTACTGTAATGACCAGTGCCAGTACAGTGTGTCAACTATGGATGACTGGTAAAATTTGCGACTGTGGAAATGGTTCGAAATTCCAGGAAATGGAGACTTGATGATTTAAAGGTTATTTAGCTAAATGAAGTTGTGCTGAAGCTGGATGCGTTTTATGCTTAAAGGAGTAGTTTTACTGCATTACACCACGTATACTATGTATATACTGATTTAGTTGGAGGAAACATGCATAGGTAATATGTATATTATGAGAAGTCAGAGTTTACTGGAAACAGGGGCACCAGCACCAGAAATTGCTTAAGACGACAGGGATACATGATACATACAATATATATGCTATATGGATTTGTTTTTAATTTACTCGGTTGGTGAGGTATGTTATGTATAAGACGCATGCATACTATTGCATACTGCTTTTATGGTTAACCGTGTTGCGAGTTTGTGTGACGTAAGACGTTCAATTTAATCAATAGTTTGTTGTCATAGATACATAGTGTCACAACACAACATAATACAAAGTATCTAAAGAAGGTAGTTTATCTTATTGTGATACTGCTATCGCTGTAGTATTGAATAATTGGACGTTGGACGTGTGTATTTTGGTATCACAACCACAGCGCAATTATAGTACCTTCCTCGAAGTCTAAGCATTATAGCTATAGGAATGAGAAAAATATTTAAAGATTGCAACGAAGCTACATACTAGCTAGTAGTATGTAGACCTGCTGGAAACTTTCCCGGAATCTTTCAGTGCCTCTTACTTGTTTGGAAAATACAGCACTCAGCACATTTTGAGCATTTATTGCTTACCAGGTTTTGAAGCTATTAACTGATGAAGCTTTCCGTAAATTACAATTCATTCTTTTAAGTAGCTTGCCTGAAATGAACGCTTCAGGAATGGGGCTCATTTTGCCTGTAACATAACCGTTACTTACGTGGATTTTAAAAGATTTAAGTTTTGCCTAAATGTCAACAAATATGCACTCAGGGCCGGATAATACGGCCAGCACAGGCAGCCCCCGCTGCCTGAATTTTCAAAATCCTTATAAATGGAACATTTTGCACTTTTATATAATATGAATAGAACATTTTGACTTTTCAAAAACGCGCAAATAAGTCATTTTAAATTTTACACTTTTCAAAAACAATTATTGTAAATAGAATATTTTGTACCTTTCAGAATCAAGTAAATAGAACATTTTAAACTTTTTCAAAACATGTTAATACAAAATTTTGGTTTTACCAAAGAAAACATTTAATAAAATCAATGTGGTGGTTTTTTTATGGAAACAGGTTGCTGCCTAAAAGCAATTCCTTCGTCATCCGGACCTGTATACTGTATGTACTACACCTACAAGTATTTACTTAGGTACTTTCAACAAAAACAACCATAAACCATGAAATAATTTTATTGTTGTTTAGTCTATACTATTACAAACCATTAACACTTTAATAATAAAGAAAGTAGTCGAGTCAGCTTGTATGTGTAAGTAGTACCCGTCCCATTTTTGATGAATCTGATCTGATGAGCTGAGAAATTTTGTGAGGAGAGAGAGATCGAGAAAGTCTCGTGGGTTGCGTACGCAGCTGTCGCTGTGCAAAAGCAGCAAATTCTTTGTAGTGACCTTCAGGCGAGCTTACTTAGAAGCACGTGAAAAGTATCCCGGCAGTCATTTAACTGCAGGGGAAGAAGGAGGCGAACTTCAAGGAGAATTTAAATTCTACTACGAGATTTCAATCAACTCAAATCTTCGTTACCACGTAAGTTCTTCTTTAAAGTTTAGATCATATTTCATTATTATAGGAAATTATTATTGCGCTTATTTTCATTTTATTGTTGTGTGCTTCTCCAATCAGTTTTTTAGAATAGTTCCAAAGTTCCAATGTTTTAAGAAAGTAGGTACTTCGAACTACTTCAGGTATGATTCTTACGGTTCGCATTGAAACTGAAATATGCAAAGGGTGTACTTACGTTTTAGTATCAGTTATTAGTTGGCAATAAATTAGGAATGCGAGCATAAGCAGTATAACTGTGATTTTTTTCGTTTAGATAGTATTAGTATGGTAGATTCTTTAGAAGCTCAGAGCATACATTGTACTTAATGTAGGCATGTATATACAAATACGTAATATCCGTTTCCATATCTACTTAAATATAGTAAGTCTCTTTTTTAATTGTATATATGCTATTATAAATATAAGCGAGCATGAGAGGAAACAGCCATATCCCACAGACAGGAATAGTTATTGCAACTCAAAAGATAAAATTGGTTGGGAATTATCTGCGTCAGTGCAGACTGTTGACGTGGTGCTTATGGAGTTAATTCCCAATTATATCTATATTATTTATATCCGGCATACATATATACGATTTGTATTTTGTATATTTATTTTATTATCTCATACTGTGCTAGGCATAGGCATCGTGATTTTATTAATGTATGCCAAATATTTAGATAAGTTATTTATTAAATTGCATAGGTATTGCGTACACACTATGTACGATATGCGGATGCAATTACAGTACTCGCCCCCCCCCCCTTAAATGATCCCCAAAGTTATGAAAATAATTTCCAAGTTAGTATACCTCTAAGTTAAGATATTTTTACTTTTTTTACTTGTTTAATTGATTGCATATTTACAACTGCTTTTTAAAAATATTTTCTACATAATAATATATGGTATCATGGTACTATGTATCACAGTCAGTGTAGAAACGCTCCCATAAACCATACAACAAGTTCTTATTGCAGAATAGATTGCGTAATAGTTGTCATTCGATGGAGTATAGAATTCGACGACCTGTTATGTTGGCATTGAAAATTAAAATACATAAAATTAAGGATAGTCAGTATGCATTACATAATGCAATAATATGTTCAGCAACAACAACTGCTCTTTAAGCCAGTCGCTCCCTGACCTTGAAATATTTAATCAAGTCTCTGGTGCTTGTTTCATTCTTCCTTTTTTGCTGGATTCTTTAAGCACAAATCAACTCATTTGTTGTGTTTTATTTGTCTGTGAACCTCTCAGTCAGATCAAAAGGAACCATGTCACGATTTGCAGGCGTTGAGGCTGGAGCCCCTATCGAAGTGTTTGCCCTCATCAAGGCATTCAACGATGACACCTTTGCCGAAAAAGTTAATTTGAGCGTTGGCGGTAAGTTAAAAATTAATGATTATATTTAATATTGTTACCTGTTTTGGTATTCTATTCTGTAAAAGATTATTAGATTAAAGTAATTTGGTCATATATATCTGGACTTTTTTTGCAGCCTACAGAACGGAAGAGTGCAAACCATGGGTTTTGCCAGTCGTTCGAAAAGTAGAAGTACAATTGGCGAATGACTTAACTTTGAATAAGGAATATCTTCCTGTACTGGGCTTGCCAGCATTTTCCTCAGCTGCAACTTCCATGCTCTTGGGAAAGGACTCTGCTGCAATTGCTGAGGGTCGGGCTGTCGGAATTCAAACTTTGAGTGGAACTGGTGCTCTTCGTGTAGCTGCCGAATTTCTTGCTAGAACCTTAAATTACTCCGTTGTTTACTCTTCTGATCCTACATGGGGTAAGCAAAAATTCTAAACATCATCAACTTTTATTTTACTTTCACACACGGTGCGACCAGATGAGTCTTCGGATGTACAGTCGCCGGGGTGTGAGTCGTCGGAATGACTTTTCGTCGGGTACATTTTAGTCAAAGTGTGGACATTTGTCGGGGTTGGTTGAAAGCCGCTACATACTTCATGATTTTCAGAATCCTCATTTTCAAACTCAAAGTCACTTATTTTGATCGATTTACCAATGTAATTTAATCCTCGTTTAATATAATCTAATAGAAAATCACAAGTTGGTCTTCTTAAATGCCGGCTTCCAAGAATACCGCTCATATCGCTACTGGGATGAAGCCACCAAGGGTCTGGACTTTACAGGGTTCATTGAGGATCTAAAAGCTGCACCCGAAAACGCTGTAATCATTTTACATGCCTGTGCTCACAACCCAACTGGGGTGGATCCTACCCAAGCACAGTGGGAACAGATCGCTGCAGTTGTCAAGGAGCGTAAACTTTTCCCCTTGTTCGACTCAGCGTATCAAGGATTTGCATCCGGTGATCTGGATAACGATGCTTTCGCTGTCAGATATTTTGTTGATCAAGGTTTCGAATTACTTTGCTGCCAGTCCTTCGCTAAGAATTTTGGATTGTACAGTGAGTTAATTTTATGCACTCTTGTTCGGATAATTTCCTTCCCGATTGTGAATCTACTGTCGTAACTACTACTACGGAATCTGCTAAAATGATCCTAATTAAATTATTCAACTTGTATTTATATACTGTGATTAACCCTTTGAATATTTATAGATGAACGAGTTGGAAACATTACTCTTGTGTCCCAGGATAAAGAAGCCCTGACTCGCACATTGTCGCAAATTACTTTGCTCATTCGAGGCATGTACTCAAACCCCCCAAGTCATGGGGCTCGAGTCGTTTCTACAGCTCTGAATGATCCTGAATTATTTGCAGAATGGAAAGGTTGCATCAGAACGATGGCAGATAGAATCCGACTCATGAGAGCAGGGCTTAAGGAACGTCTTGTGAAGGCTGGAACTGCTGGCAATTGGGATCACGTTACCAATCAAATCGGAATGTTTTCGTACACTGGACTTTCTCGTACGTTCCGTTTTCCCAAAATACTTCTTATGCTGACTGGTCATATATATTCTTTGTTTCGCCATCGCCATATTGTACAATACGTGTAGTATATATTTTTATTTTTTATTTTTGTTGCAGCTCGTCACGTGGAATATTTGCAATCAAAATATCACATTTACATGCTCAAATCAGGGCGCATCAACATTTGCGGTTTGACTACCACTAACCTGGACTACGTTGCTAATGCAATCCATGATGCCGTGACCAATGTCAATTAATTCCATATTATACATCGACTGTTCTTCGGAAAATATCCAGTAAAAAACAACAGAGATGCTTTACAAGATTTGGCATCTGTGTAACTAGATACACCTGTCCACCATCGAATTTGTAGCAAATATTAGTTTTAGTACTGAGCTTGACAGACAATGCCAACGTAATAATTATCTCATAGAGCAATTATATTAGAATATATAATTACATTAAATTATTTGATTATTTAGGCATTAGGATGAATAGTATTGTTGGTAATTGTACCAATAATGACACGTGATGCAGAACTTTCTTGAATAATAGAAATGTGAATTTTGTAGATTGCAAATTGGAATGCAATTTTGTTTAGAAATTGTAATGAAAAATGCAAGATTAAGTGGCATTATCACAACGCAACCTGAGACAATTCTTCCCAGTCGAAATGATATTAAGAGATGTAACAGCGCAGCGGCAGGACCCACTAATATTCGATAGTAGCAATAAAATAATATGCAATTTTTCTGTGTTTACCAATGCAAAAGTGTGACTAGTTTTGCCATTTTTTGTAAGGCAAGCTCTTACAAATCCAAGTAATCCTCTACCAGTACCATACCAGCCAAAATGAAGAAAAATAAGTTTGAATTATGTCGCTGATATTTTATCCAGACTGTTAAAAAATGCAAAGAAACGTAGTGTGACCAATTGTGAATGCAACATGCTTTAAGGTGGCAGACATATAACGTAACATACGTACCTACATACATTATATATAGGTAGTTATTCTAGGCTATAGGCAAATAATGAAATGTGAACTATATTGTTACTTTAAGGGTGCTAAAAAAATAGTCTGAATAAATTCAGAATGCACAGTGAATACTTATATTGAAAAACAAATTATGTAATTTGTGTTTTATTTTTGGCTGCTTTATTTAGTATTTAGTTGAAGCATAATATATTAATCTAACTCGGGCCATGGAACAAGTCCCAAGAGCCTTATTTAGATTTTAAAAGTAAAGTATATTAATCTAACTTATCAAAATTGCTTACAAATATATAAAATAACAAAAAAAGTAGGAAAGTACAAAATTAGCAAAATTTGGTTGCAGTTTGATGTCCAAGAGGTTTATTCAGGCATGGATAATTGGTTGGGTAGAGGACGCAAATTTTCATAGTGGAAGCTTAGAATAGGAAGAATTCGCTTTGGATTTCACTTTCGAATTGCGTGCGATTTTGTACTTGTACTTAAAAAATATGTCAATTACGAATATTGGAATTCAATTTCACGGAGATCCCAAATCGTAAGATTTCTGGAAATCGCACGGCCACTTTTACTTACGAATACGATTTGGGGGGCCGATTCGGATTTTGGAATTCTTAAATTCCGATTTCAGTTGCAGTAGTTCTATTTTTGAATTTCCCTTTGGATTTAACTTTCGGAGAGTTATGGAAAGCTCAACTTTGAATTCTTAAGATTTCGTTGAAGTGCATGTTAATGCTTGCCAACGTTTCACCGTCTGTGCAGCTGTGACATTTTTATTTTAAATACCTTTTTCGTCCAGAAAGAACCAATTTGCTATACTTGTGGACATTGAACATTTAATGTGTAAAGTGGATTTAATTTAAGTCCTGTAAAGTTACGGAGAAAAAATTATTCGGAGAACGAAGAATTTTTTCAAAATTTTGATTCGCATCCGTCGTTATCATTCATATTACAGTTTTATGAGACGGGTGAAATATTTTCATGTAACACAATAAAGATGCAAGAAATTTTGTTTTTGAATTTGCACAAGCGTACATAAGTACAACTTTTTACTTCGTGTGAATTAAGTAAATTAGTCTCATGATAGTCTCTAGATTGGGTAGTCATTCTAGTAGATCATCCTCTGAACTCTGGAATGCCTTTACATTGAGAAACTATAAATTAGTAGAAAGAACTGAGAATTGTAAAAGCTTAAATGTTAGCCAAATCGCAAATTAATTCGAAATTGAATTCTTAATTATAGGAGGATCATGCTTACAATTTTTTGTGGGAATTAGTAATATTGCAATTTAGGAATTCGATTTCGATTCCGATTCGGAATTCATAAATTCCAAATCTTACGATTACTTACATATCAAAAGTGAAAGTGAAGTCCCAAAGGGAATTCCAAAGTGAATTCTTCCTACTCTAACGAGGAAATGGTCACAACCTATATGTTCCAAATTCCCGGCTGTAGTTTTTTCTGAAAAGAGCATGTCAAAAATAATAGAAATGGTGTGAAACCATCTTTCGAATGGGCACTCTGACTTGCTACCGGATTTTTTAAAAAACAAACTTTCTAATCTTAATTGAATGGACGCTCTGTTTAAATGCCTATATAGGCATCCAATTGTTTCTGCAAGCTACATTTTTCATCTCATTACAATAAAATTTGAGTTTTTTGATTGTAATGATATTTTCTTAAAAAGTAATTTTTGGGGTTTTGAAAATTCGAAAATTATCAAGTTTTTCAATAATATGTTATTTTATAACACAACTGATACTTCTTTGTTTAAAAAAATGTTTTTTTCAAATTTTGATTAACCCAGAAGTTGTTCCTTTTAGATAATAGTATATGAAAATCAAAAAACTTGAAATTTTATGAAAATTGAAGGAGGTATGGGGATATAAAAAAAATAAAAAATGATTGTTTAAACTTTACAGCCCTTGTAAAATAACGAATTTTTGAAAAACTTGAAAATTTTTGAATTTTCAAAATCCCAGAAATTACTTTTAAAAAAGATAAATATAATTACGATCAAAAAACTCAAATTTTATTGTAATGAGATGAAAAATGTAGCTTGCAGAAACAATTGAAGACCTAAATAGACATGTTAATAAAGCGTCCATTTAATTAACGTTAGAAAGTTTGTTTTTCTGAAAAATCGAGTAGCAAGTCACAGTGCCCATTCTACAAAGGTTTCACACTATTGCTATTTTTTGACATGTTCTTTTCAGAAAAAAGTACAGTCGGGAATTTGAAACTTATTGGTTGTGACCATTTCCTCTAAAAGTCCTCCATAATTCTATAAATTATTAATAATCTCACATTGCATTACATTACATTGTATCACATGACAGCTATATCAAACTAGTATCTTCAGTTTTTAAAAAGTTTTTTTTTGAATTAATAACCATAATTTGTTCACCTTTCACCAATATAATCTCTAGAGGAGTGTGAGTTTTATCAAAAGTACAGGAGAAGGGGCTGCGGCATTTATCTACTGGTAAAACTTTATCTTGCCAAGGAGCAAAATCAAAAATGTTGTCAAGATCCGTGGGTTTTTTTTGCACGCACTCCAAAATCCTTTCTTGATGATCACAATATGTGCAATTATGTATCACCGAAGGAAAGAAAAGAACGTGATCCACGAATTTAGGTTATGAAAAAACAGTAGCTGAATAAAATTAATCTCACTGACTCCAACTCCCGGCCGTCACACCTCATTAATGCCAGCATCAACTTTACGCGTTGAAACTATATATAATTATTATGTAGCATGCAACATTAACGATGATCTCCTTTATAAGGCTTTTCCTGACGTATGCCGTATCCTTCTTTAATCCAAGGAGATTCAGCAGGAGTCTGTATCGCCATCCAGTATGAACGTATATATGTACATGTGAATGCATATGTGCAATTACAAATATAAGCGACCGTGAGAGCAAACAGCCATAATCGCACAGGAATTATTGCAACTCGAAAGATAAAATTGATCAGGAATTATGTACGTCAGTATACGATTGAGACGTGGGGTACGTATATAGTTTAATGTCTAATATATCCAGAACCAGCACATATGCCAATTACATATTTATTTTACTATCTTTTATACTTTACTAGGCATCGTGACTTTATTCATGCATTCCAGTATTTAGATAAACATGTTATTTAATTTGCAGAGATATTGCATACTTACACACAATGTACAATATTAAATGCGGATGTAGGCATGTAGGCAATTATGTAACTTGAAATATATGTAGGGGCGAGTCGGAACGTTGGGAGCAGAAATCTAAATAATATCAGTATATAGTACAGTGTGTCTCATAATTGTAAACTCACCCCACATTAAGGGGTTTTCTTCCCTTCCAGAAGGAATTTTTCAGCTGAATATTTTTTATTAGTTGACCATCCACAATTAATTAGGATTCAACTTTGATTGACTCCGAGGGGTCAAGTGGTTCTCATGCAAATAATTAAAAACCGAAAATCGGGTGTCTCAAAATTTTAAACTCACTTCAGGTTGGATTGGACATTACGGTGCGTTGCATACCTCTGAGCCCATTCCATCGACTCTTCGTAATGTCTAATCCCGGACGTCTCGTGACTCCGAGTGACCTGAGTATTAGATTACATGCTGTTTTGTAGAAAATTTAATTGTGCCAATGGACAGCATATTTAAATTTTAATCGGTTGACATTTGCGCATGAACATAGGAATTTAGTGGTGCAGGTCATGATTTTCGCATGTTATCAAATGGGGAAAAAAGTTGACATGAGGTTGACCCGTCTTCTCCAATGATACCTGTGCTACAGTGACCCGATGATCAAAGGTAATGATTTTATGCATAAGTTACATGTCTGATTGTGAGAGTACGCATACCAATTTTCGTGATTTTGTATTGGTTAGGCCAGGAGATATTGCTTTTTGAATTTAAAAAAACCTGAAGTGAGTTTATTAAAATTTTGAGACACCCGATTTTCGGTTTTTAATTATTTGCATGAGAACCACTTGACCCCTGGGGGTCAATCAAAGTTGAATCCTAATTAATAGTGGATAGTCAACTAATAAAAAATATTTAGCTGAAAAATTCCTTCTGGAAGAGAAGAAAACCCCATAATGTGGGGCGAGTTTAAAATTATGAGACACACTGTACTATATCAGTTTAGAAGTCCTCCCATAAACCATAAGTTCTTACTGCAGAATACTTCAAAATAGGATTGCGTAATATCTGTCATCCGATCGAGTATAGAATTCGACCTGTTGGCATTGAAAATTGAAATACATGGAGTGTAGGAAAGTCAATACTCAACAATAAATATGTTCAGCAACTGCTCCTTCAGCTAGTTGCTCCCTGACTAGTGGTCCCAATGGTCTAGTCTGGTCCCATTTTCATGGTCTCGTCTGGTCCGAATTCGTCAGACCAAACCAAACCATGCAGACCGGACCCGATAAATTTAAAAAAACAAAAATGCATTTTTAGTGCATAAAATGTTAGTTAACAACCATGACGAATTTTACAATTTTGTACACTAATAATTTTGGTTATCTAAAAATATACCTAATCTGGTTGGGTCATAAAACATGGTCTGATCTGGTCTGGTCCCATAATCCTCGGACCAGACCACACCACACCACTTATTAATGGCCCGGCCCAGATCATTGGGACCACTATCCCTGACCTTGAAATATTTAATCAAGCCTATGCTTATTTCATTCGTCCTCTTTTACAGGATCCTTTAAGCCCAAATCAACTCATTTACTGTTTTACTTGTCTGGGAACCTCTCAGTCAGATCAGAAGGAATCATGTCACGATTTGCAAGTGTCGAGGCTGGAGCCCCTATTGAAGTGTTTGCCCTTTTCAACGCATTCACCAATGACACCTTTGCCAAAAAGGTTAATTTGACCGCGGGCGGTGAGTTAAAAATAGATTTAATAAAAAATATTTAATGTTTATTCAATTTTATTGGTGCTCTTAAAATTATTTTGAAACGATTATTAGATTAAAGTAATTTGGTCATATATATCTGGACTTTTTTTGCAGCCTACAGAACGGAAGAGTGCAAACCATGGGTTTTGCCAGTCGTTCGAAAAGTAGAACTACAATTGGCGAATGACTTAACTTTGAATAAGGAATATCTTCCTGTACTGGGCTTGCCAGCATTTTCCTCAGCTGCAACTTCCATGCTCTTGGGAAAGGACTCTGCTGCAATTGCTGAGGGTCGGGCTGTCGGAATTCAAACTTTGAGTGGAACTGGTGCTCTTCGTGTAGCTGCCGAATTTCTTGCTAGAACCTTAAATTACTCCGTTGTTTATTCTACCGATCCTACATGGGGTTAGTACAATTCTAACCATCATCAACTTTTATTTGACGATTATATACATGCCCCAGGTGTGAAAGCCTTTAATTTTGGAGAAATAAATTACTTATTGTTAGAATTACATGTATTTAATTTAATTCTCGTTTAACAGAAAACTACAAGTTGGTCTTCTTAAATGCCGGCTTCCAAGAATACCGCACATATCGCTACTGGGATGAAGCCACCAAGGGTCTGGACTTTAACGGGTTCATTGAGGATCTTAAAGCTGCACCCGAAAATGCTGTGGTTATTTTACAAGCCTGTGCTCACAATCCCACTGGGGTAGATCCTACCCGAGCACAGTGGGAGCAGATCGCAGCAGTTGTCAAGGAGCGAAAACTTTTCCCATTGTTCGACTCAGCGTATCAAGGATTTGCATCCGGTGATCTGGATAACGATGCTTTCGCTGTCAGATATTTTGTTGATCAAGGTTTCGAATTACTTTGCTGCCAGTCCTTCGCTAAGAATTTTGGATTGTACAGTGAGTTAAATTTATGCACTCTTGTTCGGATAATTTCCTTCCCGATGTGGGAATCTATTATCGGAACTATTACAGAATCTACTGAAATTATCCTAATAAAATTATTCAACTTCCATTTATACTGTGATTAACCCCTTGAATATTTTCAGATGAACGAGTTGGAAACATTACCCTTGTGACACAGGATAAAGAAGCCCTGACTCGAACATTGTCGCAAATTACTTTGCTCATTCGAGGCATGTACTCAAACCCCCCAAGTCATGGAGCCCGAGTCGTTGCTACAGCTCTGAATGATCCCGAATTATTTGAAGAATGGAGAGGTTGCATCAGAACGATGGCGGATCGAGTCCGACTCATGAGAGCAGGGCTTAAGGAACGTCTTGTGAAGGCTGGAACTCCTGGCAATTGGGATCACGTTACTAATCAGATCGGAATGTTTTCGTACACTGGACTTTCACGTACGTTTCGTTTTCTCAAAATACTTTTTATGCTGTCTGGCCTTCTCATTCTTTGTTTCGCCATCGCCATACAGTATTTAACTTTTTTGTTTGTTTTTTTACAGCTCTTCGCGTGGAATATTTGAAATCAAAATATCACATTTACATGCTCAAATCTGGGCGCATCAACATTTGCGGTTTGACTACCACTAACCTGGACTACGTTGCTAATGCAATCCATGATGCTGTGACCAATGTCAATTAATTCCATATACATCGACTGTTCTTCGGAAAATATCCAGTAAAAAACAACAGAGATGCTTTACAAGATTTGCCGTATATATAATATATGACAACTGTCTACCTATGAATTTGTAGCAAATATTAATTTTAGTACAGATGTTGGCAGACAATTCCAACGTAATAATAATTTCATTGAGCAGTTATATAAGATACGCAAAGTGAACGTGAGACAATTTTTCCTAGTCAAATGATTTTTAGAGATAACAGCGGCGCAGCGGCAGGTCCCATTCATATTCGATAGTACCAATAAAATGATACTTAATTTTTCCTGTGTTCACCAAAGCAAAATTGTGACTAGTTTTGCCATTTTTGTAAGACAAACTCTTACAAATCCAAGCAATCCTCTACCAGTAACGTACCCTTACCAGCCAAAAAGAAGACGGTTTTAAAATTTTTTAAGTAAAACATAACTTAACATACGTACCTACCGGAATTATGTAAAGTTATTCTAGCCTATAGGCAAATAATTAAATATGAAGTAGGTACTTATATTGTTACTTTAAGAGTGTTTAAAAATAATCTGAATAAATTCAAGATGCAAAGTGAAGTATATTGAAAGAAAATCTATACAGTTTGTGGTTTATTTTTGGTTGCTTTATTTTGTAATTAGTATCACGCATAGAATAAATTAATCTAACTTATCGAAATTGTGAAATACATAAAATATCAAAAACAGAGGAAAGTACAAAATTAGCGTCTTGCTTATAAGTAGTGTCGTATGTATTTGCACATTAATCTCCAAAATGATTGTTCAGCCATGGATAATTTGTTGGGCAGAGGACGCAACTTTTCATAATCCTATAATAAATTATCAATAATATCACATTGAATTACACTGTATCACATCACAACTATATCAAACCATTATCTTCAGTATCTTTAAAGTTTAGTTTTCAGTTAATAATCAAAACTTGCTCACCTTTCACCAATAATCTCTGGAGGGGTGTGATTGTTATCAAAAATACAGGAGAAGGGACTGCGGCATTTATCTACTGGTAAAACTTTATCTTGCCAAGGAGCAAAATCAGATATGTTGTCAAGATCCGTGGGGTTTCGTACCCACTCCAAGCCTTTCTTGATGCTCACTATGTATGCATCACCGAGGGATAGAACGTGATCCACGAATCTAGATAGCAAAAAATAGTAGCTGAATAAAAGTACTAAGTACTCCGACTGATTTTAAGCCATCACATCTCATTAATGTCATCACCAAGCTGATAATCGCTTTGAATCTAACATTTAATATTAGCTTTAATCTCCTGTAAAATTAATTGTTTTACTTGAGATATCCTTCTTTAATCCAAGGTGATTCAGGAGTCTGTAGCCATCCAGCATGAACGTACAAGCCAAAGGGTGCCCTTTGGTCATTGTAATGGTCATTAAAATTCTTCAGAAGTAGCTGATACGTTTCATTGACTGATTTTGGACTGGTAATATTTAAAAAAACACAGTGTTAAATTAAAATCGGGAATACTAATTAAAACTATTAGTTCATTTGAAATTAGTTGAATGCAACACAATTATATGTAATATGATAGCCCTTACGCATCTTGACAAGTATCCACAAAGGCACATGGCTGATCATTGCTACCGAGCAAATCAACTAAAGGTGAAACCTAAAATCCTGGATGGGACTCTAACGGACAGGGGTCGATCTGGCACTCCTGTTAAAAAAATCAAGTATAGGTTAATACAATGCAATGTAACCCTAATAAACGATCGTTTGTTAACCTTGAAAAATTAAATTATTTCGTCGCCGACCAAATACGTTATTAAACAAACCTGGATGGTTGAATAGTCAGCAGTATATGGCCAGAGATTAGGACGCATCCTCCATGTTGGGCGGGAGCTGTCGTACTGAATACCGTTTTCGCTTAGAGCCCTATACATGACGTCACCACCGCCTTGAAGAAAGGGAGCCCGAAATCCAACTATCTACTTACGCAGAGAACCCAGACAATTATTAATAAACTGTTTATCTTTTTTGAAATCCTCCAAGTAATATAATTACTTACCTCTGACTCTGCAATATTGGCAAATTCGGCAATCATTTCTCGTTGATCGATGATTTCATGAACCCAGCTAGTATAATTCAAGCCCTTCCAGTAAACGGTCGAACTTTTGTGCGTGATGGACTCCAGTGCGATTTCATGACCTTGACGCCATAGTTGATGAGTGTAGCTGTAGTCGTTGTATTGGTGCGTAACGAAGAACGTTCCTGAGATTGCAGCTCCATTTGGATTTTTCCGGGTTTCGAAAAGTTCTTGGTAAAATGGGTAATTAACCACATTTATTGCACTGTCAAAGGTCAGGTAGACAATCTGGAATGAAAAAACATAGAGATTATAGAGATTTATTGATTTTAATTCATGCTAGTGCTATTTTATAACATAGAATATTGAGGTAACAATTAGCACGCCACATAATATAGGATTAAGTATTTTTTTAAATAATTTACCTGCGGGATTTTTTCTGGGGTCGACTCGAACGGTGACGGAGGTCTGACATTGGAGCAATGGCATTCAGGAGGTGTGCACACTGCTGGATCGCATCCTACCAGTGAGTTTACTAATTTACCAGTACTGCCGCACGAAAGGGAGGCTAATGCTACAACAAGCAGAAATATTAACTTCATTATGATTTGTCTGATATGTGGGAGCTTCAATGGTTGCTAATGAATTAATTCCGGTGATGTTTGGGTGGCTCTGTTTTATTCCCTCTTGAAACCGAAAGCTGGAATCTCGAGGGCATTGTTTTTAATTTATTTTTTGTTTAATTTACTTAGATAAAGAATGCAATTGCGCAATTGTTTGCGTATGACGACATTAATCAAACACAAATTGTTCCAAATAAGAATACCCAGCAAGATTGTGATTCGAATTACGTGGATTCAGAGGAAGTATGTACATGCATATATGTATTACGGGTTACCTATAAATTAGTGAACCCAAATTATCAGTGCATTGTCCGGTGGAAGGTGATTCTTACGATTAGTATTTCTGAGCGCGATAAGCCATAGTTTGTTTACATTATTTTTGGCATACTTTATTAACGACGAAAATAATTGATTGCGTATGCTATGTGGCGTTCAAACTTAGTTTAATATGTGTGTAAGCACCCATGCAAAGAAAATACGATTAGTTTTTATTTTTATCATAGCCGTATACTTAGCACTATTTTTTTAAATTTCGTCAGCGGCCACTTACGTATGGCTCTAATGACATTTTTTGATGGATTTGATTTGAGTTCCCATTTGAGTTTTAATTTTGGAAACTGAAGTACTTTCTTGTCATTACAATTGGCATGACGCATGGACTCTAAACAAAAATTCTATGTATATATGTATAAGGAGCCAGCACATGCGTCAGTGACGTACATAATTGAATTTAGAGTGGTTGCAAGCAAAAAACACATTTTATTTACAATTTAAATCAAAATTAAATACATTTAAAAAAAATGAAACAATTTCATGGAATAAGTTATATGAGTAGTTGTTTGGTAATAAATTTAATAAGCAACATGGGTGTAATAATAATTGCAGATCAGGACTGTTAGTCGCATGTCATGGCTTCTGACGACGAGGGGATTAACAACGTAACATCTTAAAATTTGAAAACATCTGAAAAATTGGTGCAATATAATTTAGTGCTGTAATTCAAAATGCAATAATGCAAAATTCTGTAATGTCTATAAGTGAAAACTCTATAGTAAAAATGTTCTAGAGTAAATAGAATGTAAAAGTTCAACACGTACACGTGCATATAATTCCGATTTAATCTTCATCAATAAATTTGAAATAGTCATCCACATCATTCATAATTTGAATATCTTCTGGGAGGTTGATGATTTCCTCCTGCTTTTGAATCTCTCCGGATACTGTTGCCGTCGTTGTTGTAATAATTTTTCTCGTCGTAGTCACAGTGGTAATTTCGACACCATTCTGAAAAGTTTTTCCACTCGTAGCAGTTTCCAATGCTTTCCTGTCGATCTCGTCATTCCTATTCGTGTTACCTTTTGACATCAAATCCATATCAGTTATTGTTGTTTGGTAATATCCGTCGTCAGACCGTTTTACATCCTGTCGCTGCTGCAGCTGTTTTTGTTGTTGTAGGGTCTGTGAATCTTGGTTTTCATTCTGATGACAGCTTATAATTTCGTCAACTGGATCGCCGACGCCGACAGGTGCTTGTTCAGTCCTCGACACCTGCTTTTGATTTGTTTCTGTATAATTATTTCCTGTAGCAGATGTACAGTCCGATTCTCCGCTATTAGTGTTGCTATCTGTATTTGTATTGGAAATTAAGCGTTTCGAGCAAGTTGTTTGCATTCGATTTATCTCCTCAGCCCAGGAATAATCCTTCTGATTATTGTCCGGATCACCTTCGTTTTCATTTTCGGCCTGTTGAATACTCAGCTTTGGGATAATCAGACTTTCCATTTCAGTTTGGTGGGCTTGTCGGATTAATGATGGGGATACTAAGTTTTTATATTCCATTGGTGGTGGAGATAAGCTTCGAGCTCTGCTGGATGCGATTTCCGACTCGGACCAAGTTAAGGCCGAGGGTTTATTATTAGATGGGCCCAAAGTGGATGTTTTTATATTTGTTTGAATCGAATTATTAATATTTCCATCAACTTGGGCTTCATTTTGGCCACCATCACCATCCATTATTGACTTCAATGCTCTCGTTGTTTCAACTGTTTCCCCCATCCCCCGTACGGGAGAGAGCGAGGCGAGAGCGAACTTACCTGGACGGAAACTCATGCATTTTTGACTGCTCAAATTTTCATAACCATTGTTTCGTGACGGAGGTTGAGAATATCTGTCCAGTACCTCCACATTACTACTAAGTGAAGCGTCACCGTCACCGTCGAGCTCATTTCCATCATTATTATTATTACCTCCTCCCATTTTAAGAAGTTGAAGTTTTCTCAACATGTACAGAGCAAAGACGAGGAAGGATATGATAAGAAAGAGGAGACAAATCCACATAAATATTATGAAACTCGAGTGTAGAAGTCCGCCATATTCACATAAGCAGGGTGTAACTATAGCCTTAGCCTTGTCTCGTTCCCGATGCATTCCTTCCGCTGTCCCCGATTCTCGGAATCGCTACAATAGCATAATTAAGTATTGTTAATGATTGGATTGGATTTACAATGTATGTACCGCAAATCTCCAAATAACTGTCAGGGGGGAGCTACGTCAAACTTTACTTTAGACCCCGGAGTTTTTAGAATATATGAATTACAAAATCGCCCCCATTTGATTCAATGCTAATAACACTCTGGGAGATATTGGAGACCCGGGAGTTATAAAAGAGACCCTGGAGTTATTAGGAGCTTTCAGGAACTACAGCTATAATATTTAAAAGTTCACATTCATATTATTGGGGCAAAAGTACAATTCAATAAAGAACCTTCTGCTTTATTCTAAAATAAAATTCAGCC
This sequence comes from Dicyrtomina minuta, assembly GCA_949802685.1. Classification (NCBI taxonomy): domain Eukaryota; kingdom Metazoa; phylum Arthropoda; class Collembola; order Symphypleona; family Dicyrtomidae; genus Dicyrtomina; species Dicyrtomina minuta. Next base: position 15,115,932 of record OX461810.1, read on the forward strand.
CCTAACCTGTGATCCGAAGTCACTGTACGTGACGGTAACTATCGGTGCCGCTGTGGTCTTAACGGTAGTGGTCGCCGAATGGGGGGTGATTTTTTCCGTAGTTATGACAACATGAGGCTTCGTAGTAAGGATTGTCACAGTCGTAGCCGCAGCTGGTTTAGTGGTTGCTTTCGGTGATGTGGTAATCGGTGTTGTAGTGGTCACAGCAGGTTTCGAGGTCGTTTTCAAAGTCCTTGTGGTCGTAGGCCGCGTAGTGGTCACAGTTGGTCGTTGGGTGGTTTTCAAAGTCGTCGTCGTAGTAGGTCGTGTAGTCGTCGCAGTGGATCGTTGGGTGGTTTTCAAAGTGGTTGTGGTCGTAGGTCGTGTAGTCGTCGTAGTGGATCGCTGGGTGGTTTTCAAAGTGGTTGTGGTCGTAGGTCGTGTAGTCGTCGTAGTGGATCGCTGGGTGGTTTTCAAAGTGGTTGTGGTCGTAGGCCGAGAAGTCACCATAGTAGGTCGTTGGGTGGTTTTTAAAGTCGTCGTGACCGTAGGTCGTGTGGTGGTAGGTCTTTGGGTGATTCTCAAAGTTGTAGTTACAGTAGGCCTTGTCGCTGTGGTAGTCACAACAGGTCGGGAAGTGGTTTTCAAAGTCGTAGTCACCCTAGGTGGGGTCCGGGTAGTGGTTGACAAAGTGGTGACTACCATAGGAACCTGCTTGCGATTATTAGAAAACTCGCTGGTTGAAATATCCCATCTCTTGACTGCGGGACTCTGTGTAGTTGTGCGATTCTGATATTTGCAAAAAAGTACATTGAAAGTTAAAAATTTTCTGAATATTAAAATGAGGCAGTTATATCTACAGTATTATATATGTTTGTAAAATTACTAACAAGGAAATGGCTTCACATGGTACGTGCCAATTTCAAAAAAAAAACCCACACAATATCAGGCCATTTTTAAATAGCCCAGATCCGAAGTCCAAAATAGCTCAATTGCATTTTGCGTTGTTTGGCCGCAGTAAGTGGCACTCCAAAACTAAAATTTAAAAAATGCGTTCTTTGCTACCCTGTAGCTTCTAAAATTCTCACCCGATTCTAATGATTTTTTTTTCTAATCCCTAGACTGTTTTCTAAAAAGTACACGATTTTTTTTGAATTCACTAAATTGTTTCGAAAAATTGGTTGGGCCTCAAAAATATAATTTACTTTTTGAAATTATCAAAAGGATCAAAATTTAAAATTTTTTAAACTTTGGCAGGTTCCTGTGTCCAAATAGCCCAAAATGAAATCGAGTTACTTTGGATCTGTGTGGCTCCTTTTGAAATTGGCGCGAACCCGGTGAAACCCTTTTCTTGTAAGTACCAGTAATAGTTGTGATATTTGTGTTGTATTCACTTGGTAAAGCAAATTAATTTAGCATATTGGCATAATTTCATTTACATTATTCTGATGATAAAATATGAATTTGTTTTCATTGAAAGTGCTTCTTGTTGAACCACCACTTTTTTTACTAGAATTGGTAATAATTTGTTTGCCGGATTGCATTAGTTGATTGTTGTTCTCGTCAACGTAATTGTCATAGTCTGAACCACTGTTTCCCAAGTTTTCACGGGCACCATTATGAGCACTGTTATTATTGCGCCCGTTCGTGGTTTGCTACATGGAAAATTATAATAGATCTTACTAGTTAGTATAATGCCAAGTTTAATAGATAATTATAGTTAAAAAATTCTGCAATTAATTACGAACTAATTGTAAGATATAATAATAACAAGTTTTATCTTAATGTTAACTTACGGAATGCTGTGTAACTGTTCTGCTGTAATACGCATTTGACCCAGTGTTATTATTTCTATTATTCTGTTGATGACGTCTATTTGCCGATTCTGAGTGTGAGGCGCCCTGGTGATCGTGGTTCTGTTGAGTCCATCGAGAAGAACTCGAACTATTTCGCAAATACGGATATTGGTGGAAATTGAAGCCTCCATTTTGGTTTTGACCAGAGGTTCGTTGTTGCTGCGTTTGGCTGGAGGAGGAGCTCCATATGCTCTTTTGATTTTAAAATGTACAAGTTGTTTTGTTAGTCATGTCATAATATACGAATTAAAAAAACAAAATTATTATTTAACTAAACTCTGTGTGTTACCTGGTTTTGGTTAGCACTTAGGGAATTTTGCGCCGGAGAAGAACTTCCAGTACGGTGCTGGTTGTGAGAAAATGTGTAATTTTGGTGTCGACCCTGTTGATGATGGACTGCATTTGTGTCATTAAAGATCACCTCTGAATTTTCCACAGCCTGACTTACTTTACCATCTACAATGTTGGTGGTTGTGACAGTTTTTTTGACAGTTCTGATTCGTTTCACAAGCGTGAGTCCTGTTCCGCCAGGCTGTATGTTATTTGGTAAAAAAATAATGATTACATTTTATTGCATTTAAAAAAAAATCATTTCAGCTATACTCAGGTACCTATATAAAATTATATGATAATGATTGCTCTCTATCATGTTCATATAGATAACTACACCTGAAGCAACTGTTGGCGTTGTTGACTGGATAAACCGCTGTTGTGATTCTGTTCGACTGTCGTAATATTTTGAGTTACTCTCCCACCCCCACTCGCCCCATCATTGCCCCATGTCTCCGAATATACCTTCATTTTATTTAAAAGCTTTACTATGTTGTATTAATTTTTAAGCAGAAAATACCGTGAGTTGTACATACAATTATTGAGTATGCTCCTTAATTATAAAATAAAAAAGCTAAAATGGGGGTAAGCATATAGCTGCACGTACGCTTTGGGGTGAATTTGAATTATGTCCATGTGAAGATGAAGAAAACTGAAAACTGGAAGATCCTCCTACTACTGGTCCCGACGATGATGTGTTTGTTGTAATGGTTCGCGTGAAGGTCACTTGGGGTTTGGATATTACCTGGTAGTATAATGTATCAAAAATAATATTTTTATTATTATTACCAACATTAAAATAATTCGAATATTTAATTAAAGTAGGTATATGGCTGAATAATCAAAGCTCAATAATACCTGTTGTATGTCACCCAAATCAATACTAGAAAAATCAATTGCTCCTCCTCCTGGTTTTCCGGCGGTTTGAGTCTGATGCTGAGTTTGAGTTACAACTCCCCCCGTTGACGAAAACCGTGGGGGGTGCAAGCTACCACTGCTTTGAATTACTCTTCCGGAATTGTAACCGCTAGTCTATTAGTAACAAAGAAACTAATGAATTAATTATAGTTTCAAAACTTGGAAAATTTCCTTCATATTCAATGAATTTGAGGCCGCCCGCACCTGTTGGACCTGTTGGAATTGTTGTGCTCCTCCAGTATGATATGTTCTGGAAGATGAACTGTTTGAGAAAATAATTGGAACGGAACGGCCAGAGTGGGATGAACTCGTTTGAGATTGTGAGATGACTTGAACTTGACCTCCTGAAAATCCTGGCACTGGCAAGGGTAGTAAAGATCTTGCTTGACTTATTGTTTGTTGTGATATACCAGTGTTCTAGTGAAAATGAATAATCGCAATTAATTTGAGCTACCAGTTGTTGTAAAAGCGTATGTATTAGCATAAGGTTTGATAGTGTATTTTGTGAACATTTTTTAAATTTAGTATACTGTCTACTGTGAGACAATTCTTTCAATATATTTCAATATTTGTACGTACCACTATTGCCTTTGCAGGGGTCCAAATGATGGTCAACAGCAAAAATATCTTGAAACGCATTTTATGAAAATCTTAAATTAATTAAAGTATGCATACACCACAAGCGGAGTTTAAAGTAAAATGGTAGGTGTAGGGGGCTAATTAATAACGTGTACAATTATGCTTGGATATTTGTGGGAGAGCATCAAGTTCCTTCCTGTGCTCAAGTTAGAGTTCAAATAAACTTGGAAAAATCAAAATTGTTAGAAAGGGGTCTTACAAGGGGCATCTTATTAGGAACCATGAAGCAACAATTCATTAAAATATATAAAAGTAAATTTCTATCTTTATCTAGTTTTCTGTGGTTGCATTGTACATACATAGTAGGCCTATGCTGATTATTTTAATTAAACGAAATTCGGACTGACTTTTGCCCGTCCTTATAATAGGCACCGTGGGAAAATGAAATATTATGTAAGTACCTTAAAAATAACGTTATGACAAAATCTATTTTTACCCCCGTTTTTGGTACGTACGCACATCCAAAAGGAAAGGGCAGCTCGACCCCTTCCCCCCTTAATATGCTCAACGTTATTGTTGCAAGCTCCTCTACTATGCATTATGCTAGCAAAGGTACAGTTTATTAATTGCTTATGTTTACAATTATAAAATTTATTAAATACATGTGTGTGCTAAATTGGTAGAATGTAGTTATACCTAATTGTGTAAGTATGTAACATGGCGGCAAAGCTTCTACTGATGCATTAACTCGCCTTGTTTGTTTTAATTAAATAATGATAGTAATTATTAGATTCTGGCTTAATTATGATCTTTCGTTGTGGTCGGACATATGCAGAGTAAGCTTTATCTGTTTATGCTTATGCACCCATAGCTCAGTAGTAGCGCAAGGCTCCGTAAGTGTAAATATAAGTCCCAGTAATTAGTTTTAATCGCAATAATTCGTACCTACTCCGAAAATTAATTGGGGATCAATATATTGTGCAGAGTGTGGCCTGAAGTTTTAATTACTGAACCGTAAATCGGTCAATTATCCAAAATCCAAACCGCTACCTATAAGCGAACAAAGAGGGGCTCAAATTTAATTTAATCCCTCGGAAATATTGATATACGATGGAAAATATACAGAATATACACGCATAGCCGCATAGCTTTACTTACTTAAAGGTGTGCTACTTTTGATTACGTAAAATATGTGTACAGAATTATATAAGGTAGATACCTACCTATATTTGAATCTATGTTAAGTATATATCGTCTGTGAAGAATCAAAATGACCCATATCCATATTTAACTAAAATTAAAATAGACCATCTACAAAAAAAATTAAAATATCATGACCCTGAAATCATGTAAATAGAGCATTGAGCACTTTTTAAAAACAAGCAAATTGAATAGTTATTACTTTTTAAAAACACGTAAATTGAATATTTTGTATTTTTTAATAACATTTAAATAGAACATTTTTCATTTGTCAAAAAGCATGAGCATAAAACATTTTGATATGTCTAAGAACTCCTTACTAATGTTGTACATCTCATTTAGTAATTTCTGGAAATAGCACATTTTAATTCTGGCTTAAATTGGATATGGGTCATTTTGGTTCTTCACAGACGATATGTAAACCCTATGCTGCATGTAATTAGATTTAGCAAACGTTTAATTTGCGGATTCTGATACTGATCCAAGCGATCCGTTAAATTTTACACAACGAAATAAACTAAGCTATACATTTTATGTGATATTCCCGCATGGTTTACTACCAGCTGTCCACTAGTAAACGGTTTGAAAATGAAAATACATCTCGTCTAGTAATCCGTATGTATGGTGAAGGTACGCAAATTGATCATGTAGGTACTTATCTAACTGATGAAATAAAAAACATTATACAAACTCAATTCTACTCGCCTCAACTGTTTATTAAGACTCTATAGTTACAAATTATATGCCTCAATCTACATGTTGTTGTATTGTACTTACATGGGTGCATTTCAATCAGCCATCAGTGAGAGAGTTGCAGATTACAGACCGCGACGATTAAATATGGTGTGGCTTTGTGACACTGCGTTATATATGTCTCTGATATTTTATAGAATTCTTCCTGTCTTCACCGACACCGATATTATGTACATATCTACTAACATTGAATGGGATAAAATAATGGCGTCCAATTAATTTGCCAGTATAATCGGTTGCAAATATAAATGCAGTTAAATAGTGTGTACTTTCATCTTCATCAGGGTTGGGGAGGGCATTTCGATTACTGTTGGAAAAATATCAAATATGTGTGAGAGCTTTCATTTTCATCAGTACACTGTACATCACATATCGTCTGTGAAGAACCAAAATGGCCCATATCGATTTGTAGCTAAAAATAATATCCGCTATCTACAAAAATATTGAAACGTCTTGAAAACATGTAAATAGAATATTTTACACTTTTCAAAAACATGTAAATAGAACATTTTACACTTTTCAAAAACAGGTAAATAGAACATTTTGCACTTTTCAAAAAAACGTAAACAGAACATTTTACGCTTATTTTCAAAAACCCTTATTTAACATATTAAGCATGTTTCTCATTTTATTTTTATGACATAGCTCGATTTGATTCTAGCTTAAATTAGATATGGGTCATTTTGGTTCTTCACAGACGATATAATGATTTTATGCAAATACATAATTTGATATGTATACATAACATATTCCTAATTTTACCCATGAAAAAAATTGATTGATGGAGCAAGTATCTGTTCTATATAAGCTTTATTTTCAGTATTGTAAGTATTGTTATTTATTTCTGAGCTGTGAAGCTATTGCAATTGTGCAACAGTGACTTAATAAAGTTTTTATATAATACATAAATAGTTAAATTTTAGGTAGGAGTAGAATCTTGTTAAATATTTTGTCCTGCAAAGAAAATACTTATAGAGAATGTTAAATTTATTATGTGACTTGGCGCAGCATTCAGAAAAGAAGGAAGCAAGTGTTCCACTTAATAATAATGGGAGTACGTATTGTGCACTCGAAGGTTAAGGTTAAACACTATATAGCTACATAAATAACTTGCACTTCTCATAGTATCGTCGAAGTCGAAGTTGCCAGCTAACACCAACAGAATGTGAGAATTCTCGGCAGTTATAGCTTCTGCTACTTACTTTTTTTTGCAGTCATGTGTTATTTTTTTTGTTCAAGCTTCAAGCCAAATAAATAAAAATATTTCCTTATGCCAAGTAATATATTATGTATAATATTGACTATTGGCTTAAATACTAATCTTACAGCTAAAACGAAAACATCATGTTCGTTTTTCTGCTTGTCGCCTCTGTCTGTACGCTTAATTAACTTAGACGCCCCATTATTATTATTCAAAGCATGGCTATATAGTGTTTAATGATTGGGTTGGTTATATTTTGTTTGGATTAATTGGATGGGTGCTGCTTCTATTTAGGCAATTTAGGTCTTTCAATTAGATGCATATAATTATTTAAAAATCTACATAATAATATTCATTGTGTTTGAAATAAAGGTCTGCTAGTGTGTGGAAAATAACAGCAAACTTGATGACAGTCAACAGTAGCAGACTATACAAAACAACACCATGCATTGCCAAATTCACATGCTGTAAAGCTTAAAAGTGCAATGAACACGGTAGACTATCAGTAGTGCCACTGCCAACCACCGCATACCGCATATGAAATAAAGATAAATGTATTTATATATTTACTTTTTTATTTTACCCACTAATGACAAAATAGTTTGCTATAGAGTGAGAGAATTTTCTTGTAATTATTACTATACACTCAAACACTGTCTCTATATTATGCATTATTATTGCAACATCAACAGAACTCAAAGCTTAAATAATACTACATTAAAATAATTTCCTCCACGTCTCCATTTTCGCCTTCTTAATGATTCTCTCATGGGAGGAGGAGAGGTGAAAGAATCCTGAGAATCTTAAGAATAAAAATGTTTGCCTTTGCATTTGCCATTTGCTTATTAGTTTCTGTTTCTCGCTCATTCGCAATTTAAATTCGAATCAAAATTCGACTTGGACAAAATAACGTAGTGCTATAGTCATGCACACAATTCGAATTCGTATTTTCCAGTTGGTAAACTAGTCAAGCAACGAGACAAGTCCACGACATCATAAGAAAATCAAAAACTGCCAGAGCTAGAGCAGCGCCTGAACAAGGAAGACGCAAATCAGGGGGGCTGGTACTGGTGTATAACAAGTTTTACTTTCAGTAAATATATAACAAAAACGAAGTTTAACTGCAGCCGAAAACGAAAAAAACAACTCGATTCTCATTGTCCGTAGCTCTTTACTGCCGACCCCGACCACGACCACGATCGTACCATAGTTACTTTTACAAATAATTTATAATAGTTAGTTATCTTGGTCTAATAGCTTCAAGAGTAAACACTGGTTAGCACTTTATACACATTTACATCTAGTCATCTTATACACTGCCCTTTCAATCAGTTAAAAGTTTCAAAGTATATATTTAGATGTAGTTATCGGCAATCTATACTAATACTAGTGCCTATACACACGTAGTTGGAGCCTAATCGACCAGTTCATTGTGGGAGACTGCGAGAGAAGTGATAGAGATTTTGTCATCAAAACGCCAAACTCCCACCACACATCACACATACATACACAAGAGAACCACAACCACTGACTGCCAATTGCATGACGCCAGTCAAGTGAATAAAAGTGGTTCATTTCAGTGTGCTCAGAAGCTCAGTATCAGATCAGTTTATCAATATCAATCAGTGTTTCTTGAATCAATAAATTCTTTTCAGTTTCCACTTCGAGGCCATGGCGAACATGGCACTGTGTAGCTTTGGACTTTTTAAACCTGCATTAACGTGCCTTTCAGTGACCACCGTAATTATTTTACAAATCAGTGTGTTAGTCTTATTAAATAGTCAAGGTGTACACGGAAATGAAATTAATACTGTTGTTGGAAGTAAAGCATCACATGCTACCAGTTCAGATCATGGAGTTTCCGGTTCTGGTTCGGGAAGAATCAGTGGAGAACTAGAAGGTATTGTTGAATGTTTAATTGTGAAGGTGAACTAAACCTATTATACTTTAAGGTTTCAGGTTTATTTAAATTACGTGACTGATTTGAAGTGCAATGGTTTATTTAACGTATTTTTTCTACGTTTTTCAGTTTGATTTTTTAGAAGTATGGTTATCAGTTATGATAGAAATGTTGAAATTTGTTGAAATTTCGATTTGAGTTGAATATGCGAATGCAAAATGCTATTATTGATTATTGTACTTCACATGTTCACACCCTTTTACTTGAAGGTCATACAAAAGTCATCGAAGATTAATAATTTTGTCATTAATTCCAGTTTTTAAATTCTTAAACGGAGGTGTTTAAACCGTACTCAGCAATTGGGGGGATTATATTCTCAAAAGGGTGGTGAAAGTGTCCTTGGTCCAGGCTTAAAAATAGTTGTTAGGCTAACCACAGTCAACAGTTCCACAGCTCATCGGTTAATCGGTTCTTGTGCTGCAAGTATGAATTTGCGGATTGGGATAGTCATATAACATAGAAATGAAATATTTTGACGGTGTTACGACTTAGACGTTAAGGGGTTTTCCTGTTTAGAACTGTCATTAAAAGTGATGGACATTAATTGTAAATTCTTGGAGCTAATGAAATAACTTATGTTGTGCAATGTACAGCATATCCACACAACGTACCCTGTTAGGAGGAAGTGAATATGATGGACTATTAAACACTGTCATCGATTTATTTGTTAAGTACTTGCAAAGTACTGTCAGCTGCTCTGCTCCGTGTTCGTTTTACTGTCAATTGAATTGGCAATATTTCAACACATAAAGTTGAAATGATAATTTTGATTTCTGACGGTTATTTCTTTAACGGGACACCTGGTGCTTATATAGCTTCTTTTGTAATTTTGTTAATTTTGCATCGAATATTATTGTTAGGGTTTTATCCATTGATTAGTCAAGTAAGGACAATACAATCGATTAAACATAATCATTGGACACATGTAGATAGGTCAGAGTGTATTATATAGCTGCATTTTTATATTATGTTAGCTTGTGTTTTGAATTAAAGTCAAATACTTTCGCTTTCGGCAAGTGAGCCAGAATTTCAGATTTTTTAAATATTTTTAGAGTTGACTTGTATTAAGATGTGTCCCGTTATTTGCTGTTTACAGATTTCTGTCGGGGTCAGTCGTGGTGCTCAAATATGAATGATAATGAAAAGCTAGCATTGGAAGCCATACGACATCTTCATGGTCAACTTGATGACGATCAGAATGGAAGTATTGATTTGAAAGAATCAAATGGGGTTAGTATTACTGCTTTGATATTTTTTGAATTTGCCTATATTTGATTTAGACAGTCAGGTACAGTTTGGTACCTATGTAAATGTGTTTTGAACTGAATTTGTTGTTAAAAATGGCATGTTCGTATGTTCAACTATAGTTTCTTCGGGAAGAACTCAACTACCAAAAAGGCGATGATAAACGTCATAAGAACTTCCATCGAAATAATGATAACCAGATCTCGGTTCAGAATTTATGGGAGCTGTGGGTATCGTCTGAAGTGCACAATTGGACTACACAACAAACTGTGGATTGGTTGACAATAAATGTTGGTCTTCCGCAATACGAATCTGCCTTCGTTGAAAAGTCAATAAATGGATCTTACTTGCCTCGACTTGCCGCTAACCAGCACCATTTTCTAAGTCATTACATCGGAATTAAAGAATCTCGACACAAACAAAAAGTTCTTCTAAAAGCTCAAGATGCCGTACTCTTTGGAGCACCAAAAGAGTATAGAAATTCTACTAAAGATATTATTTTGACGTCATTATTAGCTGTTGCCGTTACTGTTATATGGATTGTGTATCGTCGCTATCAAGTTTCTCAAAGAGATTTGACTAAAATGTCGAAAGAACTTGAAAGTCTTTTTAAAGCTGAGGAAGCCTTAAAGAGCATGCAAGACGAACTTGACAAAACAAAAGTACACGACTCTGACCCAGGTTCTGACGCTTCCGTTGGATATGGAGAAAATAGTCCCGACCAAGCAGAAGAATTGAGTAGGCTAAAGGCTGAATCCGAATATTTACGATCCTTGTTACAAAATGCTGAAGATGAATTAAAGGACAAATGTTGGCTACCTCCTCCTCATCTCCGAAATCTCCTCTTATTAACTTACCAATTGGAAACAAAATCTTATAATAACAAAAAGAAAGGAGCAGAGACGCAATTGAAGCAGGCCCGAGATGCATGTAATAAACTGAAAGAAAAGAGATCAAGTATAATCCATGCTTTTGTTGCTGCTAATAGCCGGGTGGTAGACGAAGTTGATAAAGCCATCGTGGAAGCCAAAACTAGCTTGCAGGAAGTAACTTACGAACTCCGTGAGCGGATGGGGCGATGGAAGCAAATAGAATCGCTCACAAATTTCTTGATTATTAATAACCCTGGAATTACGGGAGCGGACTCAATCAATCGTACTAGTTCATTTGGTAGAACTTCATCCACAGGATCTACTCGCTCTTCAAGACCAATGTCAATATTGCATGATAGCAATGAATCTTTGCATGATGATGGTAGGAACTAACTTCCCTTCAGGAGGCAAAATAGGAAGTGCCTAGTCTTATCGTTGTCTTATAAGGTCTCATTATATTTTTAATGTGTGCCTAAATTGATGTCAACAAAAATCTGGAAAATGAATCGCCTGAAGAGTACCTGTTCTTTCACTCATAATAATAAAGGGTTGCATTTCAATTCAATATAATTTTGGTTCAGTCATGTACAGGTCATTCCAGTTTTATCAGATCTTAATAATTATTAAATCAAATTAGTCCTGAAAGTATTTATGAAATAAATACTTGTTACGAAACGAAGACATAAATTAAAAGTATTAACATGTTTAGCTTTACTGATCCCATTGTTGTGATATGTGCTTCAACGAGGAGGAAATTAGAAATATTTTCAAATCTTGAACATATTACATCAGGGAATAGTACATGCAGTTTATTGATATAGGTAAATGCAATTGGCGACATGGACCTTGAGGGACAAGGATGTTGTTACCCGTGTTATTCCAAGTTAAATTATTGAAATTTAAAATCGAATATTCCATTGAATTCGTAAGACTCACAATTTGCCCTAGTATATATTTTCAAATTCATCGTGTTTCGTGATCACTAGTGAATTCACTACTCAGTTGTTGTAAATTGGGAACAAGACCCGTGATAGAATAAAGCATTCGCCTTACATAATAAAGGATTGAAATCTTTGTACAAAAAAAGTAAAGAAAGGGAGTGTATCGTGTTCTCGTGTTTATCATGATTATAGTTTAAATCTAGTGTTTCTACATAAGTCAGCATTTCTCCTAAATCTCATGTTTGTATTATTTTGTGAATATATTGTGTATATTATAATGATATGATTTAATCCCGGTCCGTAGTCGTATTACAGAGACGTACTCCTTCTACCCTCTAACTCTGTGTTAGAAACTGAAATGTGGTTTTCGTCTATTACAGTTCGTAAATTTTGATGTATACAAACACACTAATAATATATGGCATGTAACATTTCTATCATTTTGTACACATACCTTAAAATTAACTATAGGAAATGTATGAAGCGAAATTAAAGTAATCTACTGTATTGTAGTTGAATCATTGTAAACAGCATTCATCCTAAAACATTATTATACAGATTTCATAGCTCAATACATTTTTCAGTTAGAGTTAGTTATACAATAATATGTCATGAAAAAACTAAAATATTTTATTGTCTACAGATTTAATATTATGTAAAATTATAGAAAAAATATTATAAGAGAGGTTATATAGAGGTTAATAGCAGTTTTTATTGTAGTTTTGTTCTACACTGTTTTTGAAAAAAGATATTCTTGTATTTGCAATTTGAGCGCACATATTGTTCCCATCAAAAATGTGAAAGAGTTTTGGGTCTGTCTATTAGCATTATATAATTATAGCAAACTTGTTCTTCTATTTTTACACTAGTTTGTTTAATAAAGATAATATTATTAGTACTGTAGTTTCACGTTTCAAATTATAATATGCGCATATGTGTCTTTTTTTAATGGAATGTAATAATTTATTTACACTGAAAGTCAGTTAAATCTAGTATCTTCCTTCCTGTTAAACTGGTAAACTAGAATTAACTAGTAAGATTAAGAATTCATTTAATATTATTAGCTATTACTTTAGCAGTCATGTTGTTAGGTCAACTTAACCAGGAATCCAGCCAGCAGCCCTACCTATAGAACAGTCCAGCACGTTGGTAATTGACTGGAGGGCTGACGCCGGACACTACTACAAGAAAAAAAGCATCTTTTGTAGGGTAAACGTACACGCGTGTTAGTAATTATTTATGCTTATTGTTTCACTCTCACAGATTTCCTGCACATCCTATATTTCATGTCAGTGGATTAGGTATATTCACTGATGCTCAGGTATGATGCATGCTAATACTAATACAATGCCTGCATTCCAGTGGTGCGACAAATGTCCTGAGCTACACGGCGGTACTTCGTACTACCAAATACTACTACCTGTTGCACCAAAGAAGAAAGTGGTTGTCGAGTAAAATAGATGCAGCAGGTGCATGAAGCATGATCTTGAGCATAATTGAATTGAGTACTTGAATATGGATGTCATATAATATAAATGCTAAAATGCGTGGGATGGTGAACATTTGTCTTTGCCAAGTAAAACAGTTTCTTTTTATGTAATTATTATGTACATTAGGAATCAGCATTATGTTATGTACATACTCCACGAATATAAATTAAAAAGACAAACAAGAAACAAAAAAATGGTGTAGGGTCAAAATCACATGATTATTTTAAGGCCATTCATTTTTATTGTCAGTTTTATTCGACGTAAGTAAATTAAATTCGCACAGAAAATAGAATTATTTTATAGATATTTTTAAATCTCTCTCTTGAATTCGGTGTTGATTACTTAACAGAAAAAATTGTGAACCAACGAAAAAGAAAAAGAATTATTTTCGAATTTTCTCCATTTCTACAACTATTTCAACAAGCCTTAGAAAAAATACATTGAATTATATTATTGCACATTCCCCCTTTAGATTGTCTCCCATTTATAAAGCACATACACATAATCAAGTCGTGTCAGGTATTCGTAATTGCACCCAATTTTAGTATTTTGGAATGGTAATGATATTGATTGTACGTGGTCTCTGTTTACACTCTGTATAGATAATTATTCGTTGAGGTACACATTAGTACATTCTACCCGTATTTTAAAGCACAACAATAAATAGACTTTTAAGTTGAAGAATAACATTTAAAATGAATAATTATTATTAAAACATTTAAAAATTTAAAGGAGAGGAGTTAAAGATGTGAACTGGACTATCCTATGTTTTCTCAAATGAATCCTCCTCAGTGCATTTCAGCTCCTAAAATTGCAAATAAAATTATTACAGAATTTAAAAAAAAATTGTATGTAGTCCTAAAAATAAAAATTCAATAACTTTCAAACATAGTAAAGTATTAAATTAATGCCCACATCAGCCACGCACCTCTCACTTGGTCACAATAATGTAAATAGCGTGAATGACTCCAGGAATGAATCCGAGAATCGTCAGCAGAATATTAATGGCAAGATCTTGGCCACATCCCTATAATATCAATATCAAATACAAAAATAAAAAAAAATAATTTTTTTAACACTAATCCAATTGATTGCAAGATCGCTTTCTGAACTGAGCGCTACTGTTTACAAAAACTGACAGGTGTCAGTTGACATTCTTCCGTAAGCGCTCAATCCCAGCAGGTTTAAATCACAATAATGGAAATATGAAAATAAACACAAGACGAGAGGATTCTCATAAAAATGCTTGTATATGAAATATAAATTAGTAAGCTTCTCTTATATACCTTCTCTGCCAAAACTCCGAGTGGTGGCAGAATGACAGCCAAAATAAATTTACAAATGTCAGAACACGTTAACGGCATTTTCTCTGGAATCGGGAATCCCTTCAAAACAGTTGTAAAGACTTTGCTGACTGTTTATTTTTCTTGATCTCAAACAATTCAGTGTAGAGCTTCGAAATCGGAATCGGAATGATGCGTCTTATCTCTTCCCTCTCTGATTGTAAACTGCTTTTTTGTGAACCGCACCCGAAAAATACTTCGTATATGAAGATTCACAAAACTACAAAAGTATGTGTGTCTGTCTATTGTCTGTGTTGTCAGTAGTTTAGTATCCTCCGACGCTCTGTCTCAACTCAACCCTATACCATTAGTTTGCAAGCTTTTTTACATTATATTATATGCCGTAAACACTGTAAACAGTATACGGATTCTCTTATACTTTCATTTTCTACAAATCCACATTCAAATTAGTAGGGTGGAAATGAAAAAAACAATAATAAAAACGGATAAAGCAAAAGAAAGGGTTGTGTTTTGTATGATGCACTGGTGCATATCGGCATCGGTATGGACATGGACATTCAGATATGGTAATCACCTGTGAAAAAACACATATCTCTACGACATACCATATAAAAAAATCTTACAAAGGCAAAATATCTTGAAGGCAAATGCATAGTATACGTTTGAAAATGCCTTCATAAAAAGTTAGATGGTCATTTATAACGTAAGACCCGCTAACATAATATATTATATCCAAGTCCAAAAGTCTTACATACATACATAAATTATTACATTTTATAGTTCTAGATTGAAGGTGTGTATGTGTGTGCGTATGTATAGCTATGGCCTACAGTGTTTTACTCCCAGGCACTATTTAAAATGAAGGTCATTTCTGTTGGCGTTCTCATGATGAGTATCCTGGGTTTGTTAATGCTGACTTCATCCCTCCATCCTGCCAACCCCTGCCATACTCCGTACATGCCCTATAGTCTAGCCCTCCAAAAACTTCACAGTATGTACTGTGCACGTAAGTGAACTCACTTCAGTTTTTATTTCACATTTTCATCCCTTGCATTGAAAATTGGAAACGGCTTTGAATGAACTTGTCGCTTATTATCTGTGTTAATCCCCTATAGCCTAGCATCTCGTAGTAAATTTACATTTCATCAACAACTTTCAACGAGCACTTACTTAAGTGCATTACATTATTACATAATATATAAAAAAAATGTTCCTTATGAATGAAATAAACCTGGTCACGCGATTTTCTTGTCTCTTGATTTTCTTATAACAATTTACATTGCTGAACACACAATTTACCAATTAACACGTCATTTCTTAAAATTTTACATTGATGCCGATGTCAATCATTTAAAAGGCTAAACGTTAATTAATGGATTCAGTGTCAAATGGAAAAACATGCATGGTTTTATTAATTCACCTCCCTTCTACATTTTTGTGTGCTGCACAGTTGATGATGAGCTCAATACCCAATGTAAAACAACAATACGAGTATAGGCCTGTAATATTTGAAGAGTTAGTTAGGAAAACGGGATAGGTCCATTTTTTTCAATTTGGAGATAATTTACGTAACGTGTGCTATTCAACTAGATACGTTGCTGTGTTGAATGGTAAAGGTCAAAGTTCAACCAAAGCAATTTTTTTAAAACAGCCAAAATTTTGTTTTTCGACAAAACTGGACAAGTCCATTAAATGGTTTTTTGCAAAATGGGGTAAGTCCACCTAAAACATGCATATCTGATTTACATTTTACAGCATGTTCGTAGTTTGCAGAAGACAATTCCCTGCGTAAATTATTTTATGCCAGAAAAAGTTTAAAAGTTAAAAAAAAGTTTGGTTTCACTCAAAACGATTAAAATTTCATCTCACTTTTCATTTGGCTCCATGTTAAGTTATTGATTTTGAGGCAAAACGGAAAAAGTCCACAAATTAAAATTTTTGAAAATTTTCTAAAAAATTCCAGAGTCAGTCCAGATTTATAAAACTGCTTGTAATAACGCTTCGTCAGTTACAGTACCAGTGGAAAAAAATGAATTCTAAAAAATAATCCTGCCCTCTGTTATTTATTATTCGTTGTTGCTGTAAAATTTGCTTTGATCGACTTATCCCGTTTTGCCACAAAACTCTTAATTTGTTGAAGTAGGTATGCATAAAGTAGAATGTCAGCACCTAAGCATTAAGTAGGTGGCCGGTATACCTGTACCTATATGTATACGCAAGTGCAAAGTGCAAGTCACAATGATTATTTAATTATTTCTTTACTGTCCACCGCTCTACATACTATATTATGTATAGGTAGGAGTGAAGACAGATTGATTGTAACCATTATAGAATTTAGTAAACTATGTAATTAGGTTAATTGTTTTATGTTTGAATTGAAACGATATGATACGAATGGGAAGCAAAGTGGAGTTGGTACTGTTAAACACCTTGGAATCCATTCAATTATTTTCTTTAAGTATTTATTGCTTATTGGTATAATTGCATTGGACATCACTTAACTATTGCATACATTATAATAAGTTATAGAAGAATGTACAGTTATGACTAAATAAAATGCATTGGGCTGCTGGTAGTAAGTTGTGTATATTCAATGCAATCAAACATACTGAATGTAATAAATTAAGTTTTTCACATTTTATAGATTATACTGAATATATGTATACCTATATATTAAATTAAATGCATGCTATCCATATAGCTATGTTTGATTTATATTTTCACGGTTGTAGGACAAAGTCTCCCTGGACAAAGTCTCCCCGGACATTTTACCCCCGGACAATTTCCCCCGATAAGTAACAGCGGACATTTTCCCCCCAGTGCTAAAATGCAACAGCTGGTTTGTGGTATTTCATTATTTGTGTAAAGGTGCATACTTTGAGAAGATAGCTCAATGTTGTAAGCTATAGGACTAGGAGCTGGTGTTGAGTATTATTTCACAACACATATCTTACGACACATAACACAATTACGAGTTTGGGGGGAAAATGTCCGCTGTTACTTATAGGGGGAAAAAGTCCGGGGGGAAAATGACCGGGGGGAAAATATCCGGGGGTAAAATGTCCGGGGAGACTTTGTCCAGGGAGACTTTGTCCGATTACCATTTTCACACAAACGGTAAGTCAAGCTACCTTGGACATTATGCATCAACTCTCGATTTAATTTGTAAATACGCATATTAATTTAGTATTTTTCTATTTTTTTAATAAAGATATGCGATATCTTCCAAAGTACGAAATAATGAAAAAAATGGACATGGCTATTTGACACCGCGATGAATTTAGTATGAAAAAATTTGGTTCATAATTCATTAGATTAATACGATAACTAATAAGGAATTCTGCGTGAACTGTTATTTAATTGTATCAGATCTTAGCGATAAACAAAATGATTCAAAAAGATTGTGAGATTGTCACGGACTGCCATTATTGAAATTTTGGTAATTTGTAGTACATAATTTATTTAATGGTAAACGAGTAAATGTTACAGTTGCAGTACTTAAAAGGTGGGTTAGAAAGAACACATTATACTACAGAATAGTGCGATATTCAAAATTCAATACATGGTGATTGCTATATGAATATTTAAATGTAAAAGTAATATTTTAGGTAACCGAAAAATTCTATAGCAGAAAATATACAAAAAGAAAATAGTTGAACTGTTATTCTTGCTGGCTTAGGGTATAAAATTATGACTTTATAGAAAATGTAATGGTAGATATATATATACGTGTGAATTCCTTAAGTAAGAAGGTATAGCTTTATTAAGGCAGTTTTCTTGATGTTGTTGCGGTTGTGTGTTGTGTAGCTACAGAGACCTTCTGACATTTATATACATTCATATCTTCGCTCGTAATCTAAAATCAGAATTAAAGAGAAAAACAATTAAGCGTTGAACAACAAGGTTTCTTGGTAGAAAGACAAAGGAGACATTAATACAGCTTAGTACAGTAGAGGAGTTGCCAACATATTTAACTAAATACATACCTCAAAAGATATATAGAGACACAGGAAAAATATGCATGCCTATGATGTGATGGCATGGAATTTTCCTCCCATTCAAATTTAATCAACTTGACTAGTTTAAATATTTGTCCCAAAATAAGAATATATATGCATGTGACAAAAATTACCTGTTAGTATTTACAAATGATGTAGCAAGCATGGATGATGCCGGGGATGAAGCCCAGGCATGTCAAGCCAATGTTGATAAGAAGATCCACTCCACATCCTTTCTCAGCCAACACCCCTGTTAATGTAATATAGTCCACACAAACATTAAAATTGAATGTCTAATCAAACATTCAAACATAACATAATGTATTTCATAGCAAGACTATTTAGTTAAATGCCTTGTCGTCAATTTTTCAACGCTATAAAGCTAATATTGCACTGTATATTTCACTGATCTTAAAGAGGAACCATTAATAAAGAAATTAATTAAGCAACAGTCTGAGGATCTGCTGGTTTGGAAATTAAGTGACACTACACTAATTGCGCCCCTTGTCAAAAATCTTGCGGTAATAATTTTATTCCATGAATTTACGTTATCTGATGCAAAAATGAATGCAGTTATTTACCTAGAGGAGGGAGGATGACGGCCAAGACGAATTTGCAGATGTCCATACATGTTAAAGGCATGGTGATGATTTCTTCTTTTATTCTCAGATCACTTCCAAAAATTAAATAATAGAAACCGGAATTTCTTCAGCTGAAATTGAAGTTTAAAAATTTTTAATTTTAACAGAGACTTAACTATTAGTACACGCACTGCACACTATATACTGACACGTACTGATGCCGTATAGCTTTAAATTCGTTCTACTTATATGCAAATAGCCCAGGACCTACATTTTCTTACATTAAATTAAACATAGATAGTTAGACGCCGTCTCAAAATAAGGCAAATTATTGTATGCTAATTACCTACTTGAATTCAACCAACCTACTAACTGTCAGTGCCACTGTTTCATTTCTTATGATGCTTTCGTGTTCATCTTGTATTCAGATGAACAACCAGAGGAATGACCCACTGACAATTGTATCAGTATCTTGGGGCATTAAAAAATGATAAGTTTACCCTATATAGCTATACTACAGCACACCGCAAGTTAAAACACACATTATGAAGGATTATTTTGGTAAAACTGAATAATCAAGTTTGGACCTATGACCTCGCCCTGTTGGATTCTACCACGAAGATTTTTACACGTAGGTGTGTATAACCGCAATGTATCAATTATCCGGATCCTACCAAGAATATAATTAACGTGTAATTTAATTTAATACTTTATCAATAACAAATTTTAAAAGTTACAAATTATCAAGCGCCACTAAATTAGTACTTTTTTTAACCCTGGCCAAGGCAGGAAATAAATTATGTAACTGAAATAAATGCAACAAAGCAGCCTAGATACTTACGAATCTTCTTATATGCTTAATAAAAAAAATACAAAAATAACACACACGAAATCACTTTCAATGGAACGGTACCGTGGTCCGAGGACAACAACCTTATTCTAGAATTATTGGAATGAATGAACTGCACAAAATCTAATAAAAAGAATACATATTATAATGTATTTACCTGAACTATTTACCGGAACTAGGAGTGGAACGTCGTGTGTTCAATTGCAACAGCAAATTGTATTATAAAAAAGAGTATATTATACGATACGGTATGAGAAATGTAAAAACTGGATCGATGTTGTCCTCTCGGTGGTTTGACAATAAGTGTGTTCTATCAGTATTTGGACTGTGTCTCCCCAGTTCCTAAACAGCCCTAATATATACATTATGCCAAAGAAAACTAGCTTGTGAATCGTATCTAAAAAATAAATATGTACCTACTACATTGGAAATTGATTGTATCATCGCATCGTCCCAACTCCTCTAACAGTCGTCAGAGTCAAATCAAGCCAAAGTCAAGCAAAAATAGTGAGTCAACAAGGATTTTACGTAAATGGTACTACTTACTTAAATGTCGTAGTCAAAACGAAAACGTGTGGATTTAGTTTGGATTGGTTATACATGACTAATACTTTACAGCATCATCATACTGATCCAAAGTTACAGAGATAGTTACTACCTGCGCCTACACAAAAAGTACACATTCAGGTTGCATCATTAGCACTATCACTACATCTATTTGTACTGTGTGTGTGTAGTAGTAGTTTGAATTTATTCTACGTCAGCGGCCGCATATTAATGTTAATGTATGATATCGCCTCATTTCAAGTAGAGATGATGACAATATATATTATAGGTGGGTAATTTTAACCTTAACTTGTATTGGTATTACTACTGCGACTACTGGCTGCTGTGTAATATGTCTCACCACGATCACCAACGTTGTAAACTTATATACACTTCCGCTCATATGCATTAATGATCTCTGTTATAATAGGTGCTGAGCTGACGCTGCTGTGGTTTATATCTTACAATAATGGTTGCTGGTTATTTCATTTAAATCTCCATATCCATTAAATCAATGTACATATTTGGACTTGTTGGTCTATTCTAAATACGCAGAATAACGTCGTCAAAAATTATTTTTTAAATGAAAATGGAATTCACCAAGTACAGTTGGTTTTGGTTCCAGGTTCGTACTTTTAATATAATTTCAGTGTTTTCACTGTGTGGTTCCTGATCCTTGCCTTGAAGGCTAAATGGGTCTCCACTTCCCTATGTTATTTATAGCTAATGAGCTGTAAGAAAACCTATTTACCGCCTATGGCTAGAATTAAAATAAGAATAATGGGTATGATAGCTCAGATTAGTGGCTGTGTCATTTCTGAGCTAGGAAAAATTACAGACAGTTAGGTTGTAAGTATTTAGAACGGTGCGGTACTATTTAGGTAAGCCACAAGTTTATCATAAAAATAATTTTTTTGAAGCACCTATAAATTAGTGAGTGATTTCAGTTTGGCCGTTTGAGCTAGTCTGCCACCATGGCTTAAGACAGTGTTTCATATTTCTTACATTTGACTTTTTAACTGCTGAAATACTAGAAGAAATGGTATTAAACTAAATTACGCATTTGCTGTATTAAGATCCCATATACATACGAAATTTAAGCGACCGTCATTTAGAGTGTATTTTTACGGCGCCGGTTGCAGGCATAAAAATACAGACTAATGAAAATACGGAATATACATAAAGACTAGTATAGAGGCATGGGCATACTATACAACAGATACATTTAACACTAAAAATTGAAAATTGAGACCGTTTTCTGAAGCGTCTGAGGAGCTTATTGCCATATGCTGTAATTTGACAAGCTCAAACCTAGAATATTCTCCAATAATTAACGTCCATAAGCCAACGTCAAAAAGTACAAATTCCAAGCTAAAGTTTCCTCAATATAATCAAATGTTACTCATGAATGAAAATTATAGGGACAAAAAATAAAAACTTGACACTTGATAAAAAGTTTAGATGGGATCAATTGCATGAATGAGTCGTACTTGTACATTATCTAGAAGAATGCTTGAGAATACTTGAGATTGCATCAGCATAATGGACAGTGGGATAACGAACAATGAAAGAAATGTGGCATTATGCATATAGGGTAAAAATGCAACGGCAACGGCCATGCCATATGGGAACAACTAATAAAATGCCACTACTACTACCAGAATGCATAGAACACACACACAATTAGCTTAAATCTCAAATCTCTTGTAAGACAAGAGGACCCTAGTAAAGATACGAATCAAACAGTCTTATTTATTTGTCTGACTACTTATGTATCTGTATGTAGGTACTTTTATGATGTGTGCAGTCGCTTTGACAATATGTAAGTAAATATATACATAAAGTTCCCGAGTGGAAGACTGCAGTATGCATATAGGTATGTTGTATTCGTATTCTATTAATATAAGGCTTAAGGCAAAACTGAAAGGCGTTGGGCGATGGGCGATGGGAGACGGGATTTCTTCACTTATACAATTTTCTAGCTATATAGTACAAGCTACAGAATGCTGTAATAAAGCAGTTGCATTTGGCTGGTTACTAATCCCATTCGGAATTCTAGAAAAATAAACTTCATTCTATCACTTTTATTTACTAAAAATGTTACGTCAAACTTGTTAGTCACATACCCGGAGCCTGGAAGTTATTAGAGACCCGGGGCCCGGGAGTTCTTATAAGCTTTACAGTATGTATCTTTTTCATTTTTTATTACGGAAAAAATTCCAAAGTCTATATAGATTTTCGATCACAAATAAAACTATCCAAAATCAATAATTATTGCAGAAATTATTATAATAGTGGTCAAACTCACATGTCAGTGAAAACTTGAATTTTAATTCACTATAGTTAGCAATGCTAATACTAATTCTCTAATTATAAACTCCGCTTTTAGGCCTTTTACACAAAAGATGGGTACCCACTTAACAAACTGCGTGTTTTCTGTACTGAACCATGCATAAAATTTGAAGTGCATGAACCACAAAAATTTGTCAGAGCTTGGAGTCGGAAGTGCAATTAAAGCAAACTAGCAAACCACAGGCAATTCTATATTACAAGTACAAACTTCTCCAAATCATATAGCATGCAGTATCTCATCGTTCCCATCACCAACTTTACATCACGTGATAACTTTGATTAATTATGCATGCTAAGGCACAATCATGAATATTCTATCCATTTTTACATTTTATAACCTGTTGCTAAACACAATATGTGCGAACAGATGTACAATCAACTAAATACGGTGTTATCTGCTCCAAGCAAAAACAGTGTTATTTAATTTGTACTTCACATATTATGCGTATTATTTGTGTACATTGCCTACTATATTTACAAGTATAAACTACAAAAAAAACGAAAGCGTCATTAGCAACCTCCTGTTAATTCATCCAACCAATATCTTAACAGCTAAATTCTTTCGACATTGTTTGCGGTTGGGCTGCGTTCTCCTCGCTCGTCAGTGCCATTTCCGACTTTGTATCCTTAAAACAACAATGTACCTACCGTCTACCGTATATCCTGTAATAATGCGCGGGTCTGTAATACTACGCGGGTCTTAGAGCTTACTATTACAAGATATACAGTAGGTAGATATAGCTATACAGTAAATACCATAATGTTATTGTATGAAAATATTTCCAGAGACTCACGAACGGCATGATTACAACACTCATTAAAATAAACCCAGATTAAGATGACTCATGATCGGATTTCAATTCAATTCAGTGAATGCATCATTTCAGTGTACGCAGTGGAAAGGATGACGCGGAGCGTGTAATATTTTATAGCGTATTCAAAATGGCTCATCACTTCAAACGACAATGAACAAAATAAAATTCAATAACAATGACAATTATTAATTAGTGTGTTTTTTTGAAGTACTGCTTGAACTACACGGAACTACAGGAACTTAATTATTACGTGTAGCGTGAAAGGGTTTAGCATGTACACTTTTCCTTCCTCATGGTGAACTAAACAATTTACGAAATTCTTTAAATTATTTTTAAGCTAATTATATTGAGCCGACAGCCGATGCCGATGCCGAGCTCAACCTCATAAAATTTAATCAAGGAAGAGAAACAAATTCCAAATCTTAAATCGGACAAATCAATTAAAATTAGTCACTGTATCAATGATACCAAGAGAGTTTCGCAAGTCTCTCCATGTTTATTTTTATGTACAAATACGTAAGTAGCGATTAGTCATGTTGTCATGTATCAGAATTCCTCAATTCAATCTGCACTAGAAACATCCATGGAAGCTACATAATATATTGCCCCCTTCTTTCAGTTTATTATTTAGTAATTAAATTATGTAAATAGGTAATAAATTTTAATTTGATGGCGATGACGTCTTTAAATGAAGTACGAGGCATAGATAACGACAGCAAAATTATTATACTGACGAGAGTAAACAAGTTTGTGATGAACTGTGCTGGGTTAAACTATTTAAGTATTAATGTCTTGGAGCCTTGCGAAAAAAGCCTTACGATTAGTGTCGAATTTATCACAGCTTAATAAAAGAAACACATCTAAAAATTTGTACTATAGGATACACAAGCTTAAAAATCCATATTGATATTGATGAGTTCACTAAAAAAATTGTAATTTAATTTATGGTTTCCTTATTCTGTTACAGACCGGCGAGGTCAGAATTGCTTGTAGAAATTGAAAACGCAGGCTACACTTTTAATACAATATTTTTCCCATATGCAAAATATATATTATAGTCCCCTACAAAACGATTATCTTCTGATGTTGGTAATTAATATAATATGTTATGATATAGAGGCATAAAAGACTGGGAAAAATTGGTAAAAGTCAAAACTAAAAGAAAAACGAACCTTTTGTAAAATGATAAAGACGCCTCTTTTAGCAGGTTCCTTCTTCACTCCGCACAAGATTACCACTGACGCGACGCTTCAAAACAAAAATAATATAGCTAGTAAGAAAATAGGTGCTCATCGACAGAAAGATATATGTAATAAAACTACCCACTTTTAAACGTTGAATGTTTGGAAGTACACTGCCCCTGACTGAAAACTGAAACAGATATACACTATTATGATCTTTGTTGCAGAACTGAAGCCATTGCACCAGAACAGCACCCAAACTTCCGTATTATGACTTTGACATACATAGGAATCCATATACATTTTTTTAGCCCCACGCACGTTCGATACATATAGGTAAGTATATATAGTACCTTACGTGTTATTTGCATCAAAAAATAAGTGCTTCTATATTTTACGCATTGCTTCACATACTACTACAACCAAGCGCGGGGGCGGGGGTTGCGGAGGTTCAGGCATCATTGGTGAAACGGAGAAAAGGGCATCCCGATCCAACATTGTTCCTTCTTTCTCAGAATTGTCAACGCTGGTACTCGTGTGGGGCTAAAATGTGTAATCCGAATCCTGTATGCACCCTGCTCTAGTCCTGAGCCCTGGCTCGGTTATAGCAATTAAGTTCAGTCAAAATTTCAATACCATTCGTTTCGTCCTAAGTAGTCTTCTTGAGAGTATAAAACTATAATAATGCACTACTTACGTGATTTACTCAGGTTGGGTCGAGTCAACAGTTTATTTTTGTGAGCAGTGGATCTCGTGACAGAGTATAGCTTCACTTGTTTTCGAGGGTATGTTAAATTATGTATATCGTCTGTGAAGAACCAAAATGACCCATGTCCATTTTTAGTTTAAAACAAAATGGACTATCTATACAAAAAATTAAAATAACATCTTTACGAAAGCATGTAAATAGAACCTTGTGCATTTTTCAAGAAATATGTAAATCGAATATTTTTCAATTTTCAAAAAACATGTAAGTAGAAGATTTTGATCTTTTCAAAAAACATGTAAATAGAAAATTTTGATCCTTTAAAAATATGTAAATAGGACATTTTACACTTTCAAAAAACAAGCAAATACGATATTTTGCACGTTTTACACACTCATGATTAGCATTGTAAGCATGTATCTTATGTAACTGTCTTTTCTTGACATAGCTCATTTTAATTCTAGTATAAATTGGAAATGGGTCATTTTGGTTCTTCACCTTCACCCGTAC
The DNA here is from genome assembly GCA_949802685.1 of Dicyrtomina minuta. Lineage (NCBI taxonomy): Eukaryota > Metazoa > Arthropoda > Collembola > Symphypleona > Dicyrtomidae > Dicyrtomina > Dicyrtomina minuta. The sequence goes on from OX461810.1 coordinate 15,142,099, forward strand.
ATATCATTATTTTCTCCTTCAATTAAATTTACAATGTGTAACGGATACCGTGGGTCCTGTGATCTTGGGTAAGTACTAAAAAGCACACCCTTGGTAAGTCTTAAGAATTCTCTGTCAGGGAGAGAGACAGGAAGTTTCGATTTCAACTTTCGAAGCAGGGAAAAAAATGCACTATGCCACGAATTTTCCCTATAGCGACATAACCTATACATCTAACCTAACCTAGCGTTCAATGCGTCGCGATGTCTGTATTTAAAATGCTAGAATCATTTCAATGTAAAAAAAAATCAAAACATTACATGCACAAAAACATTGGGCTACATGTTAAATAAGTAGTATATTATACATATTGTCATTGCCTTGGTTTTAGATTGGAGATTTGAATTGAAGGCAATATTGATTCCAAAGTGGTTGATAATGTGAGTATACCTTCACATTACTTACTTGTAAAGCTATTCTGTGGTTTCAGATATGTATGTATGCAATGAATATGGAAGGAAATGAGTTGTAATATGTGAATGTAAGGGTTTACTGTATTAGGTTCGTACTCGTACTATAGTGGCTATGCAAAAACACAAATAAAAAATTGATTTAAAACGGAATGTTGCATGCATGGGCGGAAGGAAGCGTATTTTGGAGAAAGTGTCTACCGTCTGCGTGTTTCAATTCAAGAGAAGCTTATTATACTGCTAACTGATCATAATGCCAGCAATTATAGAAGCTTTATATTTAGCTGAACATGCGATTTTAGACAAAAACGATGTTCTTGTTTGCTTCACCACATTCACATCTATCCACAACTAGTAAGGTGCATACCCCTGAGCCAGCGAGATATCGTCTGTGAAGAATTAAAATGACCCTAATCCGTATTTAACTAAAACCCAAATCACTATCTACAAAAAAAAATTAACATCATAATATCATGATCATAAAAGCTTGTACTTAAATAGAACATTTTTTTAACTTTTCAAAAACGTGGCAATACAACATTTTGAACTTTTCAAAAACGTGTTGATAGAACATTTCGCACATATCAAAAAGATGTAAATACTGCATTTTGAAGTTTTCAAAAAGACGTAAATATAAAATTTCTCCCTTTTCAAAACCTCGTATTTAACAAATTTACTTACCCAAATCTACTTTAGTATTTTTTTGAAATAGCCCAGGTTAATTCTAGCTTAAATTTGATATGGGTTATTTTGATTCTTCACCAACGATATGCGATAGTAAAAAGGCTACTCAATAAATCGACCCGTGTATCTTCAGATCTCAAATATGATACAATTATTACTCAGATATTTAAATTACATTTCTATGTAACACTACTTGCATCTACTTATACATATGCACAGATTAAAGCACAACTATTTGTTTACACATGCAAAATATTTCAGTTGTACTATATTTGTCATTTGCATTATCACTAAATAAGCCACAAGCTACTTTAGGACATTTAAATTAAAATGTCAGTAATCTATGACGGAAACTTTCAACACGGAGCTTGGAACGTATGTAGTGCGGTAACTTCAGTGTTTACATTATTGTTTGTAGCATATACCAATAGAAATAAATCATACACTTTTTAGTCAGTCTTCGTCCTCATAGCCCTTTTGTTGACTAAAGGGCCATTAGCAATTGGAGTAGTTTGTATGTTTAACCAGCTTCAAAAAAGAAACTTTTGTAATAAAAATCAATATTATATTTCCGTGCATTCTGAATAATAATTTATTCCGTAATCACGAAGCTGTCGACGTCGACACGGAATTGTTTAAAAACTTTCAAGCTACTTTCTACTTAATGCAAATACTATATATACTTGGTTTTGGGTTTTGATACTAAAAAAGGGACACGGGTACTGAAATAATACAAGTATTAATAAGTATCTGCACGAAATCGTAGAAGCATAAGTAATTTGGTATATTTGCGTGGTGTGCATTTATTTTATTGCTAAATAATATGGAAGTTAGAGACATAAAAAAAAACAAGTGTCCTCTTTCTCATTATACAATATTTTGTTCCGTCGCTCTTACATAATTTGAATTTTGTAGTACAGGTGGTTAATAGCACACTTTTATTTCACTATAGCATATTATTTTACTTCTATAGGTAAGATAATTGTACGTGCATTTTACAATAGAGGGACAGAAATATCGACTGCTTTAGTTACAAAATAAATCATATCGTCTGTGAAGAACCAAAATGTCCCATATCCAATTTAAGCTAGAATCAAAATGAGCTATGCCGTTAAAAAAATGTTAATTAGGAGTTTTTGAAAAGTGGAAAATGTTCTATTTACACGTTTTTTAAAAGTGTAAAATGTTCTATAAACATGTTTTTGAAAAGTGTGAAATGGTCTATTTGCATGTTTTTTAAAACTGCAAAAGATTCTATTTAGGTACATATTTTTTAAAAGTGCAGAATACTCTATTTAAATGCTTTCAAGACATGTTTCAATATTTTTGTAGATAGTGGATATTGTTTTTAGCTGCAAATGGATATAGTTCATTTTGGTTATAGGTATATAGGTATGGCGAAATCTAATCTTTGCCTAAGCCCAAAAACTTCACCCGAGTCAGCCGCGTTTCTACTGCATAAATGGAAAGCAATTTTTTAAATAATGTATATTATTCTAATGACTACGAAAATGGCTCACAAAACCTTGGGTGCAGATTGTAAATTGTAAAATTGTATGGTATTTTTCAAGGCTACCTAACTATTATAATTTGGACCCTTCAATTTTCAATTTTGGGAATAGCAATGAATTCTAAAATCGGTTTTAAAATTCGACCGAAGTACAAAGTTCTTAGCTGTATTTCATTAAAATAATGTTGCTACTATTTTGCACACTAACTTCTTCATAATATAAAATATCTTTATTCACCCAATCAATTTAATATAATGACTTGGTCTCTCATAACTTGTCTAATGCAGCAATTTAACTTTTACGCACAAGCCTGCACTTCACTTTTTAAAAATATTTGGCATTTCAGAAAATACAAAAAGTTACCTGCAAAGTGGATTAGCAAAATATCGGCTAACTTTCGATTTAAACATTCAATAATAATTATTATTAATAACTGAAGTTATTTTAGTCGTCTTCATCCTCCTCATCGTCGTCATAAAAATCTTCAGAAGGATCGGATACGGTAGTCTTCTGAGCACTATAGTTCAGGAAAGAAAATTTGTACGTTCAAAATTCCATTGAATATTTGGAGCTTATAATTTTGAAAATTTGTAACAAACATGCATAGTATTATAATTTATTTTTTGAAGACTCATTCATAAAAAATGTCTGTACATACTCTAAATACGGTAGATGCAATCGATTTTTGGATTCCTTTTCACTATCTTCGATAGTTAACTTAAATGTAGTTAAGGATTTCATGATGTCTTCTGAACTCGTGGAAGCATTTTCTTTAACAATTTTATTTTCAACATCTATTACGGCTCCATTTTGGAATTTAAAGTAAGTTTGCTAGATAAAAACGAAAATAAATACCAACATTTTATTTTCTATGAGTAAAGTTCATCCATGGGGAAAGAAATATCAATGCATCAACTGTATATAAAATACAACTACTATCAATAACAAAATTTAGTAGGTACTACAAAAACTCAAAAAAGCTTTACATTTAAAGATGTTTTCCCACTTGGTTTGATTGTGACGTGATTGCATATAAATTCTGGACAGTTATCATCAACACTGTTACTTTTTAGAATAACGACATCTTCAGCAAAATTGCACAGCAGGGAGATTTGTTCCTTACTGACAGTGTCTACATGGCAGAAGAGAATAATCTGAGAATAGGCACTTGATAGTTGTTTGAAAAAATTACAAATTTCCTTGGACTTCCGATCATTTTGTATACAAAGGAGAGCTAGATCGTCTAAAATGAGAAAGTTACGCTTTGCTGGGTTTAAGTTATTTCTCAGGTCCGAATAAAGTGCCTCTGAAATTTAAAAAGGGCAAAAACAATCATCACGTCAGCAGACGTTCAAAGTTAAGCTGTCGTTGTCGATTTGAGATATGCTCGCTAGTAATAGTCAGGTAAACGGCTGACTTATTTATACGATGGAATAATGCCATTAATATTGAATATATATTGCCTCCTCACAATGAGAAATTCAAATGATGAATGATAACATAATATTGTGTACTCAAGAATTTATTTACCTAAACCTGGGAAATTAGTCCGTATAAAGTCAAATATCTTTATGTTCCCAAAATTCGCCAAACTTCTAAACGCAAAAGATAATAATGTCACCGCATTGTTGCTTTCACTGTCTGCTAGATTCCGCAAAAGTTCAGTTATGTAGTTTAAGGTGTAGAGTCCCGGTCCATCTTCCGCTACAATGAACAAAGAGAAAAGAAAACTTTGAAACTAATAAAAGAAGCTATGATGTTGAAGCAGAAGCAATACTCTATTAACTCTATAAATTTGTTAAATGTTAAAGTTAGAATTTTTACCTAGTATCAAAACAAACTTGGACTGATTTTCCTTTTTCAGAACTTTGGTAAAACCCGAATTAGCCATTCCTTCAAGCGAGTGAAGCCTGGCAGCTTAAACTTCTATGATAAATGTGTGCAATTCAAAATATTATTGCAAATTATGTCACAACTTTGACAATTTCGGTCCTGGCTCCTGGCTGGATTCTGACATGGACACTGGACTGGATAACTGATGAACTGAAAAAGTAAAAGCTGACTATAACAAGTGCCAACATTTTAAAATTTTCCCACCTCTCCACAGATTACAGTCTTGATCGCTTGGAAATCGCCGTGGTCGTCTCATTCAACCATTCCCATTTGGCATCACCACTGTGTAAGAAAATCGCTCTTAATTTTTTTAAATTATTTTGTCCAAAATATACTCATATTTTGTGTACTATATTTTTAATTTTCGTAAAATTAATTGGTACAATAAGTACTATGCTGGAATAGATATTTTATTCGTGTTCTGAATTATTAATAATTGTAGAAATTTATTTTAAGTTGAGTGGGACCGGCGGCATGGCAGGGGCCTTGCATTATGGCGACATGCACTAACAACCCACAGTATTGAGCACTCCACTCAGTATAATATTATTATGTGAAACATGGTTTAAGGTGGACGTTGTCTCTGTTGGTGTTGGTGCAGAGCCATGTGGAAAGATTTCAGTGGAAACTATCTGTCCAGCCAGACGAGTGTTCGAAATTTCGAATATTCTTAAAAAAAATGACTTTATTTTTTTATTGGTGTGGAATTTCAGGGTTTTCGTTCATTATTAATACTTGAGAGCTACTACAAGATGTCGGGAAATTTAGACGTGTTGGCATTGAAGGAGGACGATGTGACCAAAATGTTGGCCGCAACCACCCACATCGGGTCGGAGAACATTGACTACCAGATGCAACAGTATGTGTTCAAAAGACGTTCTGATGGTAATTCCTCAGCTTATTTCATAATTTTTAGTAATATAGATAATTTACACAACTACCTACCTACATATTTATTGTATTCAAGTAGTCAAGAATAAGTAATTAATAGTGGCATACAGCATAACCAATAACTGGATTAAAAGTTAATTATAATGCATATATTAAGGTGTCCACATCATTAATCTTCGTCGCACGTGGGAGAAGGTCGTCTTGGCTGCCCGTGCTATTGTGGCTATTGAGCGTCCAAGCGAAGTCTATGTCATCAGTACTCGCTCTCATGGACAACGAGCTGTTCTCAAGTTCGCTCACTACACCGGAGCCACTGCCATCGCTGGACGTTTCACTCCTGGTGCATTCACTAATCAAATCCAGGTAATTTTGTGAGCAGAAAGTAGTATGAAAGATTCATGCATCAGTCGCAGTGTGTTATTGAAATGATGATTATAGTATTTTAATACAGCGTGAAGCAAGAGCTCATGATATTCGCAATTGCTTTACCGGATTCTGACAATTTTACAATGTTCTCTAATAGATAATATTAATCTTAAATTTGCATAATAATGTATTGAATGGGTAGATCTGTAAATTGTAATTGGTTTGTCGTAGGCTGCTTTCCGGGAACCACGGCTTTTGATCGTTACGGATCCACGATCGGATCATCAACCCATCACTGAAGCTTCTTATGTGAACATCCCAGTCATTGCCCTTTGCAATACTGATTCTCCGCTTCGCTTCGTTGATATTGTTATTCCATGCAATAACAAGGTATTTATAATATACAATAATAATATGCTAAAATCTTTTTAGAGTCACCATTGTTAATTATATTCGACCAAAATAAAACAATATATTGTTTTTGTAATAGGCACCCCTTTCCATTGGGTTGATGTGGTGGATGTTGGCTCGTGAAGTTCTCCGTCTTCGTGGAACTATCACCCGTGACCGTTGGAAGGTCATGGTCGATCTTTTCTTCTACCGTGATCCGGAGGAGGTAGGTTCATTTCTTAATTTATTGAGTGAAGAAAAATGTTGAAACTAAATCACACCTAGCTGATACCCGTTTTTAATTGTATTGAGTGATTATTCCGTTTTTTTTATGTTTACTTAGGCTGAAAAGGATGAGCAAGCTGCTAAGGAAGCACAGGTGAGCAGCAAGCCTGAAATTGAGGCTGCTCCAAGTGGAACTGTCGTGGAGTCTTGGGCTTCCACCGAGCCTGCAGAGGTTGCACCCGGTATTGAAGTCGCTGGACCAGGTTTCCCTGCTCCAACCCCTGCCGGCGGAGCACCCACCACCGAGGAATGGAGCGCTGAAGCTGAGAGCTGGGCTCAACAAACTGACGAATGGGGTGGCTCCAATACCTGGGCCGGGTAAACGACGACCATTTTTATTTTATTATGTTGATGAAATAATAATCTGTCGTTATTCTGACATTCTTTTAAGAAAAAGAATAAATGATTAAAAAAAGAAATTTAGTCTTTATTTATTCATCTGCACTGCCGAAAGTTGCTAAAATGAAAACATGGCATAAAATTTATAAGTATTGATGCAATTAAATATTCATTTGCATATTATGTTTTAAAACACATCCTTCATGCGCTAAGAGTTGTAGATAACGCTTTAACGAAATCTTCAATCATCTTGCACTGTTGACTTCTGTACTGCCCCCGCATAAGTATTAAAAAAATTTAACCGCATTCAATTTTTCGTGCAGACCAACAATGCGAGCACAATATTCGGCATCAAGGTTACTATCTGAACTGGAATGACCTATTATTATAGTAATGGAATTACATGTAAATTAAAGGATTGTATTTCAATTAATCTGCCAGGCCGCGGTTTTACTTGATTAAGCATGTTGAAAAGGCAGGCCAGCGTCCCCCGCTGCCTTTTCTGAATCAAGTAAAAAGAATATTTTAAACTTTTCTAAAAACATCTAAAAATACAACATTCACCAAAGAAAGTCATCAATAAAATCAAAATGGTGATTTTTGTATGGAAACAAGTTGCTGCTTAAAAGCTATTCCTTCGTCCAGCCCTGCATTTCGAAATCGTATCCCAGTGGCATCGTTGTTAGTATTGTAGCTACGTAACGTGAATGATCAATTTCTACTTTACTGACAATTTCCTTCAGGAAAAGGTGCGACCTGTGACCTTTTCCTTGACTGAAGCATTAATATAATCCTGCTTACTCATGCTTTCACCTTTCACCGGCATAATTTTAATCGGAGGCTTTCTCCGTACTCAATCGGACAAACTTGCCGTGTGACTTTCTATTTAGATTGCGTAGCGCGAAAAAGTCTTACATCTTACATTCAAATGTGAAGTTTGAGAGACGCGAGATAAAGTTAAAGTACGGAAGCGAATTATAAACTTTAATTAAGTAATTGCGAAGTAATTGATTGATTACTCGATCGATGAAACTAAATCACGTTAAACATTTGAGATTACCCCATCAGTGATCATTTATAATAATAATTAGTACATAGGCCATAGTTCATTTCAGTTAGCTCCCTTTAAATTGGGTAAGAGTTTGATTCATTCATTCTAATATTGCATTCTATTAAAACATTAAATGTGGTTGTTTCGTGTGTTCGCGACTGTGCATGTGTTTCGACTTACTTTTAAATTTAGTTAGTTTTCAGTTGACTGCGATAAAAACAGGAAATAGTTCGAATGTTTAAATAAGTTGTGTCGAAAATTTAAATGTCGAAGGCCTATAGCTGCCAGTTTCGTTTAATTTAACTTTTAAAATTTCCGAATTAATTTTGTAGTCCATACTGAGAAGGGAGGACTAAGGATCAGCTACGTATATAGCTACTCGTCGTATGTGATTCCCTCCCAAGAAAAATGGATTTGCAATGGTCCCCCAGAAAACCTGATCAACTAATTACTTGGGCTCAGGAAATCGCTTTGTACCAAGTTGAAGATATTGACGCCGCAAAACCTAAGCAATCAAGTAATTTATAAATATCAAATAATCATTACTGTATTGTCACAATAATGAAAATATAATGTCCAAATTACTTCGTTGTTGGTAAACAAACTGGTTGATGTTGTAACCTGAGATTGAATCATTTAAGTAAGTGTCAAAAAATTTTAAGTTCACTTGAAAAATTCTAAAACTGTTTGTTTATTTGACAGCAATTAAACTTTCGGATTACAAAGAAGCATCATTAGTTGCAAAAATTTCTGACCTTCCATATCCTAAGGTAGTTGATGCATACCCCGGAACTGATGCAGAAGGAATGATAGCAGTTGGTTTGACCAATGGAAAAGTTGTTCTAACATCATTCGGTGCTACAATCATTAGCAAAGAATTCGGTATGTACTTCAACTAAATATATTTGATTGGTGTACTATTTATTTGTATTTTTATTCTATTAAAATTTTAAACTTGAGTAAATGTTTTTCAATTTAAGTACATGCATCTTAATATATATTTTCGCTAACAATTTTTAGTACCCAAACATGCAAGACAAGTGAACTCAATCGCATGGAACAGAAATTCTCCGAATTTACTTGCAGCGGCTTTAGACAAAGCGCGATCTGACTATGCAGTAGCTATTTGGGATGTAGGGGCAAGTAGTAAACTTGTGAACGGATTTCATTCCGATGCACTTCGTCCAGCAATTGAGCTGGGAAATTCCGAAACTGCTCACTCTGTTGCTTGGGTTCAGTCTAAAACTCTTTTAGTTGGAATGAATGGGAAGCATATACGACATTATGATTTGCGAGGTAAGTCTCATTTTATGCAGAGGAGCACACAATTTATATAGGAATTGCCCAATCTCATTATTGAAATTATTAACGTCGCTTTACTTATATTATTATGTTAAGATCCCCAGCCAAAATTAGGAAGCACTGCTTCAACAAAAGCAATTTACGGGATCAGTGTCGATGGGAATAACAGAGTTGCATCTTATGCCGACAATCAAGTGTTTGTTTGGGACATTAGAAATTTCGAGAAACCATTTGTTGCCATTCACCATTCTAAGCCTATTGTTAAAATTGGATGGAGTCCAACGAGGTATAGCTGTGCTGAGTCACTCATGTGTTTTGCAACGGTCTGGCGACTTTCGACCGGAACGACATTAAGTCGACGACAGTTCGAAGAAAGACATTTTGCCTAAAGACATTGCGTCGAGTGGACATTGAGTCGACGACGTTGCGTCGATAGACATCGAGCAGAAGACTGTAAGTCGACGACATTACGCTGTTAGACAATACGTCTAATTACATTACGCCGTTAAACATTACGTAGTTGTTTAATGCAGTGATAACGGCATTGATGTCATTTTATATAAACGAAAATAAAATGAGAAGTAGAGAGAAAGACAGCTTTATTTAAATACATTTGACACCGTACGTACTCCAGTACAGATTTCACAAAGGTCTCACTAGTCAGTATACGTATTACGTATTGTGTGATAATCTACATTTTATGCTTTTCAACTTTTAAAGAAACTAATTCATCAAGTAACTATGTGAATAGTTATTTTAGCAATACAAACAACTTTTAAATGTTGCCCATATTCTGTAAAAAAAAATTTAAAATTACAATCATACATAAACCAGCTGACATCTATTATCAGGCCTTACATTAATATTTGTAATTTAAAAACAAAAGTAAAGTAAAGTAAAGTAAATAGCTTTAACGTCACTTCCACACAGCGAATTCTCACTGATTTCCAGGGAAAGACACCTTTTTACTACATTACTACTCACTATAGTCGTTATTTTTGTATTTGATTTTATTATTTCTGACTACTTTTTCTAGAGAAGGGAACTCTAGAAAGCCTAGAGAATGACTCCGAAAATCTGTACAACAACATAGGTACGCCGTAACTGCTTGACATAAACAATAATTGATATAAAAATCTGTTTCCCAATCACATATTCGTGTTTCCGCTAAAACTTTAAAGTGTTATCTAAATAGTACTATTGGACTGAAAAATTGTGTTCTGCAACAATTCTTTCGTACAGAATAGGGACGAAATGGAAAAATATTAAAAAATCTCCTTAATTTGTATTGGATATGATAGAAATATGCACAATTAGAATACAACTTGATTTCATTCATATTCAGGTGAATAGAATTATCAAAAGCTATTTGTATTACTTGTATCTCTACTAGTGTTGTCAAGCATTCCTGGTTATGAATTTAAAAATTAAAATATTCGAGACTTACATTCAGATACTCAAATAAACTGTTCTGGAAATTTGTTATCGACGGACTTTAATTCAACGCATTGTCCGTCGTCAAAACACGTTATACGTAATGTCGTTCAACGAAATGTCTTCGACAAATAGTCCACTACGAAATGTCTGACGCCGTACTGTCGTGATCACGCAATGTCGCCTACGCACTGTCGTTCGACGAAAAGTCGTTCCGGTACAAAGTCGTAGAATCTTTGCAACATTTGAAGTACCTACATTTGGTTTTACACTTGACTTCGTGATTAATTTCTAAAATTTTTGATGTTTATTAAAAAATCTTAGATCGGGCTTGTTAGCATGCTTAGAAAAAGAGAGCTCATTTATAACACTACATGATGTGCATCATGCGGCCCTATCAACTGAAGAAGGTGAGCCCACGGTGCTAGAAAGAAGACTTACTCCGATATATCCCCCGGAAACCCCCACTGGTAGTGGATTTAATATACTTTCATCCTTCTCCTGGCATCCGTCCGAAGAAAATTTAATCACCACAGCAGCCTTAACAGGTAATTATTTTTTGTTCGGATGTTTGAACCAATTAAGCTTATAAAGCGTAGCTGAGGATTCGGATCCAGTTATTTCTTGATACCTTAGAACTTACTTACTTAACTTTGTAACACATTATGCAGGAGCGTTACGAAACTCAACTGTTTTTGAGAGAATCACTCTAAATTGGTCAACTACTTCTAAATTGGGGTGGTCCAATGGAAAGCGCATCATTCAGTACATTGATAACACTGATGGGATTTATTCGACTTTGGATGATATATCAATTAAAATGAAACACCGGGCTATTGCTGGATACGGTCTTCAGGTAAACTAGACGAATTTTTCAAAATATTAATAATAAAATTGTAATTGGTGTAAAAATTTTAAATTTTCAAACTACGTTCGTTAGACTCCTCTAAAGGATAATGCGAAATTTGTAGAAGAAGATATGGATTTGCTTACTCTATGGGAATGGTTAGACTATTGCCGGATTTTGACAGACAAAGAAAAATACAGGGTTCCGTCCATTGTCAATATTAAGTTTCCTGGAGCTCGGGCAGCTCTCAAAATGGATACTTTTACGGGAGTGCCCGAAACACCCTTAAAGTCTGATGTGATACATAATAATTCTTTTGACTTACATAGTAGTAAAACATATAGGTAAGTCCTTTAGATCAATATTGTGTTACTAACTTGCAAAATGAGGAATTATTATTATTATTGTAAAGCATGGGATATGACAAAAACTCTCTTTATAGTTTGAATTGAATTAATGTCCAATAATTTTGGGGGGCTTGTAGGAATGAAGAACGAACATTTGCGCAACAAATTTGTGGTTGGGGCTCAGATCTGAATGATTTATCTGGTTCTCCAACAAGAAGAGCTGCAATCTCATTATTTCATTTAAAGTTAAGGCAAGCTATACGAATTTTAAACGAGTCGGGACATTCCATTGTGGGTATGGCTATTGCTGGTTTCTCTGACGAGAAGAATTCTCTCTGGAAAGAAATGGCACAGGCAAACTGCCCACAGTTAGAGGATCCATATGTGCGAGCAATCTTTTCTTTTTTGACAGAGGCAGATAGTAGTTACGAAACTATTTTGGTATGGTTTCCCTGCAATATCAATTGTCAACTTATTACCTATAAGCTAAAATACTGTAACATGTGGATTATTTTCAAACTCAACGGTGTGTACAATATACATAAGTGCTTTTTTTTCTCACAGAATGATCGTGGATTATCTGTAGCAGATCGCGTGGGGTTTGCGTGCTCATTCCTGTCTGACGCAAAATTAATTACCTTTTTGCAAGAGCTAACTGATGAAATGGTCAAAGCTGGAAATCTCGATGGAATACTTCTCACAGGTAATTTTTCGTGCTTTATTTCGAATTTTAAGTGTTAAAAGGTAAAGTTAAATGCTGTACGGCTTTAATCTCAAACAGGAACTACACCACAGGCGGTCCCATTATTGCAGCGGTACTTGGATATAACAGGAGACGTACAAACAGTTTCTTTAATAGCAATAAGAGCAATGTCATCAGATATCACTTCCAGCCAACAACTCAAATTCTGGATTGAGCGTTATAGGTACTGAATTTAGACTGAAAATTAATATTAAAAGCAAGAAGTAATTACAGTCATTTATTTTATTCCGTGTATGCACAACTTACTGAAATGACGTATGACATCATTCAATAATTTTCAGAGAACTACTAGATTCGTGGAAGCTGTGGGAGCAAAGAGCTGAGTTTGATATCGTCAAGAATCAACAAAACCCTCTTTTAATATCCCCTCCTGAAGTTACGATTTCTTGTAATTTCTGTGGTAAAAATATTTCACCAGCTGGTGGTATTGGGCCACTTGGCCGAAGTGCTCCACTTTTTTCTCGATTTTCAACGACCCACGCTAAAATTAAAGTAATTGTTTCTTGTTATTTATTGCATTAATTTAAAAGTACATGTGTAAAATCTAGAATGTTAATTGAAAAGCCTATAATTTTGTGTGTGGAAAGTTTAACTTGTAAGTACTGTTTTTCTGCAGCTTTCTTGTTGTCCCAGTTGCCGGAAACCGCTTCCTAGATGTTCAATATGCTTACTTAATATGGGTACAATTTTAGGAAGTGCTACTGAAGCAATTATTGAAATGCAAAAAACGGGCACCTCATCCGAAGCTCTGTCGTGGTACACTTGGTGTCAAACGTGTAGACACGGTGGCCATACAGTGCATTTACAACAGTGGTTTCAGTAAGTTGAACTTTAATTAAAAATACACATGTTCTGAATTTGTTATGCATATCTAATTTAAGCGAACTAACCAAACCAAATTCTTTTGATAGGAATCAAACGGAGTGTCCAGTGACAGGCTGTTCCTGCAAGTGCATGACTTTAGACAAAGTCATTGATTTTCCCTCATAAATTTTGTAAAATATGTATGGCACTACTAATATCTTGTAATTTCTGTTCAATTTAAAATGAGTTTTAGTAGGTTACTTTTTTTTTATTTTCCAACATTTTTATGTCGTTTTTTGTTGAGTATGAAATTGCAAGTATATTTTGTTTGTATTCAGGGTACGCGTATGTCAGTTAGGATGTACTATGATCGGGTAGTTACACGTCAATGAAGATGCGCTTTTTAAGTAGCCATAATTTGTCGAGGAAAAAATACTCATTTTAATTTTTTCTACTGCTTTAGTAGTTTTAATTGTTTCCTAGGCCTTTTTATGCTGTGAAAACTGTATAAACTTCCTAATAAGATAGCATCTTTTATTTATTTATTGCCACTATTAGTTTATTAACTCTCCCGTACTTATGTGCTCCAAAACGCAGGAAAATGAATTAAATCAGTACATGCAAGGCACTAGAAACACGAATTATGAAATATTCACAACTGTGTAAGTAATTGTTGTTTTTTTAAGCCATTTAAAAAACTGGATTTTAGTATAGGGTTTAATATATTCAGTGCTATGTCATGCCCAAATTGGAATATTTCGTAATATTCCTGTGTATGAAAGTCTGTTCGAAGAAAAAATGCGCACGTATATTTACAATTTTTGAAAAAAATACTTCGCTTTCTCAAATATGTACTTCGCGGAATTGAGTTATGAATTAAACAGTATACGTTTTAGCAAAGAATATCATTGATTATAATTTATTTAGCGTCTATTGTTAAAAGAACTATATTATTCAACTGTACAATATTTGTAAATGGTTATTATGATTAATTATGGTAGTAACAGAATGACTGTACTTTTCTTGTCCGAGAGAATGCACTGACCGTTTCATAGTTGATGTGCAATATTTATTGGTGTTAAGATTTAAAATCATTTATGATAATAAATAAAAATATACTGCTGCTGCAGTATTTTAATAATAATAATAATTTATTCATTGAGTCGATTTGGCCGCAGCCCATACAACATTGGTTATTTACATGTTTAACTTTACAAGTGCAGTATTTTAAATAAATGTAATCTGTTTTGCGATATCATTTCACTCGTTGGGGCGCCGGACGGCTGCGTTGCATCTTAATGGCTCGAAGTCAAATTTTTGCGTAACAAAAATCTTATTCTACCTTCTGCATAAGATGTTCTTATTTTGTCTAAATGGGATGCGTTAGAATAGCGTCAGTTGTAAGTCAATAAAATTTCCTTCAGGCTTCACTGCTCCGAAAAATACAAATCATAAAAAGTATGGCAAAAGGAAATATTGCTATAATTACATATAGCTAATGAGTATAGTACACCTAAATATCTCAATAAAAACAAATTCATTAATTTGCTTTTGCATCTACCTACTGCTGTAAAACTTGTTCTAAAGTACTTACAGCTTGTGTTGCAAAATGTGATAATTTCAGTTAAACAAACACCCTACTATGCAGTCATTTATAAAATGATTTTGATTGTATAATAAATTATGCTGGAATTATTATTATGGATATTAAAATACAAATACATACGAGTACATAATAATAATATTACTATCATATTTATCTTTGCCAGGGAATACGAAAGTCTAAATTTCTACACTAACAATAAATAATCAATAATAATCAGTATTGTAAGAGGCTACAATAAAATTATTTTGTAGTGATATTTTAAGGTAAATTTTAATTCCGCAGGAGCTTCTCGAATTTCTACGGTCAACGGTTGTTCCACTTGTAAACGGGATTTTCGTCAAAAATCGTAGCCAAAAAATGAAGGAGGGCTTCAATCTTCGATATAATTTACTCTGACGAGCACAAAGGGTTAAAGGCGAGAGCGATTTAAGTATTTACATTTTTTAATATCTACTATTGCAAAACAAACCCGACTACCCGACTATATCAATGTATGTTTATGTATCTACATAATAAAATATATTATCGCCACATTGATTCCGACTTCCTGACTGTTGCGTTGTTTTAACATTTTTTTAAAATATTTCACTTTCTAAGTTACAGCCGGTTAAATCTTTTAAAAGTGTTTACTACTGTTTATGATTAAGAGAAGACATAAGTACATACGAACTAGATTATATTAATTTTAAAATTCTACTCTAATAAACCCGGCCTCTACCCTCTCTCCCAAATAAATAAGAAAAATGTTCAAATTTAAAGTTTGTCTGCTGCGGACGATGATTTTTTCTACAGTATTAGGATTAATCTTGCATCCTGCCTGCCTTTTAATGTTGGCAAATAATTTCAACGATTCCAAATACAAAAAGTATGCGACGCTGATGCACCAACTAATCTCCTACTTACGAATAACTATCATAGTTCTTTTGGTTACGATCGCCATTAATGTTATTTTAGCTCGGATCTTTAAATATGTCTGGCTAATTCAAATTAATACTCAGATTCGGGACGTGATGTACAAGTTTGGACTGGTCGAAATTGAATCTAATTATAAAATGGTAAACATTCTTTGCACTGCTAATTTATGTTAAATGCTATTAAAATCTTTACACCTTATATCATCATTAAATTAATAAATTATTACAATTGGCTACACAAATAGCTGATGCACTAAAAAAGGTGAAAAACAATGCAAGCCTGCAATAATATTTCTGACCTCATCTTCTAAATAACATGTATGTAACTATGTGGTTGCGTTGCACGCATATATTTCAAATTTTATTATTGGTACTCCTTAATTACTTACCAATACGAATGGGCAATATTTCTAAATATGCCCCACTCCCACTCAACATGAGAACTGTCAAACTGTATTGTGTATTGTTGAATCATTAAGGAAAGAAAGAGACAAGCAAAAGAAATACCGGACTTGGTAGCTCCCTCTGAAGACGAATTACAAAAAATGATTGCACATCCTCAAATTACTTTTCATCATTTCTTCCGAGATTTGTGGAAGGTTCGTTGTTAAGCATGAATAAAATATTACCCGTACCAGTTCCACCAGTACAATGAAAGCTTGTTTACTATATGACTAACATGTTCTGCATTTTATTTTATTTTGTACTTATAGCATCGTGCCGAAAATCCGAATGCTAGCATCAAGAAAGTTGCCAACGAAGCAGCTCGGAAGTGGAACCTTTTGTCCCGAGAAGAAAGATTAAGTTACAAATCACAATTAAAGAAACGCTTGTGCCTCAAAACTAAAGCTACCTAAAAGACTAAAAGCAACTGCAAACAAGGTAATAGGCTAATCGTATAAGTGTATAGACAAAACAAAGAATATGTGAATAATAATTCGTGTTGATTTTTTATTTGATATTCTATATTTATTCAACGTAACTCTTATCAATAAAAAAAACGAGAAATGTGCATATAAATAAAAAAGTGTATTAAAATGTCCATACAACTTTGAAATTCTGTATGCAGCCAAAAATGGCCGTACGCATTGTGATTTTAAGAAATAAGCACTTTCTCCTTGATTGTTTTCATTTTTGTATCGCCCTCGTAGCATACATTTTGGACTTACATTTAGATTAAGCATATGGTAAAATTGTGCCCACATAGAATGTAACTACATAATAATAATAATAGATAATTCCATATTTTATAAGATGCAGAATGCAGAGCCGCAGTGAAGTCCATAATAATAATTAGAATAATTAGAATCAATACTGCTGTGGCATGCTAACATAAAGGTGAGTAGCTATATAGCCATCCTTTACCTAGTACATAAACATAATAATGGTAATGGTACTACTACTACTACATTTAATATTTAGGTATATACAGCGTATAAGTACTTAGGCATCCCAATTATTCTCTCGTATAAGTATGTAGGTACTGTCATGGCACTTCAGGCTACATAAATACAGATCCAAATTTCCTACATACCCATCCCATATTATTTCAATGCCATTTACAGTACATACAAAAAAGCATACCTATATTCCCGAAAATAAACTCAAAAACGAAACCTGGAAGCCGAAGCTAAAAGCTCCATACTCCATCGTAAGTACTCCTCAACTCCTGGAGATTAGACTACAAAATGTGCTCTAGTGACATGGGTGAACAAATTTACCTCGCATCCTACTCTCTAAACCTACACAATTTCAAGTTTTCCAAAATATTTTGAAGGGTATAATATTATGATGAGTGACAAAGACTAGAGAGTTTGTTTGTGCTAACACAGCTCAGGAAGCAAAAGGCACCACCATGCATGAGGAAAAGATGCGAGAAATGAAATGAATCCATCTATACGAGAGACTGAGATTTGTCCAGGAATAAGGAATTCCATGAAGGCCAGACAGAGTAGACCAAAACCAGACCAGACCACCAGACCAGACCAGTACCAGGCCAGAGGGATCGGTTGTCTAGGATTTGTGGGCAATGAGCTTTTGGGACTTTTAGTGGGCTATGTTCCTATATTATACTCCTACTTTACTTCAGTTCCATTACACTAAATTACATTGGTAGGAGGGAGTATTGATGGAAAAGGACAGAGATGCTCTCTCATCTTCTATTCCATGGATCTGATTTTCATCTGCTGCTGGATCTCACCCTTGTATGTATTTCAGTGTACTCTGAGGAACAACTGGGAACTAAAACCGTTCCTGCTCTCCTTTCCATGCTCTACCAGCCACCATGGCAGCTACCAGCTACCAGCTACCAGCACCAGCCTCAGCCTGCCACACCAAACTGGCTCCTACTTCTGTACTGACAAAGAGAGATGAAATAAAAGTGAAATAACCAATGCTCTCCTGTTCGCTGCCGCTCCGTCCGCCCTGCGCTTTCCTTACCTGTCTCACAATCACCATACTATCAGTACTGGTCGCACTCTACATAATAAATGTGATCTGACTGCGAGGGCCTATCCTGTCTCCCTGCCCTGTCTATGCTCATGCCAGTTTTTGCCTTCTGTTCAAAAGAAGAATCTTTTTGCCTCTAGTCGTCAGTTGATAGAACTGAATAGCATTGAAATCCCCCTTTGGTTAATAAATACAAGAGGGAGCGTTCGAATTAACCATTTACGGCGTCACTAGCTAACTACTCCGCTACTTTTACAGCCTCTTCTCTCATCTCTTGTCTCTCTCACTCACACAGCCTCATCCTCATCTTCTCCTATACTAAATACAGGGAATACACCGTCACCGTCTTCTATCGCTTACTCTGTTGACTGTACCTTTTGGGGTTCTATGGTCGGTTGTCGGTCTGTGACTGCGAGAGAAGGGATCACCGTCTTCTATCAATGTTTAATGTGCTCTTAACGTCAGGACAGGAAGAGCACTAAAATAGTAGTATTCATATTTTTGTATCACGATCAGCTATCAAAAATCAAAATCGAATGCTGGTATAAAAAAAATAATTGTGAACAATTAATTTAATTAGTTTTTGTTGGATATTTGAAGTTTGGGAAGAATCACCACCAATACGGAGACTGGACACGCAAGTTGTTGTTTCTTATAGATTATTTGTCACCGCACCGCCGTTGTCAAACTTTGATTTGGAATTGAATGTCATTGAATTCTCTGCTGTATTAGGTTTGTCTAGTTCTGGCTGGTTCTGGTGGATTTTATTGTGTCTGGTCTGGTCTGTCACTGACTGACTCTGTGTGTGAGTATTGTTTGTGTGAGTTCCCCAAAAGATCACCTCGCCGACTTTTTCCGTTAGTTCATAGTTTTGCCCACGAAGAAATATATAACAAAGCAAAGCAAAGTGAGATAGTGTGCAAAGTGTGTAATAAGTAAACTGTGAAGTACAAAGTAAAGGGAAGAAATCTTAATCTACAGTCAGTCACTCCCGCAGAGGAATATATCGTTCGTGTGAGGAGTTAAGAAAAGGAACTTGGTTGGTGTGTACCTGTGTCCCGTTCCCGTTGGTGTTATAGCCTTTCTATCTCTAACACAACCTCCAGCTTCAACTTCAATTTCAATTGTCTATGATTTATTTACCATTTATCTACTACTAGTGCTCGCAAGCTTGAGAAATAGACAAAAATTCATTGTAAAAGGTTTGATGTTTGAAGAATATTACTTCTTAGCCATTAGCGCTTTTTTTTGACATTATTGTGACTTTTCCTTCCTATTTATAAATATACATCCTTTAGCAGCTTATAGAGTGTGAGTAAGTATAACTTTCAGTTCACAGTAACAGTCAACAGTTTGATTGTGGGCTCAGTTCATTCAGTTGTTTCGTAAATCAGACACAAACTTGAAAGATACGTGGTTGTCTAAATCAACTACACTATTCAATACTTTTGAAGGTTTATTTTATTTTAATTATATTTTTTTCATTTCCTTGATTATTTTCTTATATTATTTCTTTTGACCATTTGCATTTGAAACTTTCAAATTAGTATTATGTATATATTTTTGCTTGGTTGTTTTTGTTTTGGAATTTGGTAATATTTTTGAGCTGTCTAATTTTATTTTAATTTATGTACTCTTGTTTTCTTAATCTATCCTTCGTAGACTAGAAGTACAAGTAGGCCAACTATATTACACATTTCTCAGAAAAATGTCTTTAAGTACTTTTGGACCGCAAGGCCGGGTCCGGCCGCCACCACCGAATCCGGCACAAATTCAAAAAGTTTTAGATGAAAATGCTCACTTAATACAAACAATACAAGACTATCAGAATAAAGGGAAAGGTCAAGAGTGTATGCAGTATCAACAAGCTCTTCATAGGAATCTTGTTTACCTAGCCTCCCTTGCGGATGGCAATCAGAATATTCAGCAAATGCTTCCTGTAATTCAATTTTATCTTTTCTAAGTCTTTTAAGTACTCCTTGCAGTACAAACAAACTTTAACGCGTCCTATTCTTTAAAAAGTAGTTCAAGCCACTTGGCTGCATGTATTATATGCTTTGTGAGGATGCTTTATAAGGGATCTAGTTTTTCAAATGCCTACTTGACTGAGCTCAATTTTGAGAAAGTATACAGCTGTATTCAAATTCCTATGATTACACATTCTTTATATATTTTTTTATTTTATTTTTGTAGCCACCTGGACAAGAAGTAGGAATGCAAGGTCAACAACAACAAATGTCGCAGTCAAGTCAACAACAGGGCTACTATGGTCGCCCGCCTACACAACCTGGACCTGGACAATATCCTGGATACGGAGGGTATCCTCCTTCAGGTCAACCTCAACAACAAGGTTCAATGCCCCAACAACAAATCCCTACACGTCCTCCAATGTCGCAACAGCAAGCGGGCCCACCTCAGTCATCGCAACAGCCTCAAGGATACCCGGGACAGCCCCAGCAAAGTTCTGTCCCACCTTCGTCGTCGCAGCAGCAACCACAACAGCCACAGTCTCAAAGTTCTTATTATGGTCACGGCGGACATCCGAATTATCCCCAATATACAAGCCAACCTAACCCATATGGGCAGCAGCAGCAGCCAGGACAACAACAACAACCAGGTGGCTATCCTGCATCATCTCAGTACCCACCTCAGTCGTCATACCCTGGAGGCCCCAACCCTAACAGCTCCGTAAATATCAATCAGCCTGGACCAGGAGGATCTTATCCCCCCCAACCAGGTCCACCACAAAGTCAAGCAGGCCCGGGTACGTACAGTTATAGTACTAGTGGCAGTTATCCACCGTCAGCTAATCCAAGCTCTTCTGTTGGTGCGTCAGCCCCTGGAGTTTCTGGAGGCCCGGGAACGGGGTCTTATGGATCTGCGCCGGGTGCTTATGGTGGCCAACAGTACGGGGCTCCACCCCAGTCCCAGTACGGACAACCTCAAGGATATCCCCCCAACCCTCAAGGATATGGCCCACCTCCAGGTCAACAACAAGGTCCACCTCAGGGTCAACCTGGAGGCCCCCCTTCACAAGGACAGTATCCACCGTACCAACAGCAGTATCAGGTAAAAGTTAGTATAAACCACATATATAAGTTCACTTTAATTGTCAACTCCAAGTGGTTTACCTTTTATAAACCCAAATTTTCTTTTTTTGTAGGGATATGCGCCACCGCCTCAAGGATATCCTAATTATGGCTACAGACCCCAAGGAGGTGGTCCTCCTCAATCTAGTGGCGGTTACCCTCCCCAAGGTTATGCGCCTTCACCGGGAGGTTCCGGTCCTCCATCAGGGCCATCCCAAGGATAAGTTTCAATGGTTTTTGAATCGAATATACAAACTGTTCTTGAGCGAATGAAGTTATAATATGATGTCGTTCATCAAAAATAGTATTTCTTCGCGAATTGACCTACATCTTGTTCAAACATTCTCCCTAAACATTCAATCCTGAACAAGGAATTTGTCTCACACAGTATAGTGCGTTAGGAAGTAAGTCTAACTAATTATATGAGTAGCTCATTCAGAATTCGGTGTTACGTCTGGTTGTTGTGTATTTTACTAACAACGATTTGCTATTATTTTATTGTTTTTTTAATACTTTGTAAGTGTATATGTTTGGCTCTTAACAATAATGATAACATAATTTTTGGAACTAATGACACACGTACTGTTTTAAACACTTGCGATGTATAGAATACAGAATACAGTGAATGTATAAAAGTATGATATTGAATTTCAAGAAAGTGATGTTGAGGATATAAAGTATTTTATTAATGCATCTCAATTAAGGTATTATCAAACTCAACAGTTTTAGCTGAATCCTAAAATATAAATATGAACGTTACCTACGAGTGACAAAAAGTATAAACGGCCAAACGAAAGTTTGTAAAAATTGAAATTACAGTATAAAAATAACATTCTTTCGACTCTGGTGTACGGTGTACTTAAAAATTCGAAATACTAAATTTTTAAATCCTAAAAATTCTACTTCGTGTTTTTAAATATAAAATAGTAGGTATTAGGTACTTAGATAGGTACTTATCCGATGTGTAGTGTTAGGGAAGTATAGGGACACTGCTACCACTTATATTTGCTGTGTGTACAGGGGACAGACAGACAGAGTAATAAATATCGTGTGTTCAGCATTGAAAACATACGTTCAAAGAAATTCGGCTTGTTCTCTTGTTCCATAATACTGAAATGCTAAACGTCACTGTATTTTTATTTACTCTGTAAGTAAATTATAATACTCAATAATAAGATAAGTATGTGTACTTGCAAATTATAAAAATAGATTAAATAATAAAATACTACTATATAACCGTATCCTTATCACATGAAAACTTATATCTCAACGAATTATTCAAGAATAAATGAGTGTAGAAATAGTTACCTATAAAGAAGTATAATAATAAATTATTGTAAAATATTTAATTATTATAAATTATAGTTAAGTATACCTAAATATGGAATAATATAATATAATGATTAATTACTTTAGATATAATACAATTTCAACTTGACTTGTAGGTATTTGGCGTAGGTTATTTACTATATATGGCATACTATTATGTACAGTAAAGTAATAAATAATAAGCATATAATAATATATTATTATTTAGTCGGACATTTAGGAGCGTAATGGATTTTATTGTAAATAATTACTTCTATATGGCAGAGTTAAGCAAACTATGGTTGTTGATCATGTATTAGCTACTTATAATAAAATATGAAACAACATAATTTACTATTTTACCTCTATTTTGTCAATATTCATACAACGCTATAACGTACTTATGTACTGGCTTAAATTATGTGAAACACGAATGGATTGAAGCTTAAGCCGAAGTCAACAGTGCAGTGTGCAGTGGTCTGAAATTCATTGGTGAATATAAAATTACGTATCAACAACTGCATTTAGCTGATTGCCGCTGTAAAATAAACCTGAGGGATTGAACATTAATTATTATTACTTACATTTTATTATTTTATTTTGGAAATGAAAGGTTTTAGTAAAATGCAGCTGTAAACGCTAAACGTCAAAGCGAAGCTAACGAAGGGCTAAATGCCAAAAATGCCATATACATAACTATGGCATGGCTTGCTGTAAGAAGCGTGCGCAAATGACGTCATAGTATTTTTCTCAGTTTTTGACCCACCCTTTGCACCCGCTGGCCATTGCCTTAAAATAATTGCGTCCGTTACTACATCCTTTAATACATCAAATGACCCTCGTATACGGACATCATTTGCGAACGCTTCCTTATTAGTGCTTCACAGACACTGCAAAGGTAGTGCGCATGAGAAGGTGTACACTGCGATTAAGAGTGGCAGTATTCAATTTAGAAATTGTACATTTCATCGTCGCATTTCGTAGTAGGACCATTGCATTGTATTCAGTGTGAAGTTGGAACTGTGGGAAAGCAAGTGAGTCACGCATTTACTCATCATTCTTTTCCGATAGAGACCGAAGGGTAGTATTTGTGTGATAGTGTGGTATTGTACTATACGCGAGCTTCACGGGTTTTTGTGTAGTTCTTGTCATTGGATCCATTTGTGGTTGTGTCATTTTTATCAGGAATCGAGAAGTGAGACTGTGAGAAAGACAAAAGAGTAAGTATAATTTCAGGTCAGTTTTGTCTCAAAATGCTTGTATAATTCTGAATTGTGTCCCTTTTAGCTTGACATTATAGTATAAAGGAGTTTTTGTGAATTATTTGTAGGTGCCGTGTTACGTTGTGAAATTTGAAGAAAATCATCGAAATGAGCGAGTTCAGTTTGTCGCCGGAGTTGTTGGCTAACATTAGTACGTTCATTGATGCTCTCAAAGCTCATCCAAGAATATTACATAATGACGACCTTGCGTTCTTCCGAGAGTATCTGCAGTCTATTGGAGCCAGAGTAATAATTCATTTTGCTGCATAATTCATAATTAGCATAATATTCTCATGTATATTATACTATTTATGTACGTTATAATGTATGTAGTAGGTATTATGTGAATTATGCTTGTGTTTTTACCGCGTGCCGCATGCCGCATACTATTGACTGTCAATTTCAACTTTTCCATTTATGTAAACAAATTTAGTTACCAGTAAAGGTCGAGGAAAAGTCTTCACCGGCTGCGGGGGGCCCTGCTGGGGATGATTCAAAGTTTGGAGATGCTACTGCTGAGGCAGCTGAAGAAGAGCCAGATGAGCCTTACCCAGTTTTGGAGGAGGAAGGAGTTATTGGTGAGTATGAGTGAGGATCAGGACAGCCTTAATCCATGTCATTAAAATACTTACGATTGTTGAGTATTGCGGTGTAAGTATTGTTGTTGGCAGTTGTCCTATCTATATTTTTAAATTACTAGAGCCTGATACGAAAAATCCAGATCAAGAAATGGGAAATCCAGACGAAGCCGCTACAGATGAGCAAATTGAAAAATCAAATGAGTTAAAATCTGAAGCAGTTGGTTTGTATGCTGAAGGAAACTTTGAGGGAGCTGTTGAAAAGTACACAGAAGCTATCAAATTAAATGGAAGTTATTCTCTTCTTTTTGCCAAGCGTGGCCAAACTTTCATTCAGCTTAATAAGCCAAATGCTTGCATCAAAGATTGCAATCGAGCGCTTCAGATCAATCCAGATTCTGCTGTGGCTTTTAAATTTCGGGGCCGAGCTCATCGGTAATAATCTCTAGTCTTACTTCCGCCAGTATTGATTTACACCTATATGGTTTATTTCAATAATCACATAACTAGCCTGTGCTGCGGTATAAAATAATTCTAAGTTTGGTGTGAATGACATTAATCGGCATTTATCAATCGATTCATAGGTTGTTGGGTCATTGGGAAGAAGCAGCAGCGGATTTGCGCCAGGCTTGCAAAATCGACTTTGATGATCAGGCAGATGCGTGGCTGAAGGAAGTTACTCCAAATGTAAGAGATTTTCGTTGTTTTTATCATTCTCAGTAGTAGTAAATTATTCGCCCTTTTATTTTAATACGCGTTATTGTGCAAGTGTTTATTTTAAAGTTTGTTTTTACCAAAGGCTAAGTTAGTGCCGGTGCAATTAATTTCATAATCTTGTAATTCTTGATAAAGCATGTGCACTTTCCTTTGACTTAGAGATGCAGTGTCTTTATTCAGGTGTTTTTCGTTAGTCACATCATAAATATTGTTTATTTTTTATAATTTTTCAGGCACGAAAGGTTGAGGAATGGAGAATCAGAAAGAAGAGACGAGATGAGGAACGTGAAATAAAATTACGAAAGAGCCGCGCTCAGGAGCGTGCACAAGCCCATGCTCAAGCAAGAGCAGCTCCCCCACCACCAGGTCCAGAGGAAGGAGACACTGAGACCAATCCAGAAGATTTTCTTGGAGGAATCCCCGGCTTGGACAAGATAATGAATGATCCAGAAGTTTTGGAATTATTTTCAGATCCAGGTAAATTGTTTATTTCAACATTATTGTTTTAAATTTTGTAAATTACTGTACAAGCCACTCATGTATATATATACTTTATCAATCTTTCACTCAATTCAGAGGTAGCAGCTGCATTTAATGATGTCGGGAAAAATCCAATGAACATTTTGAAATATCAAAGCAACCCAAAAGTGGCCAAGTTACTGGGAATTCTTAAGAATAAAATGGGAGGTATGGGAGGAGGAGGAGGTGGTGGAGGTTTGGGCGGTATGGGTGGCTTCCCAGGAATGGGAGGATTCCCAGGCTTTGGTGGAATGGGTGGAATGCCAGGCGGCTTTGGTGGTGCTCCACCAGGAGGATTTGGCGGGGCAGCTGATTCTCCACCGTTTCCCGGTGCGCAATCTGGTCCAAAACCAGCCCCCGGAGACGATTTGGATTAATTAACTCAGGGAATCTGTCCTTTAAGAAACGAAAACAATAATTTGCTCGTTTAGATATGTATGTGTAATAATAATAATTATACTTCAACAGCAACGTTTATCATTGAGTAATGAAGTACTTTTAACTTGTTACGTGTTCAGGTCTTTTCAATCTGCAATTTTCACGGTAACTAATTTGTGTTCAAGTGTATCAGTGACTATTGAAAGCATTAAGAGCACTAAACATGTTATACTAAAACTAAACCTACCCCACATTGTAATGAAGTATGGGTACGAATCTTTAATTTTTAGTATTATAAAATTTATCCCTTTACTTAAACCTATTGTTTAGACATAATATTAAGCATGTATGAATCGATTTTACTCCAGTAAAAAAGGAAATTAATAATTCATTTTCGTAAAATAATGATAACAAGTATGAAGATAGACTCGTAGTCTGGTAGAATGGTTTCCCACAAAATTCCCAGTATATTATGTAGATTTTAAATTTCCTTACCCCTTTCAGGGCTGTCTATCAGATCGGTTTAAATATTTTGTGTTGATCATTACTCTTTTAAGAAACTATACTATATTATCTGTTTGTAGAATATAAAATATAAGTATTTGTATTATTTATATGGAACGATTAGAATAATGATGAAATCGGATTAATATGGAAACGCTGTCTTCATCAACGAGGAATAAATAGGCCTGACTGAACAAAAATGGTTCGTAATTGACTTTTTTTACACCGCAATAAAACATAACTGATTAGGGTGTCTATTCAATGGGAATTTTAATACTCTTAGTTACCTTGGATGGATTAAATCATTCTGTTTATATTTTCCTATTTCTAAATAAAACACTAGTTAAGGCTGTAGGTCTGTTTGTGGTTTGTTCAAATCGAGTGTTCGTACAGAAGATACGATGAAATTTTATTGAAGCAACAAGACTTAGCTCAGATAGACATTACATTATTATGGTTATTGCATGATCATAATAAATTATCATATGACAGGATTCGGTTTCCCAAAATTTTTAAATACTCTTCTTCACTTTTCACATTCACCATGAGTTGCAGCGGCCTAAAAGTCGATGCAGGATTCTTGGTAGTAAAGAATGAACTTACGCAAGTAAGCTTTTGTGTAATTACATACATGTATTGCTTTCCAGACCTAAATATTAAAAAAACAAAATGCAACACTTACTAAAATACTAATATTTGCATTTAAGATATTCACCCACACTATTAAAGTAATAGCTGGTAATGTATCACCCGAGGAATTCGAAAGTAAGTTTGCGTGGATAGCATGGGTCCTATCATTTTTGACGATGGGTCTTCTCCTTTACATTTTGCGTCTACAAGGATTTATTCGGACTTTTTACCGAAACCGAGCATTTGAAGAAGATGACGAGCTTGAGGAGGCAGCACTATTTACCCAGCATTTACTCTCGATAGACAGACGTACCACTGCTCATCATTTTATGGGCTCTCATCCTCGTCCTCGCCTAGACCTTAAGAAAATGAAACCTTTCGGTTTCGGTTATGACGGAAGCCGTAAATATGCCGGGAAAGAAAATCATCAGCAGATACCACCACCATGTCGTGAAACGTTCAGAACGAGAAAAAATTCTGATGAGATTATTTTCACAGCTGCAGCAAGAAAGCTCAAGGAAACGTCTTCTAACTACCCTTCGGACTTTGATTTCGCCCGGCTGGATCTTTCTTCTACTTCTAGTTCCAGCACCATTGACATTGGGTTTCGGAGTTCTGATAATAAGAAGTTAGAGGTTTACGTGTTGCATGATCCCAAGCATGATTAAAAATGCAAGTTAAGAAAACAGTAAACATAGATTGGTCAAGTATTTCCAATCAGCATAATCTGTCTTGCTTTGACTGCTTATTCTAAATATCTCAAACATCATAATGTAATGAATACTTTTGTTAACTGATAGATCGATTAGGAATTATAATAATAAATAATTTGGTTAGTGTTGGAAGTCAATGTGGGTTCCAGCAAGCGAAAACTCACCATCTAAAACTAATATGTTGAGCTTCCAGATTCTTTCATAGTCAATTACATATTAGGTGTGCACATAAATCTTGCATATGCATACAATGAATATTTTAGCTTCAACCCCATCATTTGCATAAATATTTTTCATTGATATTCCTTTAGCTGATAAGATTCAAGAAACCAAAAATGGCTTCATCCCTATATTACATATTGTAATGTAAACTAAAATTAAAATGACATGGCCTTATTTCCTTGGCTGATTCAACGGGAGACATAATTCATGACAAAACTTTAGCTGAATTCGACCAAAAGAGTCCAAAAGTCCATCGCGCTCATCTAATGATTATGCATATCACTCTAAAGTTAATGAAAGTATAGCATATTATAAAGCATAATGATTCTAAGCATTTTAAACAGTCATTTTTTAAGATTTAACACTTTATCTGACAAAGAGAAGCCTGCTTTACTCCCTATTCTGGCACTGTACGCCCAATACCAATACATACATTATTGTAGAGAATAGAGAATTTTTACTTCTTTCACGTAGTGCGGTTTTCGAAGCAAGGGAGTGGAGCAACACTTGCGTTGCGAGTGCAACTTCACCGCCATATTGGTCCTTCCTTTATGCCACACCGTAAATTGTAAATCGCATACGCACAGAAGAAAGCTGCATTAAATTCAGTTTTTACTCCCAATAATTAATAATGCCTCCCAAATTCGATCCGAGTAAGCAAGATCAAAGCCAGAATAACTTTAAATATGATCAGTGGGAAGATTTTTCTGAGGAACAGAAGCGAAACAATTTTCGGAAGAATCCCAATTGGAGACCAGGTCAGACAGGTCATAGTGTTGGACATCAGGGCAATGCAAACTGGTAAGCCCATTGAATTTGTTTTTTAACGTTTGTGTAGTGTATATATGCAAAATAGTAAAATACAGCAAAGTATACAGATAGTGAATTATAAGTAATACGAGATAAAATAAGCCTACTATATTTCTTTTTGTTACCTATAACTATAGCAAGAGGAAGAAACAAAATGTAAAGGGGCAAAAAGGTCAGCATTGCCCTTCTACAGGAGGAGAGTCGGGAGATTTCAATCAACAATATCAAAATGATGCCATGGCCGTTGAGGCCAATGCAAATGCTGCCAAGAATGTATTTAGTGAAAGTGTCCAACAACAACGAGATCGGAATCCATGGACCAGTGGACCGACAGCTCCTGCGACGTCAACAGATTCCTCCGGAAATTCCATTAACCGGGGTCATCGATCACCAACTGGCAATTTCACATCCGACGGAATTAGTTCATCTGAAGTTCAAGCTCTGGTAGCCTGCCCAGCCTGCTATGAAATCCCCCGACCACCCATCTTTAATTGTGAATCAGGTCACATCACCTGCACACCTTGTCGTGAGAAAACTGCACGATGCTCCCTTTGTCGCCAAGGATATACGAATGTGAGGAACTACACCGTGGAGAGATTAGTCGAAAATTGCACGTTTAAATGCAACTTTCATGAGCAAGGCTGCGTGGCAATGGTTAAGGGGAACGAAGAAGATGCTCACATGCAAATGTGCAACTTTCGGTACGTTCACTATAATATAACACTAAAAGTTATATGAATCCACATTCTTGTGTATTGAAACAGTTTTATTTGTTGTAGGTAAAGTCATTTTAGAGTTCGTATGTGACAACAATAGTCATGAAAGTAATAATAATAATTTTATTATTATTTTGCTTTTTGTAGCCCATTGGGATGTGATGTTTTTCCTTGCAAAACGGAGCACATTCATTACAAAGATTTCGTGAATCACATGAGAAAGCGTCATCGAGCTGGAGCTGGTCCCGTCAACCAAGCCAATTTCGGGCGTGAAGTGTTCATCAGAGATATGAGCAAATTGATGCGACGTGAGCCCAAGCATATAATTATTCACCAAAGCGCCATTATTTTAATAATAATTCTATACTTCGAGAATTAGCAATTTTTTATATTTTTTAGAGAGTTGCTGGGTCCCATTCGTCATGGACTGTTATGGAAAAACGTTTTTACAATTTACCCAAGCCGTTGGCGGCAAAATGTGGTTCTGGGTGTCATTGTTTGGAACTCCGGAAGAGACAGAAAGATACCGGGCAACATTAATTCTCTCTTCGCATGAGAAGGTTCGTTGCAGCATTCATTTTCATTTTTTTTAATTTCAAGTTTCTATTAATTCCATTCTAAGAGGATTGAGGTTACTTATTTTTACTAGTAAGGCTGTAGGCATCTTTGTGATTTTTAAATATTTATACATGCAGAAAATGGAAAACATTTGGAGAGGACCAGTCCACTCAGTTCGTCACTCGGGGGATGACATTTATTTTAATGGACTTTGCATGGTTACTACAGAGGAATGCATCAAAGCCTTCATCCATCCCAATAAAGACGGTCCTCCCAGCTTTAATTTGGAGGTTTCTATTGAGAAAGTACGTTAATCGAAACGGTCAAACTCAAAAGTCAACTGCATGATGGAGTTCAAAAATCTCTCAATCTTTATTTACGGTTTATGTCATGCATTACAGTCCTATACTTGAATTTTCTAACAATGCTGTATATCCATTATTCCTTAATCTATTCTATATAACGCTACTATCGTATGGATAAATTAGATGTAATAATAATTGTAAGTAGTTTTCTGCTAATTGACTGAATGCTCTCGTTGATATCTTTAATTATCGTACTAAACTACTACTAATAATAATTAATTACTGTATAGCTATTCTCACATATTACATTTCAATTCATCTTTATTCCTGTAATTTTTTAATGAAAGTACACAGTACTTATGCAAGCTTTCACTTAATAGATTATGGGTTGCATGAAAAATTGAAATGTTGCACATTATTGTCGATATCACTTAATTAAACAATTCGCATATTTCTATTATGTTCGCAAAATAAAACAGTGATATCACTACCACTGATACTGATATCATGTGTATAACTATGCTGATATGCTGAATGCTCAATTCAATCGTCAATTTTTGGATTGCACTTATTTGCATTATAACAACAAGAACCGAAGTCTTTCTCAATTTACAAAACTTTTGCTTGGAATCGGCTCTACATACATGCAACAACACAACCGCCAACGGGGGCACGCTAACGCTATGTAAGTACATACCTAGGGAACTACTACCTCCAGTAGTCACATCATACAAAATTCATGCAACATTCGTGTACGTAATTAGAAATTAAATTGTCCAATAACATGTTCAAAACTTTTCGTTAATTGCACTTGGGAGGACACGCGTTTAAATACTACTACTTTACTGGAATAATATACTAACATAGGTAGGTTGGGTTAACCTAAACCAATATATAATAAATATACGTACCAGTTATGCATACTACTAAAGTATGTCCTTGAATTCCCAAAATGGCGATAGAACACAAAGCCAGAAGGTTTCACTTGTCAGATCCAGGAAAGGAATACTACATAATATTACGCAGTTATTGTATTTCAAATTGAGTGAAGGATCAAAATGACCCATCTCCAAATTCTCCAATCTCAATAGCTAGAATTAAAATGAGCTACGCCAAAAGAATATTAAATCAAAATCAAATAGATGTGTAGCATGTTAATAATGACGAGCATTTAAAAATTAAAAAGTGTTTTATATAGGCACTAGTTTTTCAAAAGTACAAAATGCCACATTTACATGTTTTGAAAAAGTTCAACATGCTACATTTACATGTTTTTTGAAAAGTGCGAAAAGTTCTATTTACGTGTTTTAAAAAATTGCAAAATATTCTATTTAGACGCTTTAAAACAGTGCAAAATGCACTATTTACAGTTTTACATGCCTTTCAAAAGTGCAAAATGCACTATTTACAGTTTTACATGCCTTTCAAAAGTGCAAAATGCACTATTTACAGTTTTACATGCCTTTCACAAGTGCAAAATGCTTTATTTACGAAGTTTGTAAAAAGTGCAAAATTCTCTATATGCTATACTGGTTTTTAAAAAGTACAAAACGTTCTATTCACATGCTTTCAGGATCGTTATATTTTAATTTTTTGTAGACCAGTGCATTTTGTTATTAGCTAAAAATGGGAATTGGTCATTTTGATTCTTCACTGACGAAGACACAATAACCTGCTTGCTTCCATTAAAGGGAAATGATAGTACCGAGTACCTACCGAGTATACTTTCATGGATCATGGAGTCATGGAGTACTTTGATAAATTGCTCTTATCAACAAGAAATATTTTGTAGACACAGTAGATTGTAGGAAGTGATAAAAATATTAGTAATGTATTAAATCTACTGGGCATAGAGCGTACTGACTTGCTGTTCCATATATATTTAATTTTAATTCTGATTGACAATAAAATTCGACGTCGTTATCTATATTATTTCAAATGAAACACTGCAGGGGTAAGCTAACGCTTAGGGGAAGGGGACAATCAAGGGGACGGGCGCAACGACCAGACATAAATGAGTAATGCACAGCAGATTTTTGTAGTGCATCATGGTGTGGTGTGTGGTGCTAACTAGGCGGTAAAACTCAATTAAGACCCATCTCTCTGTATCTTTCTACTTCTACTTTCTGGGGAAGGTAGAGTGAGTGAAACTGCTTCGATGATCATCAGAGAATCAGAGTCAGAGTCAACGTCAACTATATTATTATGTATATTTATTATTTATTACGCTCCCTGTCCGCTCTAGTTAATAAAAATACGTTGCTTTGCACTTTCCTGTATGCCAAATGATCTTTGCAACGTAGCTGACTGGTGAGTGTTGAAAGTCAACAAGTGTCAAGTTTCTGCGTGTCAGTTTGATATATCGTAGTTTGCTCATGTTCGTACCGTTGAATTGAATAGGTACTTGTCGCAGAAATATTAGGGGGTTTTTATTCACTTGTATTAGCTGGCAATTATAGCGCTAGTTAAGTCCCATGCGTGTAAAGTGTAAATGGTAAGTCGTATGAAGTTAAATGCGACTCAGTATTTAGTATAGTTAGTTAGTATTTAGTTAGTGGGAAATTCGTCAAACTCATCTGAGCTGTCAGACTGATTGCAGATTATAGTGATTTTTTTTACTACTTCAACTTAAGCTATCGAAGTAGGAAGTCAAATCTGCAGCTCTGGACTTTTGTTCTGTCATCTGTGCAACCGCTTGAATCGAACGAATTTTTTATAGTTTTAGTTTTAGACTTTTATTTAAGTGCAATTAAGGCTGAGTTAATAGCGTGTATAGTGTCAGTTTTCCAGCAATCTTACTTATTAGTGAACTGTTTAACGAAGTAATCTAATCATCCAATAATAATGCCCCCAAAAAGTGATCCTAGCAAAGGCGATGGTGGCGGAAAGGGAAAAGGAGCCGACGGTGGCAGCAACAAACCCAAGGAACAGTCCTATAAAAAGAATCCAAATCAACAAGGAAAAAGTCATGGCCACAGTCACAGTTCAGGGCAAGGGTGAGTCATCAAAACACGTGACAGTTTGTCACTGTAAATAGTAGTTGAATTGAAGTAGTGTATGAAGTTCATTGTTATTATTTTCTTGGGAGTTTATAAATGTATGATAACTATGTATGTCGGCCTGCAGATATTTGAAGAAAGAGAATAAGCAGCCTCAAGAGGCGAAAAAGAAATACGGATCACAATCAAATTTGGCTCAGCAATTCGATGGCGTAACAATTGGTTCCTCGAATCCACATGGACATGGACGCTATCATAATTCTAATTCACAATCAGGTGGCTCTAGCCGACCGTCAGCAAGCCTGGCATCAGATGGAATTAGTTCTGAGGAGGTGAAAGATCTCCTGGAATGCCCCGTCTGCTTTGAGATCCCTAAACCACCGATTTTTAATTGTCAGTCGGGTCACATAACCTGTGGTGATTGCAGACATAAAACAAGCTGTTGTCCCCTCTGCCGACTAGGGTACAGTGATGTGAGAAATTTCATTGCAGAGAAATTAGTCGAGTCTTGTTCTTTCAAATGCATCTTTCACAGTCAGGGTTGTGTGGCAATGATTAAGGGGAATGACGAAGATCGTCATATGCAGCTGTGCAATTACCGGTAGGTATAATATCAGCGAGGGACGTAGACGTATTACATGTACGATGTGTACTTATGCGTGTTTCTAATTTTATATTTTTTGAACTAAACTTAAAATTACGTGTAGATTGTTATAATACTAATTTACTGAATCTAAGTCCACTGTGTTAATTTTGAAGGCCTTTAGGGTGTGAAATTTATCCTTGCAAAGGAAAACATATTGACTATCAAGAATTTTTGTCACATTTGAAAAAGGAACACCATGCCATTTATGGTCCAGCCAATTCTCCTAAATGGCGACGCGAAGTTTTTGTCAAGAAACCGGAAAGATTAATGCAGCGTAATATATAGGAGAGCTATACGCATGTTTATTTTATTTATGAATAAAATTATAATGTATTCAACCGGCATGGTAACAAAATTTAAGCGAAAATTGAACTAATACGCGACTCTATTTTTATTTTTAGAGGGCTACCGAGTGCCTACAATTATCAGTTGCTATGGCCAAACTTTTCTACAGTTTGCGCAGGCTATTGGTGGAAAAATGTGGCTCTGGGTTTCTTTGTTAGGAACTCCTGAAGAAGCAGGAAGGTACAGAGCAACGCTCACTATTGCTGCAAGAGACAAGGTATTGCCACTTTTACTTTATTACATACATGTAGGTAATTTATTATTTTTCCAAGGAATTTATTACTGCTGTGCAAAAGCAAAACTATCAATAGTTAGTCTACAAAAGTTGTAATCTTTTAGTGATTTTGAAAAAATAACAAAATTACTCATTAACTAATCTATTTTCTTCTAAATCCAGGATATGAAGAGCATTTGGATGGGGCCCGTGCATTCTGTTCGCCACTCTGGCGATGATATTTATTTTAATGGACTTTGCATGGTCACAACCGAGGAATGTTTGAAAGCCTTTTTCCATTCGCACCAGGATGGATTTCCATGCTACACTGTTGAAGTAGCTATTGAAAAAATTCGTTAATACGAGTTGGGAGAAAAATTGTGTGCCTAGGCGTATGGATCCTAAGAGTACACTTTCACTATTGTTTTTATACATATTATATTATTATTAAATATAATATTTAATTTTCTTTGAGTTAATTATTTGTATTTCCTTGAGTCTGATTGTTCCACTATACATTTATCAGCCTGCTATGAAATTATCTATTTACTGTTTTACTTGTACACCCTTTTGTGCAAGTATTCATTAATACTTGCTCCCATTAATACTGTCAGCCTACACTAATGTGACATTTATAAGTTTGAGTTTACCTTTATTGCAGGATTTGAGCAAACCTCAATAGTTATTATTAGTTATTCTATTCGTGCACCCTTATTTACTTAAGTTCGTCAGTTACTTACGATCGTAACTGGGGTGTACGACCTAGCTACTACATAACCTACCTAACTCCGTATAGTAATCACATTTATGTCAGTACGCTGCGCTGTGCACTCACCCTTTTAGTTCCGTATAATAGTATTATTTGTGGCCATCATTGTTGAATGATCTCGTTGCTGATAAAACTTCAAATCTGGATGACTTTAGGAGTATAATATTATGGGCATGATGTAGTATATAACTTTTGCCGATTTTAATTATTTTTGATAATGACTAACTCATAACTCATTTGGGCTATTTGGGCATATGCTTGTAATGTGCATATATAATGTTATTATATATACACCAAATAACGTATGTGTAACTGTTAGAAAATAAAAATGTGCGATTGTAATAAAATTGTAATGATTTGTTCATAACCAGATTAACGAGCGACAGTGAATCGTATGTGAATCAAAGAGCAAAACCTTTTTAATTTGGTGATGATAGCATGCGTTAGCTGCGAGTTTAGGTTTCGAAATTCGAAGCAATGGTTGTTTTAGTTATGAAAAATATAGTCTGGTTGATGCCTTAATTTCATAATTTTCCAATATTGTAATCTTTTTTATTCTCAAAATTTTTTGGAGTTGTAGTTTTTCCATTTCTTTTGTTGCACAAGACAAAATTGATATAATTAGTAAAGCAGTCTATCAAAATTCAAAATACTACAAGTAAACTTTCTTTCCTAGGGTTCTCGGCAGTTTGAGTTTACATTCAGATTCATCGTACAAAAGCACTATAATATGTATTGCACTAGTTAAAACACAAATAACACATTTCGGACCCACAATTTTACAATTTATAGTTATTCTATGAATTCCGTTCTTAATGCTACACTAGTTCTAATTCTATAGTTTGACTTTGACTATGAAATATAAGTTACATTCCTAAAATATGGTTACGATGCGTGCAGTTTCCATTTAAAAAAGAACCAGTTCAAATAAAAGCTGCTCGTACTTTCTTGAAATACATACATACAATAGGATGAACTCAAAAATAATATCAATAATATGCAACAAACAGTCCTACAAAAACTGAAATTTTGCTGCATTTTGTTTCAAATCCGATATTTTTGTTGATTATTTAT
The DNA here is from genome assembly GCA_949802685.1 of Dicyrtomina minuta. Classification (NCBI taxonomy): domain Eukaryota; kingdom Metazoa; phylum Arthropoda; class Collembola; order Symphypleona; family Dicyrtomidae; genus Dicyrtomina; species Dicyrtomina minuta. Next base: position 15,178,779 of record OX461810.1, read on the forward strand.
CCATGAATAAAATTGCAGGGATATACAGTGTCATACTGCCTGCTATATTTATGGAAGAGACTAGAAGTTACAAAGTTTGGTTTACTTCGCTAATGATAAATATATAGGACAAGTTATATTCTACATTCATTGTACTTACGTTCACCGACTTGATTACAGACTGACAACAAAAATACACACCAGTCATCTAACATTTGAACTTGAACTAACAATATGTAATATTAAAATAAACGAGAGAAACGTACTTACTTAAGTAGCTAACGTTATTAATATCTGCCTATTATACACATAAAATATTATTATTTAAGTACCAGTATTTTTTCTGTTTTTTTTTCATCTTCGAGCTATACTGTAAACTTACAAGTATCAAGTACGTCGTTGTTAATAAGTAAGTTACAATACAATAACAATAATATTATCAGACTATTAAATCTACATTTCAATCCGAAGTTGTTTCCGCGCAATCGAAGAACTTACGATATCGCACCTTTATGTATTTTTGATATTGTTGATCGCATTGCTTACCATAGGTAATTAGTAAATCATTGTTTTCTACATTTCTATATAATTTTTGTGTACATCCTACATAGTCTAAATAAAACTATTCATGTGATGCAAAAATGTAATAATATCAAGAATTAAGGGTACTAGTACTAGTGCTCTTCAACTCTAAATACAGCACCATAGTACAGAAAGAAATATTTAAAATAAGACTAAAGTTCCGGTGGTGTATAAAAACAATCTACTCGTAAACTATGCTCTAATATAACGAATACGACATTCGGCGCTAAACTAAAAATAATGAATTGCAAGATTCCTAGAAGTAAACCGGGCACCTATATTTAGTACACATTTACACGGAGATACTACATTTTTTCCCTCGCCTACATCGACATCTCCAATTATTCCACTAGAACTATAAATTGTCTACTATAATACCACAAAAATCCATACAAATTACAAAACTAAAACCACAAGGTAATATATTGGTATAAATTTCTTTTTGACCCACACTACATATTATAATTATTCCAAATTAGAGCTAGGTAACTGCCAAAAAAGTAGCCGGCGATTGAGCCAAGTTTAAAATTTACGTATTGCACCTACCTAGATTTATTTAGCAGTATTTTCGAAGCATCAATAAAATTTTAAATTGGAATTAATTTGCGTATAGCTACTACTTACGCGACACCTGCATTAAGTTTACTTGTTTTACTTTACGATTAGCGAACACTGCCTACTGCTAGGTACTCAGGAGCCCGGAGTATGGTGGTTTTGTGAAACCCTAAAAAAAATGAGTATTTATTACTTTATTATCTATGGTTTTGTTTAGGATTAGTTTTTGCGTTTGTATATTTGTATTGAAAATCGATTTCTTGGAAAGTTGCAGAAGTCTTTCACTAACAGGAAATGACTCCAACAAACAATTTACTTTTGAGTTTGAGCTTTAAATTTAGCAAGATACTTAGTCAAGTCAAAATTAGAAGTTCAAACTCCCTAAGTAGTAAGGTTAAAAAGTAAAGGTCATGGCAGCGTTAAAGTACTTGATAAAATACGGAGGTAAAAAGTATCCTAGAATCTTAATGCACAAATCAATAGTGACCTCCTACTACAGTAGCTGCAAACTCCTACAAGTAAATGCTCCTCGTTTTAAATCATGATATTATATCCCTATAGCCGAAATTGGATCTCCCAATTCTGTTCAAGTAGCACACATGCAAAAATACATAATTATACCTAGTAATATTGTAATGGTAGCTTCTGAAGCTACTTACTTGGAATTTTAATTCCGATATTAACGAAAAAATATTATGGTAATAAATACTTGCACTGATGCAATTTTCATAATGTCGGTCTGGTTGCTGGTATATTGGTGATATTTAGGGATGAATGAGTTGATTTTTTGTTTTCAATTTTCAGTAGAGCTGCATTGAGTCAGGCTCCATAGTATTCATGTAGTTCCCCATAGGTCCTTCATTGCTTGAAGGGTCAAAGAGGGCGGGGAGTGTGTCAGGTCCACTACCTCCAAAATCCAGGGGAAAGCCGCCACCCTCGATGTCAACATCTTCTTCGTCATCTGCCATGTGATGATGATGGTGGTGGAGGTGGGGGTGGTGTGATCTTGGGAGGGGTTGCTGCTGGGGATGGTGATGATGGTGCTGAGCCAATTGTTGTGGGTGATGAACAAGGGGAGGAGATGTATTTTGTTGTTGCTGCTGCTGCATGTGATGCTGCTGTTGGTGAAGCTGTTGCTGATGGTGTTGTGGATTATGCTGTGGAAGTTGTCGAATAATTGGATGTTGATGCTGGTGCTGTTGTTGGTGTTGTTGCTGCTGCTGTTGTTGTTGTTGCTGTTGTTGTTGCTGCTGTTGTTGTTGTTGCTGCTGCTGTTGATGTTGATGCTGTGGGTGTGGGGAAGCATTGGTATGATTCACTAACTCGCTTCGCCCTATGTCACTCCCATGACCACAGTTGGATGCAGGTGAGGGCATCATAGACTGTGACTGTGACTGTGACCCCGGCGTTGGTTGATGTCCATAGCCGTCATTTTTTCCAAATTCTTGAGTTTTAATTTTCATACTCATAACAAGCTCATTGTCCCGCTTCCAGTCGGACTGCCGACCCAAATCCACTCCATGCTTCTCCAAACAATGACCTTTTAGCAGCTGGTAAGTATTAAATGATGAGATGCAGAGATGACACCTATAGTCCCTGTCCAAAGTGTGTGTCTCCATATGACGAGCTAAGAAGCCAGCATGGAGATAAGTTTCGTTACAGATCGTACACTTGTGGAATTTTTCAGGATGAACTATACGTTTGTGTGCCATGAGATCTTGGTTATTCTCAAACTCCAAAACACATGTCTCGCAAGATCTTAAGATCGGCATTCCATTCTCCCTCTTCTTACGTCCAGGTTTTCTCTTCTGTCGCTCACCTACAAATAATCATAAATCATCACAATAATATCGTCTGTGAAGAACCAAAATGACCCATATCCATTTTTAGCTAAAAACAATATCAACTATCTACACAAATATTCAAATATTCCTTGACAGCATTTAAATAGAACAATTTGCACTTTTCAAAAGTATGTAAATAGGACATTTTGCACCTTTTCAAAAACATGGAATTAGATCATTTTTCACGTTTTCAAAAACATAAAATTAGAACATTTTGCACCTTTTCAAAAACATGGTAATAGAACATTTTGCACCTTTTGGAAAACATGGAATTAGAACATTTTGCATTGTTGAAAAGCATGAAAATAGAACATTTTACGCTTTTCAAAAACTCCTAATAACATGTAAATAGGAAATTTTGCACCTTTTCAAAAACATGGAATTAGATCATTTTTCACGTTTTCAAAAACATAAAATTAGAACATTTTGCACCTTTTCAAAAACATGGTAATAGAACATTTTGCACCTTTTGGAAAACATGGAATTAGAACATTTTGCATTGTTGAAAAGCATGAAAATAGAACATTTTACGCTTTTCAAAAACTCCTAATAACATGTAAATAGGAAATTTTGCACCTTTTCAAAAACATGGAATTAGATCATTTTTCACGTTTTCAAAAACAAAATTAGAACATTTTGCACCTTTTCAAAAACATGGTAATAGAACATTTTGCACCTTTTGGAAAACATGGAATTAGAACATTTTGCATTGTTGAAAAGCATGAAAATAGAACATTTTACGCTTTTCAAAAACTCCTAATTAAAATTTTACGCATGTTTCTCATTTTGTTTTTATGACATATCTCATTTTGATTCTAGCTTTAATTGGATATGGGTCATTTTGGTTCTTCGTAGACGATATGTAGCACTAGCCAAAATTCTTTGTTGTAAGAAATGAATCTGAGGGTATATCTGTACAGGCAGGCGGAGACTCGTTGTAATAGAACGCAAAAATTTATTTTCCAACTATACTTACCATCTTCATTAGAGAAATCATCACTTCCGTTTCTGACTTTCTTTGGTCTACCTCTTCCTCTCTTTGCGGGGACAGTGAGAATTGAGTTACCTGTGAAATATTTGTGTTGAAGTTTTGCTGATTAACTTAATCTTATTATAATTTAAAAAACTAAAATATTTTGGGTTGACTGGATTTTTTTTAAACTAACCATTTTCTTCCATTGTACTTGTATCCCATTGTGGCATGTCACACGATTCCGTCTTAATCACTAAATCATTAGAAAATGTCGCCGTTGAGTTTGCCATCCCAGAAGTGTTTGGACCAGGAGCGCATGTAATCACACTGACTGCATGATTTTTCTTTGGACGGCCTCTTTTACGCTTTGGCACTGGAATCATAACAACATGTGGACAGAATCCTCAATTAATACAAAAATCAAAGTAGAATGTAATTATTGTATTAAATATAGTTGGCAACTTTGAAGTTTTACCAGGAACATTATTGGAAACATCATCTCCTTCATCCGGTTCTTTATAATCGATGTCATGCTTTTTACGCCTACCTCGGCGCTTTCCTTTTTCTGCGTGATAAATACACAAACCAATTAATTACTTTACATGTATTTATTTACTTTCACCACCCAAATACATTGTACTTTTAACATCTGCCACACATTATTTTAAATCGGCACTGTACTATTTCCCTGTACTTCTCTTACCAGAAGCATTATTATTAGGAAGGTTGAGTCTAGTGGAGACATCGGAAGAATCTGGTGACCAACCATTGCTAGGACTTGATGATAGCTGAGATGTGGATGTGAACTTAATAGGGGCACCCGTACCACCTGTGCTGGTATTTGATCTGATATGGAATCCTAAAAAGAGTCAGAAATAGTATAAAATCTGATATAGTGACTCGATATAACTATAGATATAGCTACAATGCCAAATTGTATAGAGCAAACGCTATTATTGTAAGTTATTAATGCTTCACACATCCCGGTCAACACGCAGTTAAAATTCATTCATAAATACTTTTATCTTTGTTAGTAGCTTAGCCTACTAACAAACATCAGAAAAACAAAAACTCACTAACTATAGTTCGTCATTTGGAAATAATTTAGAATCCAGCAATGCTTCATACTTATTTTACAGATTCAATTGGAAATTCTAGATACGTCGAGCCCTCACATAGATATTGCACTGTCATAAGTTCATTCCACAATGAATAAAACTGACAATTCATCAATACTATACCCATTGCCGTAGTACGAAATCAATATAAGTCATCAATATCCCTATATAACATTATTATAAAGGTATCTATCATCATGAGTACTATCTGTCTGTCAACCGCCTCCTATATAAATACTATAGAGCCAACTACAGACCAACCTATATTATGTACCAGCAACAAAAAATGCTGCAAGTACGTACAGAAAAAAAGAGGCCGTAATAAATGTGTATGCTACGGTAGTTGTAGTATAGAATTTACATTCATTGAATTTCGTTAAAATCCACCGCAACAACAAGTTTGGAACTGATGAAAGTAATAATTTGTGCACCCTCATTAGTGAAAATTTATAATACAAATAGAACATACCAAAGTTGGCTAAAACCCAGTCTTCCAAATTCTCCCTCCACTTATCTAGCTCTTCAAATTTGACTCTCCAAAAATTAGCTTCCGTCTCCAAGGAAATGAGCCTCTCCTCGACATTGGTGGGTGGGCCAATGTCCATTGCTCCAGTACCCCTATTCTGAGGTCAGATTTGTGACACGCCGAGTATGACCAAGACTGACTATAGAAGCCAAGACTGATATAATTAAATTAATTCCAGAGGACAAATTCCTCCTATCTCCACAATCTACACTCTACACAATACAAGGGACAGACAATGGATCACTGAATTTTTGAAGTACGCAACTCGCGCGAGTCCAGATCTGCCCGACTCCGAACTCCTTTCCCTTTCATACGCTCAATGCTCATTTCTCCTGTGTCTTCATCACGACTTTCTCTCCCATCTATCATCCCTTTCATTTCCCGTGGCACAAATCATCGAGTTTCCTTTTACCCGGCTTACTTCGCCCCAAACATCCTATGCACTTTGCTAGCTTACTTACTGTGTACATTATTTTGATTAAATTTTCAGGTAGGTATAATTTTCTGATAAGTATAATAGGTATTAAGCTCGTTATTAATTTAAAAACTTCTAGGAAAAAATTGAAAGCAGACTTTCTTTAATTTAAGAATACTTGTTGTGAATAAAATCGAAATTTTTTTTGGTTTTTTAACTTGGAGCAATATTCAAAATTTTACTTAAGTCACGTGTCGGCATCGATTATAGGCTATAAGAGGCACACCACTGAAAATCCTGAAAAATATTGTAAACTAATTTAAATGTGTAAATTAGTTGTTATCATAAAAATTAAAGCTTACCATTGTTAAATTGTCAAGTGTTGAAAAGAGTCGGGAATGTGGCTCAATTTCAAAAACGCGTTAACATATCGTTCACGATACATATTATATCGTATGTGAAGAACCAAAATGATCTGTATCCAATTTAAGTTAGAATCAAAATGAGCTATGTCATAAAAACATAATGAGAAACATGCGTAAAAAATTGTTAATTAGGAGTTTTTGAAAAGTGTAAAATGTTCTATTCACATCTTTAAAAAAAGCGTAAAATGTTCTATTTACATGTTTTTTAAAACTAAATTGTTCTATTTACATATTTAAAAAAAATGCAAAATATTCTATTTAAACGTTTTCAAGACTTGTTTCAATATTTTTTCAGATAGTGGATATTTTTTTAAGCTACAAAAGGATATGGGTCATTTTGGTTCTTCACAGATGATATTTTACTATATAATTATTATCCTGCAAATAGTTTTCAGCCTTTAACTCCAGCCGAGAAATTAGCAAAACTTCAGCAAGGGTGTTTATTTAGGTATGCATGGGTTAAATGGGCTTTATTCTGATTTTAGTTTCCATGAAGCAAATGTCAATGTTAGTATTATTAATATCATCATCATGATTAATAATTATTCGCATAACAGAAAGCTTTAAAAATTTCCATCAAAATCATTTTGCCGCAATAAATTTGAGACCCCGGTGGCTTGGGATATTTTAAACATAAATTTTTATATTATTTTACCAAAATCATGGGCCATGAAGGTTTCCTATTTCCTAAGACGTCAAAATTATATAAGGGCTCACTATCCACAGTGATCCATTTTACTTTTATTTAGTTAACTTTAAAAAAGCAATTTAAATTTTCACATGCTTCCTTATAGCATATAAAGTCTACGGTAGCAGAGCTGTAGTAGTTTCTTCGCTGTTTAAAACTAATATATCTATAACATATTTATAGGCATTGGAAACATGACATTTTTAACTTTTTTTGTTTTTAAAATTTTTCTGCTGATTGTAAATCAGCTTGACATGAGCGTAGTAACAAGTACCAGAGATACTTCACATGTACAACTTGAACAGCATCACATTGATATTAATCTAGAAAGAAACAGATATACAAATTTTAAAACAATTGCTGTCAATACCGAGATTTCATCAAGCTGGTCAAATTTACCTGAAACTCCAGCAAGGGCCAACAAAGGGAACTGCTTGATCCCCCTGAAACTTGATTTAAAGGAATTCGATTTTCCGAAAATGACACTTTGTCTTTTTAAAGATGAACTTGAGGATAACTTGTTTATGGAAGTGAGTGTTTCAATAGTATTTACTTGGTGGGAAATGCATGGTAAAATATTTTTTTTTAAATTCCTTCATAGTTATAGATTTTCTTCCGTCGGTCATCCTTTTTTGTTTGAATTTACGTCATTATTTATAGTACAACATATAGATCATAGGCTCGGGAAGGTTAGATCTTTCACATTATAAAGGCATTATAAAGGGTAAATATGACAGGTTCAACTTTACACCAAAAATTAATCTGTAATGAAAATTTATAATTTTAATTTGAAAATCAAAATTTAAAGGGGACAGAGGTGAATATTTTGGGAGAAGATTTCGATCCTAAAGATTTGTATCTGGAATCTGAGCCTGTAACTGGGTATGCGAGGAATAATCCATATTCGAAGGTTTCTGGCTATCTCGTTAATGGGTATTTATAGCAATTCTGGAATTTTATTTTTAAGTATCTGTTTAAGTAAGTAAGTAAATGCTTTATTGTCATATTTCACACAGCGAATAATTACATTTGTAAACGATTTGATTTTTAGTAAACTATGGTAAGAAGGAATTAATATTTTAGAATACCATCATGAATATCGTCTGTGAAGAACCAAAATGAGCCATATCCATTTTTAGCAATATTCAACAACAACAACACAATATTCACTATCTACAAAAATATTGAAACATGCCTTGAAATCATTTAAATAGAATATTTTACACTTTTCAAAAATATGTAAATAGAACATTTTACACTTTTCAAAAACATGCAAATCCAACATTTTACGCTTTTTAAAAGCATGTAAACAGAACATTTTACACTTTTCAACAACTCTTAATTTACATTTTACGAGTGTTTCTCATTTTGTCTTTATGACATAGCTCATTTTAATTTTAGCTTAAATTGGATATGGGTCATTTTGGTTCTTCACAGACGAATATGCATTTTTTTCCATTGTTGCAGGAAATTTTATGGCACGTTGCGACTCTTTGACAATTTTCGCCTTCATCACGTTGTTTTTTACATTGAACCAGCTCTAAGCGGAGATTTTTATGACCCCAATATTGCGAATGACGGGGACGGGGACAAAAACGCTATACTTTTTGAATACATTGCCCATACCAGTGAAAATGATCCTCCTAAAGCTGACGACTATGACGATGCTGCAGTCCAGGCTAGGAAAAAGCGACATCCTCAACCACCCCCGCCAACCCCTGGACCCTCACCACCGCCAAGAAATCACACAAGACAAAAACGACAAACTAAAGATCAAGAAGCGTACTCTCATGAGAATACTCTTAACGCAGATGACGATATTATTCATACTTTTAAATTCAAGACGGGAATAACGAAGCACAATATGTTTGATATGCGCAGGTACACTGTACACTATAGGATTTAATTTTGAAATTAGTATTGTATTTTTATAGTATTATTAAAGGAATTAGGCAAAACTAACATTATTTCACAATGCCTATCGACGGACTGCAGACGGAAACAATGCGGGTAAAAAACATGAATTGGTTTCATGGTGATATGCAGCGACGACTGTGACTGATAAGCCAACTATTAAATTTCAGAGAAGATACTTATATATGTGAGCTGTGCATCTGGATTCAACCAAATTTTGCAAAGATTTTCGGTATGGGCGGTGGTTTGCTAGTTGGAGCAGCAGAAGTAATGGATTTAATAAAATTTCTTAACTGGATATTTCGTACTCTGGATTTTGATCAGGATGGTTTACCCGAAAGGATAGGTTTTACAATCAAAAGTATGTACATAAATGACAGGATTAGAGTCACGGTCACAGATGCTCCTGAGGATTACCCTAGAAAACCATCTGATGACATGGGGAATGATCTCTCGGATGATAGCGTCCCAAAATATTCCTTTTCTACAAACACGAGAACTATCTCGACTAAAAGTGCTCTAGCTCTCGCTACGAAACATATGCAGCCTGTATTCAGGGAATGTTGTGCATCTCTCGGATTTGTCTTCCATAATATGGCACCCGCCTTGTCAACCACTAACCTACGTAAGGCCACCCTAACTGTGAAGTGAATTTTTCCCTTTGAGTTAAAGAAGGAAACTAATTCTGTAATAACAATATTATTCAATTTAGTTACATGTATATTTCTATATATTAAAAAATTTTTTTTTAAATTTTCAGGCGGCTTATGTACCAATAAAAACGTGGCAGTCATATCTGGCATGATTCGAGCGAATAAAATTGCAAAGTTTGATGTTTTCCGAGCATTAATTCATGCAGTTGGACATTTATTTGGTGGGCATCACGATGACGCTACGAATCTTCGGTGTCATGAAACTCCATTGTTCCGATTTCTAAATCCATTTATATTGCATCCTGTGCAGCAAGTAAACGTGGGTATGAGATTAAATAGTTTCAGAATGTCTACATGCTCCAAAGATCACATCACACAATTCCTGTCCTCCAATGGGATCCACTGCCTCGTTCAAGTCAATCAGACATACTGTGGTAACGGTGAGTTCAGGGTTCGGGCGGGAACAACATATCACTGATTATTTAAATGTTACGTTAATTGTGGGCGCTAATTGCTGCGAAAACATTAGCAGGAAATTAAATATTAACAATGATGTGCCGAAAAGAAACCTAATTAATAACTGATTAATTCCAGGTTTCCAGGAGGATGGCGAGGAATGCGACTGTGGATCCCTTTGGCAGTGCCATCTACAAGAAGAATGTTGTGGAGAGGGAGATACGATGTTCGACTGTAAAATTACTAATCCTTACAAATCTCAATGTTTGCGTCCAAGAAAATGGTGACGACTTCGACTGGAGAAAGCAGTCCCTTAATTTTGAACTTAAATTTTTATTAATAGTTTATAATGTCTGTGTTGTGAAATCATGTAATTAATTTAGAGTGAATATTTCTGAGGTAATAATTTACTGTATGATAATCACTGTCTTTTTAATCCACACGGGAAGCCCAGCAATTTGCTATGTTGTATGTAAGATTTTCCAGCGCCGGTGGGGCGCCGCGCGCCGGTTGCTTATTTTCCTTGCAGCTTACAAATTAAAGTATTCAGTGTGACTGCTTGAAGATCAGAACTGAACACAATAACAGGTGTCTCTAATTTTTCTAGTTCTAATCGAAATAGCACCGTTTAGATTAAGAAGTTTAAAAAATATTTAGTTTGTGAATTTAAAGTATAATGTATTAAAATTTATTATTATGTCTTAACGTCTAACGTTATTTTTGTTCCACCCCAAACATTATATGTCAGTTAGTAGTTTTTACAGTATGATAGTAATGATAGAGTATAACAGTGATGACTGATTAAAAATGTACACATGTATCATACCTATAAAAATAATTGTGATTAAAACACTATATCTACCATATATTCTATATTAGAGAAACCGAATCTTCCCTTCCTGTGGCTTTTAGCAACGTTAAATTGGCACAATTATGGCAAAGTACAATTTAGGTGGCTTCATTGATTCTTTTCTGGATATAGATTTTCAAATTCAAATAGAAAACGGTAACAGCATGTCCTCCGAAACCTAGAAATTAAAATGGTAATGCTACTTGTCGGCGTCGGGTGTGTCCCATCGTCATAGTAGTATTGGTCATTGATGTCCTTACACTTTGTGTGTCCACCGCCCGTCCAGTTCGAGTAGTAATTTAGTACTGTCGTTTTCAGCGTTTTCGTGCAGTCCTCAGTCAACAATTTGTACATGATATTAAAATTAAAGTGTATCGTCCGTGGTTGGTCGGTTATTAAAATCATGCACGAGCTGTGCAGAGTAGAAACGCATGTATGAAGGTCAACGTAAACTTTTATTTTCCAAAATTTTTTCGGTAAGTAATAAATATGAAATGGGTATTTGGATTTTACGTGCAAAGAAAAACAACATGACTACTTTATAATGTGTATAACAGTAGCAATACGTAACAAAAATAGTTTAACAAAATAACAAAAATTAACAAAATAAAGTACCTAAGTAAATGAAATGCGATCAACGCACAAGTGTATCAAACTTTGATTGGTCATACAGTATAGTCAGTATAGTGTGTCGTCAGTGTCTTCGTATAGTGTTAAGAAAACGTCAAATAAATTAAACGTTATATTTATATGTATGTACTTCATCAAAATAAAATACGTCTTGTCAATCATAGGATTATCAGAGTAATTTACAATCTGTCTGATTGTAAATACTCTGCTTTCCTCACAGACAGCACAAAAAAAAAGCTAAAAGTACATGCAATAATATCGTAAATTAATTGTGTTGCAGGCTTGTTGCTTGTAAATTGCTGGTTTGGTTGGTTGGTTAATGGTGGGTGGAGAGAGTCCGTGGACAATGTCGCGTGAACTCGTTGGTTTTGGTTGTATATATGTATTGCGATTTAGTGTTGGCTAGCTTCATTATATAGGGTACACTCTGCATGAGTAAAACAAACAAAAAAATATTTTTTTGAATTATTATACCAACTATATTTAGCAGGTAATTAATTAAAAGCCTATTAACCTTTTTTCACTTTATATTTTACGATGTACGAGACTAGTCACTTCGTGCTTCAGTTATTTCATCATATTAAAATATAGGTTTCAACTAGCTACTTGTTCACCTCTTCTTCAAGATTTTTACTATTTTAAGAAGATTATGATTTAAAATTAAAAACAGAATATAAATCAGAAGATTAGATATAAATAAACATTAAGTGTATCGATAATGACAGTGATATCATTATATATCATATCCTTCGTAACCTTAGATTACAATCTCGAAAAAATATCTCACTTTTGGCCACTGCTTGACTGACCACCTGGGTATTTATTGACTTAATTTTTAGTATCTAATAAAATCAGTGAGATGAAAATTTTATTTTCACACGTGTATATAAGTATGTACCTAACTCTCTTATTGGAATCTCCTATATAATGTACCGTTTCTCACAGATTTCTTATTCTGATAAAAAAATGAAATATTATTTATTGCTGAACTATATATTTTTTTAGAGTTAAAGACTTACTCTTAAATGCTGGACAAGATGTGTTGCTGTTGGGTGTAGTCGTCCTCAAAGTCATCGTAGCGACGGTAGCGGTGATGTTGACCATGCCCCTTGTGTTGATGATGAAGTGGGGCGTGATGGAAGGCAGCAAGTCCGAATAAAAGAACACACCAAAGGATACCAAAATAAATGAGAGGGATGAAGACAAGTGGTAATCCAAAATTGGATGACGGAGCTACCCAAGAATGTCCAGTGGGATATCCCCATCCCCAGCCACCGCGCTCAGTCTCGGCATTTTGAATGGAGGAAGAGGATGAAGCCCCCGTCAATTGCTTCCCCGAACCAACGCTCGTCGTCGTCCCCGCTAAACTGAGTTGAACCGAAATTCCCAAAACAACCACCAAACCAACTAATACACGGCAGTGTCCAGATTCCATTTTTTGCAAAAAATGTTTCTTGGATTTTGAATTGACTTATAATTCCAAAAATACGAGTGCAAGGAGTATCACCTCAGCCAACTACAAGTAAGTTTTTCCACTAAAGATACCGTCCGTCTGCGGTCTTGTATAAGTCTGTATTGTTAACTGTCAGTTGTTATTTTTTGTGATTGTTATTGTTTGTCTTGATCTTGTCTGTTTGTTGAGAGCAAGAAGTTCTAGACTCGTTCGGAGTGGAGAGCGAAGACTGAATGAGAGAACTCTGCGATTTGCTCGGCCTTAAAACCTAGAGAGGATGCCACGGGAGAAACTCGAGAGAGTTCATGGGGAAACCGAAATCTGTTGAAGATTTAGTACGTATGTGTATCAGTGGAACAAAGGCGTCCTCCGCAGTCCTCACCTTGACTGAGTCTGGCCGTCTCTGGGTGGTTGGGGTGTTGGGGTGGGTGGATGCTCCCAGGCTCACAGCACAGCAATGTTAAAGTGGACACGTACCTCCTTTTACTCTATAATATGGAATTATCCTTGTCTATATGCTTCGGTCTTGACCTTCTAATCAGAATTAAATTTGCAAGAAGCGAAACTTGGTCTTAACTATTATTATATTATATATAGAAAGGATTAAAAAATGCTTTATAGTTATTACATCTTTCTCTTCTCTAATAAGATATATATTATTTCGTTTTTGTTTACTTTTTATTAATGTGTATCACAGAGCTCAGGGGCTTCTGCATATGCTTGTACTTCAGAGATACTCTGCATGAAGATTTATTAAAAAACTTTCACATGTTTTAATAGCTCTATACACGCATATAAGAAGTTAGAAAGAAGGTAGATACATTAGTAACGCAAGTACATGGACATTCATAATAGTGTTATAGTCATAGTTGAGAGTCAAGTCATCATCTCCTCATCCCCATAAGGGACGATGCATATGTAGTTTGGAGATGTTATAATTTTTATGTTCAGATTATTATATATTTCACCTCTGTATATCTGATCCTACGTCGCGACGGAGCGAAACCGAACCTCTCGTTGTCGATGATGATACCTTCCATTTTCTACACAGTTTTATTATGCTACATGTAATTACACTCAATATTCCTTGTATGTTCTCAAGTGTATGGTACTAAGCTTTCCAAAATAATGATAAGCTTTTTAATTTACGTACGTACGTTTCGAGAAAATCATCATAATTTCTACTGTTTTCTAATAAATGTGTGTACACAGTCTATGATTAAAGTTCCACTCAAATAGCTTCGGACTGAGTCACTACTACCATTATTATTGTTAATATCATTTTGTTTTCAAGTTCAGGTTCAATCATTTTTTGTTCTGCATGAGGCATATACGGGATGAGGACGAGGTGTTGAGTGTTGAGGGATTATTATTATTTTTGTTTGGGTTGGGACTTGGATTGCAGAACTAATTATCGTTTTTCTATCTTCATTTTTTACAGAGTGCAAAGCTATGTTTTTCATTATGCCGCACGTAATTAAGGGGGATTGCTACAAGGTGCTGCATATTTCTGTGCAGTCGAGGTGTGTGTTATCATCACAATATCAGTCAGCAATCCTGCTCACACGGTCGCACGAGTCGGAGTCTGATTTTTAAGCTAATGGTAAAACAATGAGCTATTTCCCTTGTTTACTAAATTAGCGTTGTATTTGGATCCGTAAAGATATTTGAGTAAAAAAAAACTATACCATGATCATTACTAGCCTTACCCTACCCTGCTTATGCCAGTGCCAGTGCCAGTGTTGTGATCCTCATGATAATATTATGATCTCAATGTAGGTAGGTACTTACCTAACTAGTAAGTAAATATCGGGCTATGCTGTGGAAAAGTAAACTAGCACGTCTTCCCATGTCGATGTCGATGTCGTCTTAACGAATGCAGACCATTAGTTTGAATCGTTAGTTTAAAACGGAAATAAATAACTTGAATTAGGATAAGATGACAGGATACGTTAATTTTCTCCACAGTTACCAAAATAACAATATACCGCTCCCATGTTTTAAAAACAATCTGAATACTCCAGTCCACTACTTCAGTTCTCCAATTTTATCTTATGGTTACAAGAACAGGTGTACATATACTATCTAGGTAGGTACATATATATAAATGAGTGAATTGTATATTTTTTAATTTTGAGCTCATCAAGCTAAAACTAGTCTACATAATAATAATTATTGTTCACGTGGACTCTATATGTTTTATATCCGTATTTACCGTATTACGGTTACGACCAGGCCAGTCAGTCAGTCAGTCAGTCAAAGCATTATTATTGTATTTTGTATTGTGTAGACTCAGGATGTGATCTAATTTTTTCCCACATTCTGCATTCTACGGATAGGAAACAGTAGGTAGGTAGGTAAGTGTAATAATTTGGTATTGTTGTAGGCATTGTAGAATCTAGGTAGGACATACATAGTGCGTGCATGAGTGTAATTCCAAATTCAGGGAGATGATTGAATATGATCAGATAACATAAAATTCTCATGACTATACATCCAGCATGATGAGATGTTACTGTTTAAGGTTAAGGCTTGAGAATCTTTGTTTGTGTGTGTGTGTGTGGAATGCAGATAATGAGAGTAGAGAGGACTGTACTGACAATAAGAGTCCTGAAGTTCTGTGACTTTCTGAGTGGCTAATCATAATAGTCATAACTATAGTGGAAATGGGACTTTGTATTATTAACATTAGGATTTGAGTATCGTGTGCGTAGAAACTTATGAGTGAGTGTGTAAGACGGACTACACTACGGACGGATGTATAGCGTCTATTGTTTGAGTTGTTGATATTAGAATTAGATGAGGTGATTAAAGTAAACCACTCTCAACTTGTAAGTACTTGTGGTTTGGTTTACACATATGCCTTCTATCTCCCGTAGGATGCTTCTGTCTTCGTGCAATATCTGTATTCTGCATGTGTATTATAGAGACGAAGGACCATCTCATCTTCAGATCTCAGACTGCACGCTATTTTTTTGTCGTAGTCGTCGTCGTCGTCGTAAGTGTATTTAATTGTCATAAATAAAAGTTGTCAAAATTTGGAAAAGGTCCACCTGGCCTCCAGTCATTTCCCTGTCATCAACTTTCATTGCTAATGGGCGAGTAGTTTGGAAGCTACATGTGGTATGCACTTGGAATATAAAGCAGTTTTGGGATTTTTGGGCTTTGGACTTGGACACTACGAGTTTGGTTTTGGATCTTTACCTAGATTATTATAGTAGTAGGTATCGTATATAACTACGTTTGTCTAATTAGACAGGGAAAGCAGTCGGCGTCCCATACTGATACAGTGAATGTAGACGCATCGCACTCCAAAAGAAGGGAAGGCGTATGGAATAGGTGGTTTTCATTAGCGCAGCATTTTAACACAGTAATTATATGAAACGTATCTGTAATATAAGGCTATAACGCACCCATCTAGTTAATTTCAAATTTCTCATAGGCATATGCTCAACAACCTAGGGTCATAAATTATAGCGAAATTGGCTTGTAGCGATACAGATACAGTTTATCTGATTTTAACACATTCATGACTAGAGTGTGTGTAGTACACAATGTAATGTGTCGCCGTCGTCGTTGAAGATGCAATACCATCACCATCCATTTAGGAATATTCTAAATTTCTGGAATAGAAACATTGACATTTTCTAAATCGTTGAAAAAACTAGATAATCTCTGTAATTTTTAGCTAGTTCTACGCGTTATTCAAACATTTTGCTTGATTGACCTAAGTACCTACATGCTTTTTAACTGAAAATGACATCAGGCTGGTATCTTTAATGTTAAGAGGGTGTAGATATCTCCTTTTGCTTTGGTTGAAATCTGTGCATGTGGTTGGTGTTTGAACTTCAAATATGATAAAAGTATAAAAATGTATGCGTTGCCTCTCGATCGTTTTGCTTGTCTTTTCGAAAGGGAGAAGGCGAATGTTATTGATTTGGAATTATTATAAAAAAAAGAAAGAGATCGGAATACTTAACTATGAGTGTGTAGTGTGTAATTTATGTGTTCCTTTTTAGTTTGCAGTTTTTCTCTGTGACACTGAACCAAATCATCTGAAATTTATATTGCTAAATAATACAGGAGAAGAAACGGAAAGGAATTTGAAATTTGAGGGTGCGTGATATGCTCAAAGCTAGGAAAGAGAATGGTATGTTAGACGTATCGTTATTTAGTCGTAGTCGTAAAGTTGCACATTTTTTACTGATTAACATTGAAAAATTGCTTGGGAAAAATAAATTTTGTAAAATGAGATGCTGCACTGTGATTTTTTGTAGTTTTGGGATTGGGCTTTGGTAAGGCGAGGTTTAACGTTTAAAAGGAGAATATTTAGTGAGTTTCCATGCAGTCTTAAGTAGTATATACAAATTCTTCCGTTGTTCTGTGTGTATATTGTGTGGGATTTTGTTATTATATATTAAGTTCACTTCCCCAGAACTTACCATAGTTAGTTGGTTGTTATTAATTGGAGAAAAGAGTTTAATGTTAATGTTATATACTCCTTCTTGATTTGGCTGTGTGAATGCGTGCGTGTTGGTGTTGTGTCGGTGGATCTGTTTGTGTAGTACGTCTATGCAGTCTACATGATGTAGGAAGGGAGTTTTAAGTTTTTAAGTCAGTCAGAGTCAGAGCAAAGCGAATAGGTTTATGATGATTATGTTAATTGCTATAATGTTGAATGTGAACTATGAGAGAATGCGTAAAAATTTGTAGACTTTTGTTATTATAGAGTTCCTCATCGTCTCCTCTACTTGCTATCTTATCCGCATCACCTACTTTGTACAAAACTAATTCCTTTTTTTACTGGGTCGTCGCTTGTCTTCTTCTTCTTATGTCTTGGCGGATGGATGAATTTTTTGGGATGAAAAATTCTAAATTCACAAATTATTTCCATTAAATTAAATCTTTTGTGAAAAATGCATTCGAATTCATACTTTCTGACTTTGAACGCTGAGCTTTTAAACACTCAAAAAGATTTTGCTCATCCTCCTCCTGAAAAACTCTCACAATCATTTAATTGCACTTGATTAATTTGTACAGTTTTAGTTTTCACTACTTTGTTCCTATTATTAATGGCTACGTCTCTGCCTCTGTGCCTTGTATAAAAGTAGCTTAAGTACATAGTATAATTATGAATGTCTTTATGACGTTTAGACATTTAATTATAATTGTAACATTGCATTGTAAGTAAGGTTATTTTGACGTCAAGTTCGAGATCATCTTTTTTGCTTGTTTTTTTTACCTCTTTTTATTTTTAACTCTCTGCCATCATAATCATGCCTTGTGATTGTGATTTAGCACATGTTAATATTGTTTGTTTTTGTTTGTCTTTGTTTTAAAAAAAAATCTTTTTCCTTGTTATGTTTACATCAATGTTGGTAATTGAATTCGTTTTGTATACTACTGCGTTGGTTCCATGTTGTATAGTTCCGTACTCTGGATGGTTCATCTTGTACAAAAACAGTACAGCCCGTGGTCGTGCCGTGACCAATTGCTTCCTCGGATTGATTTATTTTGACTTAATTAAGTTGGTATACATATTCTCATTTCTAATGATGCGGTTTGGCTTGGAATATGCACACGATTTTGGATTTTCTTTTCACTTGAGTGAATTCTCAGCAGACTTTTACGCTATCTTACTTTCTATGATTTTTATTATGATGTGATATATACAAAATTCTTTTAAACAATCAACTCCAAATTTGTACATGTATGTATGAACTAATTTAGTACGGTTCTATATAGGCAAACGTTATGCGTTGTTTTGTTAGCAGTTGTTGATATAAGTTTGGAGCTGTACACAAACCAAACGAAAAAATAAGAATAGAAAACTATGTATAATAATATGGGTTACCTATTATTGACATTCACATTCCACATAATTTTATTTTGATTTTTTGTTTTCAACTTTAACTTTAATAAAATGTAATCTGGAATATAAACAAATTTCTAATATGTATAGGAGCAATTCATATATAGTTTATCAGTATAGTTTAGCACATAGAGATTTTGACACGAAAAGGGAAAAAAACAATAATAATTTTCAAATCTTTGTCAGGATCTTTGATTTCATTCTTTAATGGAGTAATTAGTCATGTAAGTGTATAATATGTATTATAACCTAAAACCTTTTGTTCCATGATAAAATATAGGATTCAAAAATGTATCTAATATGATAGGTAATATTTATATATAGCCATACTTAGGTGTAGGTATTTTCTTAACATTTTGGAATTTTTAACGCAATGATCTTCGTTTCTATATACTTGCACGTATGTTTTATTGTTTTAATCTAATTTGTTTTCCAATTCTGCTCTTCTCGTCAATTTCTGCTAGAAAAAGGAACAACTAAGTACGTCCTTAGGAATGCTCACGTAGGCGTAGATAACTAGTATATAGCTATCCAAAGTAATCCAAACTAACACTTTTGTTCAAGCTCTCAAGCAAAATCATGAGTGGCTGAAGAAGAAACATGTCAAAATGTTAAATGATATATGGTTGTATACATGTATATAATACATTATAGTGCTTCTTAAAGATTTTTGAAGCCGGCTGCTGGATTCGTAACGTTGAGCTTTATGGTCAGATTTTGAGTAAAAATAATTTTTATTGGTAACAAATTATACCTACACCTTCGTTTGTTTGTTTGTTCTCATAGCTTTTCTAGGTAGATTGATGTAATGATTACGTACGACGACGGGCTACACAGAGTTTTATCGACTAATACATGTATGTATAATGAACTAATTATGTGGTTTTCCTAATTTTAGCATTAAGGTTAGTAATACTAACTTTAGGATACAACTAATGTCTAACTTGAGTGTGTATCAGTAACACAATTATTATTAGTATTCTTATTATTATTTATTAATACAAGCATATCTCACAGGATATTCTACAGTTATTACATCTCTACTAACTATAAGTATACACTTACAATAATTAGGAGCAAGCACTAATTTCTTTATTGCTACTCCTAGAAGCTACTCCTCCTTCAATTAATTTAGCCAAAGCTAATGTGGAATTCCTTTCAACTACTACTTATACAGAAAACAGAAACAAAAGATATAAAATGTTGCCCGCTCCAATTTTATTGTCATTAATTTAATGGATTGATGAGGATAGGATTATGATATGTGAGATGATACTATGTAGCATATAGCACATACATAGTACCAGTGACCGGCCCAGCCCAGCCCCAGCATTGCACTGTACTGTACCATAAACATACTAACACCAATATGTTCCTTCAACATTAAACTTGTGCCGAGTTAGTCTACGATTAGGATTAGAGCTCCTCAACAACGCAACGTTACAATATTTTTTTCGTATTACAAGAAATAAGAATGTTGACATTTTCTTATGATTTTAGAGGAAGCCTTATACGTTGGCCGATCGCTGGTTGGTTGGCTGGCTGACTTTGACAATGAATTCGTCTTTACTTTACGAGAGTAATTAAATCCACAACAAAGATGACTTGACTTGGAAAACAATCCAAATGACTCTCGTTTACTCATCATAAGTAGCTGCTGACGGTAGTGACGGTGACTTTGATGTAGAGACGGAACTACACCTCTGTCCTTTTCTATTACAATAACTCCAGAAATAGAATCCCGCCAGTCCCATAGCACAAAGGGCTATGGTATTTAATTAGGCGAGCGAGAAAATGTAGCACACAGGTAGTTAATACAGACAGTGGAAGCTTTCCAATTGACCATTGCTTGGAACAATGGGAATCCTTTATATACATACTTAGATAGTGAAACATCTGAATGCCATCGCTTTTAGCGATGGGATACATACCTAGGTAGCTAGAAGAAAGGAAAGAAGTTGAAGTCGAAGCCGTAGCAATGATAAGTCATTCATTCCGATTCTAGCTTTTGAAGTCATACATTCTATCACTTAAACTTGACGATTCTCATATTTTACTCGAGCTACAAAAGAATCATTCTTTTTCCTCTTTTACACTTTTGAGCTCTGACGACAGTTCCGATCAGTTTTCACGGCAGAGTATAATATTAAAACGACGACTCATCTTTCACGGCAGAGAAGTGATTCTATCCTTGTGATTAAAAAGTCATTAGCTGTCTAAATACGGAGTTTAGCTTTTCTTTTCGTAATAGAAAAACTGACCTTTTACATCAGGCCAGAAGTTAGGGATTGAGGTTAAGATTTACGAGTTGAAGGAAGGGACCGGGATTTATTGCCATTTGCCGAAGACTCTGAGGTCTCGGGATACCATCGGACAGTGCCGTGGGACATTAGATACTACTTATCTCACCGGTAATTCAACGCAATATAACTACCTACCTACCTCTTTTCACACTTTGTATTTCTTTTCCTCACTCGTCTCCGTCCGTGGATATATTATGTAATATAAAGTTCTATGTAATATTTGATATTGAAGTGATTGATCGAGGTTATAAAAGTATTAAAACATCTTCCTCAAAGATATTAATCACTATACATTTCTCTTTTGCTTCTCCCGTTTTGATTTTATTCGTGAACACATATTCCTTACGTCATAAATATAAATATTTATTATATCATAATTAACATTAAGGTCATGAACGAAATCTACTTCTATGAGATTTGAGCTTCGGATCCGCTCCGTTTCCTCAAAAATCATAGGTGCGGGGTAGAATTTTCGTTTTTGTCCCTATTACCTTGAAAATTCTGAAAATTTTGACCCAAAATTTCGAAATTTCGAAAATTTTCGAAAAATTTTATTTTTGTTTATAAAATTATTTTACGTTATATTTTTACTTAAATAATTTATTTTGTTAATATTTTACTACATTTTAACCAATTCACGAGAGACCAGAGAGAAACAGACGAGCAAAATCTGTTCTATATTCTGTTTTCCTGTCATTTGGCATCTTTGCATCGGATGATCCTTTTCGGTACTGACTGACTTTTTATTGAGTGTGTACCCATCTAAATCGTGAATTGTGAAACGTGATCGGTGACAGTTGTGAAGGGACCCGTCACTCACTAGCCAAGAGTAAAAACCCACCCCGTAAAAATAGGTACATACTTATGATAGTCGGTATCTTAACATTTTTGATATTTATAATTATTGTGGCGAGACTCGAACTTCGACGCATAGATCTACCGATTATTGAGCTAATAATTCTCGTGCAACTAATACGGGATCTCACCAGATTTTTGATTTTATACTAAATGTTGTTTCTAATATTTTTATTACTATTATTTTCATTGATTCTTCAAGTTTGGGAAAACCTGTTAATAGACCACATACCTGTACGCGCCATTGTGATTATCCTAGGCAATATTATTGACATAATCAAATACGTCATCACTAGCCCATAATTTTCGCTCATCATTATATCAAATCCAACGCCATAATTTATCTATTTCATCAGCTTGAAAAATCGTTTTTAATTTTGACCGATATATTATTTTCTCGATATACGCAGGGACAACTCTTAGTGTGGAGGGAAACTCTGACCTATTTTAATTTTTTTTATAGAGTGACAAAAGCTGTCAGTAAAGTATTTTTAACTTTTACCAAGCCACATAGTCAAAATTTAGTGTGGAGGCTAAATCTAAAATTTTCTGGATCCTTACTTTTCTTTTATATAATCAATTTTCAATATGGCTAATTTGAATGAGGAAGAGCAAGCATTATTTGGCATTGATGCCCCAGCTAATATACATTTGTTAGAATCAGACGACGATGACATGACTCAGGAGGAAATTAGGGAAAGAGACGAGTACATAAATAGACGAGCTGCGGCTCAAGCTGAGGACAAGCGCATCTACGCACAAAAAATTGAAGGATATCCAGGATAAAGCAGCGTCAGAGAGAATAGCTAGAGGCCCTAGCGCCGAGAGTAGCCAGTCTCAAGGAAACCCTCCAGCTTCCATTGCATCAGCTCCTCAACCTCGAATTTATTTTAATAAAACGCAACCTTCAGCCAAATTACCTCCAAATCCTTTCGATTCCCAACCTATTAATCCTCTGCCCAATTTGACTAGAGCTCCTGAACAAAATGCATTTGCATCTAGCAGAAGTTTACTAGGTAGATCAGCTGAGGATATAGCAGCACTCAGGGAAGTTTTCGCTCCACCAAGACCTACTAGTAAGGAAGCAGAATTAACGCGCACTATACGCAATAACGAGATAATAAAAGACTGGACGAAATATACTGGAGATAGCGAGGTAGCCGCATTTTTAGGCAAATTTAATGAGGACGCATTATATCTGGACATGACAGAGTATGACAAGTTTGACGCCCTCGATCGCGTACTGGACGGTCAGGCCATGGACTGGTGGAAATCTGAGAGATCTTCATGGAAACCTACAATTAAACGACAGACTCCAGGTCATAATAGGGAGCTATGGAAAAAGCTCGAGACAGCACTAGCAGTCAGATTTGACAATGAGTCATTAGTAAACAAGGCCAAGGCAGACTTACCAAAAACTGCATTCAATAGAATTATGGGTAGCTCCGAGTACATTTCAACTAGACTAAGCGTATTGAGACGCATCGACTATAACATGAGTGCAAATGACTTGGTAACTGGTCTATTAAAGGGTTTACCGAAGCGAATGCGTAGTCATATGATCGGTTGTACTACTATTGACCATTTTCGAACCACATTAGACAAAGCCATAAGTACTGGCGTTATCCATGATTGGTTAGATCCTCCAGCAGCTGCACAGAATACATATTCAGGTCCAAAACCTGAGGAACGTACATACGCCCGAGCATTCCATACTAATGCTCCATACCAACATCAGCAGAATGTCGGGATTAGAGTTGAACCACAACGTGAACTTGTAGCTCAGGTTGCCCAAGGTGCCCCTATTAACCAAGGAATTCCTCGATACCCGCCTAATCCAGTTAATGGAGCTCCCTATGAAGCTCCTCCTGATCCTAATGTCCCACGTGGGGCCAATGATGACCCTGCGATGGTAAAATACCCGTATTACAACGAGCGCCGTCGTGCATATTGCGTCGCTGCAGAAGGTACTAGGTCAGCATGTTGGCAGTGTGGTAGAATGACACATAATTTCAGAACTTGTCATGTATTGTTTCGAGCTCAGGGAATTCCAATTCCACTCCGACAACCTAGGCAAGTTAGACGGCAAGATGCACCACAGGTAGACCAAGCACCACAAGGGAATGGTAATTTAAACTAGAAGGGGTGGATATACATAATATATCCAGACCCAAGCCTCCTGCTTCTGAGCACTCTTTTAAATCTGTATCTATTAAATATACAAAAGTTTTTTTTAAGTCACCTAAACCGGCAAGAATGTACAAAACCATAGCCAAAGCCGATGCCGCTTTGCGAAGCTTCGGAATGAAGCAGAACAAAGTGCCTGACGTTTTGGGGCATAAACCAGGTCATCTATTATTAGAAGCAGGTCAGGAACTTGACGATTTCGACTTCGAAAAACCTGTAGGTATTCTTTTTGATTTTCCTTCTGAGAACGAAATACATTATGCACGGAAATTCAGCAATGAGTCTACAGAGATAAGACGCGACATGAAGTTCCGAACTAATGTAAATAATATTAATACTTTGGAAGTTCTTGTGGACACTGGTGCCACCGTTTGTACAGTAAGTTTAAAAACTTTAAAAGAATTAAAAATTGAAAAATTAATAAAAAGGTGTAAACCACTCACTGTATACTTGTCTATAGATGATAATAACGCCCATACTATCGATAAGATTATTTACTTACAATTTTTTGTAGAAGAATATAAGGAATGGATCCAGTGGGGATTTTTCGTGGTCGAGAAAGCCCAAGATCCGATCGTCTTTGGATGCGACATGCTTAGGACATATAATGTAAACATCGAATGTGGTTTAGGTACAATTATTTTTAGACCAGCTCAGGAAAGGACTCAGAAATCCATGAGGTCAGATGCTGAGAAATTATGTAGATTGAAAGCTTTTCCCAGTAAAGGTGCACTCAGGCGTATGAAAACACAATCTGCATACTTACGTAAACACAAAGCACTTCAACAAGATATGATCACCGCATGTAATCCTCTTCGTAGAGATAATTTGAATAAGGTATTGGATGGGATACAGGACGACGACGATATGCAGGTTGAAGGTAATAATGACTTCGGTCAAATTGAGGTCACAATCGACGACATTGCGTCTATAGGTACTACCACTATCAGACGAGTCCACAGTACAACTTCATCCTTATTGGAGGAGGTTCGGTCGGTGCAATCTAGCGAAGCATCAAGCCGAGCTGTCCAATATTATAAACAATTTAAATTGCGACTGTTTACCGTCCGGCCCTCCCTCATTAAGGATGACACGGCAACGGAGGTTCCTTTTTACACGGAGGACCCCGAATATTCAGGTCAAATAGCTATTCATCCAAATTACAATTTATTTGAAAAATTAGGGATTATGGTATTACAAGACACTGTTAAAGTCACTAAAGGAAAAGGCGTGTTGCATGTAGCCAATTCCCAACAATCTGGAGATTTAATTTTACCACCACAACCAACCCTTTCCAGTTATGAAACCATGCCCACGGAGCATCTCCGTGCTACTAGGATAGTTCAAGACAATTCCCCTAATATACATGTAAACGACCAAGAATATACTGACGCAGTTGATACTGCACCGGTACCAGAAAGTGTAGAAGGTAGTCAACCATTAACTGATGATGAATTTTCCAAATTCAAAGTTTTTAAAGGCCTAACTGGACCTCAAAAGATTAAGGTTAGGGATTTATTAAGTAAGTATTATAAAGCTTTTGGTTGGACCGAGAATGACTTTCTGGAGCCGATGCGTGATCCTAGGACTGGTAAGACATTACAAGCCACGGTGGAACTACTTGATAAGACTCCCCAGATAGTCAAACCTAGACCCATGAGCTACGAACATCAGCAGTTACATAAGGATATAACTGAAGCTAATATTAGGAAAGGAATGGTAGAGAGGTCTAACAGCCAATATTTATCCCAAGTGCAGATGGCTAAGAAAGGTAAAACCGGAAATGATTGGCGTCCAGTAATAGATTATAGAAAAACGAATACGAAGATTAAACCCGAACCTGCCCCTATTCCTCCTTTACAAGAAGCATTCACCCTATTTAGAGGTTGTACCATGTTTTGCCAGTTAGACATGGCAGACTCTTTCCAACAAATCGAAATACATCCGGATAGTAGAGATTACTTAGCATACATCACCTATGAAGGTCAATTTCGCCCCACACGCCTCCCTTTCGGTTACATCAATTCGGGAACGATTTTCCAGAAAACAATGAATAAAGTTTGGCAACCATATAATCGAAAATTTTTAAGTAATTATGTTGACGACAATTGTTTCGGTGGAAAAAACTTCGAGGAATTGATGGAGCGACTGGAAAAAGTTCTGTGGTTATGCGTTCAGGCTAGAATGAAACTAAAACCCAAGAAGTGTTATATAGGGCAACCCAAACTCATCTTTTTAGGCCACAAAATTAGTAGCCAGGGTATTGCAGTCGATCCCGATCAAGCCAGTGTACTCATGAATTTTCCCGATCCTCAGGATACCACTGACGTACGTCGATGGCTAGGGTTAAGCGGTTTCTTTAGGAGATTAATTTTTGGTTATTCGAAATTTGCGCGACCATTATATAACCTATTAAAGAAAGACGCAGTTTTCATCTTCAATGCTGCATGTCAGAGAGCGGTGCAGGAGATGAAGGTAGCCATATGTACCGCTCCAGCATTAGCATTCCCGGATCCTACTGCCACTTTGGAGTTATGGGCCGATGCAAGCGACTACGAAGTCGCTGCTGCTCTTATCCAAGTCATCACGAATGGTACTCATAAAGATCGGCAACCACTCGGTTTCGATTCTCATACCTTATCACCTACTGAGAGTAAATGGACGGTCACGGAGAAAGAGTGTTATGCTATTGTTCATGCCTTCCAGAAATTCCATAATTTACTTTTTGGGAGGGAAGTTCTAGTCTACACTGATCACCAAGCACTAGTCAACATTCTACGTACTCCTCAGGTAACTGGCAAATTAGTGCGATGGAGTCTCAAATTGAGTTCATACCGCCTTCGGATTATGTACGTACCGGGTAAACAAAATGAGATGGCCGACTGCCTCAGTCGCCCTCCTCGAGCGGACAATCTTCCTGTAGCCATTCTTAGAGGCATGACAGCGGAGACTGAACATCCTAGGGAACCTGAGGACGAAGAGTACATAGTGCATTGCAACGATACGGATAAGTCAGTAATTAATTTAAAAGACATGCAGGCCCTGGATAAAGATTTAGCTGAGATAATTAAGTCACTGCAGGTAGATGAGGAAAACAACTGTAGAGGTAAAAATAAATACCGAAACGATTTCCGCATCAACACAGACGGTATCTTGCAGCACGTAAACTATGAGCCACTGGGACCATTGTGGGTAAATGTATTACCAGTAACCGAAGGGAAGCGCATAGCACGTGAACTGCACAGTAAATCACATTTTGGTTTCCGTAAAATCTACTACTCCATGGTGGACAAATACTGGTTCTTGCAAATGTGGGATAATGTCACTAAGGCATGTCGAGCATGTGACACTTGCCAGAGATTCAACGTACCACGAGTCAAGAAATCAGGTCCTATGCATGCTATGATTACTCCAACTACTCCTTATGCTAAAGTTTCCGTGGACTACCTTGGTCCCCTTAGTACTACTTCTAGCAAAAATACATATATCTTGGCCGTGATAGACCAATGCACACGTTTCCTGCATCTCATCCCAACTACAGGCACAACAGTGGCTGAAACTGTCAAAGTGTTAGAACCATTAATAGCTAAACATAAGATTAGAAGTATTGTATCTGATAATGGTCCAGCTTTCACAGGTCATAAGTTCAACGAGATGTGCACTCGTCATAATGTTATTTCCATCCATAGTTCACCACATCATCCTAGCAGCAACGCCTATGTAGAGAGAGTTAATTCAACATTCGGCAGCATTATGAAAAAGCTTAAGTACGAAAACAATAATGTTGAATGGGATATAATGTTACCGCATATAGAGAACGAGTATAACGCTGTGAAACATGTTAGTACTGGTTATAGTCCATATTTCTTAATGTTTGGTAGAAGCCTTCATTTTTGTTATGTAACAGGGAAACCCCTCGACGATGATTATGACTCCAATGACCCAGAAATGCAACAGGTTAGAGTTCACGAACTTCATAAGGCACGACTGCTTGCGCATGAAAACTCCTGTCATAACCAGCTCAAAAGGAAAATGGCGTTTGATAAGACTCATCCAACAGTTCTATACAATGAAGGTGATTTAGTACTAAAGAAAAACTATTATAAGGCACCAGGTACAGCAGCAAAATTCACGGTTAAATACACAGGCCCATATAAGGTATATAGTACAGCTACGAATCAGCATATGTATTTATTATGTGATAAAGACACTGACTTACAAAAATACATCGATGAAACTGTCCTTGAGATTGTGCATGGTCACAACCTAAAACCTTACCTACAAGACGAAATTCCCTTAGTAAGTAATTATACTGAACCTGCTATAGGTGATCAGACGTGGTTAAATAATCATGTTTACACTCCTGACGACACAATTTTTCAGATTGAACCTTGGGCAGATCCAGAACTTAAAGATTTCGATGGGGATACGGCGGCACAAATCAATGTAGTCCCCCGCGGAATTTTTAACGAGGAATACTTATTCGATCCCAACAATGAGTTAAAATTGCGAAATAGAACAATTCAGAGAAATTCAACTTCTAACCTTTATAGAAAAATCACTAATAACTACTCTACTCATGCACCTACTTATGTACCAGAGTTAGAAACACCTCTGGGAACTACTCAAACTCCAATTATTAACTTTGAAAATGGTAATATGGATGTACCTATAGATTTACCACCACCCATTATACCGTCGGTCGCGGAACAATTTCCCACACCGGCGGAACCCAATACTAAGGCTATTTCTAATAAAGCAGATTCAGAAAATTCTCCGACTGCTAGACGGTATTTTGACGTAGAGACTATTGATAGGTATCCTGCACGGATGACTACCACTATTGCTGATGACCCTTTTGCTAGAGAATCTCGTTGTAATAGTCATAATATGAACCACTTAGGTTCTCAGGGTTCTTTTATCGAAAAAGACGACTGGAATCTGATTCAGGGGATTGATATTACTACTGGTAAACGTCATTCAAATTTTGATTATGATAAAACCAAAACTTATTTTAATTCTTTTCGAAACCCAAGTAAAGACATTCCTATGTCTCAGATTTCAAACGTAGCACAACCCACAGAAGCTCCCACTTATAAAGCGAATTCTTTAGATACTTCGAATCACTCAATTTATAGTTGTCACGTAAATACTAGAAAAGGATGCTCCGAATTAGGCGATGTATCCCACAATAAGCGAGACAACCCAATAGAAATTCCCATAGCACCAAAAAGTTGGAATGGAGAGCGGAATGATAATTCCGCCTTTCAGCCCAAAGTACAGACCAAATTAATTGTCACTGAATTGTCGAATAAAAAGATTATTAAGATGGTCAACATTGATGATGAAACACATATACTCGAAGAAATCGAAATTGACACAGCACCAAAAGAATCAATCACTCATAACACCACCGATATTGATCCAGCTGGAAGCGATCTCGAATTCTTGGAGGAAAATGAAACTGAAACTCCCACTCTCCCAACCATAGAGCATACAGCGGTCATTGAAAATAATTCCGTCACGTTCACACCTGCAAAGGGAAATAATAGTAAGGTCATTTTGAAAAGTAAAAAGTCAGAGTCAATTACTGAACCTACTGAATTACGAAGGTCAACAAGACCTAAAAAGATAGTCATACCTTATGATCCATCCGATGTTGAGATTCCAAAGACCAGGAAGCGGAAAGAGGGAGGTTCAGTACATAAAAATAGAAAGAAAAAGAGGGTAGCAAAACTAAAAAGATGTCACGTAAAACCTACTGATGCCATGGCCGAGTTGGTCAAAGCCATGGGTAGCATAGGGCAGATGATGGCATGCCAATACCAGAGACCAGTTTCTACTGTTTCTTCTACCGATACCTCAGACTCTTCATCTGAGGAGTCAGATTAGTTTGCATGTGTTAAAATTCTG
The DNA here is from genome assembly GCA_949802685.1 of Dicyrtomina minuta. Lineage (NCBI taxonomy): Eukaryota > Metazoa > Arthropoda > Collembola > Symphypleona > Dicyrtomidae > Dicyrtomina > Dicyrtomina minuta. Next base: position 15,208,970 of record OX461810.1, read on the forward strand.
CATGTAGTAATTTTATGGGACTGGCGACAGTTTCAATTTTCGAAAACTTTCACTCTGGGAAAAAGCACTACCGATCCCATCACTTACTTAAATAGTGATGGAAATTTTTTTTCTTTCTTTTATTTTTCGGGTAAAAGAATAGACTTACTTGAAAAATGGCCAATCCTTCACCCAATCCGAATCCTAATAAATTACCTCACGGACCACCACGCATTCCTGAAGGACAACTAGATCCGGAGAACGAATTTGCTAACGCCGGAATTGAATCAGACGATGAAGATTGGGATCACAAATACGTATACAACCAAGACCGGTCCCGTAGAGTTATGCTACATCAATTGCGAAACAGAATCCCTGGACAACCCGAGGCACACCGTTATGTCATGCGAATGACCAGCGACAGCACTCCCCATCCAAATGACGTCCAGGCAAGACAACCTGACGGAACTTACACTCATATGGTTCCTCAGCCTGTAGATCCCCGCCCGATTATGCAGAATACTCCACCAGCTTCCCCACGTCGCCAGCAATTCATCCAGCAAATTCCTACACCAGCTAGAAACCCTCCGAAGTCTCCAATTATAAATCAAGCAGTTGCACTGGATAACGACTCTGAGGATGAGCCTTTCGACAACATCGACATCGAAGATCCAGTCCCATACGACCACGAGACTTTCGAACCATTAGAGGGACTTCCTGCCCAAAACATTAAACGCTCAACGAGCACTGCAGATTTCAAATCTGAAAATATTCGCAAGAAACAGAAGAGCGGGACTTCTCCGAAAATCCCAGAACCTCAGCCAGGGACTTCACAACAGTTGGAGCCCATACCTGACGAGATCCGGCAACTTCAACAACAACTGGATGAAGCAAATCGTAGATCCGCCGAGATCGACCTACAACTACAGCGTTTTAGATTGAATTCTGGTACTCCATCCTCGACACCACCACGAATAAATGGCGTATTCAGCCCACCCACTAGACCTACGGGAAATTTATTATTGGGCCCAGCTCCACCACGTCTTGCTGTCGGCCTCCCAAGATACACCATGAGAGGAAGAGGACCCACCAGAGCTCCTCCAACAGTAGAAGTTAGTCCAAATTCAGCGCAGCCCCTGGACACAGTTACTCCAGCTCCGGCTCCAACTCAGACGGAACAAGTTCCAACTCCAGTTCAAAGAGCACCATCACCGACACCACCAGCACCAGATGCGAATGCTCCTACTGTCGATCTACTCCCGGACTTAGGCACTACAGCTCCTCGGTATGCAATTTACACACCGAAACCCCGAGCCCCTATTGAAGCTACTCCACCATCTCAACAAAGTTCGGCTCCGAGACCATCCCCACAGCAAACAATAAGGTTACCGCGACCATTGGACCGTCATGACAGATACAATAACAGACCACGGGCTCCGGCCCCACCGCGAAACACTCCTCCAACACCGCAGGCATCATTTCGCCAGCCGCCCCGTTTCGGACCGAGACAGATTCCCCAGCAATGGAGACCCAGAGCTCAACCACCAAGCTCCAATTTCTCGAAGAACCGACAGTCGGATAAAAATTCGAGAGATCAAAATATAGACGACATTCGGGGATATTCATGGCCAAAAGGCCGTCCATGGAGAAGTCAGGCGCCACCACAACATCGTCGGTCCCGATCTCCAACCCCTCCCCGAAAATCTTCCAGATCCCGAGACTCTTCCAAGCACGATGGATACCGAGCTTCTTCAAAATCTCGATCAGATGCGCCACAGCGCCACCAAGCTAGAAATGCTCCAGATCCACCAGCTCCACAGCAACAGCAACCTCAGATTGCTCAACAACCAGCAGCTGTTCCGAATGGATTTTATTACCAAGCCCCAGGACTTCCTCAACTTATTCCACTTTTCGGCGCACCTCTACAGCAACCACAGATAGTCCACATTCCCATCCCTCCAGTCCAACCATTTCCTCCTTTACCTGAAGTCGAGGACCACTTTGTTGGAACCCCATGGGACTGTGTACTCTGCCGACGTAGACACCAACAAGGGAACATTCGACACTACTGGCAACGATGCCCTCACCGCCGAATCAGCTATGCAAAATTTGCCCGAATCATGGAATTAGCTCAGCGTTGTTTCTTCTGCGGCGGACACCACCCTACCTATGCCTGTCCCCACTTCCAAGATTTCCATGGCCACGGCTATTAATCGTTTAATTCCTTTTACTCTTATGAATTGATAATGGGGATGGATGTATTGTAGATATTTTCTTCCTTCAGTACTATCTGAAAGGAAATTTTCACTTTTATTTTAATTTTTTTTACACATATTTTGACACTACGTAGATTTTAAGTTCTTATTGAATCAATTTCCTTCAATTTATGCATAAGTGATTTCTGAAGCACAATTAACTTACCTTTATTTTTCGTTCTTCAAAGTATACCCAATTATTTCCTTGGGATTCCTTCAAACTACTTATTTAAGATTAAACACTCATATGAATGAAAAACACAAACTCAGTTTTTGCATGTTTTGGAACTATTTTCACTTGCACAATTATGGATTGAACACATAGAATTTAGCAATGTTACGACTCCACCTCAAAGGAGGAATGGAGCACCTACTAATAATAAATTCCATAGATTAAGTATGCACTTGCATTTCCATGAAACAACATCCATGGGATCATATACCAGGCCCTATAAGACCTGGGAAATAAAGTACACTTAATTTTAAGGAATTAATTTTAGATACCACATTCATGAGACCTACCACCGCATTGGTATGGTAAAAGTAAAGTAACTTGGAAAAGGGTGTTTTTGTTCCTTTACTATGATTAGACTTACCATTATGGACGGAGATCATGCCAGAGATATTCCTGAGGAACCAACTCTTCCACCGGCAATAGAAGTTTCACCACATCTACCGATCCAAGTGGACACAGACAGCGAGGATGATGAACCTATAAATCTCCTCGAGCCAGATGATTACCAACCTTACGATCCATCAGACTACTACATTGACGATTTATATCATTCCCCCATGGAGGATGAACAAGCCGAAGAGGAGGAAGATGATGAAGATGACGAAATGGATCCTCCAGATACGACTACCGATGATGACGATAATAATAATAATGACGACGAAGATCCCCCGGCCCCTGACGTTAACATGATCCAATCAGAGGACTCGGAGGACCCTTTCGAAACAGCTTGTACCCATTTTGACGAGACAACTACTTCACAACCAGAACTATCAACAAGTGATAGAAGGCCGGATCCTACGCTAAACGTCCGCGGGTTTGCTCCAGCGTCGGAAGACGAGATACTGGGATTACAGCAACGCCTGGGAAAGTGGATCAAGGGATTTCCGCCTCACACAGTTGTCCACAACCAAGAGAACTGGACTCCAGCAGCATTATTACTGGAAAATGATTCTGAGAGCGACATGCCACCGCTAATGGAAGAAAAAGCAATTCGCGAGGATAATTTGGAGATCCTCCAGATCCAGCAGCAACGAGATGACTTAATATTTGACCTTCGCCGTTGCCACGGTCAGACTATACCAACACCTGAGAAGGGAATTGACACTGAGGAGGAGAGTAGACCGGAGACACCACCTTCAAATTCTGAAATGGAGTCTACTCCAAATACCACCACCATCCCTCCTATCCTCACCCCCGAAACCTTTAATAAAACTTCCCGTAAACGTTCCCGTGATGATACTCCCTGTACCCTCCATCCCCCTTACACCCACCACAATTTCGATTACCGTCGTGGTAGCTTATCCACCACCCAACTGCGAGACGTGATGGAAGAGCGAAGAAATCGCCAATACCGGAGCCCTTCACCAAAACATATTCCCCAGATTCCTACCCGAGAGAGATCTGCAAATTCCCTTCTGGAACAGCTTCGTCAACGTCGCGAAACCCACCACGAGATGCGCCTGGCACGATGGCGCGCGGAACAGATGATCTTCGATCCACGCTACCGCCCAGGCCCTGACGAACCAAGACATCAAGCTCAATCCTCCAGAAACTTCGCTAACCAACTCCCTCGCGACAGAGTCACACGAACCCCTCCCAGCTCCGACACCAGTGATGGCGACTGCAGTTACATCGACACTCGAAACTCCACATACCTAGCCCACCAAGACCCTCCCACCACCGAGGACTCTGAAGAAGAATCCTTCATATTTCAATAATGCATCGCGGAACGTTACACATATATATGTTGTTAATATTTGAGCTATTGATACCCATCGCTAGTTTCATCGATTGTTTCATATTTTTTTAATAGTTGAGCTGTTTATATCCATCACTGATTAATTTATCATTAGATATTTGTTAATATTTCTGCTGTTGATATCCATCGCTAGTTTAAAAATTCTCGTTGAAGATTTATGAATATTTGAGCTGGTGATAATTTTTTATGTTTATATTGTTAAATATTCGTGAATAATTGAATTGTTGATATCCATTGCTAGTTTATTAATACTGTGTCTGTAAACATTTAACTACATTTACCTTCCCAAAAATTATGTACATATGTTGAGATAATAGTTTCTGTCCACGCTTTTGATTTATCCTCCATTTCACAGCTCACGAATTAAGAATTTCAATTTTTTTCAATTTTCTGGATCAACGGTGAAAACATAATAATATTTTATTCGAAGACACAGATGAATTTTTTTATGAAGGATTTCTCAGAAACTTAAAGCTTCAAAAATTTTTAGTTGGCCTGGACCATCGATTGTATACATTGTAAAATAATAATTTTTTTAAAAATTTTCATTTTTCTATATAAAAAGTCCAATCGTACATATTTAATTTTTCCGGACACCAAAAACAATACTAAAATTTTCAAAAGTACTAAAAACTGTTGCACAACCTGTAGATAATTCAAATACTTTAATTCTGTATTTCGTTGATTTCTGATCCTTATAGTCAAAAATTAGTGTGGAGGTAAAACCTCCATTAATTTTCGATTGGGAATTAAATTCTCGAATTTTGACTTACCACGTCCAAAATTAGTGTGGAGGTAAAACCTCCAATCAATTTCTCTTATATAGTAATTACTAATTGTTTCCTTTGAGACTACACTAAATTACCCATATAGATACATATCTCAACATATACCTACCATACCACATTTTATTGATACTTACCTAACTCCATTCCGAGTATAGTATTTATGAAACGTAATGTTACCAATGAGACTGGAATTGGAATCGTCTCAAAATATATAATTAATTCATTGGAACAATGGAAATCCTTTGAAGATCAATACCTTAATGTAAATGAATGTCTGTCAAACTTAGACTTAAGTACACTAAACTCTGTACACGGTAGACGAGACGTTTGTTAGCCACTCAGTATGTACATCCTGGAAACGGATAGCTTTTTGAATGAAAATACCTAATGTAACTAGCCCGCATTCTCGCACACTTTCCGCACGCTATCCTAGACCGCCGATGGGTCTCGGCTGATATCGTGTGGAGGGATTTGTAGAGACGGAACTACACCTCTGTCCTTTTCTATTACAATAACTCCAGAAATAGAATCCCGCCAGTCCCATAGCACAAAGGGCTATGGTATTTAATTAGGCGAGCGAGAAAATGTAGCACACAGGTAGTTAATACAGACAGTGGAAGCTTTCCAATTGACCATTGCTTGGAACAATGGGAATCCTTTATATACATACTTAGATAGTGAAACATCTGAATGCCATCGCTTTTAGCGATGGGATACATACCTAGGTAGCTAGAAGAAAGGAAAGAAGTTGAAGTCGAAGCCGTAGCAATGATAAGTCATTCATTCCGATTCTAGCTTTTGAAGTCATACATTCTATCACTTAAACTTGACGATTCTCATATTTTACTCGAGCTACAAAAGAATCATTCTTTTTCCTCTTTTACACTTTTGAGCTCTGACGACAGTTCCGATCAGTTTTCACGGCAGAGTATAATATTAAAACGACGACTCATCTTTCACGGCAGAGAAGTGATTCTATCCTTGTGATTAAAAAGTCATTAGCTGTCTAAATACGGAGTTTAGCTTTTCTTTTCGTAATAGAAAAACTGACCTTTTACATCAGGCCAGAAGTTAGGGATTGAGGTTAAGATTTACGAGTTGAAGGAAGGGACCGGGATTTATTGCCATTTGCCGAAGACTCTGAGGTCTCGGGATACCATCGGACAGTGCCGTGGGACATTAGATACTACTTATCTCACCGGTAATTCAACGCAATATAACTACCTACCTACCTCTTTTCACACTTTGTATTTCTTTTCCTCACTCGTCTCCGTCCGTGGATATATTATGTAATATAAAGTTCTATGTAATATTTGATATTGAAGTGATTGATCGAGGTTATAAAAGTATTAAAACATCTTCCTCAAAGATATTAATCACTATACATTTCTCTTTTGCTTCTCCCGTTTTGATTTTATTCGTGAACACATATTCCTTACGTCATAAATATAAATATTTATTATATCATAATTAACATTAAGGTCATGAACGAAATCTACTTCTATGAGATTTGAGCTTCGGATCCGCTCCGTTTCCTCATTGACATGGGAGAAAAGACGCGACAGAGCTTCGTGGAGTATGTATAAGCATATAGGGTTGTATCGTGTCTCCTTTTCTTATCAGGGCCGGATAATGCGGGCAGCGCAGGCAGCCCCCGAATTTAAAAAAAAATGTAATTAATAAGAACATTTTGGAGTTTTCAAAATTATGTAAAAAGAATATTTTGACTTTACAAAAACATGCCAAAAAAACTTTTTGTACATTTCAAAAACATGGAAATAAAAAATTTAATACTTTTCTCAAAACATGTATAGAACATTTTGCACTTTTCTGGATCATGTAAAAAGAACATTGTTCACTTTTCTAAAACATGTAAATACAACATTTTGCATTACCAAATAAAACCATCAATAAAATCAAAATGGTGGTTTTTGTATGGAAACAAATTGCTGCCTAAAAGCAATTCCTTCGTCCGGCCCTGTTTCTTATTCTCTCTTTCATCTCATCGTCCTTTTTTGTGTAGTTTGACAGCAGGAACAGAACTAACTAAGCGTTGTTAGGAAGAACCCATGTAGAATTATGAGAGTAAAACTGTCAGAATTTTAAGAAATGAGCTATGTGCCGGGAGGCTTGCCAATTTATAATTTACGTGTACCCATGGGAAGTTTACTGATATTTACCATTTAAAGTCGCACACCTTTACTTTAACTCAAGAATTCCGATGCTAGCAGCAGAACACTAACAACGATCATTAAGATTTCCGTTTCCGTCTCAGCCTAACTATAAGTACAGTCTACAGTCGACACAGTCCTCCATTAGAACTTGGAACTCTCCTCTCCGTCCGCTGTAAGCAATTGTGCAGAAAAAAACCCTACCTACACCTACATAATTTAACACTGATCATAGACATATAGATGTACACCCAGAGATAGTATCTTCACAGCAGAGGCATATGCCATAATAAATATGCATTTGTTTTGTATAGCTGGAGGAAACAGCAGTTTCAACATTGCCATTGGAATTTTTACAATTTTTACAATGGTGCATGAAATGGTAATTGATATTAGGAGTGGAAAATGTAGTTCATCTCTCGTCTGTTTTGCCATTTGCCCAGGTAGTAAAATTATATGTATACCTATACAGTTCTATCGCTGTCGTTATGTCTACCACTCGCCAGCGTAATTATAGTAAATACATATTATAGTAATGAATGATCTCTTATTTAGTGTTAGGCTTTTGCTCAGAATCACATGTGTAGTGTATTTGTACAGAATTTACATTATTACAGGAATAGTAATGATATATACAAGTATAATTATTTTACGCTCATACATTTTACATACAGAATTCCACCAATTTACACTTTGAATTCCTGATTATAACACGTTATAGCTAGGTACGTATTACACTGTACACTGTACTCGCGTATGCCTATGGAAAATTGACCTTAGGACAATCACGTTTGACGGAGTGTTTTATGTTGCAATCAGAAAGAAGTCGTAGAAAATTTATTGTTTCAATCACAAGTACATAAGTAGAAGCTTTGCACTCAATTTTTTCTTATTCGCACTTCCAGTCTGAACTCTCTGAAAAATATCTCAAGTTCAATTCAAATTATAACTAGGTCTACTATTACTACTACAACTACTGCTACTACTACTGCCTTACTTATTAAGAACATACCTATACCTCTACTTAGCAGCTGCTGGTGTTACGTTAGTCTAGATTTCAAGATCTCGATGAGTTCTATATAGAGTGTCGATGTATTAAACTGTTTACTGCCATATTATACACGGAATAATGCTTATTCGTGAGTAGGTACGTTATGGAGGTAGGCAATTATTTAATTATGTAAAGTACGGGAAAAGGGGGATTATACTTATACAAAATCATTATTATTACAACTTTGTCGCTTCCTGTGTCTACTATCTCATAATGCGTATATGCGCCTACATCCATTCTCCACGCAAATGATACAACACAGATTATAGTAGCCATATAGCAATTATCGGGTAGTTATTAATTGATAAAATCAGGACACGGGATTGCATTCGTAAAAGGCTTTTGTGTCAAAGCATTACAAGACAATTGAAACGAGGAACAAAATTATTATAGCACTAAAACAACAGTTACAGTATTGCTCCATTAATGATTATTTCCTTCATAACACTTCTTAACAAATTCAAAATCCGAGTGGCCCTAATTTGGTATAAAAATTAATATAGTATTTAAGAAAAAATAAATTAGAATAATAATTTAATTTAGTAATAGTGGTCACTTGTCCGATGCAATCCAGCAGATCACGTAAGTTGCCGGTCGTACTGTGTGTAGTCATACTGTGGCTTGTGTTCATGTCCGTGATGATTGTGAGGATGATGATGATGATGGTAGGGCTGATGATACTGCTGAAAGGGTGAGTAGGACGCATCCTTTAAAAGTGCCAACCAACAGATGGCCAAAAGTGGAATAAGTATCAATGGGAGTCCAAGAACTGTGATGAGTAAAGGCCACGGTCCGAGAAAGTCGATGATTCCGGATTTTAAATCGGCAAATAGGGAAGTTTCCTTCCCCTTTGGTGGAGATTGATGCTGATGATGATGCTTTGACTTTGATTTCTTATTACTTTTCCAACCAGTAGTAGGCTCAGGCTGATGAGTCGTCTCAGGACTGTAATAGTACCCTTCTTCTTGATCTTGATGATCGTGATAAGTTGAGGAAGCGCCTTCTGCTAAAACTAAAGGTGCTTCAGCCTCTGAATGTATTTCTAATTCACTACGCAGCCGTTTGCTTGGTTGGGGTTGTTGTTGTTGATCTTGTTCCTGCTGATGCTGTTGTTGTTGTTGGTGTCGACTTTGAATTTTGCTCCTTGCAATTTTCCCCAGAAACCATCGTCCATTTCCGTCACACTGACTCTTGGACTTGGGCTTGGAACTTTCCACGAAATGATGAGTCCCACAGTAAAAACTAAGTAGGAATATTATGGATAGAAACAATAAGTAAACAATTCTTCGTGGTCGCTGTCGATGTTGTTGGGGGTAATTTCGATGTTTTAAAGGCGGTTGACTCCGATACTGTCGTTCTGGTAGTTCCGGTTCCTGTCTTTGTCTGCGTGAGTCGACACAAATTTGGAGTGGTGATAAACGAGACGGACTGTTGCTGTTGCCATCGTCGTCAATGTTAGATGTGAAATTAGATTTCGATTTCGCTTTCATTTTTCTGCACTTAATTGGAATGAAAATGAAGTAAGAGTACAATAATTAAATTATTAGAGATAAACTTGTTGAGATGCTGTAGCACTATATGGACGATAAATGTAGTTTGTGCTGTGATTAGGACACGAGTCCATGCTTATCTAATCCACTCCTCGCCAAAGAGAGTCTTTAACTTTCTCATTCTGAATCTGCTGAACGTGTGTTGGATGTGTGACTGTGTGCGTGCGCGGGGTCGTCCGGAATAAAATACCATCTCCGGACATTGTATTTTGTATTAAATGGTACATTGTAAATATTACTTAGCAACCAAGAAATTACCCAGTGTATTGTAGACTTAGGCTTCTTCAGATTCCCGCCTGTGTGTGTTCAATCACTGCCTAATTGCCATACCTAGGCATATACCTACCTATACGGGGTACACATGATAGAATGCCGAATGGAGCCATAGTTGGTGATGGTTCCACAGTAGTACCTATCTACTGTGACTTGTGACGTGCATGTGAGAAGAAGATAAATGTGTTATCAAACGGTCAGAAATCAGTTTATCGTCATCCGTCATCCCTTCCCACTTTATGTCTCAAGTTCAATGCTATATCTTTTGCTAACCACATATACCTGCGTATATATGTGTGCAAATATAGAACCAGTACTATATCATATCATCAGTACTATAGCGTATGGCAGGCTTTTTTAGTAGTATTTTTAAAAGTTGTTAGCTCCTTCTCACTGCCACTGCCACTGTCTCATCTACTATCTACTATATCTACGAGGAGTATCTTGCATGCTTTAACACAGGTAGGTGTAATAAATCCCAGATGCGATAATTTTTCTAGAAGTTCTCAAAATTATCTCTTCTGTGTGTGTACTGCATATCTATAAAAAAAGATGTGTGCGGATTTGCGGAGTACATTTTGAAATGGATATGACAGCCGCAATATATTGGAAAATGTATTATTATGTTGTGGGCAGATTTGAAAAAAATATGCACGTGTACTTGGTAAAAGATTGAACGTGTAATATTATGCTACTGCCTCCCTTTGTTTCTACGGATTCAAGTTGATTTCGATGTTGAAGTCAAGCGGTGCGCTCATGTGCATTGACATTTACAAATTCACTTTTTTTTGTTTGAGTTTCGAGATAATCGACTTTACGTGGAGATGGTAATAAAAGTAAAATGTTCAAAAGTCTGTATGCTGTATAGCACAGTGTGCACTATGCACATATGTAACAGTATATATTGCTTTATTATAAGTGTGGGAGGAGCAAAGGCTTGCAGTATGTAGTTTCAGTTTGTAGAATATAGAGTATAGAGCGTAGTAGCTCATAATCATAAATATAGCTATAGCACTATAACTGCCAATAACCAACATTAGGAAGAAGGGTGAACGCAAGTGTTAAAAACAATTATACGAAAACGAAATGCATGCGAAATTCGAATTTCGAATAGACTTACCCAAGTCCATTTCTTGTTTTTCATTTAGAAATTTAGACAAGGTGTTGTTCATCTCACAATTTATTACAATCATCCCCCCGCGCATTCCGAATTAATTAATTTTCGAGAGAATCTATCTTTATTACAGATGTACTGCATGAGGGAAAACATATATATTAGATCTTGAACTTGAGAACTGTGTAATTTTAGTTTTGAGGTTCCACTTGGTTTCCTGTACTATATTAGTAGAGCTTTGCTAATAAAAAGTTCTGAGGCGGTGCTCACATGTCTGCTTGCTACATATTTCACCGTCTGTACAATCTGCAGTCTCTCTGTGCGTCGTGTAGAACTTTTGGATATAAATATATATATCTTATAAAGTGACTGCAATAGGGCGGTGTATATGGAGATAGTGATGGACACTTCATACTTCATGGTGAACAGTGTTCAGAGCACTAATTTTAATGTGCACACTACTTGGTACAAGAATTTTAATTTTTAATTGAAACCTTTATATCATTTCTACATGTGATTTCGAAAATGAAATTGAGGTCATTTGTCTTGGTAGACAGTTCAGACAGGAATAATTTACATTGCAGAACGTGGGGAGTGGGGATTGTGCTTTGATTGATCTTCTTCAAGAATCTGGTTTGCCTTTACAAAATGAAGTGGACAACGTTTTGTGGATTGTGCACCCATAGTAGGTAAGCTTGAATCACAATAAGTAAATAATATTTTTAATAAACTTCGGGACACAATACATTTTGCATTGACAGACGACATCCCCTATATGGTAAGGGTTTCCCCACCTGATCGTGAGTGAGTGTGAGTCCCAGTCTCAACAGTCCCACCAACGACGTCTACTACTGGCCTCAAAGGCCTAAAGGACTACGTAATAGCTAAATAAGTACGTACTTACATTTGTTGTCAACCTCCCGATCAGTATCAGTAGCTGGTTGCATGTTGCATTAATGCAAGGAAAATCAGGACGTTGGCAAAATGCTGGGCTGATACCGGAAATGCCGGGAACGTGTTTGCCGTTAATATGCGTGCTTCCCGACACTTGCCCAGTACTGGCATAGTGTCGGAAATCATTCATCGGTACGACGCTGTCATCCCAGCATTTTCCCCAGTACTGGCATAATGTCGGCAATCATTCATCGGTGCGACGCTAGCATCCCAGCATTGCCCCAGAACAAGATTTTTTACATCGGCTGCGTGATACTGGGCCAGCACTGGTGGGTGCACATAGAATCATTATCGGCATAATGCAGGCATTCTCGTACAGGGCCATTATTCGAATCATGCACGGAAGCCAGGTCATGATGCTGGGGAAATGTGCGGACAGTTTACTGAAGTTTCTTAAGTCTTACTTTGCAATCTTAGTCTACATGAACATGCCTAGCTGGTCACATACACGTTAACACTAGCTGAACTCGGATAAAATTTTAATCTCAAAAAAGAAGTAAAGTGACAAACTGTACAACTTTAAGCCTTAAACTTACAAGTAATTAGTTGTCTTGGTAATTTAGTAAGAAAGTAATTTGCTAAATATAGCTGTGAATCAGTGGACTAGTTACTGTTTAATATGCAAAAATAATTGCACCACACATGTGTTCACGAAATTACGATTTTACTGAATAACAACGACAACTACTTGAAATTTTAAGACCGCAATTACTGCTGTTACTGTTTTTGTGTTATGGATTAGGCTCGTCGACTTAACCATAGTATAGTGATTATATTAAACATAAGAGAACCTGAAACTTACATAAACAGTACCCCATATTTTGTGTTTGAGATTTTTGAAGTGTGGTCGGAAATATTAATTTTGACAAGCCATTCCTTCGATCGTGCAAACTTAGCTATATGTAATTTCCTGGTTTTAATTAGCATTTCAAGTGCTAGTTATTTCATCCCGACCGTAGCCTATTTAAATAATTCTAATAGGTAAAAATCCCAATGTTTGTAGTGGATAAAGTGTTTTAAAGCGATTTTTCTACGATACTATAGGATAGGCATTTCGATTGAAGGTTCAACTAAAGTCCGATACGAGTATAATCTTTAGCTAGGATGGATGTTGATGACAATGGATGATACAAAATGAATGATTTTTAATAATGAATTTACGCATCATGGCATAATGCATCGTATACGGCATAAAAACAATAAAGGGATATTGTGGTTTGCACGGTAAAGCGCCTACGTCCAGCCGCTTTGCTGCCGGCACTGGCCCGGTATTGCACGTACGCCAAATGCATGATGGCATCGCACCGACTCGACACACAGTTTTGACGCATTGGGCCAATATAACGCCGTTGGACAAACTACACATTCAGCATTCAGCCGACATGAGGAGTCCGGCACAAGCCCGGTACGGGGCCAGCATTTCTGTTTTTCCTGGGATTGTATGTTTTAATTTCCTCTTTAATTCCAGATGCCTTACAACCCAGCCTCATTGTTGACATTAACTGGAATAATCAAGAATCTGCCAAAATCATAAAATCAAAATGTTGTAACTTCCCATTATTATTGCCTCTCGATAAAAGGAAAACCTTGATTTTCATAACCTGGCCAAACCTACAAAATCACTACATCCAGTATTATGGACATATATATTATTGCACTGACCTATAGATTCGCACTATTTTTGCCCCGTCGATTTTCTGGGATTACTATTGATGAATAGCACAATCGTATTGTGGAGTGACTTCTTTTAAACAGTCAACTTGGTATCCTAAAATTTATTTTCAAATATTTTTGTAATTCTCATTCCTACCTATCTACATAATTTACCGGATTTTTGAAAATTCTGCAATACTGGACCGATTTCATCGAGCCATATATCATTGGAAAGCTAATCGCCAGTAGAGTTCAAATTTAGGAACGGGCCTCCATTATAACAAAACGTTTTCAAAATAACGGTCTTTTAATTTTTAAATGCCGCCAAAAATGTGTTGCATGGGTCACAATCAAAAAACGAAAAAAAAGGTCCCTGCTTATTTTTGAAGAGCTTTCCAATGATATATAACTCGACACAATCCGTTAAAATTTTTTAATTTGCAATTATGTTATTTCGAAACCATTTAAAAACTAATAACAATCGTGCGTGCACACTAAGTTATTTACATTTGCCTAATTGTTACCGTTCGAAAAGTAGTTCATTTTTGTCTGATTTTACTGAGTTACCGGTCAAAATCTTCATTTAACACAATATTTAATGTTTTAGCGGGAAATTCAAAAATGTAAATTTTGAATTTTTGGGTGTATTACAGAAATTGAAGATAAATAAGATAGATAAGATAACTAAAAACACATTGTGTGGCTTAATTGCTTCCCCTAATTTAAAACCTGTAAATTGAAACTAAAATTTGGCGGCAAATTCAAAATGCCTAATTTTGCTGTTAAGGCTGCCATGAAACAAGGGCTTTAGCCCTTGTTTCTTGAATATTATAAAATGAATGTGACTGATGATTGCGGTATGGTTGTTTGTATTATTTTTTTCACGATGATTACCGAATCGTTATTACGAAATTTGCATTTATTTATATCTGTTAAAGGCATGTCAGTACAGTTGACTGTCTTATGAACTTAGGTATTTCATTGACATCGACGTCAGTACAAGGGATGGACGACAATGGTGATAACCAGACCTAACTTACGCTACGGCCAAAATCTAAACCGAAATAAGGGACATCTTGCCTGAAAAAGTATTTCTTGTTGAAATAGACATTATGCTACATCATTACTAATACAATGATTACTAACAAGATATTATTAAATTGCTGTTTTATTTTTGTAATAGTGTGTCACTGTTCCTAGGGAAGGGAAGGACGTTATTGCGGGGCATTTTACCAAGTGCCAAGTACAGCTCATACCTTTTGTAATATTATTGAAATTTGGACCTCTCAGACCCACGTAATATAACAGACCCGCGTACTGCCATTTAATAGCGTGTTAAATAGAAACGCGTACTATTCAAACAGTTACCTCTCAGACACGCGTACAATTACAGACAATTTATTAGTAAATAAATCAAGAACATTATTTTTATCGGGGTGATTGTTTTGTAATATAAATGCTACGCTTATTCTTAAACAGTGGCTATTCACAAACGAGCAGTGAAATAATGAAGCAAAAACGGCAAAAAGTAAATGATTTTTCTTACGTTGCTTTAAGTAGAAGTAGATGTATACCTATATTCTTTATCAATACGTTAACTGAACTGAAATCGTGTTATTCCTTCAGGATACGGAATATTAAGCACTACTTCGCTAATTTAAATGTAATATATTTCATTTAGTATAATTGTGGACAAACTCTGTGCTAATCTACGAATTAATATTTTTTTATATATATACAGAAGAATCAAAATCGCCGATCTCCATTTTTTAATGTTTTTAATGGTGTACGTGTACAATTTGTCTGCAAAATAAGCAAATAGGCATTCCTAAAACCAAATTATACACTATTTAAGTCAAAAATGGAGAAAGGTAATTTTACTTTTAAAGTATGACTCCTGCTTCGGACCCGATAGAAAAGACCCCTCGGGAGGCTGCTCACAAACTGCAACTGCAGTCCGCCGTTGGTACTTCACTTCAAGTCGGAGCCAAATATTGTATTTAAAATACAATAATTATTGTTGCAGTGAACATCGTAAGGGAATGACAGATTTTGAGGGGTTCGCAGAGATTTGACCATTACCTGGACGACGAGTAGGGCACATAAACATATATTAAGTGGTAAGCCGTGGTTCAACGAGTCGCTGGTTGAAGCGGTATATGGACATTTCCTACCCGGACATTTCCTACCCACCACTAAACGTAGGACATTTCCTACCCATGACTACTATAGAAACAAAATCCAAGTACAACTATTTATCATGAATGAACCGTGATTACACGGCAGCTGTAAAGTAGTTTATTAAACTAAGTAAGCAATCATTCTAATTCACATTAGTTGTCCTAACCTTTAAAGTTTAAACATGCTTGCTGTACAAATGAGAGTACCCGGCAAAAATAAAATATATATTAAATATATAGGTAAGCTAGGTGAATTGATGTAGGACGTAGAAAAGCAATATCATTCTTAATTCTTAATATCCAATAAAAGAAGTAAGCTTTCCTGTCTTATTAGAAAATGCTGCGGTGATATATAATCTTTATAAATAAAAGACAATAGGTTTGAGTACCCTTTTGCGCAATTTTGTTTACCATGGACTGGGTAGGAAATGTCCTAGGTGAGGACGTGCGTAGGAAATTCCCTACAGGACATATTATTGTAACGTGTGATTTCCAATTTCTTGCCGGTAATCTTAAATCAGGACCGCTTAAAGTATCAGGCACTGTATCGCCCAAAAACAACGTACAATAACGGGGAAGGTGTTAAAAGATGCGCAATAACGGCAGAGTACCTACCATAGAACCAGCATAGAATCGAGATTAGGAAAATAATTAAAAATCTGTCAGAGTCGCATTAAAACGCAAATTTCAGAAATCACGAAAAGTAAAAAAAATGTAGTTTACAACTTGACCTGAAAGTCGAGAACCGTAGCACTCAGAAGAAATAAGGAGGTTGATGCCGATGCACAATAATGCAGCGGAGCGCTACAAAACGAAATATTTTAGGAAATTCAAAATGGCTCTGAAAAACAACGAACGCGCCAGAGGGAAATGCACGAAAAACCCGGCTGCAGTCAAAACGCCATAAGAGACATTGGCTGGATGAACACATACCTTGGAAGGAAAGTAGAAGAAGTAGTCGTAACAAACCGAGAACGCAGTTACCGTGTCTCCAGTCTCTCCGGTCTTTCCTGCGCACAGGCAAAATGGCAATACAAAAGTACTTGATGGGAAAAGTCTAGCCTCGCCTTCGATATGGGACGAGGCGATATTGATACACAAAAATGGAACGAAGCCACAACAAATCATAGTTTGTTCGATAATACATTTATTTATTGAAAATCTTTTGAAATCGTAAATAAGTGTTAGATTTTGGAGTTGATCGTTTGTCCCAATTGCATCTAGTGATGAGTGATGCATAAGAAATGCCTTCTAAATCAAGGTTGCCGTTACTAAACCAATGGTCCATATTCTCCATACTGATAGTTTGATATTCATGGAGCACGGTAACTTTACTTGCATACAACGGTTTTAGTATAAAATGTGTTTTGATACAAATGTACAGTTTTTGCAAAAATTTTTTACATCATCTTAAAACTAGGAGATTTAAATATTTATTTGACTTCGTACGCTAATAGGGTAAAAATAATAAAAGGCAAATACTATTATAGTATCAGTGTAATAAAGTTACAGTCTCTCTCTCTAAAATTAATGCTGCTGCTGCTCCTTGGTATTAGTAAATTATTCTCCTAATAATCCTGATTTTTTATGTTTGATTGATACATATCCTTCATAATGTGTTGTGTACTCGTCAATAATTATCTGTCAACAGTAGATTGAAATTTAAATGTCTAAATTAAGAAAACAAAATGCGGTAATAACCTCCAATCCGTTTGCCGTTCGTGTTCATATTACTTACCGAACTCGAACGGTAAGTAAAGTCTGCGTGATTGATTGATTGACCCATGTCGTACTTTGCTCGTACGGATGAGATATTTTTTAAAGAAAGCTGGATACTCGAACCGTCGAACCTTCCACCCTCAAATTTCAAATTTAAATCTGCATTCGTCCACACCATCATAATCATAAAAAATATTGGATTTGACGTAGGCAAAAGTAGAAATAAAACAACCAACCAGGAAAATATCTTTTTAATTTCAAAAGACGAGAAAGTAGCAATATACGTATTTTTAATAGGTAAATTCATTAATAGAAGTTACAACAATATTCACTGTATTAGAGTAAAAGATCTTTGCTCATTTCTCCAATCATTAGTTAACTAAAATCTTTTTGAACATTTTGTGTAAACATGCCAACTTCGTCAGAAACTATACAAACTGATACTAATACCTACTACATTGTATAAAGTTACAATATAGCGCATACGAAAATAATGAGAGACACTCCTATCTTGTTTTTGGCTTTACCTCATGAGATTTCTGAAATTATATAAACCTAGATTTACCATTACTATGTATTTATATATTGCACTTGATTTCGACGGTGATTACAATAATGTCGATCTATTGATAACAATACCTGTAATAACTGTGTACTGACTGATTTTACATTTGAATTAAGCCTAAAAACAAACAAATTATAAATCGCTTTTTATTGCAATTCAAGATTAACGTATAGTGCACATTTAAATAAATAACTTCATCTGGAAAGCACAGCCAATATAGTAATTTTCTAGCAGTAGTAATGTAGTGTAGTGGTAATTTGGCTTTTTATCATTATAGTGACCTCACTTTGTGATGTGAAAAATTGTCTGTCCCGCTCAGGCTGATGTTGTGCGAGTAATGCTCACATATAAGAAAACCCTTCCTACAAGCACGGATATTGCAGATGCTAAGAAAATAACAAAACGTAATACCAAGTTGTTGTTTTGGAGTAGTGATTTACTTATTTTTAGGCTGAGGCACGTGTTAGTGTTAGCGCATACTACGGACCATGCCGTCCTATTTATTTACACAACTTAAGGGATTTGTTTTATCAATAAATTATAGTTCATACTAGATCCGAAGGTATGCAACACCGCCATTACGAACAAATCACAAACAATGAGAAGGCAAAATGCTAGGACAAGAACGATAAGATTCATTTTTGATATTGATTTTATTTCATGAACAAAGACGTTGTTAATCATGTACATTAAGTTGAACATTAACTGAATAAAGTTCCTTCACCAATTTACAGCTGATAAAACTGAAATAGAGAAAACAAAGCCAATGAATATATGGATAGCACATAATATATATGTATATATATGGGCCATTCAATCTACACTAAATCAATGTTTTGCCGTACAAATTGCTAACAACTAATTGAATTATACAATAATTATAATAAAAGCAAAATGCGAATGAAAATCCACACATAACACGTAGTGGCGTAGTTTTATCAAATGTACTACACTCATATTTCCGCTTCGTCTAAATTCGATATTCGATTTCCGATTCCGATTACAACATGTAGGTTTAACCTAGTTACTTAACAGTACTCCATTTCATCCTTTGAATCGAATCAATCATCAATAAAATTTGCAACATAGTAGTATACCTAATACAATATAACTATTAGTACTTACATATAGTAGAAATAGTAATAATAATTAAATCCATTGTTTTTTTGTGAGTTAAAAACTATAAAAATCATAAATAATAACAATGTACACACAATGAATGAAATGGAACGTAAAATAAACTAAAATAAACTTAAATATGCTATATTGTGCAGCGAAATAGTGCACATAATATATGTTTAAAAATATATTCACAAATCAGTTGATTTGAACCCATTACATAACAGTAATAGTAATTTTCATTTATCTTTAGCCTACGCACATCAAAGGGATCTTTTAAAGCTGTCTGACAAATTGAATCATAAACAGAACTTTTCATGACAAGACTTTCTCTCTAGCAAACTACAATATAATAACATGTAGGCATCATAATTCATATCATAATAATACATAATCCTTACAAATAGGTCGTACAAATAATTATATATTTACCTGTAAATCGCAAAAACTAATGAACGTGCTACATAATAGTATTACAATAATAGTAGATTAATTCATTATTGGTCCGCATGACAGAAAAAAAACGTTCCAGCGAATTTTAAAATTTACGAATTACATTATAATATACTAGTACTCAAGAATTTTCGTGCACAGAACTTAGTTTTAGTTGCTTCTTATATAATGTTATTATGCATTAAAGAACTCTTATTCACTATGCAGGGGATCGAACATTAATCTTAACTTCACCGTCCCCAAGCTTCTTCATAAAATTCCATGCTTCGGTTCGTGACTTAGAGGACATGTTCACACTGTTGATGGATACAATGAGATCCCCTACTTTTAATTCTCCACATTTTTCAGCTGGTCCGCCTGATTGAAATAAATAAACAAATTAAAATTGAAAACTCACAACACTGATCGTGATTACACATAAATTAATGAAATTATTCATGGATATATCTAAAAAGTAAAAATAGTGTAGACCCAACGGAACGGAACGTACCAACAAAAATCTTTTTCACAGTTAATGGTTTGTCTCCATGGATAGAGCCTTTGCCACCCTCAAGGCTGAAGCCAAGTCCAGCTCCGTCTTTGATTAGCATCACAGTTTTAATTGGACCCCACTTAAAGCTGCTATCCTCATCATTTTCGAGCAAAGAAGCCAAACTTCCATTCAAAAGTGGTTCTACCGCTCGATCCAATGTGACGCTTGTCTCTTCAATTGTTTGGAATCCATTCGAACCAGTGCGTCCTCGTGATACAACCAAAACAACTTCTAAGCGAGGAGCCTAGACAAATAATTTAAAATAATTTTCTAAGTACATTGTTTGTTACAAATATTGGAGCAACCATCCATTTGTTAAAAAAATATATTATGTACAAAATAAACTTGCGCCCATGCATCATTAAATTAATGAAGGTCTTACTTTAAGTAAATTCAATGCTTCACGGTGCGTCAACCCTTTCGTACTCTTGCCATTAATTGACAATACCCTGTCACCCCGATGAATTCGACCATCACGATCTGCAATGCTTCCCGTCAATACTTTATGAACCTGTAAAAAAAATTATTATTAATAATAACCATTATTTATTTCATTTAAGAAAACAATAAAAACTCAATTTTACAATATATATAGATTACAATCTGCCAATGTTTATGCTGATCAGTCAGTGTACAAGAAGAAGGGAAAATAAAAAAAATGCTTACAGTGATTTCTTTTGTCTCGTAGTCAGCTCCGCCAGCTAATGTAATCCCTAAACTTCCCCCAGCATACTCACGATGTAAAATAATGACACAAACTTCATGTGATGGCGTCCCAGCTTCTTCAAGCGATTGATTAGCTTCATCAATAAGTTGCTGTAATTCCTGCAATGAATAAAGCAACCCATTTTCAGTGTCGTTATTTACGAACAAAGCCGATTCAATAAACAAAAATCTGCCTCCTCAATGTCAGAAAAGAAAGCGGATACCGACTGACAATGAAAAATAAAATGCCATTAGGCCACCTAATAAAAATTTCCCAGTCCAGGCATGTAGCAACTTAGGTACCTTTTTTTAAATTTTATTTAAAAAAAATACTTGTCTTCTGTCTCCCAGTTGATAAAAAATACAAGCTTGAACCAAAACCAACTGATTACAAGGTCGTTGTAGAATCTTTCAACTCATATACTTGCAAATAGTACTTCGTCATTTACTGCACCTCTTTATCGACTTAACATAGCACCAAGGAAGATGTTTAAAACGATTCGGCTAATTAATATCGCCTCTAGGTTTTTAACTTGGGCTTCTCCACATTGAATTAAATCACTTTTAATTAGGCATGAATTGCAAATTTTTATTTTGCAAAGAAGTTTGTAGCATAAACTAGGGTAACGATGAATAAGAGAGCTTGAAAAAAAATTAAAATGTGAGACCGCCTGACGAATTCAATTGGAGATTTTATCTCAGCATAATATATTATGCTAGAAGCTATACATTCGATTTAGACCGCATGTATATTTACACATACATGATTTCAATAATGCTTCAGCTACACATATATGTATATATACATTCCTTGTCTCTTTTTTAACATTCACTTCTTCATAAAGAATTACACGCGTCATCAAAAAAAAGCCTTAAGACATATTACTACTCCTTTATGGTCAAAACATATTGTTACTATTTTAGGGTACAGGACGGACAGAGTCATTACAAATCAAACCAATTCCATGACTCAATGATTATTATACTGCATTACTCCAGATTCACTCTTGGACAGCTCAATGAATCAATAAATAGAATCATCCACCCTTTTTTTGAGCCAACTATACAGGACAAGAAGAACTTCAACGACATTTCAAGGTCGGCGTCCACTGTACTATAGATTCTCTCTCAGACATTAACATTAACAGTAAAAGCACAAGTCAAACTATATTCTTTCAAACATTCCAATAGAATAATCAATTGATCATATTGTCAGTATTTGATGAGACAAAACCTAAATCAAAATGACGACCACAACGTATAGGGAATATAGATGTGCGATATACACTATGTTCACATTATTCGAGAGGATAGTTTAAAGAAGAGACTATGGAGCTAATAAACCGCAAACAGACAGCAACACCAATCAAATAAAATATTATTGTGTATTTACGATTGACGACTGACTCTGCTTGTCTGTCGGTGGATTGTATGTATGACACCTGCTTTTGAATATTGAAAGTACATTAATGTCAACGATGAAATTAATAATATGTATAGTCAATATACTCCACGTTGTTGGTTAAATATCGTTTCCATTTGTTATTCGATCTGCATTGCATCATCATCCCTGCCTCTCCTGTCGTACCTATCGCTATATATCCCTCACTCAAATTCGAATTCAAAACCCAATCCCTTCCCATCGTTCAAATTATGTTTTATTCTCCTCCGTCGTCGTCGTGCTCTCACTTTTCCCTCTCCGTCAATCTATTGATAATCATAGTATATTTATTATTCTCGTTCTTGTAATTTCGTGTTCGGGCATATTTTGTATGTACATAATATGTTTTAGATGTAGATAATTAGGCAGTATAGGGCATGTACTATTATTACTGTCCATCAACTAAAATATATAATTATATAATGTTAATGTATACAGCTACACATTAACAATAAGCATAACTAATAATAATACAAGATTTAATTTTTCAATGAATTGTAATTTCAACTCAACTCGAAAAATTCAAAGCTTTTGAGAGTTCTATCTATCTGTGTGATGCGGCACTGGGAAAGGGAAACAATGAAATTGTTAAACTTACTAAACTAAAATTATATATTTTGAGCTACATATAGATAATGAACGTAATCCGAGTTAATAAAACTCAAAGGCTTCTTTGACATGATTAACAAGGATAAACTTGTCCTTAACATTAAAACAAAAAAGCTCTAAACTGAATTACAGTGTGTGAATTAAATGGCAGAATGAATGCAAAACTCAATGAAAACAGATACTTGATTGAGTTTCAGCTTGCGAAATTATAATATATACCTATACACACTTTGATTACGCAACCGCCCCCAACAACGACAAACAGAACAGACTAAAAGTATCTCTCTATATACCAAATATAAAAACTCGTAATAATAAGTGTAATAGAATATACACATCATAGTTATTTCGTATTTTTAATTTTCCCTTCCAAAATCCCTGTAGCTGTTTGTGTGCGTATGGTGAATAATGGTGGTGGTACTCAGCCAAGATTGCATATGACGATAATACATACACTTATGGCAGACTACCTTCAAACCCTCAAAAGATGGGCATACTTAAATAATCGGATAAAGTACATAATAATAGTACACAATGTGGTAGGTCAATGGGCTACACACAGCTCTGAAGCTGACGTGCATACAACACCAGAGAGAGAAGACAAAAAGTACATCTTAATATCACATGTAAAATAATAATAATAAGTTTCGGATTTCATTGTCCTTTGTGTGATGACCCACTAGTGGTGGTGAAGTTACACAACTCAAGAACAAATCCGATGCCCAATTTTCTATCTATTGTTTCAGTTCATTGTGAAAAACCTCACGACCATTCCAATGTGTGGTCAGCTCTATGCTCCGCTGGTGTAGTAGGTACTATGGTCCTACTAATACTACAACATATAATGGCTAAATGCACACACACGCGAAAATTAAGGTTCGTGGAGAAGTCTCAGAAATGTCAGGAAATCTCATTAGATATTCAGCACGGAATGAAAGAACAGTTCACGTTTCCAACTCGCAATAACCTTGCCAATCAACCAACTAGCTAATACATATTTAACGAGTTCTTTTCGGCTTCTTAGTTTTACCTTTTTTTATTCACTCTGACTATCTCCTCTGTCTAAGCATATAAGCTCCCCAAAAACCAAGACCGAAGGCATAATGCAGAGACTATACAGCCATGTTGACGTCGACCACCAAGGTACCAAAAATTAAACGTATTAAAGGAGAGAGATCATGAATCTTTGTAAATTAACGGGTATACGTCGTAAGTAATATTTATAAAGGTCAATAATAAAGTACAATAAATCATGTCAGATTATATAACAAAGCTAAAGCAAGCAAGCACTATGGCTGCAAGTAGTCGAGAAAAAATATTTGATACTTTCATATTATATAGGTATTTGATTATAACTCATATGTACAGAGAAAGAAAGGTTCAAAGATCAAAAAAGTAAATGAAATGGGTTCAGGAGTCATCTGACATTATGCAGTAGAGTCGCATATACAAATATCTACATACACTTGACTTGCATAACATAAATCCACAAGGGATTATTAAAAATGATTTATTTACAAAATGTAGACTGAAAGGTGCAGTAAATGCTATTAGCTTGCAAGAAGTCTCTCCGATTTAGGTTCTCCTGACATTGACGTTTGACTATTTAGCAATGAATGAATTTGAATTTCAATCTTTATAGCTACAAGCTATTATTATTATTGCAAGTTGCGAATTGTAAATTCTAATGCAATTTTAATACCTCTAGGGGAACTGAGAGTACGAGGAGTTTAATTTATTCATACAGGGATGAGACGTAAGTTGTAATTGATAGTAATTGAATGTTAATTCATATTTTTATATTACAGCCTATATTACTCTCTGGAGTAGTGTACATACCTGTGGTGAAATGAGACTGGTGGATGAGGCGAGTGAAGTGATACTTCCATAAGGATCCCTTGGGGCTGAGGAGACGAGGCTATTGACAGAGCCATAGATACCTGCCGGGGTTGTGGCACTACTCTCCTCACTTGTCGTACTGTCAAAGGAAGAAACACGGAAGTGTGCAGACGGCAATGACAGTCCATTTCCATCTTTACTCCCGTTCTTCATCGTGCAGTTATCATCTCGACCATAACTATTGACTGCAATCTCTGCCTTCTCAAATGCTTTACGAATATCATTCACGCTCACAGACCGTTTCGTGTTGCTCATCATTGGAACGATCATTTCATTCCCAGCACTGGAATTCAGCATTCTTTCATTTGTTCGTTTCTTGTTGGAAGATGACGAGTTGTCTGTCCATGAAGACTCGACGTCCACATCCACGTCCACGTCTCCCTCTCCTTCACCATCCTCATCCCCATCCCCATCACCCGACACTGTTTCATCATCAGTCTTAGTGGGACTTAGAACTTCTCTCTGGTCTGGGACAGTGTGACGTGATGACTTGGGTGATAGTGTAGAATTGGTATTTCTTGTATATGTCATTTCCTGTGGTTCGCTCGTCTCAACTACATTTCTGGATGACCGATACGAAGATGATGACAGGCTCTGTGGTTTCTCGAATACGGGTGGTTTACTAGCACTGGGCGGAGGGGGGTCCACTGGAGTTTTACTCACTACGTTAGTATTAGTAGGAGGCGCCCCGCTGCTTCCATCGTTGGATAACTGTTGCCATTTTTGGGAAAGGGATTTAAAATCATTCCTTCCACGTGGCATCGGAGCACCAGTTCCCTTTCCTTTCCCATCCAAAATCGAGGACTTTTCCATCATTCTATCCACAGATTTCTCGATCCCATCATTCCCTGAAGAGTACTTGGAAGTAACTTGGTGAGAATCAACAACTGTTGACTGTTTACTCCCTGGTCCACCCAGTATATTAACTGAGGTAAGACTCTTCGAATATTTCTTCTCTAGCATTGACCATTTGTCACCATTAGGTTGCTGTTGTTCGGCAACAATTGTGGCGGATTTGACCGTACTTGTCGTCGTCATCATCGTAGAAGTAGTGGTCGAGCCAGTCATGGAGTTTTGACTCTGATTTTGACTACCAACA
This sequence comes from Dicyrtomina minuta, assembly GCA_949802685.1. Taxonomy (NCBI): domain Eukaryota; kingdom Metazoa; phylum Arthropoda; class Collembola; order Symphypleona; family Dicyrtomidae; genus Dicyrtomina; species Dicyrtomina minuta. The sequence goes on from OX461810.1 coordinate 15,235,073, forward strand.
GACATACTGCTTGAAAAATCAGATTCATTCCCTGAACTGCTTCGGTTCCGTGCTCGACGATCCAGGAGGACGCTGTCCATTTGATCTTGAGAATGAGAGTTCTTCCTCTCTGTCACAATTGGTCTCTCAATCACGGTCGCTTCGGACTCTCGTCGACTAAAGTAGCGATTGCTCCCACTTTCTCCTCGAGCTGGGAGAGCGTCACAAATCTCATTAATGTAAGCCATTTGAACTTCCATGTCAAAAATAGCTTGGAGGGGTGACTCTGTCAATTCAGGCAAAATCAAATCACCTAAATCCATTGAGGATTGTTGTGAGTGTGAAGGAATTGTCTCAGACACGATTTCTTCCTCTTCTTCTGTGTCAATCTTAGAATTGGAGCTTCGTCGAATTTGTGAGAGACGATTCGTCACTGAGGATCGCCTCCTTTCGCTACTCACGTCCAGCTCTGAGCATGAGGACTCAGTGTCTTCCGCTTCAGCATCAGCATAGTCAGCTTCATCATCATCACTTCGACGGTTTTTATTATTGGAGCCATCATCCTTCCTTAGTAAACCACCACCACTGCTGAATTTTGCTGAGGTTAATACATTTTTTCGGTTTATTGCTTCTACACTCTGTGGCTTGAGAACTCGCCATCCTTCGTCTGAATTAGCAGAGTCATCACCCTCAGCTTCTAGCTCTCGGCTATTCTGTTGATTACTGTCTGGATCCGGAGTTGAGGAGGACTCTTCTGGTGTCGGGGAATTTGGTGGTGACAAACCATGTGAAATACTTGATCTACTCGAACTGACAGCAGAGTCGTTGTCACTATCCTCCAGTTTACCTTTACCATTCGTGTATTTGGTTCCATTAGTATTATTTTCATTGACGTTATTAGTATTAGTGCTATTGCGATTTTTGTCCATGCTCGTTGGAGCTGGGTTTTGGTTAGTGACAACCTCAGGTTGAGGTGGTTTATTAATAGTTTCGGTATTTGCTGTATTTTTGGCATAGAGACTTTTCCTCGCAGCAACTACTGGGGGTGATGGTGGTAGGGTGCTGATAGGTCCTTTCGTTCTAGACTTTACGTTAGTGGATTCATCCAGTGGAGAATTAGCGGTGAACTCAAAACTGGAATCAGAATGTGGTGAGGTTAAACTCTCTAGACTCTTCGGCTCTGGCGTAAGTTTGTATGATGTGGGTCCATTATTAAATGCCACTGGGCTAGTCTTCTGAGTGGTGGCAGTGGCAGCAGACGAGCTGAGAACAGATTGGTACGGAGTCAAACTCCTTCTCTTAAAGGCAGGGGAATATTTGGGTAAAGCAGACGGAAGTTTCCAGTCAGAAAGATCGGGCTCATCAAATCCCGGTTTAGTTTTGGCACTTTTATTATTGTCATTGTATGAGTCAAATGACTCGGTTCGTGTAATTTCCCCTCTTACGTGGGCTTGTTCTGGTTTGCTAAGTAGCGTCTTGGAGGACGGAGTCATGACCGCATCCTTACTAATAATTGTGGGAAGGTCTACAACAGAGACGGATGTGGCGGTTACTAAAGTTTTGTCTGGTATAACCAAGCCTCTAAGTTTGGACAAATTAGCCTTTCTCCTACTTTCCATCATGGATGTTGAATTTAGTACATCGGATTTGGACGCGGGATTATTATAACGGTACGTTGAAGACATTCTCTGGTAACTGGAAGGTTGTTGCTGCTGATGATCCTGACCAAGACCACCAACATCAAGCATACTTTGGGATCGTTCATTCATTAATTTGGACGAGCTGTACTTACTTGCTGTAGGAGCAGTGGAATTAGTTCCATGTGAATTAAAACTGGATTTTATCATTCCTCTGGGGGAAGGTGATGTGGTCGAGTCTATGGAATTCTTCCGTGTACTTAAATCAAAAGTACTCTGTGAGATTTTCCATTTGTCTGGTGTTGAATTTATTGTGGACGGTTTCGGAGTCGCACTCACGAGGGACACTCCAACCCCTTGCAAAAGATTATCAGAACTCTTACTAAATGCACTAGAAGCCGCAGACCGGGGAAGACTAGATGTAGATGTTGACATGGTTCGGATTGATGAGCCACTGGGTAGTGTACTATATCCGTTATTACCATTCCCTCCCACATCTGGACAACTCTCATCCGTGCTTGAACTCCTATTGGAAAACATGGCAATTTTATCTCTGACACTCTTTTTACTGGGTTCCTGAGGACGTACACTCGGACTCGGCGGCACTTTACTACTACTATTATGATTATTTGCATTTTGAGCAATAAAAATACGCTTCTTGTCTTCAATGCTACTGCTACGACGGGCGAGTAAGGCTTTCTGCGGAGGGACTGGAGGTACGGATAAAGGCAGTGGTGGTGGTGTCTCATGTTCTTCGGATGGTGGCTCTGAAATTGGCACTGGTGGTGGATTCCTATCAACTCCCATCATTTTTAACTCACTTCGGTAAACTTTCTTACTGTTGTCACAACTTATTGATCCGTTATTCTCATCCGACCAACTATTCGGGAATTCGTCACCGTCTGGAGGCAGACGGGAGAATGTTGGTGGTATGAATGGATGATACAAATCATGGGAACTGTCCATTCCGTTCGCTTCGTTAGAAGAACCTAAACAGAGAGAAAATAGAGAGAAAAAAATCCATTAAAAATCAAGTCAATAAATCAAAATTTAAATACACAAAACCACTTTACATGCCTCATCAATATAAAGCATTATTATTTTAATTTTTTTCTTCTAATCTCACAGAGCGAAAGCTATAATATATAGTGTGGTGAACTAAGTACACAAGTATACACACTCTTTGCCGATTTCAGAAATCTGACAGAACTAAATAACAAGATAGAATGCACAAGTATATGCAGCGCGTATACGTAACACAAGAAGTCTCTGCGAAGCACAGATTATTCTTCCCTCTGAAGCGTGGAGCAAGTCAACAATAAAACAAAACAGGAATGATGAATGCATGTGGGTGTATCTATATATGCATAGGTATTATATGCTATGATACGTGAGCACATAAACATTATCGTTGTTATCCCTTCCCTGTATTTGTACACGGTAGTTCAGAACCCCTAGTCTAAAATTAAAACTACATAATCAAATCCTTAATACCAACATTAAATTGAATTACTAGTTTTAACATGACAGTTGATGTCACGTTTCCAAATGCTTTAAAAAAAATGAACAGGTTGAGATTGAGACGCTCATTTTTTTTCTTCAACTTCTCCATTACATGACTCTCTTCTATATAATATGCTCTGAGCTACCTTTTTAAACAGCTTGAAAATTATATTATTGTCGACTCACACAGAACGATAAAGATACATACACAGTTTATACCTTCCCTTTAAATATTTTTCTAGTTTTCCCTATCTATAATTTTTGTTGCATTTAATTATGTACGTATGCGTTTGTAAGCTCCTGTAATTATACTTACATACATACATAAAAATATATCAAGATTAACTAAATACACATTACAGTGCAGTGCAAACAGTGAAGGGACAACCAAGACGCATATGGCAGGGACTATATATAAATTGGAGACAATCATTGCATTTCTATTCTACATAGATTTGATTTCATAAAGAAAGTAACATGGTCTTCAAGTTTGTAATTACACCTAACAGCTTAAGTTCTCTGACAACTTGTAACTGACAACTATTTATGTCTTCAAACACACACACACACACACATACATGTTCAAATCTCACTGTACTACAGTCAAGACGTCAAGAGTATTTGTATTCCTCTCTGAGTATTATTATTGCACTTATTTGTAAGTCACTTTGCAATCCAAATAGATACAAAAACAGAGTGGGATAGTGGGAAGAAACAAGTATGCGCGAATACTTTGTCGAAAAAAAGCAGGCCAGCAGAGCCACTTTATTATTCAATATCCGTCATGCAGTCCGTCACCACACCACATCATCATCACTGTCTGTATCCCTATCTTCACACTGACCGAAATAGGAGTATGGAGTATCACCTTACAGACACATAAAAAAATGAAAGACGAAAAACATCACTTCTTCTTGTACATCAGTACTGGCATACATAAATATATGACAACCTTTGAAAGTAAATAATATCTACCTGCTGGATTGCACTCCTCGCAATTAGACTATGTACTACTAACGAACTACTACTGTTGACTGTATAGTCATCTTTCTTATTCGTGGCCAAAGCCAAAAAATCCAAGACTTGTTGAGGAAGTCAGAGTCAGAAGAAAAAAAAGAAAAAGGAGGATGCCGTTAAACCCTCTCTTCAGAATCTCTGTCACTAATACAAAACACTGAATATATCATGTCTACAGAATTATGCTATCGTAATACTAAATACGAGGTAGTTGTTGAAACCACTATTGTACGTCACTGAGACGAAATTTCCAACTAACTGCCTCTAATGCATAATTATGTATAAACGTCCACTGTCCACAGACCGTAGAGACGGTAGTATGGTAGATGTAGACCGACTCTCAATTCTAATTTTATATAACAGCTTATATGTAGAGATAGAAGTAAATGATGGACACGAATGTAACACGAGAGCACACAGAAAAACAATAGTTAAGTAAAACACTATAATATAATATGCAACGGCTACTAGTTAAATGAGTACAAATCCTCTCAACAACAATCCCTGATTAAACATTCGTCTTTTTTTATGTTTCTAAATTCACTATCGACTTCAAACTTGTACAAATTTCTAATTTTAAACGATAATTTTAACGAATGATGATTCAGAAAATAAAACACATTCAACAAATCCGCCGTCAAACTCAAAATTACAAGTGAAACTCTTCCAATTTCCAAGAAGAAACAAGTAATAAAAAGGGTAAAACTTTTCTCTCACATCTTGTGTTTATACAGATAAGTTGTTGTTGGGATCCTCATTACTTTTAAAAAGGTGAAAATCTTTAAATTTGGAAACTATTATTTTGTAGAATGAATTGCTTTTTTGCCCTCTGATGATAAGTCCTCTTCGTCTTCAATTTTGTACAGGGGGACGGACGCGGACAAAAGAAAACTATACAGCCACTACTGTACTGCACTGAACTCAACTGTGCAAAAACAAAACGAAGAAACTACGAACCACCACAGTACCACACGACGACACAACTATATCTATCTATCGACATCTACAGTCTTCACTTAAGTTAGTTAGTCAATCCATCCTGTTTCTGGTATACTGTACAAAACGAAACAAATCACAAATATGGGCAGCTTCCACACCAAACGATGATGAGTAAGCTAAGGAATACTAAGGTAGGTACCCCAAGAAGACATTTATACTGACTGATGACAGAAGTAGAAGATGAATGAAGAAGCAGCGAAGAGAGATAATACCAAACACCCAGACCAACCAAAGTAAATTATGTACAAGAAGAAGAAAAAATTAAATGTGAGCACAAATAAATATAATATATATACTTATATTTACAAAGTTAAAAAGTTTTCTCGATGACCAAATCAACTGAGCAAATGCGTGTCTTTCGTCAGACACAAGAGAGTATAACAGTCATAAATCAAAGAAGAAACCCAGAACATACAACAAGACCCAGGCGCTACACTTTTACACTATGTACTTACAAAAAGACACACAAACTACTACTACCTTCTGTAATCTGCAACAGGAAGAAAATAATGAAATCGTGAATTCTTAAAATGACCAACGCCAATCCTCATACCATACCACACCACTGCCCTGTTCACTGTCTCGACTCTATCTCGTACATTTCTGGAAAGTACATAACAATGCAATGTAATCCAATCCAATCCAATCCAATGCAATGGTAGCCAGTCAGTATGAAACATGGGTTGGTAGTAATAATACAGTCGTACAATACTATACCTACTGCCTACTACGTACTACACATCTCTGCACAGATGAAAACAAAGTCATAAAACTTGTCAAACTTTTCAACTTTGGCTTCTTAATTTGTAGCACTTTCATTTAAACTTAAACAGTGCAGCAGAGTGCAATAATAATGGAATGGGAATGCTGAATGGAATGAACGGACGACTGTTGTACAAGTCAGGTTTCACTACTGATTATGATTATGATTATTGTGAGAGACACAGGAGAGGAACAAGCAAGGGACGGGGGAGCATGGAGCAACACTCACTATTTATTTACACTCACAAATTCCCGAGCATGACGTAATCCTCATTACATTGCTCAGTTAGTCAAAAATTAAGTGGAAAAAAATTAAAGCTAATCTTGTAAAACATGAAACCCATGTTACTTTTTTTGTTTAATAACTCGGAGAGACACTACTACTACTGCTACTTCTGTACAATTGCACTCCTTAAGATCGACGCAGAAAGTTTATTTGTTTGTTTGCTAATTTGATTATTTACTAGGAACTACACACTCTCACTCTGATATGAAGTGACTGATATACTCGGTGTGTTACATATAGTAAATTTAATTACTCTTTCATGTTTTTTTCCACCTTTCTTATCAAATTCTGATTATACAACAAGTAAACAAGGCACAGTTAGAGGAATAAATAAACATTAAAAATTATATTATGAAAACATACAAAACAAAATATAGGGAATAATACGGAGGGAAAATCTGGACTAAAGTTGATGGTTGATGTAAGAAGAATTAAGGTTGGACGCCGGACGCCTACATATGCCTAGGTTATAAGAATCACCTCACCTCTTCTATTCTATCCTTATCCCTTTCTCTGTCTGTGTAGACAATACTATTACGAAGGTACTCTGTATATTATGTACTTTTGAAATTTTGAAGCTCTATTATTGCCTGTTCAACCTGATTTACTAGAGTAGAGTTTGATTTGATACAGAATGTGTAGAAATTTTAGGGACAAGATGATGTGAAGTAATTGAACATGAAAATGAACAAAGGAAATACTTTTACTTTATAATATGTAACTTGTAGGCCTATGACTCTGACTCACCTCCATCTACCCCATGCTCTCTGTCAGAGTCAGAAAGAACTGCTCTACTCTCCATGTATATACAATGTACAAGAATGTTTTTAGAGTTTAAACGTGAGATTTTAAGGATTTCAGGTGGTTTCAACTTTGAGATGGTTTGGATCTTGGATAGTTTTTTGAATGCTCAAGCCATTTTGACGGGAGAAGGAGAGAGAGAGAAGAATTGACGTAAGTCTTGAAGAAAAAGGAGGAAGCCGATATGCATGATACTTTGTGGCAACATTAATTTAGATCAGTCAAGTCAAGACTCAAGAGAGGACAAGAATCAAGTCGACAACAACAACGACGAATATATATACGACGACGACGTGGCTTTTCTACTATCTCATTATTTTGCTTGGTCACGCTTACTTTTCCGCAGAATATCTCAAATGAGAGAGAGAGAGATGACATAACGCTTAAGCTAACAGCAAACACCAGACCGCTTAAATAAATAATGCTTCACATCATTTTTCCACATCAACTCAATACCTTTATTAGGTACCTACATACATAACATAAAATAGGTAAGGTTTCGATGTATGTATCTAGTATGTGTACAGCCGAAAGAGTACAACCAATCCGTCATTCCTTATAGCTGAAAATAAAGCTATACTTATATAGCTAATGTAAAGTCGGTCTGGTTTGGTCTGGCCTGGCCTGCTGGTCCTCCACTTCTCATAAACACTCAAGATTTTTTTTCTCTTCTAAATCTCTATATAGGTATTTGGTATTTCATCCTCCGTCATATTTTTTTTTGTATGTTATATTCCATTTCTTTCATTTTGTTCCTCATGCGCCTTATTCTCAATTGAGTTGAGCCCCTATAATTTAGTCCAAGACATGCCTCGCACTCATAATACGAAATTTGAAATAAGAGAGCGATACTTTTAATACTTAATACCTCTCTACCTACATTATTTTTCCTTTATAGAGATCTAGGGAAGCATAATATTTTACTTTTGCAAAATGAGCAACCTCATGCAAATTTATCCTAGTTTTTAAGTTTCAAGTTTTCCATAATTTGTCCCATGTATGTATTTCAAGGTAAAAGGACTGCCGCAGATGATACTCACTCCGCAGAAACAACTCGACCGACATCGAGATTGACATGCAAGGAATAATATATAAAAGATATTCCAAATTTTTGTCTTCCCTATTTCCAACAAGTCACAATTTTTGAGACTGCACTTACACAAGAAAGAGCCTTTTATTTATGGATATCTTAACACTTATTCAACAACCCACAATGCACACACTTTACTTGGAAATTACAATTACCACAAATGACAAACGGTACGGTACAACGAGTGTTTACTGAAGAAAGAGGCACAAAATATATAGCAAGAAGCAGGACGACAACGACAACGATGGTGACGAAGATTTAAAGATTTCCCTACTACAATTTGTACAAGTTCGGTGTATATGTCTTTCTTTCAAGTGTCTTCCTCCCCTCATTATTGTAATTCAATGTTTTTTGAATAAAAAATCCTTTTTTTTCACACAGAGAAAATCTACTGATATACTGAACTGTTCTCCACATTTTTTTTTCAAGATTATTAAAAGTAGTAAAAGTGGAGGGAGGATACGTTTTTCTCTTACTAATGTTCTCCTTAAACAAACATTTACGGTAATACTTACAATCTATAAAAAACTCCTTATGGGAAAGATGTAAGATTATTTTGATTTACATACAACAAGTAATAAATACCTTACTACTCGTTCCTATATACAAATAAAAAAAACAACGCAGTACATAACTACACTCAATCTTAACATCCCTTTAAAACCCACATAATGTGCTCCCATAATAAAAAAAGGAAATAAAAATAATAAAAGTTGTAATGAACTATTGTTTCAGATTATTTACGGTTACATGGAGATTCCAGATTGGAATGCCATACGCCATACCTATTTTTTATACCTATACCTTTTACGTACGCCATTTCTTTTAGTAAAATACCTAGTCTCATGAAATACAAAAAGAAGAAAAAAAATCAATTTTGTCTCACGCTTAACATTTTAATTAAAAATAATTGCTGCTACAACAAAACGATTAAAACTTATAAAGTGTATAATGTGTACGGGGAGAAAAACTATGACTTAATTCCTAATCATACATGCAATTTTAATTAAAATCCAAAACCCTAAACCTATAGTAAAAAAAACTAGTAAAAAGAACTAAATTAAATCTTATAGTAATTTAAATTGGAGCAAAATGACAATTACGTAATTATAATTGAGGTATTATTGATACTCAAGTCAACACAAAAAAAAGGTATCTCCATCATGTAGACCATGTTAACAGTTATCTTTAATTTAGCAAACTAAATTAATTAATATGAATAAAAAAATATAGCGTTGGGTGGACTTTGGACATATAGACACCTAGGCCAGTCCAGGTAGGCGGAGTTCGATGCATAGATAATATTGCGAGTGCATTTATTATTGGTATATAGTAGTAGGTACCTTCGTCAGAAGAATTATTCCCGTCAGATTCCATAGCGATCAAGTCAGTCTCGTTTTCGTACGGACTTTCATAATGGCTATCACTCATATTCGAATTGGGATTCGATGTCAATAAGCTATCCATAATTGTTAACGAAATTCATCAAGATTTGAACTTTGACTCAAGATAACACATTTAATTTAGTAAACAAGAGAGGCTGATGCAGATGATGATGACGACGACGACGATGATGATGATGATGATGAAATAAATTAGCGAGAGTCTATAATATATATATACAGAGATAGACTCGCAATTAATTCTCTGCTCGTCTCCCTCCTTCGTCCTTGCTACTCTGATCTGATTCCGCGCTGCTCTATTACAACAACACACAGAGGAGTCGAGAGACCACGTCTCGTCTAGTGTGCCTTATTATTATTATTTTGTGATGATTATGTTACAGAAACAAAAACACAATTAAGAGTACGACACTGATGATCACGCATCTACTCTCCTACAATATATTATAGGAATACTAAATGACTAATGTTTATTTTTTCAAGTGTCAACTGTCAACACATAAATAATTAATTACTCCTGGAGTTGATTCTTATATGTTCTCAGTTGTTACAGATTTACATACAACAGCTCCGCACTCACACTGTGATTCAAATTAACTAATGAAACTTGACCTACTTGAAGTCTCTCACTCACTACAACAGTCACAATTTAATCAATCTTTCGATGAGGATTGATAATATCTCACCCCCATGCACCAACATACAGTACAGGTGAAGTGTAATCAAGTGGAATGTAATTACAACAACGTGTATAAACAACTCAACAACTGCTTTTGTAGGTGGGTAACAACTGGCTCGTCATAATTAATTATAATTGCAATCACTCCAACATTTAATTAATTATGTTTACAATTAATTTCACTTAAGCTCCGCAAGAAGTGAGATCATCCCACCATGCACCATGCGTATATCTGCTGTAATTAAAATCCGACAAAGTTTTTTTTTTCTCTCTCTCTCTTTCTATAAAGTTGTATACAATTAATTTGCGTTACGCACTTAACTTAAAAACTTAAAACCACACTCGTCCGTATCTAATGTTTCGTTTGTGACTTTAATTTTCTAATTTTTTTTTCTCGTATAGTATTTAAGTAGTTTGGTGTATAATATTTTTTAATATATTATGACCTATATAAAAATTAGTAACTGCAATTTTTATTTTCACAAAAGAAAAAAAAAGTAATGTTGAGAGAGCTATACAGATTGAGGTAGAGCACGACTCTATACGACTGACTCAGACTGACTGACGACCGACCAACACTCTAAAATTTGAATGAATGATGATTGTTACGAGACTGACACGTTTGATTCTCTGATTCTGGTTCACTCAGTTACTGGTCTTATAGTTCCTTCGAGTACATATATATCTAGATATTAGAGTCGGAAATGATATTGCCAACTACGACTGAAATGACTGCACCGTAAGAAGAATTCGTAAGCACTTAATCCATCCCTCCTTGACTAACTTCAATTACAATATAATCCTATAATATATATAATATTATAACCACTCTACGATTACGTTCTCTCACTGAGCTGGGTTGACATTGCCACATTCTATGTCAGCAAGCTTGTTGGGACTGAGCTTGGAAGTGGAGCTGAGTCAGTGGTAATAATAAATGTTCTCAAGGTATCTTGTTACCAACTTCAACTCATATTATATACCTCTATCTACCTATGCCTATGTGTGCTCTGGCTGCTGGACTATTGTCGAAGTCGAAGTCGAAGTCGAGTGTCGACTCATACTATGATAAAAACAATTTCGCAAAAACCAGACTGTGTGGTAGTAGTGGTACATCATCTCTACATACATGATGATATGATGCTGAAGCAGTAGGTAGATAGATGCACACAGGACATGTACGAATTATATAAATCTACTCGAACAAGATAATGGAAATGAAATGATATACGAGGGACTTGAGAGAGATATGCTCGTATGCACTTGAAGTTTCAGTTTAGCACACACACAGCACACAGTAATGTTCAATTTCATTTCAAAAATACAGATAGGAAAGGTACTACTTATCCACACTACACCATAAGCGAATACGAATACCTCCTATATTACTATACACTATTATTGAGCTTGAATTTCATTTGCGACGTATGATTCAGAAAGAATGCGACGTGTACGTAAGTAGTCATGTGCAAATATATACAGTCAAGTGTATAGAGTGAATGTGCATAAAAAGATAAGTATTTATCACATGTCAATCTTTGGAACACCACGTAATTCACTTGTACAAAGCACACTCTTCTCTTCTCCTCTCTTTGTATATTTTTTTTTAAATATTTATTTCCATATTAAATGTGTACATTTATTATATACATACACACGTAGTCAGATCGAAAATATATACCTAATCAGCAATGCAGGGATGCACCTAAAACAATCCTATTAAACACCCACTCATTACAGACTCCATTTAATTCACGTAGCTTTTGTACGATAACGTTTCTCTCTGACGTGGTGGACTCTCAATTCGTATTAACAACGAACGAACAGTGAGGGGACGCGGAACGTTTACTGTAGATATGAGTGAGTCGCGTCGTTGTAGCGCCTTCGTATATTATATATTTCTTGAACATTGAGAAAACATTTTTATTTGCAAACTGTCTTGACAGCATAATATAGAATAGGATTATAAATATATTAGTATAATTATATACACAGTACAGAGACTACATAGCACAGGGAAGGAGTACAATACAATACTCAATACAAAAACCAATAGCAAGAGCAAGAACACAGGGCATGTTGTCTCTTGCACTTTTATGTAAATAGACCAACCCGCTCCACGTCCACGTCCACCATAACAACATGAGAAAAAGCAAAACGTGATACAACATTTAAATCTTAAATTATTATTATATTTCATTATACATTCACTCCCCTCTATATCTATACCTATACTCCTCTTTCTGCTACACATTCAACCATGTATAATATAATTACCACTACCACCCGACCAAACGACTGCATATGTATGAAAGGGCTGAACAATTATAATCAATATAGTAGTGTCTATGGTCGTACGCATAATTATTCCTTCAAGAGTCTCCACCTCGTCCACATTAGAACTAGAATAGAAACAACGTTCCCCATTGACATTGTCGTCGTCTATCTCTTTTTGTTTCTGTACAGTAGTACTGAACGGGAAATTACGGAGCTTGGCAACCTCAAAGTATATAGAAAACAAATTAACCGAGTTAAAAGTATTTTCGCACACACATCCACACACTTACTCACTCGTCAGACAATATAAATATTCAATAAAATATTGTCTACGCTAATATTACAACGTACATACCTACCTATATACTGTACACATACAAGTATAGTGTCAGTTCTAATTTTTTTTTTGCAATCATCACATTGACACGCACGAACTTTCATGCATTGAATTGCATTCATCAAACGGTCATAATCATAAAGCGATCATAGCCACTAGTCAGTCCCGTAGTAGACTAGTGAAACAGAGATGAGGCTCAAGTCCGACCCAATAGTATGTCATCGGAGCTATATGCACATTGTGTGTGGAACGAACCAACTAACTAATACTAATAGAAAAAGTAGGTACTGATCGTAAGTAGGTAGATAAGGTATAATTACAATTCAAAATTCCATGCTCAAGTGCCTAAAATGTATCCCTCGTATTGTGTATCACTAACGTTTCTTTTCTACAACAAATATTAATACTAGGTAGACACTACTTACCCATATACCTACCGTAAGGAGAGACACATACATCTATCTACTTGGGCCTAATCTGCACGTCGGACTTTTCTATATGGACATAGAAGACATCGTATAAGTAGAGATATACACAGTCCACTCCATATAGTATACATTTAATATATATTTATGGGCAAATTTAACGAGTTGTAACCCAGAATCTTGCGAGGAGTGTGATGAATGTGAAACTCAAGATTAAAATAAGAACGAGGAGGAGATAGAGAGAGACAGAAGAGAGACACGCATTCACGAAGAAGAGAGAGAGTATATAGTGATATCCTTATCATTATTACCATGCCATGACGTGCAATACTTAAAAAAACTACAGACCATAATGCCTCGCTCGCGATTTAAAGTCTACTACTATCCCTCGCCCAGGCAGACGAGAGATATTCACCAATAAATAAAATGTGCAGTAAGTCGTTCTCGTTATCGTTAAGATTAATCACTCACTACCCCAACTACACACGGACACGGCGACGGACCAAACAAGGAACAAAGTTTCATAATAATAATAATAATCCTACAAAATATTGGTTTTTGTTTTGCTATATAATAAATATTAAATATAATAATACCATCATTATGATGTTAATAATATATATACGGAGAGCTTTAAATTGAAAACAAAATCAGAACAACCATAGCCATATATTAGAGATTATAACATAAGTATATAATTTTTTAAATATAGGTAGGTAAAATAATACTGATAATTGTACATGACAGAGGCTGGAAGGGAAATAGGGAAAAACAATGCGAGGGAAGAAAATACAGAGCAGTATGCCACTGGGAGATACCAGAAGGAGAAGATGAAAAAGCAGAAAAAAAGTGACCCGGAATCAATTACACTTTTTTTATGACTTTTCCTCCACCATCAATTTTATGATTTTGAAAAATTCTTTAGCCGTTCCAAACACTTGGGACCTATTTGCTTTTAGAAGAACCTTGCTATAAGACAGAATAAATAATACGGAGGAAGATGATATGGTTAGCCTCAAACATTATATTCCATCAACTCACATAATCTTGACGTGAGTATGAAATGGTAGTTTGAGACACGAGTGGAGGACCATAATCTAGGTTCAACCCATATCTCGGATCCTCTCAGAAAATACGAGGAAATGTATACATTATGCAGTATGTACTAGGTACGCTAGAGTCTATGCAGCTGGAACAATACATATCACACTACTATAACTTCTAATTTGTAAACATAATATGTTAATAGCAATTTTGTCGCACCCATCGTCCAAGTGCAATCTCATTTTGAACTCATCCTCGTTATCACCTACTTGGTAAGAGTCAGCTGAAGATACACACACACAACAAATGCCAGATAAGATGAGTTTATTTTTTTTTCCCTCGTCCTCTCTCCTCTCTCGTCGTTGCAAATAATTACTGTACTCTAGAGTTACACTGAGCAAACAACATTCGTTGTTGAGCAAACGCCAGAAATTAGTTTTACCAAATTAAGTAAGAAAAAAAATGATTTTTTTTACCAGGAGTTCTACTATCATCGTCACTTCAAACATTATATTAGAAACCTTGAATACCAATTAGCGTTATGGGCTGATGGGCTAGACGTAAAATCCCAACCTTGACAAGCAAATATTTTAAGTGATGCTTACAACTTTGACATTTCCCACATGAATTACCATTAGACACATTATTTGGCTTAAGCTATGCACTATTATAGTACATGAATAATGTTGCGGACACCAAATGAAAAGAGTCACACATATTAGCAGGCAGGTAACATTCCCATATAAATCGTCAAATAGTAAAACATTTTTGGGCTATTAAAAACTTTAGTTCGAAACAGTACCAGCTGTAAGCTGTACCCACGACATAGTCCATTTAAACCATTTACAACATACATTTCATTCCAAAATAATTTTTAGCCTCATCCACGCTTTATAATTTTGCTAAAATTTAAAACTGATACTAACAAAGGGCAAATTATAATGTCATAACCTACGGCAGAACAAAACACAGCGGCGGAGATACCTTAATTGGCAGCATGGAATAAATATAATATAATCCTTTTTTTTGTAGGGACGCAACATCATCTCCAGCTGCTATGTAGAGCAAATGAATGAAATAAAAAAAACAAATTTTGCGAGTACCTACATAACTTTGTTCATTTAATAACGGACAGGTTGTTACACTTGACTCTGGGACTCCGGTAAAAATCTAAGCTTCATCCAATCAGCGGGGTCCCGATTATATCATTTATATGGCCAAGAAGAAGAAGAAGACGACGACGACGAAGAAGTTTATGCACTTGAATTGAAGAACATCATCATCATAAGTACCTACATAACGCTCAAGAATAGAAATCAAGGAATCTATATATAAATCTACGGACGAATCTACTCCAATGGTTTTCAATCTACTTATCTCTTGGACTTGTCACAGAGACAATTAAGAATCAAACCATTCGTTTAAGTCGTGATTTGCACTTGAGGAACTTCATCTAATAACATCCATTGTGCTCAAAAAAGTTACGTTAGTCGTACTCGTGAGAGGACGGGCACTCCAACTCTAAAACGCTAACTCCGTTTTTTCAAACTCAATCTTCCTATAGGTATAGCTAGGTAGGTCCCCTACCTGTGCATATATAGTCTAAAACCATCATCACAATCACAATGCCAACTATTTACTACGCAACCATTCAATGACATCTTCAATGAATCCAGGAATCCATGAATTACCCCATCTGATTCCCTTCTACTCACTCACACTAGACAGTCAGTCATCAGTAAGCTAGCTTTGACTTTGACGTTGGCGTTATGACTTTAATTTCCCTTGACAACATTTTTCCCGTTGTGTCACACCTGACTCGTACTCACAGACGTGACAGGAGAGGCGGAGGTGAGCATGACATAAGCATATGCACCTTCTTTATCATTGCTCATGCACTTCCCCCCACCAAATAGTAATCATATAATATAAAAGTTGTCATAAAATAAACGTCCATTATTTGCACATTTTACTGGCCATTACTCATGCGGAAACGCAATGAATGTAAATATAAATAAATTATTATGAGCAAAGAATTCTAATTTTGTCGCTGGTTTAATGAAATATATACAGTAATTTGTTGACTGATAACCCGCACTAACGATCCCGACAACACATTAACAAAGTTCAACATGTAGCAAAGCAAAAATATACTATACACACTCAAATATGCGGCTTTCCAGTTTCTGTACACAAATACATGTCAGCCTCAGACCAGCTTCATTTTCGACGGCTTGCGGACACGTCAGCTTTTTTAAGGAGCTAAACCGCCAAAGGCAAATTCCAATAAAGTGCTCATTATTTTCTTATAGCATATAGCAGCACAAAACATCTTTCATCCGAATCAGAATCTGAATCATACAGGCCATGTGAAATACATGGCAAGAAAGAAGGAGGAAAACTGGACGAATACAAATCACCCAAACTGCTCAGTGTTCAGAAAAATGAAAACACTTAAAAGTTTTGCTGGACACGAAAGAAAGAGAGCGAGAGAGAAGAATCAAGACAGAAATGAATTGTTTCAGGTTCAGAGAAAAGTTTTCACACGGGAGAGGAGGATGAATCTAGTTCTCACAGAGAGATATGAAAACATAAACATACCTATACTGACTATACAGTCAAGCCATATAACATCAACTTTACCATACAAAATCAAAATTCCTTAATTGGTAATGGCACAACCTGCGTATACCTACATGGATTATGTTTGTTAGAACCACAACGCCTCCCGTTGGTATTCCACTCAATGCAATATTTTACAAGGCAAACTTTTCTATCTCTGCACTATCCGTCCGTATTTGTTCTTTTACCTACTCAGAACATTTAACGGACATTCTTTATCAACGCGGAACTCGATCACATCATTATGTACAACACGATCCGACGATCCTGAACAAGACAAAAACAGAGATAGTGATAAGTAGAACCTATATACCCTACCTTACCTTGTACTCATGCTCATATTACTCAAGTATCTTTTGAAAATGACTACATATAGAGAGATAGTCATAAGTTATACCCGACAGAGGAGACAAAATGATAGATAACTGACCGAATCTCTCGAGAGAGTACAAGCTCTTCTCGATCATCTCTCCCTCATCCTCCTTATCTCTCGTACTTATCACATCACATGGACTGCTAAAAATCATACGACGACCGCCGCCGCAGCAGCCGCCGCCGCCTTCCTATTCTTTTGCTATAAGGTAATTCTTCATTTGCACTATCTTCAAGTCGTCCATGTATTATATAGCTACAGATACATTTTATTGTGTTCACGAGATTACGCCAAGTTAACGTTACTCCTTAGAGGCCTGAGCGACACCAGGACTCACTGTCTAGACCTTTAGACCTAATATAGAAAATCATCTTCAATGGCTTCACATTCTCATACATGATGTCATTTATTGTGATTGTACTTCACCACTGCGGGAGACTTCAGTTTCGTGGACGCACACAACTATTTTCCCGTTGTGTGTGTCTGTCTCTCTCTCTCTCCCTCTCAACCCTTCCAGCTGCCACTTGGCACTTAATAAATGTTACATAGTCAAACAATCATTGATTTGTCCTAAAAAAATAAGTCAGATATCTTCCTCCGTTCTACGGTCACAGTCATAGACACACACAAACACACACAGTGTAGACATATAGTGTATTTGTATGTTCAAGTCATACACGGAAACAAAAAGTGAAGAGTAGCAAGCCAAGTATATGCTACAGAACCAAAACCAAGTCCAAGACCAACCAAGCATTCTAATTTGGATTCAATTGGATATTTTTTTATGCTTACACAACTAACAATAGAGGTAAGGTGCTTGAGGGAGGTTGTAGTAGTGTTTCCACCTACGACAAATTGCAAGAAGCTCTTTTCTCTTTCTCCACATCCGCGCCCACACCTTCCACCAACCACCAACAGACACAATGCAACACAAGAACAAAAAATAATCAGCCATCATTCTCACTCGTGAACTTCAATGGGATTTATATAAGTAAATATATGCTCTTGTGTAAAATGTTCCAGGAGAGAAACGGTTATACAAAAAAAAAACCACTCAAATTCATTCAGTCCATCTTTTCACTCTACTCTGTCATCTGTACTAATGGAATTAAAATCAAGTTTGATCTTTCCAACTAATTACAAATACAACAAGGCTGCTGCTGCTGCTGCTGCAGTTTGCAGTAGAGAGAAACACCACACCACTCACTCAGAATTTTGACTATGGCTCTACACTTTTCGAAGCAAGCTTGTGCTGTTACAACTAAATACGTGTTAGTATAATATGGTAGTACTTGAGAGAGGAAAATTAGAAACTTGTTTTCTACAGCTGCTTCTGTATTTTCTTTACCATCTTGTACATAGGAAGGTAGGTACATACGGTTACGGTGTACACCACACGCGTCTCATGTATTTATCCGAACAACAGCAAGTACATAGGATTATTGTATTTCAAAATAAGAATCAAAATATAACAATAGAGTTGAAATCAGGAGGTATGTCTATACTATACTAATAAATGCGAGTACTATGCGAAGAAAATACTGACAGAATTCATATAATAGAGTAACTAACTTCAATAATAGTAATAATAATGGTAACAACAGAAAAGCAAGGCGAGCAACACATCCGAGAATCCTCTCAACATTTGTGTGTGTGACTATAGTGTAAAGTCTATAAAGCCTCAAGTAATTTTTAAGAATAGGAAGAATTTTCACTGTATTTTTATTTTATTTCATTCCATTCCTACTGTTGTTGTTGTTGTTTTGTGTTGATGTGGAGATGACGACGGTCTGCAAATGCGGATGCTAACAGTTCAGTTTCATTTGGTTTCACTCAGTTGACTTCAATGAATATGAAAAGGGCAAGGAGTAGGCAGGGAGTTCATTACGATCCACTCCCTCCATATATTACATATATCTATTCTTTTTTCTTTGCCAAATAGACTGTATTATGGGTATAGGTAAGTCTAATCGTAAGCCGAACCATCTCTCTAAGCAATCATTAACCTTTTATTCTTTACACACAAACAAGAGACAAGCACCGTCAGGTAGGGGATTTAAGACGAGAGAGAAGCCTTTAGTATATAAAAAAAATTAAAATATATAATTATAATTCCCTAGACTATACCTTACCTACTCCTGAACCTACGGGAGTGTTTAGTTAACTTTATAATCTTATAACGAAAACCAACATATAATTAATGTGTTTGAAATAAATAGCATATGGAATGGATGGGCACTGCACTGCCTGGCCTACATGTATGTATAATATATCCCAAGCTCTAAACATCGGTAACAATAACAATAGAAATAGGGCTACTAATACTACTACTGCGGCTCCTTCATAAAACCCAAACCAAAAAGCCCTGATTTCTTCAAAACTTTCACGATCGACTCAATGCAATGTTTAATTTTAATTTTAATCCTGAGAGGAAATTACCACAGTTAGACTATTTTCATTATATACATATTATGGTGGCCACTGCCAACGCCAACACCAACAAACACAACCCAGCCTGGGCTATAAGCTCACCTTCAATCTAATATATTCAAAGCAGCTCACAATCCACATACAAGAATAATAATAATAATATAATAATACAATAAAAAAAAGGAAAACTAATAAGCTCATTACAGTACACTTTAACAACCGGAGTCAAATAAAGTTTAATCTTTTATTTTCTTCTTTTCTTTTCAATCCGTAAGACATAAAAAACATGCGCCTACAGAAATACATTACATTATTGGTTTGGGCCGTAGCTTCTACTATTTCTATGTACCTACATATACCTACATTCCTCATTCAATCCCCTCGCACACAAAGATATACAATGCACTTTATGCTTTATTGCCTTTTTACTCAAATCCAAATAACTTTTGTCTCAATCCTATATCCATACCTAGTAATAGTAATAATATATACCAAGTAAATAAAAAAAACCTTGAGATTTTGTATATACACCTATACATGCCAACTTTAAATCCTAACTATATCCTAAGATATTATAGTTTCCGCTGAATTGTTATTTCAACGCTTGTAAATAAGGCCAAATTAATTATAATAGGGAAATGAAATAAAACGAAGTGTAGTACACCCAATTCTCCCTGTAGCTATATAAGAAATCCTCACTAAGAATAAGTTGTCACAATAATAATCACGCTAATAACAATCACAACAACAAGGCAAAAAATACTATATGTACCTTCCCTATATTACAAACGTCATTCAATCACAAGATAAAAATTCTAAAATTTCTATATCTCTTCCGTTCATGGCCTATAGTAGTGTGCTCTGGTCTGGTCTGGCCTGGTCTGCTATGGTGTCAATAGCGTATTCGTATTATTTAAAGGAAAATTGCAAGCATGAACAGATCATTATTAATTTAAATAAAAGCACACATATAGCAGAAATAAATATATTCCAACTTGTAAGTAAGTAGGGTTCTATTTAATGTTTATTTAATTATATAAATGTGCATGGAAGAAAATGTATAGTCAGCAGTCAGCAGAATAAAAAAAAGAAAAAAAGTTAGAACCCAACCTCTTGTGCAGTAAAGTAAAGACGGGAGTCACATATTTATGTAGAACATATTATATTATACTGTGAGACAAAGGAAGTAAGTTCTAGGTAATTACCCTCTTGTCGTTGTCGTTTCAGATTTTATGCGTGATGGTCTTATAAATATAGTAGATGAATTCCTTGACTGGATTTTTTTTTACCATCACCATCATTCATCGTCATTATAATAATCATCATCATTGAATAAAAGTATATGGAAATAAAAAAAAATATTAAAAAATAAAAGGGATGATAAAAATGAGTGCAAGTCAAAAACTTTGAGTATTATCGGAGAAGCTGAATAAGAATATGGAGAAGTTAAAAAGAGAACTCGAACGCGATTATTTTGATATGGGAATCCCAAGGTAATTCTCTTTTCTTTTATAGCTATATATGCGATCTTGGGATTTGATTCACAAAAGACGACGACGACTATGTGGACTGTGTACACAGTACTACTTACTTACTACATACTACTACCAGTGCAGTGCAAGTTGATCAGCAGAAAACAGAAACAGATCCAGCACGTTTGTCAGTCTACTATCCATATACTGGTAGGGCTATATACAGATATACCTCTTTGTCTCAAAATATTAGATATGTTGAGTAGCTCTATATATTTTATACAGAGACGAGTATAAAAACATTACAAAAAAAAATGCCATGATGCCATGTCATAGAGTGACCAACTACACATAATATACTGATATATTCGAATTCGAGTCCATTAATGAAAGATCATGATTCGCCCACAAAAATATAATCTTAACTGCTGTGCAAAAAATGGGAGTGCAAATGGGCTGCAACTCTCACGGAAACATGCGAAAAAGTGCCTTCAGAGATAATTTAAACGCATTAACCATTTGACTGACATTTAAAACTTGACCTCATGAAAAGTTAGAATGTACTTATAGGAAGTATAGAGAGAAGGGGAAAGAGTAAGAGAGAGAGAGGGACTCGAAGAATTCAAGAATCAGAACAAAGTCATGATAGATACATTGAACATTTTAACTTCATTTATCAGCTTCACTAATTTGCCGCCAGCACAGCACAATCCTCACAATCATAATAATCTCCACTGAACTGACAAATTTTTTCTCTTCATCTCAACAACTAAACACCATCAGAATATCACCATCCCCATCGTCATACCACACCATATACCAGCAAAAAACAGAGAGGGTATATATCCCTTGCATACAGATAGCATTGCGAGTCATTTAGCACAGAGCAGCACAACTGCAACACACCACTAAAACACTAATCGTAAGTCACTCAACGTACAAATACATATCTCCTACTTAATGATCTTAGATCTAACTTGCTAATAATCATCAATTTATTCCCTCATATATTTGGCCCAAAACATTTTTTTCCCTCTCTCTCTCTCTCTCTCTCTCTCGCTCTCCCGTCTACCACATACTATTATGTATCACATAATAATCCTCGTCCACTTCCACTACAGCTCTCATACATATAAATAATACAGCTATGTGCTCAAGCTAATCCTAATTATGAAAGGTATGCCAATACATAATATCCCTAGATCACTACATGTCAAAACAGAACGAAGAACAGTGAGTTGAAATTCTACCGTTTACTTTGCGGTTCTCCAGAACTTAAAGAATTAATCATCGTTAATGAGACCCAAACTTTTATATACTGTACAAATGGTACAAAGGCAAAGTCAAAGGGAGTTGAGTGCTCCAAGCCACAAATTTTTTTTTCTATCAAAAGTCTGCTGCGTTATGTGTGCACTTTGTGTGCAGTGTTTTTTTTTCTTCCTTCGTCCCTCCATACATTTTATTACGATTACTTCATAACTTTACAGCATGCTATGTGATATGATAGCATGCTATATATTTACGAGGCAAATTTATTAATTTCATTGACTACCATCAATTTTGCTCACTCTTCAAGCTGTTAGATTACATATTCCCTATCAATTTTGTTGATACGCCGAAGCCGAAAGCTGACCCTTATATAAAATACAAGTATGTATGCAATATAGGTGTTACTCTACATGCTTAGATCTAAATAATTATATAGTACAATTATATACCTACCAGGTATACATTTTTTTTTCGAGAATGTTTTTGCTTCAATAATTTTAGAAAATGTATCCATTCAATATCTACAGTCGGAGAGCAAATTAAGAGACAGGGACAGAACAAGACGAGTGCATATACAAGAGTACTATACTGCCGTGTAAAAAGTATTACATTATTACGCGTGTGTAGTACGGTCGCCCTAGTTGTGTGTGGACGGTAATTTAAATACCATTTTAAATGAAACCACAAAGGAATAAGAAGGAAAGGACGAGAAAGGAGCGTAAAATAATTCAATGTAAGAAAATTCCTATTTAATTTAGAGCACATGAAAACAGTTAGATAAAAATATAATTAATGAAGGAATAAAATGCTATACAGTCCCTCTCTGCTCCTGTATGTAGTTAGTTATCAAGTATCCAATCAGGCATATGAGGCTCATAATAACGGGATTGGCCGAGCTACGGACGACCAATTGCTAAAACTAAAACAAAAGCAAAATAGAAATGAGAGCAGAAACTATAAACTCTATATAATAAAGCATGGATACGGTTACGGTCTCTGTCTCTCTGTCCACCTGAGTGTCTCATCCTTGCGACTTGCTAATAAATATAATACTGCACACTGCCCGAAATAACATTTCTTTCTTCATCTTTAGTCGTTAGTCGTAATCTTAAATGTAGAACCTTGTATGTGCATATAATTGCATCTTTTCCTAGACCAACAATATAAACACACACACACACAACACACAAATGAAGATTCCAAGGAAGAGATATATGTACCTACGTGTACCTACCTAAGTTATTTCGTATATGTACATAATACAAACTAAAAAAAATCGTGGAGCCAAGCTCAAGTTTAATGCTAATGTTTCAATTTAATTTTAGAGTACCGTCTGATATTACACTTACCGCTATACACATTCAAGTATAGACTCTTAGTGCGACAGATATAAAACCTCTAAAAGGAAATCCCTACTTAATATGTGATGCACACAAGTCTCTGAATGAAACTAATCATGCAATCATAATCATGAGGACTATCATAGCGCATAGGGGATTTGGTTACATTAGTTTTGTGAGTTGAGTAACTTTGTGACTTTGTCTTAAAAGATTATAATAATAACATATGAGAGAAGACTCAGATCCGGTCTTTTTAAAATTATATATTTACTTGTAATTTCTTTTTCTTTGACTACATACATACTCTCATATCTAGTAGTGCAGTCTGCAAGAAATATAGTTCATAGATATGAACATGAGTAACCTTTAAGTTTTAAATTCACCAGCCAATAGAACAGAACTCAAAGCTTGACACACATCATTTTTATTTTTCTCACAAAGGTCACTTCAATTTGGTGTATGTGTGTGTGTGTGTGCTTCCCCTCTCCTTCCATTCCGTACATATGTATAAATATATTATACTAAACTACATTACATTACAACAAAGGAGGAACTCTCAGTCAGTGTATCCAGTGATAAAAAAACGACATGTTGTTTACTCACAGAGGATGTGAAATTATTCAGGCTCGTCGACTTCGACTTTGACTCTGAGGATGAGACTGACACCACATTCCTTGCCACTACTGACCAAATGAAAATAATTACCACTTCTTCTTCTTCGTCTTCAAGTCGTTTTCATATAATATCCTCACACACTCCACTTCATTTCCATGGATGAGTTTGTAGTATTATTATTATTATGTCTGTGTATTCTTACAGACAAGAGCAGAAGTTACTACTTCCCTCTATAATATTAAAGTTTACTTTCTTATTTTTTTAAAATAATAATAATCATATACGTGAACTAATACATGGTGCACTCCCACTACTCGCATGCAACTCTGCGCGTATGTCTTAGACCTCACTCACTCCGTCTTTGTCCGTCACTATATTTATATTATGTACGTAGGTAGGTAGGTAAGTACATCTCTCTCTCTCTTTCTTTATTTTTTTTCTTATTAGACAGTCCGTGTGGAATTATATATTTTATAAGACAGGCACACACATACACACACACAAATACACACTGAAATTGTTTCAGGAGTCGTTTCTGCTGTTCCTACTTTAGTATTGCAATCGCATGGGATTTTAATATACACACACAAAAAAAAGGGTGGAAGTCAAGTTAGAAAGGAAGGGAAAAAGGTTAAGAAGAAGCACTGAACTGGATCATTCGCCTCCACTCGATTGAATGTCATTTCCTGTCTACCTAAACTTGAGACTTCTGCAGTCTATCTCCTCCCTATATCTCCAACAAGTTAGAACCGAGTTTGGAGTTCAACCTGTGTTTGCTGTACACACTCAAGACTGGGATTGCCGACAGTAGTACACTCCTATATTACATGCGAGAGAGTTTACTCGTGATTTTTTGCTGAGACTCTCGGCTCTATCTACACAGGAGTTACTTCTTCTTCTATGGCCTG
This sequence comes from Dicyrtomina minuta, assembly GCA_949802685.1. Classification (NCBI taxonomy): domain Eukaryota; kingdom Metazoa; phylum Arthropoda; class Collembola; order Symphypleona; family Dicyrtomidae; genus Dicyrtomina; species Dicyrtomina minuta. Next base: position 15,260,341 of record OX461810.1, read on the forward strand.
GTAAGGTCTGGCAGTCTGGTCTTGAAAGCTTCAGAAAGATTAAGATTTGTTCGTATGTGGGGAGTAAAGTAAGTAGAAGGAAAATCGTAGAAACAACAAGAGCAACAGCAGCAACAGCAGGAGCAGTAGGAACGTCTACAGTCGTCACGGGTTTTGGATTCATGAACAAACTAAACGAATAAATGCAAGTTAAGTTTTTGAATTTTTGAAGGTGCGAGAGCGGAGGAGTAGACACAGGAAACGAAATATCAGTAAAAGACGGCAGTGTCGGTCCTTGATTTTTTGATTCTTCTGTCTTGTGTGTTGTGTATGAAAATGGAGAGCACACGGTGAATACTGAATACAACTCCTGAGACTGACTGGCTCACTCCCTGCCTCACGAAGACCACGGCAGAGTGGGGGGAACTGACTACACTCTTTTATTTTATCCATGCAGTCTCTATAGTATGCGAACAGGCTTAAGACGTTAACTTAAAGGTATCTTATCCACCTACCTACTACCTCCTTGTGCTTATTATGCTCATTAGATTATATACCTGTTCGCTATCAGAGCTAGGCTAGCACACACAAACAGTCACAGTTTAAAGGCGCTGTTGTTACATTTCAAGAAATATTTTTCCCTTCACTTTGCCAAAGCTCTAAAAGACGTACCTAGGTATAGGTATGTGTCCCTTTCCGCTTCATGGTTATCGTGATGGCTATAATAGTAATAATATATATGAAGAATCTTTTGAGTACAATACCTACCTATGCACATACCACTGTTTCCACTCGACTCTCGTACAATATAGTACATGTGCGTAGCGTAGGTAATCCAATTTGCTGGACACGCATACTATATTCTAAATACTCTTCACGGAGAAGAACCATACCTCCCCGAGAAACGCTGTCGTGGCCGATGTCGCTGTCGAATGTCGAAATATATAATAATAGTTTAACAAGTCTAATATATATTACACGCCGCATTGTACTTATTTTACAACTCCCATAGTAATAATAGTATTTACAGTAACTGTTTTATTGTACTATACCTACCTTCTTTCCTAAGTGATAACAATGTTTATGATCATATATATTAATTTAATATAACATGACCCTTCAATTTCACATTTCACCACTCGAGCTTCTCCTACTCCGACATTAGTTGTTGTATGCATATAATTATCCCCCTGGGGATTTGAAATAAGGAATATGAGTAGTACAGATATTACATCCACAAACTACGATTTTTGATTGTATTTTTACTCGTCCATGTACAAAAATATACATACCTACCATGACCATGAGGAACCATAATAAGGAATTTTTCTAATTCCTGTGTGGACAGGAAAATTGACGTGAACTCTTAAAACTAGTGATGGGTTTGGAGTTGGAGGCAATATACTATATATACAGTATACCGAGACAATAATACAGAGAAACAGAAAACGCAGAATATAAAGAGGACGGATAGGAGAAGTAAAAATTTTTCAAGCATTACTTAACGTTCCGCATGCCGGCAACAAAGGGTTTGACTCCTACTGAGTGTTAACGTGACAAAAGGGTGAATTCCAAACTCCAAAGCAAATTCACAGCAAATTCCTCGTGGTCCTGGACATTGAACGAATTCCATTTAGGATGAGCAAAAAAAATAATAGTATTGTGTATAAAGAAGACAAGAAGAAAATAAAGATTCGAATCCAATCCAAATCCAAACTACCAAACGTGGTTTATTACACACACTCACAGAGCCAAGTTAAAGAAAGTAACTCACCTGGAATTCTGCCTTGGAGTATTGGATTAAATAAGTGTACAACATTTGGGGAGTCATTAATCATGATCATACCCTACTACGTGTGCCACACTCATTCATGTTCACATTAATAATATTATGTTACCTTATATCATTGAGCTCTATGCCATCACACGCCGCCTCCAAATTCGACCTGAAACTGAGCCACTACTACTGACGACTCAAGAAAGAGACCTACCCGTTTCCTTTTGAGAAAGGTTCCCCTTGCATAATAAACAAGAACAACGTCAACCCCAGACTTCTTAGCACTACACCAACCACACCACACCACTATTATTTACTAATAATCGACATCGACCCAGTCACCGAGTGCGATACGAATAATGCCTATATACGATAATAGTCAATACAGTTAATACAATGGCAGGCCCAGGCCCAGGACTGAATACTGAATCATTGCATTCAACCCGAAAGGACTGGAGTACATAGGTAGGTAGGTAGGTACTTTACTCGCACACACTTGACTACATAATTTTTTTTTTTAATTTAAACGGATTAATATGTATGTACAGTATAAACCTAGATAGGCATGCACAGAACATAGAGATAGTTACAGTTGCATTCACGGTAAATACTGATAAGTCTCTTTCAACATTTTCATTTCCATTGAACTGAAGAATGCTTTCTTTGAAAAAGAAGAAGACGACGACGACGAGGAAGATTGAATGTTACACTATAATAAGATCAAGAACCTAGGCTACTTAAAAAGATACGCTCAAACTTGTGGCTATAAACATTGAACTTACATATCTAAAGTGGAATCCTATTGAAATTTTAAAATTAAATGAAACACAGAGCCAGAAGTTGTTATGTTTTAAATCCAATTTTCCTCATCATTGAAATCATTGAGGGGGACCAAGAAGAGGCAAAAGGAAAAGAGTACCACCATCACACATTCATAAATCATCCCTTTCCTATGTCCATCACTTCTCAGTTCCTACAACTACTTGTACTCTGTTGTGTTTAATCCTTTAAAAGAAAGTTAGTTTCGAATATTATTATGATTATTATGATGATGAAGACTCACACAGGAAGACAGGACAGTAGCAATATAATATAACAGTCAAAGAAAAGATATACCTACCAATACCAAGGCAGAAGACACTATATAACTAAAGCCCTATTAAACAAGTACCTAGTAATTTATATTTATATTACTTGGAAATTTAAAAGACAAACTAAATAGTTTTTAGTGTTTCGAGCTAATTAATGAACATCAAACTAAAGGCCATAATAGCACAAGAAGCGTTACATATTCCATTCATTGGATTGGAGGATGAGGGATCTTGTTAGACTCGAGAGAGTTGAGAGAATTAGAATAAACAAATTTTTTTTTAATAACTAGAGATAATCTAAGTAAAATATATTCAAACTTGAAATTTTCAGATAATGTATGAAGGGTAGGATAGGATGGGGATGGTGGCTGTTCAATCATGGGGAAATTTATTCTACACATAGTTTAGAGATGCAAACCACGAAGACAGTGTGAGTCTCTCATTCTCAATAATGTATATCTCGATGAGTTGTGGGTTGGTGTCCGAGAGAAAGAGAATCAACTGACAAGTTCAGTGAAACACCACACACAGCACTTACTCACATCTATATATGGAAACTAATTATGAGTTCTTCTTTTCCTATCTATGAATTTATATAAAATTTGTTTTCAACCTTCTAAAAACCTATTGGTAAAAATCCTAGTCGTAAACTATGTAGTAGTGTGGTGATGGAACGGGTTCTCGTCATCTTTTTTGGTGATGGTGGTGGAGTCCAGAAAGAAAAGATTGAATGCTACTTCACCACTCATCAAAGATGCTAATAGAGACACAAAAAGTCAAATCATATCGGATTGGATTAAACCAGACTCATACACAAACCGTTTGAGACAAAGACATGCCCATTTCCCATTACCATGTAATTTGTAGGTAATTCTCTAAGTATAATTAATTTTTACAATACCTATAATATAGGCTCTACCCATATAATGTGTGCACATCATAATATACAGGCTCCAAATCCAAATACTAAACACCAATCCTACCTAATAAATGCTACTTGTATAGTAGTACAATGTGAAAACTGAATACGCCAAGTCACAAGGTGGGGAAAATAATATTAGCAGCACACCATATTAATACTATCAAAGGTTTTTTCTTCTTCTTCGTCTTCTAACTTCTTTCCTTACGGTATGTCTTTATTCTTTTATTCCTACACTAATAGACGGGAGTCTAATCTATTGAGCTATTACTTAATGTGCTCATGATAAAATAACAAACAATTTTTATTAGTCATGACATGATTCTTAGTGAGAGAACCTTTTAGACCGACAACCAACAAGAATGAAAATAGCAATGCGAGGAGGACAAGGAGGCAATATTAACATTAGCATTATTATTTTATAGCATATTTATATCTATACACAATACAATAGACAGACATCGTCATCGCATCGCATAGCTCAAACCCATGCAGCTGCCGTTATTAGTATAAAGTATGTACACATACACACTGTCTAGTCTGAATTTTTGACTGCACTTGAATTTGCATGTGTTCAAGTGAATCAAAGAGTAAATGGCAAATTAGGAATAGAAAATATACAACGTAAATAACCTTGCTGAACGGACGAAGACGACGCCGACGGTGAGTGAATACTATTTGTAAATGACCACTGGAAAATTGAAATCATCTAATCTTAATTCGTCTCACTCACCTAATCATAGTATCTAACAGAAATGTCACGTTCATTCCAATCCCGACGCATGATTGATTCTCCTATGTCTACATCACATGATAGGCAGCTAAAAAGTTCTAACTAAAGCTCACCTCCATATACACATACAGGCACTATGAATATTTTTAAGCTCGAGATCATCATCATCATCATCATCATTCCATATGATCTATCCCTCACCGCATTCATCCCAAATAACAGTTCACGTTTAAGACTTAAGAGTTTAGTCGTCTTCTCGATTCCGATTAATATTTTCATTTGCACTTTGTAAGTCTTTTGTATTTGCATATATATATGTATACACTGTATGAATAGCTACCTACCTATACAGTATAATATGCACACTACATAAGTAATAGCCAATGAATCAAAGCTACCAACTATCAACCAAGGCAGCTCTAGAGTTCAAATGATTGTCAAAAGTACTGTCTGGCTGGGGGGAGCTCATCCTGCTGGCTCTGGTTCTATGGTCACTCACTTCATTTGAGTACATTACATACCTGAGTGTGTACTCCCCCAGAGAGTATAAGTACATACAGGTAATATAATAGACATGAACAGGGGTATGCATACCCAGGTAATAATTACATATGTATTTACACATACACACGCACATAATTACGTACCCCAGCGCTCAAGTATTTAACTCCCTTACTTCTTCTCTACATGGACATGATGTGTCGAGGCATTGCACTTTAAAGCTCCTTTAACTTTAATGGTTAATCCTGTCAGCTATGTGCAAGTCTTACACGTGTATATTTTTGTGAACCGATCAGCTCGGCTGTCATGCTTCAATGACAAAATATGTCTGAAATAAATTAAAATACACATTCCACTTGACCATGTATAGGTCGCGAGGTATTTTATCTAATCCGAAAAGTAATGGATCCGATTTCACATAAGAACCTCCATGATTTTTTCTCCACCATCCGCATCCCTATAATCTTCCCTTCAATATAGCATTTAAAAAAGTTTGTTAACAAATTATGGATAGGTGATATGAGAGGCGTATAGTACGCACGTGTATAGTGTAAGCTACTGGAACTATTTCGCGTGTAATTCCGGAGATAAAAAACTGTCAATATCAAATTAAAAGAACTCACTGATTACACACACACATATTACCTAAACACAAATCAGTGTGCACATACATGGATACAGCAAATGAAAGGCGACTTACTACTACTACGTAACGCCAAACCAAATCCAGGTGCACATACTGACTGGCTATAACCTTTTGTAAATGTGCATGTTATAGATCTTAGCATGATGTGATCATACAGATTTATGATAGCATTAATTATTAGATTTTGAAGTTGTAATATTTTAAAAGGATTATGCAGGCGTCTTAAATTCATCACGTACCCTCCCATAATTCATTATATCTGTCTTCAAATTTTTGTTTTTCTTAATTATTATTGTAGTGCGAATTCCTCTTTGATATCTCATAAATTAACCTCCATATATGCTCGGAGACGAAATGAGATTCAATGGTTTCAAAGACATGTTCTTTATGAGGTCAATTTTGAGGATAATGTTAGTTTGAGTCCGTCTCATATATTTCATTCTACCCTCTACTACTAAACCGCTCCAGTTATGGCCATGCTACAGGAACGAGGAAAAAAACAAGTAAGTATGCTGTCATAACATTTTTGTAGCTTTAGATTCTGCTCCATCGTTCCTCGTAATCGTAACTATGCATTCATACAGATACACCAATGAAAAATGAAATACACTGTAACTTTAGACCTCAAACTATAGAATTTCACTACCACCTATACCGATATATAGCCTGTTACTATCCCACACATAATTATACGAATATATCCATGCAAAATAATATACAATTTATGAATTCTAAAAATTCTAGAAACAATAATTTCTAGGATTCCATGAGTAACTTGGCATTAGTGTCCCACGCAGCGTGTGTAGGCAGTGACTACGTTATGCTAATTACGCCTGGTTTTACTTTTACCATTGGGTTGTGATTGGAATTCCGCAGCAGATGCATAATTACATATATAATAATTATTATTATAGCGTACGACGGTACGACAGAAAAGGATGCGGATATCAGTATTATGATATTGTGTAGTTTTTTCTTTGCGATGTGAGTCAAGTATGCGACTAACTAAGACTAACTAGACCAGATATACGGTGTATAGATGCTTAATATCAATCTTTCATTTCTCTGAGCCCTGCCTCATAAGTAAAGTACATAAGTCCTACATGCCTACAAATAATTAAAACATTGAAGGATAACGAGTGTAAGTACAAATAGTGGCAGCAGCACTAATGCAAAGCAATATGGCAATAAGTATGTAGAAGTAACGAAAGTCATACTTGGAGGGTAGCCGTACAATATTAAGGAGTAGGTAGGCATAGTGTACGATTCTCTTATACTAATTTGAAAGTTAAAATTTAAAACCTATACCAAATAGGGATGTAATGGGGGCCATATAGCTATAGTAATAGCCACACATGACATGACACACGTCTCCTATGAACTGTACGCAAGTATTCATTCTTTGAGGTGACTCAAAGGGTAAATCGGAATGAGAGTGGGCGGAAAAAGATTTTCTGTTCTTCTTCTTCTTTTCCTAAAAGTCTATAGGCAAGAATGAGACAGATGTGAGATCTGGTTTAAGTATCATTCTTTTACCACCCAAAATTTCCAAAGTCATATACACACAACAGACAAACTCGAGACAGTAGACAAGAAGAAGAAGAAGAAGAAGGGGGATGATATCATGAATGGAATAACTCTTTTACATTACAGACAGTCGAGCAAATGAGACTTGAGAAGATGAAGGAGACGAGTAAAGTATACAAGAAACAAACAAAACGCTCACTCCTTCCCTTCATCTCCCTTACTCCTTTCCTTAAATGTACACAATCTTTTTGAGTTTTTACACATCTTTAAAGTTATATATGTGTATATAATTACTATCCATCCTCCCACAAAGATGCGTCGTCTGTCTTACGTTTATTAAAGTTTATTTCTACCCTAAAATACAAATACGAGCCCCATATTATAGTGAAAGCCATATATACCTCATACACTCATACCTATATACCATAGAATAGTATACTCCTACTACAAACACTTATAGATCTAGCGCCGAGCATTCAAAATTCAAATAAACTCAACTGTGAAAACACTCACTCTCCTCCTCGAATGCCCCTTTCTCCTCTCTCTCTCTCTCTCTCTCTCTCTCTTAAACGAAAACCTACAGAGCAAACTTGCAACTCGAACCAAAAAAACCAATTCATCTTCTTATCTTATCGTCCTGTAATTTTTGAACATTTTACAGCACATCATATATTAAATTTAGAGTGGTAGATTAAAGCCAAATAGATCCGTCCTGTCCATTTGTTAATGTCAATTTCGTGTAAACGGATTATAAAAATTATATAAGCAGTAGTAGAGAGACATAAGAGAATTATTTCACATTTTAATGGCTCTAAACACTACATGGTTGTAATGGTAGTAACGCCAGAATTACAATTAACCAACTAGTCAGCCTACATACTCAAAATATAATGGAGATAACATAAACAGTAAAGCTGCCTGGAGCCCTCAAAAAATATTAAAGTGACAATTCCTAATAAATTTGTTTGGAGAGCTCAATGAATTATACATATAGTAAAGTACTCTCAAGAACTATATTACACACCTGACTACATAAAACATCAACCACTGTTATGTTGATTAATTTACGTGATAAGTAGACAGTTCAGTTAGTTTATTGATAGTGAAATAACAAAAAATTATATAAATCGGCATTTGCTTAGTAGTAGTAGTAGTAATAGTATGCACATTGGGAATGGTAAATGCTAATGGAGGGAAGTACAAGACATCTGCATGTACCTAGCTTAATATTATATGTATTATTATTGAGTATTGATAGTGTGGGATAGTGGACAAGAGGAACTCCTCCATCGCCGATTTCAAATGAATTATTACCAGCAGACACTCAAAATGGTTCTTTAGATATAACCTCGGGTAAAATCATTGACGTTTCCAAATCATTTCAATGATCACATTACATTCCTCTCTGCATTATCTCACCTGAGACTTGAGCTGAGCTGAGCTGAAGCTGACTCTAGCAAATTCTAGAGATATCTACCAGCATAATATTATGCAGTGAATGCATATAATATAGAGTGTACTTAAGATGGATTCGCACAAGTTATTATAATAGTGTGTTCCTATGTACATGGTATGGCATATGGCTATGATTTTAGTAGTACCTCAGGACCTATAACCATTCTCTCTTGTGTGCATTTTCTTGAATTCGAATGCATGAAAAACTCCATGGCAGTAAAAATCAAGGTGGATATTTTATGACTCAACAGAGCTACCTTTCAAAGTTTTGAAGTCAACCTGTCATTTCTGATTTTCGCTAACAGATTTACAAATGTCGCGATAACCTTGACTGTAATAAACCCTCTCAACCGTTGTTGCATTTAGGATTGCAATAAGAGTCAAGTTAAATGTTAAATTCGCACTAGTGAGAATTTATGGTGATTAGATAAGGTGACATTCATAGATGGAAAAGGTGACTGCGGTTGACTCTGATATGGTGTAGGAAAGTGAGATTAATATAAATCGTAGACGTCAGAGACCATGTGTCGGAGATTAATTTTGTTACATGGCATTACTTCTCTCTGTATTGTTAATTAGTTAACAAATTACAAACTACGTGTCTACAACAAACCACTTATTACTTTGAAGTATTTTAATTTCGGAAAGGTGTATAATATACTCTAAATTTTTTCAAGTATTTTCCTTAACCAATGTAAATGTAGAAATGTGCTGCAATATGTGTGTAAATATACAAGAAATTCCGTCTGAAATCTGACTCTAACTCTGGTCCTGGTCGCTCTTTGTTACGAGATCCATCCGAGGGATGTCCTGGGAAAATAATTGCTGATGCATTAAAAAAAATCATGTTCGCAGTATGTTTTGTTTCCCTACGGAAAATATGGCGAAAATTTGATAATAACCTTTATATGTCAACAAAATGGGTACAAAATACAAACTCTCAGTCGGGAACCGCCAAAAGCAAATTCTGAGCAGACTGATATTATTATGAGATCATATTATTATTATTGAAAAAAACAATGGAAGCATATACTATGCATATGAGACCTACAATGTATAGAGAGTGTACAGATAGTTTTACTTGGCCAAATACGCATGAACTATCTGACTAAATAAAATATGTAAAATGGTTTCCGTGTGCATACCTTGAATTGTTGTTCCTAACCGCTGGCTTTCTTGAGTTGAATAGAAGGATTCTCCAAAAGTGGCATTATTTACTTTATCTTCTTCTTCAAGGAGATATCTCTGGGATGCATCAGACAGAGCTAAATCTTTCTCCAGGAAAGGCAAATCAGGGGTTTTTAATGGATTGTCCCTGTCCTCCTTGTCCAATTGATCATTAAGCGGCGGCTTTTTAGATGAATCTCCTTCTTTTTCTTGGGTCAACTTCAACTTTTCTTCATTTAGTCCCTCTCCTCGACTATCTGTAACACAAACACAAATAGAGATAAAATTAAACAAACATAAAAATCCAACATTCCAAATCTACTACGCAGGTACATTTGACTGAATTTCTAGTTTCTTTCAGGAAATAACTTTATTTGTACAGTTTATTTAAGTTAATTATATAGGCTCACGACGACAATCAAGATACAAACGTACGTTTCATCAGCTCAAGGTTTAAAAATATTGGATTTGAATATTTGAATCCTTGTCATTTCATTAATTTTTTTTCAGATTTCAAGGCTCTGTCACACTAGTCTAAATGATTGCAAGAGGGAAATTTGTATATGGATTTGGGAAACGCCAAAGTCAATGTTTAATTGGAATAATTGAAAATCACGATTATTATGACTGTATGATATGAATTGTGAATTATGTATTTTGCAATTCTTGGGCGAGTGTATGCACCTATACAAAAGCATAACATACTAATAGTGTGTGCACTATTATGTTCATCGGTCAAATGACAAGAGAAATAATTTACCTCTATTTGCTATATAGGCGGCATTTAATTAATAATGTGTATAGATATAATATACCCAAGTTTAGCCTGCTAACAAATGAGGGTTACGTATGTCTACACAAAACAGACAGCTAGAAACGCACAAAAAAAACGTCAAAGGAAGAAAAACAATTTGTCGTTTTGACAAATAAGTTTCACATGACATCAACGTAGGCAAAAGGGACGTCTACAAAAAAAATACAGGGAAGGTAAGACTTGTACTGTATCTCCGAGCCATCAGTCTTGATGTCTTCAGAACAAGGGGAATCATACCCATCGTATTAATTGTATTGTAGAGATTTAGATAGACCGACATCGACACTCCACAAAGTACATAATATAGCTTACCTAATAACTCTGACATAACAACCAACATCAAACTTACAATTACAGTCAGTACAAAATGCGCTCTAATGATATAAAGTTATGTAGGCTAAGGTTAAGAGTCAGTAATTTATTTTTTCCCTACCTCCGATATGATACTGATTTTGAATGATACACCGATTTATAGCCCCAATTAAAAGTATATTACAAACAATAAAATATTAAATAAACAGCGGAAGTTCCGAATCAAATATTATATTCAATAAAAAAAACTTGAGGTTGTTATAAAATTTGCCGCACACAGAGAGTCATTCTATGTACAGATTTAATTTCAAAGTGTTATTCCCTCTCTCTCTCTCTCTCTCTCTCCTCACAATGACCTTTTTGTCTAATCTAAACCACACCACCACAATATTCAATCAGAGTAATGAAACAAAATGATACATGAACCAAATGATTGTAATAATTCCGTTCCGCTAGCTTAATTATGAGAAAATGACATACCTCAACAATTTATTGCTTCCATTTTCAATTATGTATCTTGCATTCCACTACACACAGTCTCAGTCATATCCTTCCTTCAGATAATTACACACAACAACAGAGCAAAACAAACAAACGCATTACACACTCGACTTTCAGGTACGATTGACGATTCCGTTTCATCATATCCGAAATTCTTGGTTGAATTCTTTTATATTTTTTTTACTAATTGTTTTTGTTCATCTCTACTATGAACTATGGCTAGGCTATGGTAGTCATAACTCATAACGTAGTGATGATTTTAAAGTAAAATTTAGATTAAAGCCCGCACTTAAAATTTTTAATTGCAAAATCAAATTGTGTACAGTAAAGTAACTGATTATTTTATTGAAATTTGTTGCATTTATTTCAATATTTACACTTGTATCCCTTCTCGTGTATCTATCTCAAAGATTCAAAGAAGGTAATTTTTATCGTCCATAGTTTTTGTTTTTCAATTCAACCCCCCTTCTCTACCTACCTAAAATCCATAATCAATGGCGGAAACAAAATTTTCTCAATTTGAATTTTAAATCTACATTAGTTCGGCACTACTACATACGTGTATAGTCCATACAACGACGACGACGACGACAAGTGCGTGAGAAAAAGTTCTGGGAAAGGTTATTGATTTCTTAAGGTGGTCACCAAGATTCTCTCGACAGGACATGAACCTTGGTGGACTTACTTGAGATTAATACTCAAGTATGTGCTCTGCCTCATTTGAATATCTAACTTAACTTGACATTTATACCCGATAAGAGATACCCTTTAAACTACAACACGATCTAACGTTAGAGTCAGTCTCAGTGTTACAGGGCAGGGTAGGGTATGCAGCCTCAAGAACAAGAGACTTTAAGATTCTTCGCACGAAACCGCTACGTCTTCCCTGTCTCTGTCACCTTGGGTACAGGTACAGTGCCGCTCGTCCTCCTGGTCGCTACATGTCTAATAGGTACTCCTTGTCATTCTCATAAGTAATGGCTAAGTTGCAGTAAATCCTTCAAGAGCCATTAAACAATTATCTTCTCTTTACAGTAACCTAAACCTACGGACCAAAATAGTAAATATTTTCTCACAATGATACAAAAAAAAATGGAAGAAACAAAAGACGAAAACTTTAATTCACCGTCAATGAAGCTTAGATTTGGGTTTTGGAATTTAAATGACCACACAACTGCTCCTACAATGAAATTTCAATGATAGCTATGAACCGGTACCGGTACCGGTGCCGGTATCACAGTACGGATACATATTGAATGTATCGGACTGACCGGACACCGACACCGACCGAGTCGAATTACTTTATTCACATACGCAAACATATATTACATAAACAAAAGGGCCAGAGTCAGTCAGACAGAGAGCAGCTAAATCTAAAGTATGCACGAAGAGGAAATCGTATATCTAGGTAAGATCATCATCACATCACATCACTCAATAGAATGTCATGCCGCATTACACCAGTCCATGTGTGTACTAAAGGCCCACTTTCTGCTGATGCTCATTCTATGATGTAATAATGCATGTGAAAAGGATTAAGAGTTGACACTTAACTTGATAGTAAAAATCCTACTAACTCAACCACAATATAATATAATGTAGAAGAGTCAAAACATAAAGCATAGGGAACATCTAAACCAAACATCACTTACTTAAGTACCTGCCATGTAATTTACAATCTTCTACGAATTTATGTGTCCTGCATGTACTATGCAATAATATTATACTCTGTCCTATCTGTATCGGTTTGATTTGAGCGCAGAATGCATGGCTTGAAACTATAATCCAGTTTTTATTTCCTCGAGATTAATGCTATATAATCCTTTAAATGTTTCGAGTAAAAATCAAAGTTCATGGCTAAATAAGGAGTGCACTTGATTTTGATACATTCCTCTGTAAGCCGCATGGATTTATGAAATTGCACGTTAAATATTTCATGCACTTAGTAAGTACCTACCTATATACTACTGCAAATATCTGTCCTGATATGCATCTCCATGCGTTCCCCATACTTCATACCCACACAGTAATCAGGACTCAGTGAGCGGGTTACAATGCAGGCAAAAAAATTAAAGAGAACATAAAGAAATAAAAAAAAGAGGGATGACTATATGACCATTGCATCAATTTCGTGGCATGGTTTCAAATCATAATCATAGAGTCTTTTTAGACAAGTCAGACTCAAACTCAAGACTTAAGAACGACGATTCGAGCGAGTCAAAAAAATCTCTCTCTCTCTCTCAAACTCAAAGAACTGAAGAAAGGCTAAGTTCAGGGACAAAGTCCATTTCTCAAAAATCCCGTATGCTAATTAAGACTGTCATCACGGAACAGTTGGAATTCAAACGTCATTTTTCAATTTCAAAATAAATCGTTGTAAACAAACATGAACTTCTGAGAGAGTATATTTCTGACGATGAGCCTCACGTTGCAGACTTGGTTATTGGCTTCATGTGCACATGCAATATACTATGTAACATAGCACACATAATAGCTAATTCCATTTCAATTTGAATGATGTCTACTATTGGTATGTTACGTTCAAACGAGGCTTTCATTTACTCGATGAAGCTAACCAATTTATCATTATTTTTTTATTTTTCAAATTCAAATTTTAACAACTAAATGTGCATGCATGGCTATTCAAAATATTTTAGTATATGGTTCTACAAACTATAAAGCTTTGTTTCTTTCAAGTTTCCGTAGTTGATTAACCTTGTAACTATACAATATCATTCAAAAAGTATTGGAGAACAGCTCCACTCTATATGTGCATGTCAAGCATTACTTTGGAATTAGATATTATAGGGCAAAGCTAAGAAAGCTATTTGAGATACATATTGTAAATTGTAATAATTGAAGGAGCGGAGCCTATCTAAACTAAACAGAGCACAAAGAAATGTTTATACTTGGTTACTACTTGACTTTTTCCTAGTTATTATGTACTTATTGTTTTTTCCCCATAGCTATACCATCAATTCAATTGGGACTTAAAGGCATCATTATTTGTCTGTAGGCATTGTAGGCAAAAGCGGACACGAAAAACGAATTTTTGACAAAAGTCTGTCTATATAGCTGTTTATTAAAATACAGAGTCACACTGTAATCGTTAGCTTTTGGTTTTGGTTGGTTGGATGTTTGGTTGGTTAGTTGATAAAATGAAAAATGAGAATGGATAAAAGTTATGATTTTGATTTTGATTTAAGCGACCTTGATGTCATCCAACTTCCTTCACGATTGTATTTTTCTCATGAACTTTTCTTCAGAGACACAAACATATTATTATTATATTTAGTTACGCACATTGTAGTATTTGGGGCACACCTCATATAAATTACTCTACAATTATTTCCCTACAATTCAAAAGGGCCCATTGTTGAGAGTACATAGCTTATAATTTAATCAGTTTTTATCACGTTTTTAATCTTGAATTAATTCTCTGAGAAAATCAGATAATGACGCGAGTCAAGAGAGATACATACTTGTAAGTTTCAACTCTATAGTACAAACTTTAAACAAAATCCTTATCGTTGCAGTTCACTTCCACTTTATAAGGACTCGGGAAGAACACATCGCATGAGTTGACTGAAAATGAAAAATTATGAGACCCATTGAGTGTTAGTTTACTTGGAGTTGACAAGTATTGGTCTGGCTCATGTAATATCAATAAATACCTCTACCTACAGTCACAGTTATAACAGCCCCATCCCCATCTCTCCCTCTCTCTATACGGGAAAAAATACGCACAAAAAAAACAATTCGACTTTCACAAGTACCTACATAACTGCTTCCTTTAATGATTTTTCAAACAACTTTGCACTGTCTCCTGTCTACACAAATTATAGAATAAAATAAGGAGAAGTAAAAAACAAAAAAAAATCACAAAGTTGAAATTCAATTCTCTGGAATTTCAAAATTTGTATCTATAATATAATAATTATATCTAGGCAATGGAATATATTGTGCACTCTAATATAATCATACATAGACAGGACGTCCTACAGTCTGAGGGTGAGTATCTCCAATCAAATGTGCAACTGGGAGGGAGGAAACATAAACCATAGCTATAGGACAGGTTTAGTTTTACATTTTATTAAATCGGGAGTGTCTACATTATGTTGAATATATACCTTATCTAATAACTACAGCAACAACAACAACGGTAACTATATGTTGAATACAAGAAAATGCATCCACAACACATCGACATCGAGACATCGTCTTGTGTGAAGGAAGGAGTGGGAAATGTGAATGTCATGTTGTATATAGGCCCGAAAGTACAAATATTCTCACATTATATATTATATATTTATATAATTATGTACGGCAGTCGATAATAAATATTTCTTATGTCTTAGAGTGGCATGGAAATGGCAATGCCACAATGCAATGGAGGGATGCAGGACAGGACAGAAGAGAGAAACAGGCTGACATTTCCATCAAATTCAAATCGTCGTCCATCCATACAATATGAAAAGAATAAGACAAGTTTATTTTTTTGCTTGCCCTGTTCATCAATTTTAAGTGTTAGCCGTAACCTTTGAACAGAATAAAAGAATGCACTATGATTTATCATCAAATATTACCTTGAAATTTTCAAACAAGTCTCTCTCTCACACACATCATACACATAGGGAAGTTCTTCAAACCAAATAACCAAACCAATACCAATACCAAACCACATGGTAAGTTAAACCGCAATGAAATGCATGACATCATAGTAAATACGTAATTTTTCAAAATTACAATGGTAGTATGGTTAATTATTCTGCAATTTTATCATATTCATTTAAGCTATTCATGTTCTCCCTTCCACACCACTGAAATCCTACACGTTACAAGAAAAAAAATGAATATAAATAATTATCCA
The DNA here is from genome assembly GCA_949802685.1 of Dicyrtomina minuta. NCBI lineage: Eukaryota > Metazoa > Arthropoda > Collembola > Symphypleona > Dicyrtomidae > Dicyrtomina > Dicyrtomina minuta. The sequence continues at coordinate 15,276,633 of OX461810.1, forward strand.
CACATACATATCACACCACCACCACCACCAACACCACCACCCCACATAGATGGGTAATATTAGTATGTATTCTAATTCTATCCGCATAATTTAAATATAAATGCATAATAAGAAATATTTTAATGTACACATGAGGCAAGAGGATGGATGAGTCTCTCTGTCTATCTAATCTATACACCTCCCTATATACATCCTCAAAGAATGGACATACTACACAGAGGGAAAATAAGAGTGAGACTCTGATGTGTGGGAAAACAATGGCGGTAAACTACCTGGTTGTTCGAGATAATCGATCAAGACAAACGATTGAGAATCAGTCTATACTTAGTCATGAGCAGAGCCTTAAGTTCATTCTCCATCATCTTGCCCTTATGCATAGTCATAGTCTAAAAGATTTATCCCTTTCAACTTTTTTTTTATATTTTTAATGAATAGCCTCATTCAAATTTCAAATCACGGCTTGAGTCGTCGATTCCATTCATTCAACTAAATTGTCATTAGCCATTTTGGTTCACTACAACTCAATTAACTCTGGTGCACCCTCTCACTCAGACTCACATTGAATTTTACTGTATCAATGATTATTTGAATTGTCAAATAAAAATTTGCATTTTATTTCCTAGTTAGATTGCTATTTATTTTATTACTTGTATTATATTATGTCTTGTCTCCACGTTTAATGTCCACTGTCTTTTGAGCATGAGAGCTGATGACGACGTGTAGTCAACAGGGCACAGTCCACATTCTTTCCCCTTCTGTATAATAGTATAATATAATGTTGAAGTGCCATGTAATTTTCTGCTGACTTGGTTTCCAATCAAAATCAAACTAGAGAAGGAGCGAGAGATATAGGTGTACACAGAGAGAGAGAGAGAATTCTAATGTCCTTCGCGGCTAACCGACATACCTAATTACATTGATTGGCTCTAGGATTGACATACAATGCTCGGAAAAGTATTTTCTAGCGCGTAATATGTTGTTTTTAATATCACATTTCATTAGCTTCATGTAGCCGTCGTATATGTTTAGTGGTGGTAGTCAGATGTCGATGTCATGAAGGTGTTTGAATAATGCAATATAATTTATTTCCTCATTTCCAATAAAAACAGGTACACTTGAGCTGCTGAGTAAGCTCAGCTCAGCACATCATAAAAAATTAAATCGGTTACTACCATATATTATGTGTCTGTTTTACAACATGCATTGTTGTTTACATTTACACACAAAACCATTCTCAACAACATCTATGAAATCTATGAAAACATTACCTTAACTTTTAACCCCTAGATATAGATAACTAGAACTCCTATAGTGCTGATGGTCCTGCTAAACTACATGTACCTACATGATAAATTATAGCATGTATAAAAAAATAACTACTGATAAGACTAGGAGAGGACGGTCGACGTCGACGTGGACGAATAAGCTACAAATGCTCCCCATTGTTAAACTTAACCACAAACAACATTACACCATTGAAAAAAGATTTCAAATTCTCAAGACGAGACTCTGAGAGAAAGAGAATGGAGTCGAAATGAAGAAATATATAAATAGCGGGAAATGTTCTCTGTGTACTTTATGTGGACTAGACGAAGGAAATTGTGAAAAAAGGTTTATAATAAAATGAGACTGTGTGTATTTCTGTAATCGTAATCGTACTCGTAATGTATAAGGGTGCACTGTGTCTATGTCATGTAGGTAGGTCGTAGGTACGTATAACTATCCTCAAGTGTACAAGTACCAGCACCACCACTTTACATCTCACGAACTCATCGTCAGAAAAACAAAAGGGTTGGCGTGATGAGAGTGTGTGGTATGGCATCGCATCCTCTCTCTCTCTCTCTCTCGTAATCCTATGAGAGTCTAAAAGCATCAAAGTAATTCAGTTTTAAGAGGGAGAATAAAATCAAATGAAATGACAACAACAATAAGAATTAGTAGGAAAACTCAGAGGTGAATAAAAAAAATAGAAACACTGTGAGGGGAAAAAACTTATTTTTTTTTGGAGACAAAAGTCACAAGTATCTTGTGAGTCTGCTGACGCTGCTATGTCGGTCGGACTCGGAGAGGATTGCGAGAAAAGGAAAAAAGAATAGGCAGTAAAGCAAGTCAGAGCGAGAGAGAGAGAGAGACAGAGAGACAAGAGAATTTATGAGACGACCACTTCTTTAAATCCATGATACGGAGAGATTCTTCACTGTTAAGCTATCCATCCTATTCCTAATTCGTCCCCGTCCTGTACTTACACACAGAGCCGGGAAAAATGTAGACATGTATATATATATAAGCATGTACAAGTTGAGGCGTTAGAAACAATGGACTTTTACACACACGTGTAATCAGCTAAGGTAATCTGGAATCAGAGCCACACTTGTTATAGTCGTGTCTCATGAAAATCCAGCAAATGCCTATTACCAAAATAATCTCTATCCCTTATATATGAGTACTTACTATACATGTAGTATACTAGAGTGCTTGTACCGGTACCCACATTCATATAGGGAAATACAAATTACACATAAATATGTTCTTGGAACACATTAAAAGAACAATTCTAAAATACAGCAGCCGTAAAATTATTTTAGTGTTACATGAACCATTACTAAAATATCAAGATTATCTCCAAACCAAGTTTTTCATCCAGTCACACTCACAATCAGATTTACACGGTAGCTCTAAATGATAAATTCTCATAAAGTCAATTACAATAAATATCATTTCCTTCCTATAATATATGAAAGAGCCGAGAGTGGAGGAGACAAGAACAAAAACATACAATCTGATAGAAACCACAAGGTATTTTCCAACTAACTACAACTACCTAACCTATACATTCCCAGAAAAACAAAATTTATTCTATTTCCCATTTCCAAGCCCATAGTATTATATCAGTAATTCCTGTCCTGATGCAATATCCAACTTGTACTAAATGATGTACTACTCTGTCATTTAGTATACTCACGACCTCTTGTACCGGTATGTATGTAGTCTGCAGGTAAACTTGTTGCACACATCAACATCAAGGAAATCTCAACTTAAAAACATCATTCAACCGACAATAAACATTAAAAAGTTGATATTTTTTTTCTAATTTAAAAATTCCAAATTCAAATCCCAACTCATTAAATATAAATACTACTGCCTACAGTTACTAGACACAACAAAAGAACAAAAGCACAATATGCTATCTGCATTACTTAGTATTCAAGATGTCAGGAGCAAAGCCCAAATTTGCACATGTTTAAACAAGAGAAATGCACATGTAATTCTCACCAGACTTCTCTCACCCCTATCAATATGTTTGATGACATTATGGGCTAGTCAGAGTCCATTTCAGATTACAGTGCAGTATTAACTTAACTGATTGTGTGTAGTACGTGTAGGCATATAATTATATTTATACTACTAGGTCCGTGCAGTAGTAGTAGTATTTGTATAGTTAGTAGTTAGCATCACTTATAAATAACAAAACATCCATTGACTGATTGAGTAGTTAACATTCACTAACGTCCACTTGTCCAACTTTCGAGGTGAGCACAAGTCCGACATCCTTTTATGGGAATTGAAAGCAAAAATCACAAGCTCATGCCATCAAAAATACTCGAGAGTCAATTTTTAATTTCCCCTATATGAACCTACTATGTAGTAATGTAGTCAGTCAGTCAGTCAGCGAGTCAGTCGCAGTTTTGTTGGACCTACCTACCTACCTATTACTAAAGAGCGGGCAGCTATTCTATGAATTCAAATGCCAGAATAAATGATACAGTTACAAAATAATATATACGCTGTATAATTATTCATTATTTCCTACAGTTCAATTAATAACGAGAGCTCACCACAAGAATTTGAAACATTTCCAAAGTTTTATATTTTGTCCTATGCTTCACTTTGAAACTTTCTCATTCCTGTCTGTCAATTCTAATTGGGTGTAGAAGAATCGTGCTTGGACAAATAAAGATGTTAAAATGTTATTATAATATTACTAGGAGTATTTATATGTGAAACTATGCCTCGTACGTAGGTAGAAGGAAGACAGGTAGGTAGGTAGGTGCTTCAATGGATTTAAAAAAACATCGAAAATTTATTTAAACTTATGTAAATTTCACTTTTACAAAAAACACAAATAGTCAAAACTACAATGCCTAAGCTTCCCACTATTCCCACAGACTAGAGATAATACAAACAATTTAACATTTAAATTAAATAAATAAACGTAGCCCTGTTCTACACAACACCAAAAATAGTCTGAAACATTAATTTAAAACTCTGAACCATTTGCATTTGCATTACATCAACATTCACGGATCTATAAAGTGTAAAGGAAAGGGACAAAATACACTCTCATCGTCAGATTCAGCCCAGCCTTGTACTGTGGCTACTCGCATAGAGACCCAGACCCACACTATACAGACAGGACCAATACTAAATACCAATCGCATATACTGACAGAGAGCTAAAACAATAATCAGATTAGGACTGTATAATACAGAGATTGAAATAGATCATACGTAGACACGTTTCTTCTCCACCTCTGTTTCTGTCTCTCTTTCTCTCTCTCTCTCCCCACAGATATTATACACATTCATATCTTTTTATGGACAAGTGGAGATCAGATAGCGCACGGCCAAAAACGAAATTATATAATCCAGTACAAGGTTATACAGGCAAGTTACATTTATGGGTATGCATCTGACAATCACACTTTAAACTCGTACGTATATACATCAATACAGTGAGCCGCAGAGTGCACCCTCATCAACAATTGCATGCAAGATTCATACCACAAAATTCCATCGAACAAATAATGCCTACCTTATATGCGTCAACTATAGGCAGGCATACTTACTGTAGGGGCAACCGAGAGTGAGGTCTAGCAAGGATAAAGCTGTCGTTCATTTGCATGCAAAATTTATCCTTGCCAGACCTCACTCTCGGTTGCCCCTACAGTACAACAGTGCACCACGACAGGGTGGTTGGTTGGGTTAGACAGACAGAACTCACAGTACTAGTACTATTAGTAACAGGAGAATGGAAAGGAATAATATTATATAAACAAGTCAAGTTTAACTTTGAATTTGATAATCGATTCAAACTTTTTTATTTTACGATCCCCAATCAAATGAAACATGGACTGATGGAATGTTAAACGTCATTGGTATTTTGTCAAACCTTTTAAATGTACACATTGTGTATGTAAACTGTGACAAAACTTATGTTTAGCTCATTAAAAATTTCCCATCCCATACTACTAAACTACAGCACTAAAACAGTAAAACAGCAGAATACTTTACGTACACCTATGTTCCTTACTATATTATGTTTATGTTACTCTCAGCATATTATAATAACTTGCTGTCGTTCGTGGTGTATATAGTGTTGTGTAAGTTGTTGAGATGTTGATGTTGGATCATAAAAGAATTTCAGGTGTCAATGGCATGGAGATTAAAAGTAATAAAATCAACGACGTTCCAAACTTGATGGACCTGTTGATAATGACTAATCTACGAATACCAACTTACTACTACTAACTCCTACAGACGGACATAGAGACTAGAACAAGTATTATTATTACTGAAGCCAGGAGGCAAGCCAAAGCCAAAACCAAAACCAACCCGAACCAAAGCAAAGCAAAGCAAAGCAAAGGAGAGGAAGGAAGTTAATTGTGTTGAGTTGGCAAGGAGTTGTAAAAAAAATTAAAAAAGACAACGACTAGTTTTAAAACTACTAAAAGATTATGTAATAGACTAAAAGATCTACGAGTTAAAAGTTTTGAGTAGAACAATAACAATGATCATACTGTATGGAACAATAGAAAAAGGGGTAAAAAACGTAATAAAATATATATATGAATATGTAAGAATATATGAATTTACGTGTTTTGCACGGGGATAAATGTTACATGAATTATAATGGTTAAATGACCACGTATCGAAGATTAAAAGGACCCTTTGTGGGGGCTTGATTTGTTGAGTGCCGACGCCGATTTTTACTTCTTGTGTCGGGCGGCAGCGGCAGTGGCAGCGGTTCGGTCCGCGTCTATAACGTCTGACTGGTTCTCTGATTCTGTTTTACTCTCCTAGTCACCTAATATCCATTCCACTCACTCAACCACATCAAAGACAAAGACCTAACGATAAGACCTCCTTACACACCGAACTATCAACTCAGCGGTGGTATTACAAACCCATTATTAAGCTACACTGGGTTCAAATTATAATTTCCATCATCTCCTTCACTTAAATCCTAGGTACATATATACAAGAAGTACAAACACTAAACACAGCACTCTCCACTATTAAAGACAAATATATCAGCAGCCCACCAAGATCTAGCGAGAGTGTTTAAAGTCATTATATTTCATTTCCAATTCTAAAATAACTTTTTTTTTAACTATAGGAAATTACCCTATAGCCAAATTCTCAGACCATTTTACATCCTGACTCCTGACACATCTTAAAAAAATGTTTTTTTACAGAGTCTATGATTCATCTAACTCAATACCTACCTACAGGGAGTTAGTCACCGTCACCGTCGCCGTCAAAAAAAAAATTCCATAGTGCGAATTTAAATTTCGAATAAGAGTCTGTGCACTCTGCACAAACGAAGGAAATAGGTTGTTATGTTTTACGAGGAGGTAAAACCAACCACCCTTCTGCTATACGTTACATTTGAAATCCTTTAAATAATTCCAACCTTCAAAAAATAATGACTATCCAAGCACAAAATTCACAACCCTATATAATAATTTGCATAAGAATAATTTCATATCGTTATCCATTTCATTCAGTGCCATATGGATATTATTTAAATGTATTATTCCAAGAAACTACCAACCTCACAACACAACTCCAGTAGAGTACCCGTATAATATGCGACTGCATATAAACCTCTGTTTGCAGTCCTGTCTTTCGTTACACATTTCTTCAAAACAAGGAGTAAGACACACACAAAATATTACAAAACATGGATCAAGTGTTGTGTGTGTGTGTGTTTTTTTATGGGAGGATGAACAAGACGAAACTTTGGTCACAGTCATTTATTAGCTGGTATGATTTGGTGAGCACAAAGAATGACTTTCCGAGTTGTTCTGACCAAATGAAAAGTTGTTTTATTTTAGGCTTGGCTGAAGATGTGAATTCGTTTCTATTTTCATTTTCAATAGATTATTAAGATTAAGTGAGCCGCTTGGCCACACACAAACGATACACATCGGGACAGAAAATATACAGACACCGGCATGTATAAGTATAGGTAGTACCTATACATAAATGCTGAGTTTAATAATGTTATTATGTGCATGAGTACTTTCTATATCATCTTATAAATACTTAGGTATGTCATATTATTATTATTATTAGGTTGACTCTTGTTTACAGGTACCTACTACTTGACTACTACTTACTATAAACAGTACAAACTAAAGGTTTTCGGTTGAGATTTTACACCGTTTACATCCGGCACAACAGGAATTCCTTATTTGTAAATTGTTTTTCAATACAAGACCAATTCCATCGTGGAACACCTGAGGTTTATTTTTTCCAAGGCATAAGAAGAGGAGAAGAAAAAAAAACAGAGAACCTTTTAAAAGATTACATACTATTAATGTTAATGTGCTCTACGATGGCACGTTCGATTGTTCATGGAGTAAAAGAAGGACCGAAGGACGAATAAGACAGAGTCCACACAGTCAGTCCTGAATGAAGAATTTACATTTATTACTTTACTCTCTCATCTCCCTGTCTCCACGTAAATTTTCATTCAGAGTAGTAGTAGGTAGTTATGTAGTATGACGACTACGAAGAACCAAGTATACCGTGAAGCAGTGTGTGTAGTACGAAGGTGTAATGTGATTTAGTCTAGTGGAACAAGATAGGTAACATGTGTCCACTCGAAATGGTCAAAGTGATTGCTTGTACATTTGTGGCTGCTGCATGCATGCATAGCTCCGCTCCGCCATTGCATTACTTTAACACAGACACATAGATCAAGGGAACCCAACTACTACAAGACAGATCGTGAAATGAAAATCAATTGAATCGGGTTTCCGTTGGAATGCCAATGAAAAGTCTAAAGTGACCTGCTTCATCTCCACAGGAATTCTTATTTTCCATATTTTAAATGTCAACCACATCAAAATCATTTTTCGTTTTCTCTATTCACCCAACGCCAACAGCTCAACATTGCATTGGGCTGAGCCAATAAGAGCTAAAGGAGTCGCTGTAAATGTTATGTATACTGCACAACACAGAAATGCCATGGCTGCTGTACACATAATCCTCCATACTACAAAACACGTAGGTAATTTCTCTGTATTATAAAAGCTCACTCGGTTGATTTTGAAATGAAAACTTCATTGTATGATTTACTACGTCTTCAATAATGCTTTGTGTTGAATGTCAAACGTAAATTCCTATAAGGCCTCCCTTCCTTCCTAGACACTACTTCTAAAGTTTAACTTTTGTTACGGTGCTAAAGGTCAGTTTCTTTCGTCATTCGTCTAAAATTGCTCTTGATCAAAATTTCAGTTTGTTTACCATGCACACGTAACCCTAAAGCCTAAAAGGAAACGGATCCTGCTCACAGGATTTATAGTTTACACCCTACTCCACACACACTTCCCTTCCACTTTTGGGTAGGTAGGTAGGTACTTTTCACAAGGTCATATATATCAGTATATAGTAAACGTATCTAGATACCTTAACCCTCCCAATAAAAAAAAGTACCTACACTTAAGATTAGCTAGATAAATTGAGATCAGGTTCAAGTGCGCGTACCCACTTACAATCCCTGGTGTGGTGTGACTGATTTTGAGTCGGATTTAAAAATTGTTTTAAAGATTTTAGATAGGCATACACCACAAAAAAATTTGAGGTTTATTTTATTTTATAATGCATATAATACGTGTAAAGGTAGGTAATAGTTAAAAGCTTAAAACCCGGTAAAAATATTTCTCCTAGCTCAAGAGCAATAAATTTTATGAGGAACTCAGCAAAATAAAATAAAAATTAAATGCATTAATAGTTACCATTGCAAATGCATAGGTCTGTACTTACCTACCTACAAATAAATGCCACCTATGTGGGTACTTATCTACCTACCTACCAACATATCTATATTGTACATCTCAACATGCAACAACTCAAATACAAACGCCACATTAGTAGATAGACAGAGTAGATAGATGAAAGCTCTCAACTCAAGTATGAAATTCTATGTAAGATGTGAAAAGCTATCTGTAGATTTCGTGACAGAGTTTATATAAAGAAGCCATTGATAAGGTAAGGTACCCATACAGAGTACAAACTGCAGAGTGGGAGAAGAAACTTATGTACCTACCTACTTAAATATGTTACATTCGGAGCGCTAACTATAAAAAAATTCCAGTGAGCAAGAAGAATTAACACATACGCGAAGATGCTATATGAAGAGCTACATAATAATATGTAGGACCGAGAGCTGGAGTGAGAGAGAATTTTTAGGAAGGGAATAAGGCAGACAATGAGTAAAGTCAGTAATAAATGGAATAAACAATGACTATTCTTGAAATGGACATAGGGAGCAGTCATGGAAAACTTTCCTGTGATCATGAAAATCGTAAAAAGATCACGTTTCCGTAATAAATTTAACAGAGAGATTGAGTAATTTTCCAAGCGGGTCTTCTATACTATACACAGCAACAACAACAACTACAACTACCACCACAGCAACAAGAAGTAAGGAGACTATAATGTACAAGAATACTGAAAGGAAATTCCACAGAGTGAATCTCACCATTTCCATTCAATATGCTAACAAGTCAAAAATCTCAAGCCAAGACCAACTCAAGATCACGGACGGTAAAGTTTTGTCTAATTTGCCTATAAAAATGGTGACTTTATGCAGAATAGAACCAAAACCTGAAGATGCAGATCCATGGGACGACACTCATGAGGACAGGACTATATACCACATTGCCTCAGCCGAGTCAGGATATATATGTAAAGTGAGTCAAAAGGAATAGAAAATCGTGAACATGTCATCATAAGATTGCCATCAAACTTGAGTTCGTTCCAAGCAAGTATATGTACATATGGAATGCATACTACACACCATAGGATAGAACTGTATAACTAACTACCTACCTAACTATCTACCCATCAACCTACCTACCTACAAGCTTCTTGGCTACTGGGAAAATATAAATATAATAGCATGTACGCAACTACTTATTATAACCAAGTTACAGAGGTTAATTTGTGAGCAGGCTAAATCTAAATGGTCTTGAGAGATACAAACCAGAGTTAATCTAATATCAAGTGGAAAAAAAAACGGATAAAGTTTTTTTTTATGCCCAAATAATGTGTGTCTCCTGTATAGTAAAGTAAAACCGCGTAGCCTCGTTTTCATTTACCTTCTCGGTCTTCTAATATTTCAGTCATGCTCACTCTTCAACACATTTTCAATCTGATGGCACACTCTTTCCTCTCCCCAGATAGAAATTCTCATCCCAAATTCAAATCCTTTAGTGTACGGTACGTAAGTACAGTGTACAAAAACGTACAGTGAAAACGCGTATACCTTTACGTATTATGGAGCCTGTAAGTCTGACATAGTGGCACAGGGAAGTATAGTTAAAGTAGGTAGGCTTGTACGGAATAAATCCTAATCTTCACATCTTTCATCCATAGTCATATCTATATGTATACAATATGTACGTACAATCCCCCACTCAAGAGCCAGTAACTACAATCACAATTGACTACTTATAGAAAACTGGTAAAGACTGTGAAACTGGCACGTCCCGGATATTATAAGATTTTGTTTTCTATTTTTCTCACCTTTCAAACTACCTCGTTTACCATAACACACATCAACTTGACAAGATCATAGATCATTATACACAGTGTACCCTTTTATTTTCTATCCATGGGAGACAAGCAAAGTATTGTACACACCTACGCTTCATCCACACGTACGAGCCACGTAAGGGGGGAACAAATAAATGCGTCTCGCTGTCTCTCTCTCTCTCAGCAAAACCACTACCAGCACCAGAGGATACTGATGAATTTCCATGTCGACCTCCCTTCTCCTTCTTCTTCGTCTTATTTTTTTTCGTCCTCCCTACAACTGATACTTCAGATACCCTTGATCCCTATATTTCCGAGCTGTGCTGTATGAAGTATGACGGAGAATGAGTACTCACATGTCCATAGTGTCTATATTGTATCGTATCGTATCGTAGCGTATCGTAGTGTGAAAGGGATTCAGGTAAAGTCTTCCTCTTTCTTAGGAAGACTCCCTTCGTCAAGCTGTCTAGTCTTGCGTGATTTTTCTCTCAATCCCATTCAACGTGTAGGCATACCCTTGTCAACAATTCCCTTCCCTATATAATTTCAATTATCAAAAAACACGCAATGGCCTTTCACACTATAAAAGAATCTTTCACATCTTTCTCTCTCTCTCTCTCTTTGTCTACTCCTCAAAAACACTTTGTAAATTCTTACAGTTGTCAAATCCTCAATTCTCAATTACACACATCAAATTACAATTATTCTTTTCCTCTCTTAACACAGAGTGTAATATAGAAATAATTTGAGAACTTAAGTGGAGACAGAGAAGAGAGACAGAGAGAAAAAACAACCGTTTTTCCAAATCCTACATCCAAATCCAACCCTAATAAACTTTTACACACCCAAAATATTTGCAACATTAAATTCAATGATATGAAATGAAATGAAGCGAGAGAGAGAAAGAGAGCCAGTTAAAAAGGAGTAAAATATCTATCGCATAGGAAGGACTTATAACCTCGCTAGCTCAACTCAAAGTCAGTGTCACTCATGGGTAAGGTAGGTTAACTATATCAAGATAGACATACAAAAAAGAAGTTGGTCTTAAGGTTAATGTTTCAGTTCTATCCTAGAGTACCTACTAAATAATATTGTTATTATTATTATGTAGGATAGAGTTACCGTAAAACAATTGAAATATATTAAAGTATTAAAGTATACTATATAGGTAGGTACTTACATCTAAACACACAGTCATATTTGACATCTTGATTTTCAATTCTATTTCAGAAGAGTAAATCAACCAGAGAGAGAGAGAGACACGGTAATACCGTCAGTCGTCTCTGGGACTGCATACCTGTGTGTGTAGTGTAAAAGGTAAAGGTACGGGGTAGTAAGGGGTAGGAAGCGCAATCTAAATCTTAGAGGTAGAGGAACATTAGGAGAGCTATCTGTATAGTGTAACTAAAAGTAAGCAATAAATAATAACAGTTTTGTTGAAAAGCCAAGCCCATGATGATGATGCTCCATACTCTGCTCTGTAGGAATTGTTTGAGACTTTGGGAGCAAATAGAAAAGAGCTTAAAGAAAACAACGTTAGTGCTATGGCTCCTATATCTTCTTATAACAACCAATGTTCAATCTAGATATATTATGTGTGTATTACAACAACTGTTCTTGTTCTTGCATAATCATATATTCTAATCCCTTCCTCTCCGCGTCTTTCCGTCTTTCTTGTTCGTTCTTCCCTGTGTACACTATGTAATGCATGTAATTACACTACGTACTATACGAGTCGAAATTTTTCGTATCCGACTTCGTCTGTTGAGACCAAACATACCTACCTACCTACCTATATATACATGATATTTGTTGTTATTTGGGCAACTGTACACACACTGATGAGGCTATAAGGATGAATGTTAAGGTAGAGATGAAGTGCACCTGTTTCATTTGACAAGGATCCAGGGTAGTCTCATCTCATCTCATCGCATCTTATCTATGCTCTGCTCTTCTGTGCTGATTGGTTTATTTCCACTGTGTTGTATATTAAAAGTTTTGCTATATGACTACTACGACTATATGAGCAAGAGAGACGCTCTCAAGTAGAGATGTAAAGTCAAATAAGAGAAATGAACTAATTCTCCAAGACAATAGAGCCTCCTGCTTTGTTCAGTTACACAGTCATGAAGTCATGAAATTTGTAAAGAGTAACAACGTGGACGCTCTAACCTGAACGAATCAATACTAGTAATTATTCGTAAATTTTCAACGGTTTTTTCCTCCTTAGGCAACAAGACACAGAGTCTATCTCTCACCCTCTCTCTCTCTCCCTCTCTCAACTTCAATCCTCAATGTGTAATGTTGTTCAACTATTTTGCATAGAAAGAGCTCCATATCTTTTAAACTCGAAACGTCCAAGTCTAAACACATTTACCTATCTTTTTAGGTGTACGTATTATGTACACATGACAAGATAGCTTAGCCACCAACAACAAAACAACATCAAGGAATACTCATAGATTTCTAACTGTCTCCGTTATACTTCACTAAGACAATTACGCGGACACACACACACATCTCTGCTGCTCCCTCGATCCATTGCCAAGTCCAAGTCAAAGCCAAGCCAAGCCAGGACTCGAATAAATTTCAACTAATTGTATAATGGTAAGAAACAAGTAAAGTCTCCACACACACACACACACAATATCCTGCGTGGAGCATAAGGAGAGACTGACTGAAAATGCTAGTGTGATTCTACGAAATCAGGTTTCTCTCTTTTCTTTTACTGTGCCTTTCCTCAACATCAACAAGAAAATGAAATCATTCCTCTCTCTCTCTCTCCCTGCTTTTTAAGCTTATGCATAGGAATGAGCTCCCCGAATCGTTTTCCTTATTGCTACCTCACATTCAGAGCCCAACTAGTCCAAGTCCAAGTCCAACGCAGTACTTACACAGTACAGAGAAGAGAGACAATGTGTAATAAGAAAAAAAAGCAAATAAATACTGAGTGGTACAGTTGGAACGGAAGGGACTTGTCAAAATATCTCTAAATTATTACTTGCCAAATAAGTTCTTCCTTCGATGCTACACAACATCTCTACACTCCAAGTCCAGCATAAATCACATTGTGAACCTTCCCTATGGCCTACCTACCTACCTGTGCCTCCATACCTATATAGTGCTGTAGAAAGGAGATTGAGTGTAGGTAGTAGTATTAGTAGTAGAGGAGCTGCACCATGACTACGATGAAAAGAACAAACACAGGAACCGTATTTATTTACTAAATGCTCCCCTTTGTTTCCTTTCAAACAAATAATAATAATGTAAGCACTACTGCTGATTCTCTGGGTCTGCTGCTGGTCAACTAATGCCGAAGCCGATGCCGACCACGACCACGACGTGAAGTACAAAATTTAACAACTGAAATTCTATATATCTCTATATACGCTCGTCTATACACTGTAAATGCTAATAAATGCACTTTACGTTTACAATTTTAGCCGCAAGGTTACATGCATACTTGCCGACACACACATACTTATGTAACTATAATATACTCTGCAGATATATGTGTATATCACGCTCCTTGTCTTAGTCCTGTCCTGTCTTCATATATTTACTGATTATTCTGTATTATTACAGGTAGGTAGGGAGGGAAAGAAAAGATGCACATTCCAAGACATTTTAGGATTTATGACTCTATAAAATTAACCAGTAATAATGTGTGCCAATGCAGAGAAGGATACAGTTGCTATCTCTTGGTGAAATCAGCTAAAACTATTCTTTTTTGTATCCTTCTTCTACAGTTTCCCAGAAACTTATACTTATATATACTCTAATTTAGTATTTAGTACCACATTTAAGCATTAAAGTTACAATTTACAACTGTACACACAGCCTTACAGACATTGAGACAGAATACCATACAATCTACAATACCTTCCTAAATTTACATTGCGTATGTAACTACCTCTAAAAAGAACCTTTAAATTTAAACCTCCGTCCCTAAGTAGGTAGATGCATTATAGACGTGAGAAGTACGTCAAAGACAGGAATCAACCCTCAAAGGACTATATGTATAGGCAGGAGAGGCACACATTTCAAATATAATCCATCAGATAAGCTGAGGGTTTTCAATTTTCTACAAATAAGTATTATTGTTAAAGAATAGGAAATTAGAACAGAAAGTAAATAATTCCTATAGCTTCTCTCCTACTACTCACTTTACGGACTACAATGCGGTGTATTATTATTATTACTATTACTATTCTCCAGTTAGAGGGTAGGTATTCTAATATTTCCAGAGGATAAGCTAAATGTTTAATTCATGTTTTGTGTAAACGAAACAAATCCAAAGAAAAGCGGTCCTTTTACTCAAACATTTACCGACCAACTAGGCATTGTTGTTTTGTTTGTGGGGCTGTATTACAGGTGGAAAATACAGTACACAATTTTTATTCTAATTATAATCAAATATGTATATTCATTCCTGGTCATAAAAGAATTTAGCTAAGTTAAGGAGGAGGCAAGTACATAAATATGAAGTAGGTATGTACTCCGTACAATAATAACATTAATAATATGGTTACATTTTGTTGTTAGTACTATTACTATTATAGTATATCATACGAGTCGGCCAGTATAAAAATTTCCTTTGCCCCCAGCAGCCTAGCATTCTCAAGCTGATTTTATTACGAGTGAGATAAAAATACTGAAATGCATTAGTAAATGAGATGCCATTCATAAAATTTATGATCTGTATAATCTGGGTTTGAGAGTATAAATTTTATACATACACTTTTTTTTATATAGAAAATCCAAAGCGAAGCCAAACCAAACCAAAACCATTCCTCCATATTTACTTCATATGGGCAAAGTATTCATATTCTTAATTCTAATTCTAATACTAAAAAAATATCAGAATACCACACTTATGACTATGACAAGCTAAATTGAAAGAAGCATAAATAATACTCATTTGATTGGCTTCCAATGAAAAATAACGTTGAAAAAAATCCCCAAAGTTTCCTCCACACACTTGTAAATAAATAAATGGTCATGTTTATATATATATTCGATTCCTTGCTCACAACTCAGAGTCTGTGAGTGAGGACCAAGTGCGAGAGCTGAGAGTTTTCGGGATCATCGCCTTGCCTTGAGAAAGGTTGATTTGGATTTTTATACTTTCTAATAATCAGACTACTATAGTGAGAGACGGACGACGTTCTATTCTCAATCTCACAGCAACCAAAGGGGTTTTTATTATCATTTTTTCTTAATGCATATATTTGGTAATACAGTATCTTCGTGTGAGAACATGCCAGAGCTAGAGGACCAGGACCAGTGCCAGGACTAGGACGAGGACCCACATATACATACTATATAGGTGGATAAAAATGGAGATGGTGAGTCGAAGTGCAGAGCTCGAGCGCCTCGTCGAGTCGAGATGCGTAAAGCTTTGCATAAATGAAGAAAAGTGAATGGATAGAGTGTAATACTCAGGTGGGATATTTTTATGTTCATCAGAGTTATTTGTATGCAAGTGTGCATAATGTGTGAGTGGCTCTGTGGAGTGTACTATGGATAGATATCGTTACTGTAGATGCAAAGTGGCCGTTCTCCAAACACAGGTAAAAGTAAAGTGGCTGTTCTCCATCCTTCACTAAACGCAAAGTGGCCGGTCTCCAATTCAATCCAGTTTGAACAGGATTGGAGACCGGCCACTTTGCGTTTAGTAGAGAATGGAGAACTGCCACTTTACTTTTACCTGCGTTTGGAGAACGGCCACTTTGCATCTACAGTAACGATATGACTGCATTGAAAAGTGCATCTCTCACAATCATCGCAGTGTGTAGGGTTGTAAGGTTGTTGGAGTTGTAATAATAATGAGAGAGTTCTGCTGTGGTATGAAATATACCCAGAGGGTCTCACTGTCCTTGGTGCTATTGTCCAGTTCATCCGTTTGCCTAGTCGCCTTTTATCATTTTCTGTCTTCCCTTTATAGCAAACTAATCCACACTCTAAGTCCAAAAGAATTCATGCATAGATCCAACTACACACTGCACTCCACTCCAAGCGAACACAGGTAGGCCATCTTATGAAACCTACAATAATAATGCATAACCTACATATCTGCTCTCTGTGTAGATAGGTCCCTTATGTATTTACATTTTTACTACTCTTCCAAGAGCCTGTTGCTCTTGGCTTTGGCTTTTTTTATGTAGTTGGTCTGTGCTACAAAGTGTGTAACGTACGTAACCATGGAATTAATACTATCACTCGACTCGACTCGACTCCACGTCTCTCCGGCTCTACATTAGTCAATTGTATTCACGAGTACGTAGACACAAAAAGTACCTACCGTATTTTCTCTAATAGTACGCCCCGCGTACTATTAAAACTCGAGCTCCGACCCCCCGCGTACTAATAGAGACCCGCGTACTATTAGAGACCCGCGTACTATTCAATTTTCAAAAAATCGAGCCTAAATTTAGTTCCATAATTTTAATGAAAAATCAGATTTATTGCCGGTTCCCAGGAATTACAAGTGTAAAGGTACATCGTACATGAATTACTGCATATGATAAGAGATAAACTAAAAAATATTTTGTGACAAGGGGGCGGAATCAGAATCAGCCTCACTATCAGTGAACACGCTCTTGTAATTCAAACTTTCTGCATCACTCTCTTCTTCGTCTTTATCACTCTTCTCTTCGTCTTCATCACTATTTTTTTTCGAGTGTATTACGTCATACCCCGCGTACTATTAGAGACCCGCGTACTATGAGAGACCCGCGTACTATTAGAGACCCGCGTACTATTCAATCTGGAGCTCCGACCCCCCGCGTACTATTAGAGACCCGCGCACTATTAGAGACCCGCGTACTATTAGAGCAAATACGGTACTTACTGATTACACCTCAACGTAGACGCGTAAGTACTAGGTACAAGGGACGTAGGCTACGTAGTATATACGTAGCCCCACGCTCAGTCCTCACACAGTCTTCAAGACAGTTCCCTTTTCTCTTTCACTCACAGCTTTTTATTCGGATTCAAAAGTTTAAAATAAGAATATAAGAATCTCAAACTCACACTCGCACTCTTGTCCAACGACTACCTCTTGGCATAATACAAAAGCCATGGCAGACGAAGAATCCCTACATTACAACCTCAAGTATGTAATATTCTGATACCGACTTACAATAGTGTATAAGTTTACGATAGTATAGTGTAAGATCAAATGTTATACGAATAGGAATGGATGTGTCTGTAGGTACGTAGATACCTGGCCGTAATCTACAAGTTAAAGAGTTTTAAAAAGTTCCAACCCCCTCACCAAAACAACAATATATATTCGAAATTCCAATAACCGAAACCGAATAAATAAATACACAAACTTGCATTCCATCGTCGTCCATCCACATCGTAAATTCTATGTTGACAACCAACATAATATAGTTCCTTATTACTCGAGAAATGAAATGCAGGAGAGGTCCCTTCATAGTAGGTAGTAAGTAGTAGGTTGTATGGAATATGGAATGAGTATTGTGTAATTCTTAAAATTCAAACTTGAATCCATACGAAGTAATATTTAAATAGAGCTAATCAGAGATTTCAATTTTCAAATTCAATGCCATGTTAGTTTGTCAAAGAAATCCTCTCAAGCACTACTACATAGCATACTTCTCTAGCATAGCAAAGCATCCCATGACATTAGTATAGCTCTGCCTGGTATAACCCTAGCTCTGCCTGTGTGTGGAAAGCATTTCTTCTTTTTCTTTTTATCTTCTCTCATGAAGACTCATGAAGAGTATTAAATAAACTGTTGTGTTGTGTACAGTGATCAGTGATGGAGGACTGAAGAAAGAAATAAAGAAAGGGAAAAAAACACACACACACACACAACATATCTAGGATTTTATTAAATGACAATAAAAAAACTGACAGGAGGTTTTGTTAAGTTCCAGAAGGAAAACACCTTTTGGACTTGGATCCGCCTGCCTCATCCTCCAATGCTATAACGAAAGAATATTCAAAGGAAAAATTTATTCCATACATGACAGCATTCGTTTTCATTTTCATTTTGCACACACAATACAATCAAGCAAAGTTTGTATAGACAGTAGACACTAGGGTAATAGTAAATAGTAAATCATCCCACTGGAGTTTGACTTCTTTTCGAATCACTCGCTCATCATCATCATCATACATCGTCAGTCGTCTCGTCATACACAGACACGATAATATTACCTAATGTATCTATGTAACTACTACTATTCAACGTAACTTGGGTTGGCAAGACCGCAAGATAAACTAAGCCGAGGGAAATATGTGTTGAGCTAACGAATAATACGGTATTTTAAACATATGTGTAATTAATGATTTTAGAAACAAAAAGTATCATAATCATAATCATGATCATATTTTTTTCCATAAGATACGTATATAGTATTATACATTGTTTTCCCTTCAATATACTATGAAATTTCCTCACTTTCACGGCAACCATCCAATAGTCAACGAGCCAAACCAGCCAACAAACAAACAAACAGATACACAACGTAATCTACAGGTGAAACCTTAGACCATCTCCATAGTGTTTAAGTAAACAAAAGGACCCTGTCTATTATCCATCCATTTCAACTCCTTCAAACAATAATAATACTACACCAACAATAATGACGGTATAACAAACGGTTTATACAGCAGCCTAGTCTATAGCAACTCCATGTCCTGTCATCCATAAAATTTTTTGGCTATACACAGTACAGAAATGTGCGTCGAAAGTATTTATTATTATTAGTGTCAAGTTCAGACCAATTATCTCGACAAAGATAATACAAAAAAAATGTTCTGAGAAGGTCTGGCACAAATATTGTTCTGGTTAAAAAGAGCAATAAAGCACTCGAGAAATTTGGTGCAAGAGTACAAAATACAAAACAAAGACTTTTTTTTTCCTCCTCTTTCTCGTTCCTATATAGAAATAGATGGATGATTCAGTTTCATTTTAGTTCCATGTTGGAACGAAGGGAGCAAAGACAAAGTTTGACTAAAAGTTGTTTTCAACTTTAGCTATCTCTACAAAATAGAGAGAGAGAGACAGAGAGACAAAGAAGAAACATTTCGGAAGCACACGATAACAGATATATAGTTTAGTATATTTCTCGGCTTCTCGGTAGTGTACTAGATTAAGAATAGTAGAATTCAAACTTTGTGAATTTAAAAATATGTATAGGTGCTATATCAAGAATGAAGAGACGGGACTAGAAACACATATTGAATCAAACCGAATCAAGTCCTATATAGTGTCTCTGCTGTCTCTGATGGAAAAACAAGGAGGAAAAAAAATTCTTTTTATCTCCACGTGGAAAGATTCAAGCTTGATTTGTAACTATTTATGCTGCCCTTGTATAATAGACAAGTCAAAGAAGCTCAAAAGCTCTAAAAGAAACCATTAGAACAATTTGACTTTGACTTTGAACCAAGAACGTATAGCCCATTCGTTATGTACTAGATACGTACATCAACATCAACAACAACATCAACTAACAACAACGGCAAAATAGTATTCAAAACTAATTTAGGTCCATATGCCATCATCCCCAGTCCCAGCCCCACACTTTGCCCTACAGTACTAGTCAAGCAGTAAAAAATGTTTACATTTTGTAGAGAAGTAAATAGAAAAACGTACCTATTTAGTATTTAGCATAGGACATACTGTGATACTGATAGAAATAAAAGAGCGTGTATAATAATGTCTTCTATTTTCTCAAGAGATAAAAATATAAAAATAAACTCCTGCGTGTGTGTATAAATGCGTCCGCCCAAGCTCTTCATATGCACCACCACCATCCTGTCAAATAGTATAATATGTATAGTAGATCCATGCGCTAAATTGAAACGGTACACACACTCTAATAAAATAACACATTTTTGATGATGATGATTGAGGTAACGTGAAACATGTGATAGGTAAAAAAAAGTATGAGAATAATAGATGAATGAAGGATAGATTGGCAGGTGATAGCTGAATACCCGTGTGTCTATCAAATTCTACAGTGTTTCTCTGTATCTTTTTTCTACTGTATATCAAAACCATATCAAACTTGAAATTATGACTGGATACTGCAGAAGACGGCGTTGGAATTGGAATTTGAAAAAAAAAATACAGACGCCCTTTAACAACACATCACATAACACTCACACAAACAATGCAAAGTTCCTTTCTTCGATACTTCGATCAACTTGTGAAAAATTGACATCTGCTATCTGCTCGTTAGAATTGTAAATTCTTCCCTTCAACACCTTGCAGAAAGGATAAGGACCAGGACATATCACATTATAATAGTATGATGATGAATGACGAGAAGAAGATTTTTAAAATTCAGTCAATACAAAATTCCAATACAAATACCAGTGCCACTAACCACTATAGGGCAGCAGACATAGACAGAGAGAGAGAGAGAGGTCTCAAAAGTTCTTTAGCACAGACTCCGCTCTATTTAATAGGTAACCTCGTCTATCGTAGACATTTTAATTCATATATATATATAGAACAATTGAAACTATCACATCACTATTGAGAAACACTAAATTACAATAAAATTACCCTAGACTTCGTACAGTTCGTACTCGGAGTACTAGAGACATTATTTCATACCCAAACTAAACTATAAGCATCACCAATCTTCTTCAATGTAATCTTCGCAAGATTGGAAACAACTCGATACGGTTAAAAATCATGATCATGATGGTAACACTGAATAAAAGACTATGGAGAGAGAGTCACAACAGTCTATACAGTTATCTCAAGTTCACAAACTTTGCACGTTGCTATTAATTGAACATTCAGGAACAACGAAGAACAGCAACGAAGTTACTGCCAAAACCAAACCAAACCTATAAGCAAGCAAATGCAAAGGGTGGAGCACCGTTTACAAAGTATGCAGTTACCTCTGCCTGCATTTCCCTCTAATAAATAGGTTACGTATATAAAACTATGTACTTTGTTACATATTACAATATACTATGTGAATTTATTCACACACACAAAAAAAACATGAAAAGTATTTTATCCATTCCAAAAAAGAGTAAAGTAAAACGATTTCCGTCGTTTCGTTGAGACTCATATAATTTAAGATGATAAAATGAAATTACCATTTCGATTAACATGAGAATTAGATTTATGAAGGAAAAGCCCTGCCACACAGCCATATAGTATAGCATTATTAGTATTAAAAAATATTTAGCATTAACCTTTAGTATTATACTATGCACTTTAGCTCTATATAACAATTTTTATTTTACAGCCAAGAGATTCTTTCTTTTTTTTTCTTCAAGGGAAAAATACTGTGTGACATTACAACGATATTATTATTATAACGCTACATGACTCAAATCTACAATCTTACACAGTATCATTTGAATTTGAATATTCACTAAACAAAAAAATGAAAAAGGATACGTACACAAGAAGATGTAATACAAGAGCTCAGTCCTTTGCGTTGGATGTTGTTGCCTTTGGATTTGGATAAAACCTGACAGTTTAATTAAAATTGCAACCACTATAAAGGTGGGAATGAGTGGGAATCCAAAAAATCCAAGGTTGTTCTCTAAACTATTTTTTTTATATAATGAAAGGAGACCATGAATAAAATTGCTATGTTGTGTCATGTGGTCTGCATAGAGAGGTCAAGCGTAATGCCTGATTTCGGATTACAGTCTCTCTTTTATAGTTGAGAGGAGCCCATTCATACACGTAATAATAATAACAATAATAATGATGATATTTTGACCTGTGTTTCATCCCTCTACACTCTACACAGTTTTACATTACACAACACAAAGAGGTTACAGACTGTAGATTCAGAGTGTATTCGCTTTATATATTTCCTAACTAATAACCCATCGTTCTTACGGAGGATAATATTCACATAACATCCACACAAAAAATGCTTAAAAAGAAAAAGAGACGGAATGTCATGTGCTTTATGGTGATTCTGTCAAGGAATGCTAATTTCTTTGACAGGACTGTAACTATTTAAATTCAACCTAAAAGTATCTATTTTACTACATTACACATACAGCATAATACCGTATAAAAAAATATACAATAATTCGTTTTCATGCTTTTATGAATCTTTTTATCTCACAATTCTATCACGGTGAAAAATCCACGTCAATTAACACGCATCTAGTCATTAAGTGTATACTATTACCACAACCACAATCATTTCATTCAAATTCTCGTGAAGTGAAGACAATAAAAAAAAGTTAAGCTTTAGTTTTCCCAATTAAGGGAATAGTATTCAAGAAAGATATAGACATAGTCCTTTTGGTTCTTCTCGTTATGATATTATTTTGGCATTCCCCTCCTCTGTATGTATTTTCAGCTGTCTTTTTAGTACCATGTACAGGCAACAATAATATAATACACTCAATGAATGACGTCCTATGGCTTGAGATTGCCGGATTGTTGTGGAAAAGTCGAAACAAAATGACTACTTTACAGCTATACACAAGAACAAGTACAACGTCAACGACGTAATGAGACACAAAGTGATTGTTTACAGTAACATTAAAGAGTTACTTTGGACAGGATATTTTAATTCATCTCACCATATTTTTATTTCATTATTATTATCCCTCACTCACGTATGTATGTATTTATGTATGAAGCTATTTAGGATTTTGCAATATACACAGTGAAAAATGTAATAATACTCTCTACAAGTACTCCATCCCTCCTCCTATAAGCTTTAGCATATATAGTAGATATATAAAACTATTTCTTATTATTCTTATATTCTTTTAGAGTATACCCGAAAGAGTCAACCACCCAGCCCATCGTGCTTGTTATAATAGTAACTATAAAGTAAAACTTAAGTCAGATTATGTTCAAGATTATAATCTTTAACTACCGCTCGACTTCTACAAATATATACATACGGAGCAGATTACACACAACAAACAACTACTATATACAAGAGAAGTAACCAATAACTGAGAAAAGTTGCTGCGAAAAAATCCTAGATTAAAAAAAAAATTATGTGCTCATTAAGTCTACTGAGAGTCTACTACGTGGAGTTGTTCTTTCTTAAGCTTACATGCATAAATAAAAAGCTCTACTCCTTAATTCTTAAGGTAGGACCAAAACCAAGACCAACCAAGAGATCCAACAAACTTTTATACCTATACACAGTCTATATACGCAAATACAAACTGAGTGTACAAAAAACAAACGATGAAGCTTCAAAGATTTGGCAAAACTAACATCAAAATCCAATCCGGTGGAAGAATTACGTGTATACAAATCTATTCCGTACAACAAAACAAGGGACGACACGTCGATAGATTGGGACTATTTCGTTGGTGGTGTTGCGAAAACATTTTCTTGAGCGCAGAGTATGAACTTGGATTATTGAAGCAATGCCCAATGAGAAAATTTTTACATACATCAAAAATGTTAAAACTGAGCAATATAATTACATAATACATACATAAGCTACCGTATTTGCTCTAATAGTACGCGGGTCTCTAATAGTGCGCGGGTCTCTAATAGTACGCGGGGGGTCGGAGCTCCAGATTGAATAGTACGCGGGTCTCTAATAGTACGCGGGTCTCTCATAGTACGCGGGTCTCTAATAGTACGCGGGGTATGACGTAATACACTCGAAAAAAAATAGTGATGAAGACGAAGAGAAGAGTGATAAAGACGAAGAAGAGAGTGATGCAGAAAGTTTGAATTACAAGAGCGTGTTCACTGATAGTGAGGCTGATTCTGATTCCGCCCCCTTGTCACAAAATATTTTTTAGTTTATCTCTTATCATATGCAGTAATTCATGTACGATGTACCTTTACACTTGTAATTCCTGGGAACCGGCAATAAATCTGATTTTTCATTAAAATTATGGAACTAAATTTAGGCTCGATTTTTTGAAAATTGAATAGTACGCGGGTCTCTAATAGTACGCGGGTCTCTATTAGTACGCGGGGGGTCGGAGCTCGAGTTTTAATAGTACGCGGGGCGTACTATTAGAGAAAATACGGTACCTTTCCTTCATACTTCATAATATCAGAGAGTTATAGTTATACTCGTGGAAAACTGACATATGTGAAAAGTTGAAAAGAATCGCGTCGAAAAAGTTGCGCGTAAGAAAGCAAAATGAAAGCTCAATATATAATGAATCAGACACTCTTTGGAACTCTAATGATAAAATACAATCCGGTTTTCTTCCACGAAGAAACAATTCAAGAGAATCAAACTTAGGATGAGAGAGGATGAGATCCAATGCAATAATGTGTTGCAATCCAAGAAGATAAATGAGAGAGAAAAAAAAATACATATTTACTCTTGGACCATAACCCAGACCAAACCAAAGTATCACGGCTGCTGCTGCTCCTGCTACTACTCCTGCTATTTCAAGTCCCTCATTTACAATTACAACATTTTGATTGGCATTGGCATTAGAGATGAACTGGACAAGTCCAGAAATTAGATTCATGCACAGAAGTTAATAGAACACTATATACCTATATACATTTTTATATACGCCATAATTTTACGAAGGCACCTTTTGAAGAAAATCTGGCACTCTTATGTACACACACATGCACATTTATTACAGAGGCAGGTACTACTACTGTGATATTCTAAAGGATCATTACAGGCTCACTCACTTACTCACTACTGATACCTACAATCTCCTCTTTCCTCTTCCCTATTAGTTTAGAGCTCATTCAGCCGAGAGGAGACTATATACATTTCTATATTATATTTATATTACGTTCGTCATGTTCATCAATTTCATTTCGTTCCCAAGAAGAACAAGGAGAAGAAGAAGAAGAAGTCAATATAATATCGAAGACCAGTTTGTCTAATAACATGTTTCTAAACTTGATAGTAATTCAAAAGAGCATGAGTAGACTCGGCTTAGGTTATAGATACATAAACACTAATAACAACAACAACTGGTTTCCATTCCAATCCATTCCTAGTGCATACAGTACTGGATTCTGCTGTTGCTCTTCACAGAATTTTTCCATCCTCAACAAATCTATAGCTACTACCTATATGGAAATAGATATAATTAAGTCGGGATGTGGAAACTGATATACTACCACAAAATTTATTTTTACATCCTCAACTTGCATTTATGGTTAGTAACAAACATCACGATTTGATCGCCCTCTCCAACCTCTACAAAACAATTTTACATTCGTTAGCCCCACAAAACACATAGCATACTTTGGCATGTACATACTTAGCGTATGTGTTGGTTTCAGGTTTAAAAAAATGTAATCCTTACTCTATACACTCACAGACAAAATTCTATATAATCAGTATGTTCCTCAGCTTCCAAAAACCCTAATTTTAATTCCGTGTGAATGAAAAGCTGCGAAAAATATTGATATTGAATATCTCAAAAAAAACATAAGAGACTCAAATGTTTTTTTTCAACTTTTAAATATTATATATTGAATTACTCCGTGTAGTATAGCATAGGAAGGGCTGAGCTGGAGATGAATGAATTATGCTCATGAAAAAGATGAAGATCAGCCCTATTTTTAATAGAAAATCTCAAAGTGAAATGTGTAAACTGTACGTGAGACCACCAGGATTGAAATGTAGAGTGTATTTACATGATGAGATGAGGTAGGTGGGATGAAGGGTATGGGGAAGGCATATAGTGAAAGATCAAACAAAGTAAGATAGTTTTTAAATTAGTGGAATTAAGATTGAAAATAAATTGAGTTCCATATTGAGGTAATAAGTAATCAAGGCTCTCTCAAAAGAGTCGACGACGAGAGAAACAGAGTAGTAGTCCACAACACACAGCGAGCACACACCTACATTGCTGAGGAAGAGACTGCCTGAGTAAAAAACAAACTATATATATGACTGTTGTCTCATAATTTGAAATTTTGAAGTAAGGTAAGTTGCGGGAAACAGTTGGACCTCTCCACCTGCTGAGTGACGCGTCGTTTACATGGGCAAAGTAGGTACTGACTCTGAAAATGCCGCTGGTTAGTTATTATTTGGTAGCGGTAGTTGTGATATAGGCAAAACGGGAGTCATAAAAAATCGAGTCCAAGCACGACATAATAAATCGTGGAATAATATAATAAATTCATAATAATATAAAGGAACACAAGGAAACCTTGGTTGGTGGACGACGGCGTCTGCTGATGAAGAAAATAACAAAACATTGCACATTATTGTGGCTCTATATATCTAGCTTTAGAACAGAGCAGAACAGAGCCAGGAGACCAAACCCTGGAGGCACTGCATGCATACTCCACTTAAAACTCAAGATTACACAGTTACACACAGCACACTCTAACACACACACACACACACACACACAGTATTCTATAAAATACGTAACTCGCCATTCACAAAATTTGTATTTATTCCTACTTCTATATTACAGACAGACAGTCATACCACCAACCAAAGTCAGTGAGACCAAGAGACATTCAACAGAATTCACGAATATACGATATTTAGCACACACACACAAAAAGCCGCCGTAGGACATGGACTGCCAGGCCACGGGAAACCAAAGAACCAAAGAAAATTGTGAATTAGTCAAGAAAACCCCAAATATTGATTACTCAAGTGTACAGACAACAGACACAAAGCGTTTGGTCTTATTACAAATATTTTCACTTCCATTTCCCTTTCTAGTCATTTTAATCATCATTACATTATCCCATAAAGATGAAAATGTAGATAAAAAATAAGGCAATCCAGCTCTGCCTACATAATTCATACATGTTAAATGTTAATAACATTAGGACTTGAGGAAACACAGCTATTATCTTAACTTAGGACAATTCACATTAAGATAATCAATCAATTATGATATCTATCTTATACATTTAAAATCAAATGCATCACTTTAATATATTTGAGCCATGATTGATTGGCTCTGGCTTTGGCTTTAGTTTTCGAACCTCAACCAACCTACCTTCTAAAGTAAGCCCACTAAATGATGGACTTTGCTCTTGGGCAAACTATAGGTAGGTACCTATACCTACTCACAGTATCTGATCTGTTGTTTGAGTCAAACGGAAACCGACATTTAATTTATTTCGAATAATTTAGATAATAATGCACACGCAATAAATTTAAATTTTTACTCCCTCATACTTATATGTATGTGGGTTGTGAAAATTAGGAATTACTGCTTAATACCCTACCATCTGTCCAGATATTATACATAATATTATAGTAAAATGGCAAAATTCATTTTCAAAAACCCCTCGAAGAATCTCCAGGAACGGAGAGACATTAAAAGCGTAAATTCATGAGAATGAATTACACGTAATAAAAAAAAATAACATTCTTCACTTTAGATTTGTAAAACAATTTTGCAGCTTAAGATTATCCGTCGTCGTCGTCGTAGTCGTCGTCGGACGTTGCCTCTAGCGTACCGACACCGACGATGCGATGAGGATCGGTGTGAAAAGTGAAGGAAGTTTCCTACGTGCATACAATCATCAGGAGAGAGAGAGGAAAAAATCACGTAAGAAGATAGAGACAAGAATCTTCATGATGTTGTGAGTAGGCAGAAATCATCAGAGATCCCCATAATAATATAACATATATATAAAGAAGAAAACGAGAGAAGAACATGATCATTGCATATTGCATATCCTATCTTTTTTCCTCACTCCATCTCCAAACTCCAACCAACCAAACCATTTTTACTTTTTCATTTCCTATGTAGTACTCACGCAATTCCTTCCTCATACAGTATAATGTGTCTCATAAGAAAAGAAACTCACTTAAAAATCTCCAATCTTCACCGAATGAAAGAATGTAATAACAAGAGAAGAGAACAGAGTAAAAGATTGTGAGCGGACTATATATATACTATATATTCAAGACACTACACTTGGCCAGGATAAAATGAGCATCCTGAGAGAGAGAGAGAGAGAGAGAGAGGAGTAGTTGTAGTAGTAGTAATATTATACGCTAGCCAAGTGGTATTTGGTAATTTTTTGTTTGCCAAAAAACCTTTCTGTTGTCAGCGTATAGTGGAGTGTACAGTATATCTGTAGAGTGTAGATGCAACAGGTGATGATGATGCTAGTACAACTATTATCGAATAATAACCACATTGCACTCTTCAAATTGCTCTACGATGGCGACTTACCTGTGCTACGATGGCTCCTGCTTCAATAGAAGAAGAAGAAGACGAAGCCAGATAGAAAAAAAAATGATGACAAAAAAGAAAAACCTTGTGAAGGTAAAATGGTTCCTACTACAGAGCGCAGACACAAAAAAACTACTTGATTCCAACTCATACATAAGTATAGGCCATGGTTATGGTTTGGCGTTGGACATTGTTATTTGGACTTCTCTTCTTGCATACTGCAATATACAGCATGACACTTATTAGATGAAAGAATTCACAGCTCCCCCACTAAGGCCCAATCTTTCCTTTTCAATGATTTTCGCTACAAAAATTAGCTGTCTTTTTACAGCACAACTGCAACACAACTGTCTCTCATTCACACTCAAATTCTACACCATGCACACTCACACACACATACACACACACACATAGCTGTAATTTTTATTTTTATTTTTTGATGGTGCTAGTTATACACTTTTACATACTTATAATATATACACTCACCTCCAAAAAATACCTACTTTTCGTTTCTTTCTTTTTCCCATAGTACACTCAAACTTTTATTCTTTAGAATTTCAGAGTCATATAATATAGTTTTACTAGAAAGTTTTGTAACAAATGGAAGTTTCAGAGACATATATATATATATATTCTTGCTATAAGTATATTATGTATACTGCTATAAATATTTGAATCGGTATTATACCTTCAAAGAGTCAGACAGTTCAGACACTGATTCCCAAATCAAAAGTTCTAATTTGATTTCCTTTATTCGAGCTAAAAGGGTTGCGTATATACCTACGAAACTACGTACACTATGAATTAACAGAGAAATTTAACCGATTTTCCCAGACTTGGAAAAGCCACAGAATACAAACCAAATGGAACAAGAGCAGAACATCAACATACAATATATTTTTGATGGCAAGATTAAAATAACATACACAGTTATACTCCTGCCATGTTAACACTAACATTAACCCTGTAGTACAAAGAAAGGGTACAAAAGGAAAATTGGAGAATACTTTTTTAACTCTACATTTTGACGCTCATGTAGAGAGGGGATTGCGGTTAGTGTATGGTTGTATGGTGGTGATGGTAGTGGTGGTAGTGGTGGAGATGGTGTGGTGTTGGTCGTACAGATTGTTATTGCAAAATAACATTAGCATTCAAAGTGCATTGGAATTTGGATTTAAATTATGATGTGGAAAAGCCTCATCTTTTAGATTTGGTGGTCAACGGCCAGAGATGACAACAATACCGATGCTCACTTGACCATGAAGATAAAGACCAAAAATGAGACACCTATTTTTATTTTGTATAAATTTTATTTCATCTCTTCTCTCTCTCTCTCTCTCAAGCTACTTTCCTTTCTTTGATTTATTCCGTGTGCCTTCTTTAAGGAAGCTGCCGTAAAATCCCAACGGTTTCCCAGCCCACTGTATCCAAAAACCAAACCCCAAAGTCGTCACAATTGGTTTTCTTGACAACAAGTCAAAGTCAAAAGGCGAACTTCTACTACGATTATAATGTTGTACCAATGCACATGCATTTATTTACGCTTATATATTTTCAAACATGCTTCTTCCTAAGTATCACTAGATAGACTCCTATCCTACTTATTCGTAATCGATAAAAAAAGTCATTTATTATTTACATATTACATATTATGTATGCATTGAGTTAAAATTTTTTTTTAATATATTAAATCATGCAAAGCATCCTTACTAATCGGAAGGATATACTAACTAACTTTGAAATCAGGGTCCAGCCCAGACCATACCAGAGAAATCCTATCTTCTATCTACACCGTCACAAGTTTTAATATTATTCAATTCAATTCATTACAACACTCACATCATCGCAAAGGCAAAGTCACAGCAATAAATACGTTTCCTCTTGTTCTTCCCATGACCATGGTTTAAAATTTGGGAGGATCAAAACCTATCGAAAGAACGGGTGAAGATTACTCAAGAGATAAATGCTCTCTCTCTCTCTGTCTCTCTCTCTGGGAAGATGAGCGTACATGGAATGGAGGATTACGAGTTTACGAGTACGACAACGACACGGCGATGAAAACTCGGAATAGTCGGAAGGAGAAGAGTGCGTATGCAAAATAAAATAGCCATGACAAGGCAAGTTTGGAAAATCTTCATAAAGATTTTCATGTCTTTGTAGAGTGAGTGAGAGAAACATACATGGACTATCGTTTTGGATGAGTTGGCAGAAGATACAAGCATGTGTTCAATTTTAATAGATACACCATGAATCCATGAATCTTCACAGTCTGAGAGCTGTATGGAAAGATGGGAACGAGCGTGATTTTCTTCTTGGAAGCTCTTAAGAGAGAATTTTAAATGTTTCACCAAAATGATTGCAGTAGAAGAAAAAAATAATTCATCATGATCATCACCATCATCATGATCATCATGCTTCGCCCAAATCAAATCAAAATCAAAATCCCATACGAAATACAAATATATCCTTCAAGAGGAAGAGAAGTGACATTTGCAAAAATTTCTTCATGTTAATATGTTGACTACGCATTTCCTATATAGAAAATGCAGATTAATGCAAACTAAAAATACTTTTAAGTCAAATTCCATTATCGTCCTCTGGATGTCACTCACATTTTTCTGAATGGAAGGAACAACTTAATAATAATAATTATCTATCTTCTAGATTCAGTGTCAAAGCCAGACCCAGGTCCATAGCACTTTAAATTTTTAGTAAAATCAAATAGAAAAAAAAATCTGCATTCTTTTCAAAATTACACAACTTTTAACTTATTGCTATTTTCCTGTATGAAATCTCTGTACAGAGATTAATAAAAGCGTTTATAATTATTGGGTATGTGTTGCAGTTTCATTCTAACACATTTATTTAATGGTATGCCCAATTACCTGATATGTAGTAGTATGTAAAAATAGGGTATAATATATCTGTCAGTGACATTCATTCTTTTAACACAATAATTATCCATGAGTCATTCCATTTGACGGAGCCTATAATTATGTTAATAATGTATTTATGATTTTAATTGCTCTGTCTTATTTTCAAAACCTCAATAGAGTCTAAAAGTGTGATTTAAATTGTATTCACTCAAAATTCACATTATCCTGCACGCCCACGTTAAATGCCGGAAATACAATTCCTCTCTCTCTCTCTGCAAAAATGAATGAATATGAATACTGACCAGGAATTAAATTGTTGTAACGACCTTTTCAGACATGAATACGACCAGAGCTCTCACAAACCACGAGCAGAAACCTGTACTGCTAGTTCAAACTACTATGTACTACGCTCCTTTAACACTGACGATGATGAGCATTCACTACACTAAACTAATGTAATGAAAAGCCACTTCAATGGAATTCGTAAGCAATTTAAGTCAGGATTTCCAGCAACTTGATTTAAACATGATGGATTCAGCAGGAGGTTTATAGTTAATCACAGTAGATGCAATTAAACACATAATGATTATATTGAAATTAATTGTTCCCCCACATGCACGTTTGTCAGCGGCATACTAAGGCTATATAGCTATATTATAGTCATAGTACTGGGACTAGATTATAATATGTACTGTAATACAACCTATTCCTACACTATACAATACACGTATAAGGCAAGTCGAAGATAAATACTTATACGAGTTATTACTAATGACATTGAATTCCTCTACAAGCTGAGAAATTCTTTAAGCGAATTCTTTAAGACTGTTGCAAAACATGACAGATAAATTCTAGACGATCGGGAGGTGATAGTTTTATATGTTGTTTTCTTATTTGTTAGATGTTGCCAATCTTATGACTTTTTTTCATTTTACCCAGTTACAAATTGCCACATACATTTAAACCAGCAACAAAAATGTACCCTTCAGCAACAATAAACGTCATAACTACAACTCACATATAATATCCAATCCTCTCTCTCTCTCTCTCTCGTCCCCAAGAATTAACCATACTACTAAACTATAGACTCAAGAGTTGTAACCTTTGGTTAGTTTAGTTTCATTTCTATATGATTTTCTTTATTTTTTTTCACTTCTCATAGAACTTGGTTCATTTTTTGTTGTGTTTGTACTTTCAAACCGAGTTATCTACCTGCTCCTTATACTATAAAGCTCCGTTTGTTCTAAAAACATAAATATTATTTCGTGAGAATATTCACACTGCTTCCTCCTCTGTTAGACGTACTTATTTGTATTTCTATATATTCTGCATAGTATTTGCATCCAGACTTTCATATCATTTGAAATCATCTATCACTAGTAGTAGTTTGTATTGCTCATGAGACTTTGAGGCCACACGATGTAGATATATAGAGACCAAAGAAAATTGTGCCAATGTGGGAAAATATTTTTGAAGAAAGAAATATACATTAGTAATACAACTTCCTTCATCACACTTTGTACAAAAAAAACGGGCAAGAAGAAAAAAGTCTAGGTATCTACAATAAACACATACATATATTAAAAATTAAATAGAATCAAGAAAAGTATTATTTTTTTTCGTTGTAATATTCTATTGCTAAGCTGTGAAACAAATTCCTTAAACACACGTACGTATGAATGACGAATATAAACCAACAATATATAAGAACAATTGTTTGTAGCTCATACCTTTCTTCATCTATTCTCACTCTATTCAGGCAACATTTAGTTAGATCCTTAACAAAACAAAACAATTCAATACACTTCTTCAACAAAATTTCGCCGAAGCACAGTATAGAGGAATGTAATTTTTAGTTTTCAGTTTCAATCATTCAAAATGTGATTGTAAACAAAATGTAAAATAAGCATAAAGCAATAGCTTATACATTCATTACACGTGTTACACGGGAATACCACACATAGAAAAGAAACCGAGATACCGTCTAGCTGTCTGTCTCAAAGACTTGCTCAATGGAGATGAAACTAAAAATAAAATTTAAAATATGTGGAGTTGACTCCCCAAGAAAAATCTCGCGAGAGACATAAAGAAAAGTAAAACAAAAAAAAGGGGCTACTAAAGGAATAATAACTTTTCAAAATAAGGTCTATGACTTCAAGTAAGCTAACTGCAGTGCGTGATCATTTGCAATGTTAATTAAGGAAACATGAAAATTACAGCACTTTGAGCTTTTAAAGTCAACTAAATGCTCGCCGAGTGAAACAAAGCACTCGATTAGTTTTAAACAAAGCAAACATATCTTCTGAACCCTCTAACTCTAAGACTATTATTTTTTTACACTTAAAATAATTAAATTCTAAAAGTCAAAGCGAAATTATTGTAAATCATGTGTATGCATATTTATGGATCATCTTCAATGTACAAAGACAGCCTCCTCTCAAACTATTCCAAAAGAGTCTCTCTCTCTCTCTCTCTCTCATTCTCTTGGATGTATGAATGAACAGACTAAATTCAAATTCAAATTTTATCAAGTTATTAGTGTCTGAATAGTTGGTACATCTCACAAGTTAAAAATTCCAAAGATCACATTCACATTACTATGTCATGGGAGTTCAAGTCTAATTAATTTTCTTCCTAAACTATCCGTTTTTTTCTGTTGGTAGTTCAGTGCTATCTTAATTTGTAAGCGCGTCTGCAAACAGATACACATCTCACATGCTAAATAATCGGAAACAAGACACGATAATCTGATACTTGGAGTAGAAAAACAGGAAAGAAAGCAATGCTCAAAATGGAATAAGAAGGAGTCGAGAGGAACACTACCAATAATGGCAAAGTGCCAGAGCATGTGTTCAAAAACTGAGTACAGAGTCTAATTTTTCTGCACACACACAAAAAATTGAACAAGAGGGTAAAAACACAGCTACACCCTCACGTATATACATATACCTCACACATTATATTATTACGAGCAAGAAAGATGTACGAGGAGAGGGTTAAAAAAAATAACAACTGCCGTGATAAAGTTAAAATGAACTTTTTTTTTCTACGACTGACGTTGATGAGTGAAATATTAAAATTTAAGTTCCTTACCTTTTTATTTATAAAGCCACTCGTTCGGATGAGTAATTTCCTCAAGTAGATATAAAAATGCTCCAAAATCCAACAACAGTGAAAATCAAATGGGGATAATAGTTCAAATAAAGTTCGAAAAAACAGCAAATACAGTCTTGTCCCTTCCTAGTTCATAGTTTGTACACATAAAATATTTCCAATGTTCAACGTCACTTACAATTTCGAGTTCAAATCCAGTTAGTTAGTGTAGACAGAGTAGTAAGATACAATCAGAGCGTATTTATACTCATAAATAACCCAAACACGTTTTTTAAAGCACAAAATCGTTTATGTTATTAAATAACTCGATGACGAGAGCAATGTCGAATGTTCGCTACTATAGTTCCTTCGTAGTACAGATACAGTCAGTGTATAATATATTTTTATGAGTAAAGGAAATGTTTACAACTGAACATCCGATGTCAGCAACGGTTGACGGCTTTTACATTGAAAATAAGCAAAATATCTGTAGCAGTGTGTTAACTCAAGAAGTTGAAACGAAGGGCTCTCAATCCAACAGTTTGTGTTCACAGAGTATGTTTAAATAGTAAAATACAAAATAGCCGGGCTTGAAATTTAGAAATTATGAAAAACGTTCAGCATTCAGGTTTCAGGTTACGTTCGTTTAGCTGTTAGTTAGTAGTCCATAAACTTCCAGTTCTAAATAACTATACCACCGCCAACCGTTCGATCGCACTTAAGTACAAACAATAGTTAAAAAATTCCTCGTGATGACTTCTACTTCTTCAACTAGCAACTGTGTATAAATATTACTAATGAATATTTAAAGTTGACAAAATTATAACTGAATAATAACAACTCGAAGTTCGAAGATAGTGTACGAAACAATTTGAACCACTTCCACAAAAACTGAAGGAAGGAAGAACTACAATGGATGACTGTGACTGTGACTGGACTATATAAAATTAACTCTTAAACTGTTGACCGTGAACTACTAAAAAAAGGGGAAATAAACAACTGACAGAGTGGTTCCAGGAACTTTAAGGGACCAGAACCATGGACAAATATAAAAACACCGGAAAAAGTTGAACAAGTCTTTATTTGGATAAAATAAGTTTTGCCGCAGTCGATGGTTTTCCTTGATGGACGACAGAAAAGTTCTCAGTAAATAGCAACACGTGTGGTTTTTTGGAATTGTGGGATGTTGTTGTAGAACGTAGAAGTGGCAGTGTATCTGGAGCCAAGAAGGAATGACTGATGCACCACCAAGCAAGTACCTAAAGTGAGAGGTCTTTACGTTCGCTCGCTCAAGACTTCCAAACCAGACTGTGACTCTGTACGAAAAGGGAAACTTACAAAAGTTATCTCTGTCTCTCCCTCTAGTCCCTCATGATAAGCTGCGAAGACTCATCAGAGAGAGAACGTGAAGAGATTTAACTTTTGGTCGATGTAAAGTTGTGAAGACGTAGTAGTGAGTAAGTAAGTACGAATGTAAGTACACAGAGAGATAGGTCTACGGCTACGAAATAAGGAGAGAGATGCAATTCCAATTCGAATCTACCATAAAGTCAGCATTCCAACAACTCCAACTTGAACATCAACCCTCGCCTCGTTTCAGTCAGACTCCTATCCTAAATATGTCATCTCATGTACATTGAACGGACTTTGGGAGCAGTGCAGTAGTAGTAGGAGAATATATAAGCGTAGGCAATCATTCACCCCCAAAGGGGTAAACAACCCTCATATTACATATTTCTAGTTTCAAGCAGACTCTTCTTGGTGCTGGTGCTGGGTTCCTATGCTTTTGCTGGTACTGGTACTGGTACTGGTATCTCTGGCTGCTGCTGCTGCTGGTTCGACGAGACTTGCAGCGCAACGCGCAGTCAGAGGAACTGCAACCATCTGGCCGATTCCATGCCGATGCCGAAGCCGAAGCCGATGATGCGATCTCCCACCCTCACAACAATACACTACTACACTCTATACCCACTATAGACTTCATTTTTATACAGCCCATGGTACAGACTATAGAGTATCGCGTATAAAAGATTTGAATGCATCAAGGATCTTCTATCTTGTATCTTTTATTCTGATATATCCTCCCTCAGTCACAGAGTCATATATACGAACAGAGCGGAGTGGCCAGTATATATAAGTTTGTATTCTTCTGTATTCTGTACAGACTTACAGACACAGAGATCTGCTACATTCGTCCTTCTAGTTCAACGACTATGGATGTACAATCTCCTACCCTACTATATATTATGCTAGTATGTGTCCTACACACTTCTATCAGTACCTGTGTACATGTACACGAATTATGTAGGAACTTTATTGTTGAGGTTCTCTCTCTATCATTAGTTGGAATCTAATCGTATCTAATGCATCTACTGGCTAGTTTCCATGTCGATGTTCGTTATCCAATCCCTGAGCTTCCCGTAGAAGCACGTACTATTTTTTTTTCATATAAAACAATCTTGTCAACAAAAACATTTTGCTAGAAACAACAAATATGTTTTTCACGTATAGATAGGTAGGTTATGTTATGATTATCATAATGATTCCTGTATATATGATGTTAATGTTATGTCTTATATATTATTATGTGCTGTCCATGTTTCCTTGATAATGCACTAACGTAAGAATTAAGATCTGTCTTAATGAAAAGTAGGTAGGCTGGGTTTTCATTTTGGTATATACCTATATATATATATGAACGGCGGAGGCGATGAGCGCTATGCTAGTCGATACCTCAAACTTTTCTGCATAATCATAATCATATTATACTGTATGTGGATATATGGGACTATATCCTCTGTCTACTTGACACGTACCTACCTACCTACCTACACTACACTACACTGGGGATGAATAATATGCTATATGGAATTTTTAAAGAGGGAACAAGAGAGGTAACTTAAGATGCTCATCTTCTGCTGACAGATGTATGAAATTTGAAACGGTCATTAAAAGTTTTAAAATGCAAGTTGTGATCCGTGTTCCGCGTTATGTGTTGTGTCTTGTGCAAACCAAGAATGTTCGAGTTTACGGATTATTGACGGTCATATATATGTTGTGTAGTTTGTTATTACTTGTTGATCGCTCCTTTGCTCTGGGTGTGAAAAGAAAGATGGTCAGTTTTAATTGGGACCAATCTCTAGCAATTTACTCTTATGTGATACACATATATATCTGTGTAGAACATATTCGACAAATCTCAGAGGCTCAGGCTGAGGCTTGAGATTTAGTTTTTTAATAAGGTAAAAGGCGGCTCTCTACATTACATGGAAAAGGGGGAGGACGGACGGACACACACACGCTAAAAAAATTAGTTTTTCTACTTGAAAATCTCGAATGAATGATATACAGAAGTTATACACACAGCGTTGATCTATCGTTTCCCTTATGGTTATTGCCATCGTTGTGACTATATAATGTAGAGCACAGCCTTGACTATTCTCTACGACAATAATTTTTGAGAAAATGCTCTCGAGTCGTCGCTATGCTTCTTGACACTTGAGTATTGACATAGAAATAATACCGCTATGTAGAAACACTCTAGTTTCGAACGATAGAGCACACACACACACTCACACACTCACAAGATATTATCATTTTGCTGGTTCTGGTTTCTGGTTCTGGCTCTGGTTTTGGTTGCAATGTCTATAAGACGGCGCAAAGTGGCGGTAGGTAGGTAGGTAGGTATGTTTTAGTTGGCTATTGGCTCCGGTTCTAATAATGTCTAGTGTAATGTAATGTAATGTGTAATGGGTTTTCCTGTGCAAATAATTTCCTTGTGAGCTTAACTCACACACACTGCTGTCCTGTCAGTCTCTATCTGTTTGACTCTGACTGTCCGAGTGCGACCTGCATGTCTTGCTGTCTTGTCTGGTGTCTTGTAATGGGAATGGGAATGTGAATCATGATCCTGATATCCATTATTTTATGTGCACAGAAGAATACACACAGACACAGGCAGAGGCAGAGAGTCATCTGCAAACAAAACTATCCCAGGTATTGTATTTACATTTTGGAATGTCAGCAAGCTGTAAAACACAGTTGGCTGTTACTTGAACAGCAGACAAAAAGTAGAAGAAGAAGAATCCCATATCCCATCACACAGCTAACAAGCTAGCGTTAGCACAGTCAACAGTGTATATATATATAGGTATTCTTATTTGTAATTTGCATTAAATATGTAGAGGAGCAAGTGGCAGCATGTGCGGTAGGAGAAACAACGACCAAGTAACAAGTTCCTTGGAAAGAATGAGAGAGAGAGAAAAACCAGTACAACTTCTAGTTAACACTCTTAAAGTTGTCATCTACTTGTGTCGCTTTCAGGTTAAGTACACATTATCTCTTCTTTTATTTTAAGTCATCAAGACAATTTATCTATCTTTGACAAACTTTTGATAGTAGCTTTGTCTCCTTCACAGCTTTGTCACATGCGCCTCACATTAAACAAGCTTGTTTTTCAACGCGTCCTATTCCTATTCCTATATTCGTATTCGTATTCTTCATCATCATCATCATCATCATCCGTATTGTCCTCTTCATTTCTGTTTTTCTCCACCACCATCACTGTCGCATAATAGCGTAAGGCCCTGGCCATATGATCTCTACCATATGCTATACATACTCAACGTAGAGAAAGCGGAAAGTTGAAATTATTGTTCAAATTGAATTTGGATCTTTTCAATTTACCTACATTTTAAATATGTGATTATTTCTTCTCTTTTTTTTCAAAAAAATATGATAGCCTTTGTAAGGGGGATATATAGGACATTGTAAGGTAGTAGGTAGTATTTATGTTACAAAAAATAGAAAGATTCCTGGTTTTGATTAGTCTCACACATGTTCAAAAATTAATAGGAGGCCTCTAATGAGATTATATAGGTGTAAAAGGTGTAGGTACACAAGTACAGATAATATAGTGACGACGATCTCCTTAATGTGATAACTGGGAAGCTGGTTCTGGTTCTGGTTCTTCTTCGTGGTACTACCAAAACCAATACTAATAATGTTGGTGATGGCACCCTCAAAAGGAGTGTCATTTTCTGCAAAAGAAGAGAGTCTCCCATGTCTCTATATAGAATTGTGTGCTTGTTCCTACAGATATAGTAGTAATAATTTTTTTTGTAATGAGCAGATGCTTCTCCTTTTTTTCTATAATCTATAACGTATGCACTCGGAAGCTACTATCAGTATATAGTGTCATACTTTATTTCGGAAGTTGAGGGCACGTAGTACATATACCTACGACTGCTAATGTATCTCTCCCAAAGGAAATGTTGTTGAATGAAGCCGCTGCGATTCGATTCACTTGGCTTTGGCTATGAGATGTGATATTGTGATCTATTCTCAAGTCCTCTTCAATT
The DNA here is from genome assembly GCA_949802685.1 of Dicyrtomina minuta. Taxonomy (NCBI): domain Eukaryota; kingdom Metazoa; phylum Arthropoda; class Collembola; order Symphypleona; family Dicyrtomidae; genus Dicyrtomina; species Dicyrtomina minuta. The sequence goes on from OX461810.1 coordinate 15,316,896, forward strand.
TGATCGATCGCAATGCTATTGATCGTTGGTCCATGTCACACATCCCCCAGATGCATTATTGATATATTGATATGTACCTATTATTTTGATGATGGTGGAGGTGTGTGTGCTATATTATTAAAGTTGGATATAATATTATTACTATATACGCATTGCTACTTACTTTTGGCGCTTGTGGTGGGGAATGTGCACAGAGACGTCTCTCATCTCCCACACATACACACACACACACACACACGTCAATTGACGACCCTATCTGTGAGCACAACATGACTTGTGCTACTCATGAAAGGCCACCAACTGCTCTCCCGTCCTTTCCGCATTTGAAAGCCCAACAGAGATTTCCCAACGATATAATTGTCACAATTACCTACTTGCCTCTCTTTTGATTTTGAACCGTTGTTAATTCCTAAATGGATGCCGTAAATAAATAAATGGACTCGCACATATACTCAAAGCGCCCTTGCGATGGTAGTAATGCATAGGTCTACATCTCATAATAATGTAGAAAGATCGGAATCGGATTTGAAATGGGAAGCTACAACATACATAATGTATATATACACACAATTACAATTTCCGTAATTGCATTTTTTCCCTTAATATATTGTAGACTAGGTCTCTGAGCCTATGGTTCTGATTCATTCTATTCTATTGTATGTAATTTAAAATTTATGGCTATGCACTTATAAACATTGCATTATTATTGGCCTAGTCTGACAATGAAATGGACATGGACGGGGACGGGGACGCCGGACGGGAGGATACTTTTAGAAGAAATAAAAGTCAAACTTTTTTAATTCCACATTAAATCACGTAAATTAGGACATGCTTAAGACTACAGCCTCGTAAAGTAAACTCGTCTTTACCTGAATCTGAATTAATGTAGGTAGGTACATAATGTGATAAGAGTTTATTGAATTAGAATTCTTGGCAACTTGAAGCATATTTTCTGCCTGATATATCAGTAGCCTAATCTAATATGGTGGTACTGGTACAGATTACCTACATATGCAGTTCAGAGGCAGATGCAGATTTGCAGATGCACTGTCCGTAGTAGTCTCTATATTTATTACAATAATAATAATGTCCTTCTCATCGTCAGTCAGTAGTATGAAATCCACATGTTGTTGTCGTGGCGGTGGTGGTGGTGGTGGTTGTTGGTACTGTTCAAATACACGAGAGAGGTGTATAGAAATAGAAATTTGTGTCAGTCATCAATTCAATGAATTGGAAAAAGTTCGAGTGTGTCTGTCTAATGTTGAATGTAGGCTGAGAAAAAGAGAGAAAAAAAAAAGATGCTGGCAAAGAATAGAGGGGATTTCATATGATGAAATATAATTTATTGTTCAGAGTTCAGTTAGTATATTGGTATTGATGGCTCTGTGTTATGGTATGGTGTTGTGGTAAGGAGTGAATTAAAGAATGAGGAGTCTCTCCAATCTCCAATCTTAATTCTATTTGTACAGGGAATGTCTGATATAATAGTGATAGTGATATATCTTCATAATATGTATTCGTTTTTCCTATTGGTTTATTGCCTTGGCTTGGCTTTAGCTTGGTTGGTAAATATGGAAATGGAAATAGATGAACGGGTTGCGGTTGTAAATTGTAAATTGTAATTACACACGTATCGACGACGACGACGACGACGACGAGAAAGACAAGATAATATAGTAGGTAATGGTGGGTATGGATGACGAGGATGGAGTCTGTGTGAGAAGGACGACAAAGGACGCTTCTAGCAATTAAATAGAGAAAAAACTAACAATATAACCAGAGGCAGTCGAGCTGAGTCCTTTCCTTTCTACCTACATATAATATGCACTCACTCAGTTGCACGCTTTCTTATGCAATCCCTGCTATGAGTAATTCGTAATGAGATGAAATGGAAACTGAAATTTCACAGGCAGTCAATCAATTGACATCGTTGGTGGTGTCTATCTTGAATCTATCCTAATTACATGCGTGCATGCTAATATCCCTCCGAATGGTGCGTTCAGGAGATAAACGTACAGAAAATGATGGTAATGATGATAGTATATGTGTTGGATTGGCTTTGGCTCACTTTTCATCCCCTCATCTCAATGTCTGAATGATATGCTGGTTGCTCAGGTGAAGATGGTGATGTTGGTGGTTTTTTGAAGTCGCGTGCCCTATGCAAAATACATAGGTTGGACCAGAACCAGGACCAGCCAGGAAGGACCAGGACCAGCTATAGCACACAACACAACCACAACAACAACAGCAGCAGCAGCAGGAACAAAATCATGTGTACATAGAGACAGAGAGATTAGAAGTAGGCAGAGGCTCTTCTTTATCTTTTAATATTCATACCGGATTATTTTATCTACTCCACATAAAATCCACTCCAGGCATCTCAAAGCTGCCAATTCAACTTCTATGTATAAACTACCCTCTTAAGTTTTAACCATCCCCTTCTTGAGCTTCATATGTATAGCTTCACAACCCTTTGTAATAAGTACACAAAAGTTTTTTTATTTATGATTTGTAAAATTCTCACGTAGACTCTATGCAGTCTGCAGTCTGAGGTCCTCATGCCGATCCGGATTATTATGTACAAAAGCATCATAGAGTAGAATAAAAGAATCAATTTGATTTCTTTTCTTCATTTTTTGAAGGTTTCCCTTTTTTCTGAGAGTTTGAATGGAGGAGAAGAAGAAGAAGAAGGAGAAGAGAGAGAGAGAGAGAAAAAAAAGAAAGAAATAATACTAATACTCAGTCACTCTTCATGAATATCAAGTATCAAGTATGCAAAGCGCGGAGAGTCGTAAAAATGCAGAAAAATCTTAATATCAACATCTACATCAAGTGCCGCCATAATACTCATGTATGGACGTCTCAAGTATGAAAATGATAAGGAGAACATAACACTATCATATCAGAGAGCGAGAGAGAGAGAGATAAAGAAAAAACAACTCAATCCGAGCCTCTTAATTTACAAACATGCCAAGCAATTAGATGTATATTTACATGCTCTTATATGCTCTTGCACAAGACTCAACTTCAACTGTGTACATAATATTATAACTTTTTGAGTTGATTTGAGTCCATTCTTTCGTTCGTCTAGCCTCTGTTTCTGTCTGTTCTATTGTTAAAAGAAAGAAGTTTGAGCCGTTCTCGTTGTCGTTCTCGTTCTTTGCCCACACTTTAGCTCTAAGGGAAATTTCCACAACTAGATCTGTACCCTATACTATAATGTGTACAACTATACAAATACAATTGACAACAATCATATTATGTCCTTTTTGCGTAAAATAAGAAATTATTTTCAACCCAATTATTTTTTTTTTATTTTTTTATAATCATATTACATTGCATTGTGATAGCCATATAGCCGCTATATACAATATAATTTTATTGGATTATGTTGTTCTGGTTCTAATTCTAATACTTGGCACTGTATTATGTACGCAACCTCTGTAGACTGCGTAACTATCCCTCTATGCTACTACCCATGGGAATGCGAATGGCGAATATTATGGCGAGGGGAATTTACAAATAAATGGAAATGGAAGTTATGACTATTATATATGATGCTCTATGATACGCCTATGCTTCTTTCTTAAAGGTTTTGGTTCTGCTATGGACTCTGAGTTGGAGAGTGTAATAATCCTCTGTCCGTGAAATGAGACTTTTAAAAATTGTGACGTGACGCGAATAATAGTCCACATTTTTTTGCCCATATAGTTTTGTATTACGTTTACATATGGACACATTTGTCACATTAGAGTCAAAAGTGTATAATATGAAAATGGACATATGGAAATGATGTGTCTAATAGTATGTAATCGAATGCAAAATAGACAGAATCTGTGAAAGGAAAATGTTGAAGCATAGTGCATAGTCTGACACAATACAAAGTGTAAGCTCTGAATCTGAATTTGGTAAGTACCTACGCTATATAATATGTGGTCCTTAAGAAGCAACGTCCAGTGGACCAATATCATGGGAAATGGGAATCACATAATCATAACAACACCTGTCATTCTCATCATTGATTCATCTGCGAGCAAATTATTTTCTTTGTTAATATTTTTTTTTTGAAAAGAAGATCATTCACAGCTATAGAAAAAGAATGGGACGTGCACCACCCTGAGCAGAGGGATGATATACTAACCAATTGCATACCATATAGTGATGTAATTCAAAATCATTTTGAATAATTTTTGAGATCTAATTTAAATTGTCAATGAAATATGTGTAAAAGTAGTGGTACATAAGGACATATATAAGTTGATTTTCTAGAATTATATTATGCATCCATCTGTATCTGTAATCTGTATCTGCGTCCTTTATTGTGTGTGAAATGATTTAATAATTTGATGCCATTAGTCTCGTTCGTCTCCACACTCTCTATTTGATTCTGCTCAATTCTGATCTATTAACAGAATATTTATTAAAGGACATCTACGTGTATGAATCTTTACAAAATGAATTATTACATACTGAGTGTGTGCTTATTAAAAAATTCTAAAAAATTTGTACGCACCTATAGAGTGTAGAATGTCAGCTGAAGTGACATGTGGAGACATATCAGTATTTGAAGTAGACGAGCTTACAACTAATTTTGAAATCACATCACAATCACAATTTATTTGATGCTACAATTATGTAAATACACTATGCATCTATGTAGAGGGTAAAGTATGTACAAGAATGTGCATTATGTGATGCATTATGTAACTCATATTGGATGATATTATGATGCTTCATCCGTTTTTTGATTTGGTTCATATATATCATTACTATTGTATAACAATAAGGCTAATAATGCGTACTAGTTCGAGTTTGCAAGTGATTTGCCAGGCCAGTTCACATGATAATCATTATCAGATCACACTAGCCAGTCGTTCCTTTGTACTTATTTTAGATAATAAATAAATAATCATCTTTCTGCAATAGAATGTTTTCAATTGCAATGACTCAATTTTTTTTATAGATCGTCAGGACTCCTCGTCATGGTAAACAACCGACCGAGGTTGTTCTTGGTTGGAATCGAAATATCTACCTATACTCACAGTATACTGTACAACGAGCATATGAAGAGTTTTTTGGCAAAACAGGCCAAGTCCATCAAAGCAAATCTTAAAGGAATAACGAATAATGAATATAAGGTCACAGAATTCCTTTTTGGAACTCAATTTGTTTCTAGAAGTACTGTAACTGACGACACGCTATTACAAGTAGCTTCATAAATCAAGACTGACTCTGGAATATTTTAGAAAATTTTCAAAAATTTTAATTTGTGGACTTTTTCCGTTTTGCTGCAAAATGAATACCTTAACATGAAGTCAAAAGTCCGTGAGATGAAATTTTAATGGTTTTGAGTGAAACCAAAATTTTAATTAACTTTTAACCTTTTTCTTGCATAACCAAATTTACGCACGGCAATTGTCTTCTACAAGCTACGAAACCCCTCAAAAACCAATTCTAAATCAGAAATGCATGTTTTAGGTGGACTTATCCCATTTTGCCAAAACACATTTAATGGAGTTATCCCGTTTTGCCAAAATACAAAATTTTGGCTATTTTAAAAAACTTTTTGGTTAAACTTTGACCTTTACCATTGAACACAGTAGCATAACTAGTTGAATAGTACACGTAACGCGAATAATCTACTCACCCCGTTTTGCCCAACAACCCTTCATATGTAGAGCCATTTTTACGTTCGGATAATAGGCAGAACAGAACCATATTATGAACCAAACGTTTAGCATTGTACTAGTGTACAAAATGGAAGCATCTGCTAAAACGCGTACAGAAAGCTCATAATATAGTAGAGTATAATATACTTGTTTGCAAGTATTTTTGAATACACATAACGCTACGATTCATTTTCTTGTCTCGGATTGGACAGGACAAGCTTGAAATTTTGAAATCATTTGCATTGTTGTTTTTTTTCTGTTACAGAATAAGAATACCTACGAGAGTCGGAATGAATGGCTGTGAAAGATGTACATGCGTCAAATTTTTATTTCAGACTCCTTCAGAATGCCTATATGCGTTGGTCGTCGTCGTCGTTGGGAGGGAAAGGGATTTTTGTTGGAGCTCAAAATACAGTGCAGACTGTACACCGTATGACGTATACAATATGATGTGTCTCTGTCTACTACTGTACTCGTACCTACACACATTTTGACTTTGTAATGAAAGTGAATTGAAATTGAAAAGAAAATTTTTCCTCCAAGTCATTCTCTGTAACAACATCATCATCATCATCATTCGAATGAGCAAAGTTTTTAGTTCGACTCACTTGGACTTATGGAGGAGTGTAGTAGTAGTTTTGTGCCTTGGATTAAAAACATCATCTCTCAGTCTTCTGGTCTCTGACGTTTTGGCTTTACAATAAATAAATTGGAGTCAGTGAATTTAAACAGACGAGAGAGCAATAGAGCTTTTCTTGTATATTTGACTTTCTGTAGAGTTTCTGTACAGGAGCCTCCTTATATTTTCAAACAATTGCGTGTACGTCCTAGGTACTACGTGTACACATATTATGATATAATGCTACTTTTAGTGCATGTAAATTCAAACACATTGTTGATTGTTGTAGGTGTACGCTAACTAAACTGTTCCGCATTATGAAACATTTTTAACTTTTGCCTATAGGCTTCTAGGGATTTTTTGCCATCATTAGCATAATATCTGAAAAACTGAGAGAGTCTCTCATCATCCCTCATGCTTTTTTTTTGTACTTTGTGTACTTCAAAACTTCTGTTTCTATCCCACACTTGATTTCGAGTGAGATAGCATGACATGGACAGTACTACATGCACAATCCCAATTTCTCCAAAAATATACGAAGGTAACAAATTGCTGTGTATGATTACACAGTTCGCACTCTAAATATAAACTTTGTACAAACACAGAGGTAAACTATCAGTAGTAAGACAATAGAGTAGGACATTAAAGTAATTCATTGGTAATACTTTTATGAATTACGTGTCTATATATGGAATATTTCATACAGATGATTTAGAGCGGGATTCATTCAAATTATATAATCCCATTTTCCCATTATATTATTTACACTATTTACACTTTTACTTTTTAAATTTCATGCAAAACTTCTCGAGCTTGACGAGACATGATTTTTTTAATAACAATAACAATAATTGAATTAACTTACCGACGCGACGTTCAGAAACAGTTCGTCTTAGAGTTGAACTCAGGCACTCTGTAAACAAAATAAAATAAAAATCATGAATTTAAAGACTTTTTTGAGCGAGCAGCGTGATCTTGTTAAAATTTAAAGTAAGTACGTAGCAAGGTTACAGAATCATTAAGGAGGGTGAAGCATGTACCAGGAGATAATTAGCAATTGGTATTATAGGTGTCAAAGATGTCAAAGATTATCCATGGAAACATTGCCAATTTTTTTTTCGAGTCCCATTGTCACCTTTGAAATGTAGTTAACCCCGAAATTGAAAAAGTTCATTACTACATGAGATTAGAATTATAATTCAAAGCACTGCTAATTAACTTTGAATATTGATCTTAACACTTCACTGATTCCTAGGAGATAAGGGGAAATAAGAAGGTATAAAAATTTGGCTGAAAATTTACGATCTTGGAATTGTTTTTTATTCCAACTCTTCATTGTACATAATACTTTTTGCTTTGTTCAAACCGATTTCGATCCCGACCTCGAAATTGCTATATTATACAGATACATTCCTATTTCAAAATCCAAATAAGGAAGAAAAAAAATAGTGTCTGAATAAAAAGTTGATTAAATAATCAAAAATAAACTAAAACTAACAAGCGGCATTTCAAATTTAAGTACAGTTAACCAATACAAATGCCGCATTATATTTTGAAAGGGAATACAGTAAAAAAAAAGTGAAAAAAGTCTACACCTATAATACGGTAAAAGTAGTACAGTATATAGGCAATTACGTTTAATATAAGACCACTTTTTATGCTTATTTACAGATTTCATAAATAATGTTACTCAAAAGAATCTGATCAAAAATGATTTGCCTATACTCTATACCTATTACTTACAAGATTAAAAAAGGAGTATAAAGTAGAAAAAAGAATAACTTTTTTTTGACGAATTACAGATAAATTCATAAGGTTGAAATCCTTACGTCAAATTAGTCATGTACAAAAAACAAAGGCTTGATAGAAATTAATCAAATTATAGGATTACAACAATATGTCTATGAAACAAAAGAATTTGTATAAGAGTCTCTCAATAATGATATGAATTATGTGGTGGTGATCGGGAAAAGATAACAAGTTTGAGATTATTTGAATTCCTCTAAATTGTAAATTGAAGGATTGAACAACAAAAGCTTCAAAATTTATGGAAGCAAGTCAGAAATAAAAGATCAAGAAATGAGCAGAGGCGGTGGTGTACATTTGTACAAATGAGTGTGAAAGTATCTCTACAAAAATATATCTTATATATAAAGCATGCCTGCGAGTACACTACACACTCCGCGGTTTATTGTGTTTCTCTCTACAAATAAAATTCTAGCTCAAAAAAATATAACGCAAAAAAAGAAGGTAGGTAGGTATAACTGTATACACATCTGTCTTTTACAATATATCAGTAGTCGATGTCGATGTCGATATAAACTGTCAGTCTATAGCCTAACATACAATCATACAATGCACAGTAGCGATGTGATGCAGAAGCCCAAGTGACGCCACGCAAATCCATTCCACTCCGTCGTTCCAAACAAAAGGTAAAGAAAAGCAGGTTAATGACTGAAGGTAGTTTGGATAATTTCAGTTTAATAAAATTTCTTCGGCTACACTATGATGTTCTTCATAACTGCCAAGACAAAGTCAAAGCTAATTGGGGAAGGAAGGTTTAGAATTTCTATACGTCCAATAGTCCAACATCTCCGTCCTACTATTCCTATTGGTATTGAGTATTGGAATTGAGTTTGAAATGAAAATGCAAGTATTTAAACTACTTATTTCTATGAGTATATACAGTAAAAGACGTTCAAAATACATACATACATAATTACAAGTTAAAAGCAGGTCTATCAACAAACAGAGGCACACATCCATCCCATCCCATCAGAACAGAACAGAGCTAACATTCGACGTATTATAATAGCAGTAGTGGATGTTAAGTGAGCTCATTGACAAACATGCATGAGAAGTTTTTATGCACTTTACACATGTTTTACATTACACGTCTGATTCTGATTAGATTACAATAGGTAAAAATTGTAAAATATGAATAATATAAATATTAAGCAATTTCAGAGCTGATTGACACTATCAGCATTCTTCATGAGCATAATTAATAAACAATTTGTTATCTTGTGAGCAATTGTTAGAATCTTTGGAATCATAATCATATACTGACACTGAGTAAGTACCTATAGTTGCCTATAATGCATATATTAGTAACTCCACGTCCCTTCAATTTCTTACTAACATAATACACTATACTATAGTATACTGCGAGACTATCACACAAACTCATAAGCTTTTTAAACGACTGGATGAAGTTTAATGAGATTCATTTCAAGTATCTCCACTCCATACTCCATACTACATGCACTATACACCCTACTCTATACCAAAGATACTAAATACGCACTAAAAACAAAGTTCTACGGCCATACCTACATAATGTGTTAGTTAGTCATTTATTCAGAAATATTCTTGAATTTTGAATGCTTCTGTACAAGTGTTCAGCAGATGTATAGGAATGTAGGAACATGCTGCTAACACAGTATACGGTTATAATTAATATGTTCTATTCATATTCATTCGTCTATTAATAATTATTGTACACATATAATCTAGCCACTAGTAGTCACAGCAAACTGTAGTAGTACTAGTCATACAGGTAGGTAGGTAGGTATATATACATATTCGAAAGTAAATCTTAAAACTTTAACTAAATAACTTTGTTCCGTCGGTGATGGTCTTGTTGATGTTTAAAGAGCGTGGAAAATACATACATACAATTATCTCCTCTATGACTATGTTTAATCACAACAACTAACTTTGCATTGCATTGCATGATATATGGTAGGGCTCCTCTCTATGTGGTGGTTTTCTTTTCTTGCCTGCCTGTCGGATGTGCTGTGCTTTTTGCTTTCCTTTGATTTGATTTTAACTCGAATGCATAAGTCCACTTTTCTATATTATGGACACGATATGCACAGTACTCACATTCTCCTTATGTCTGACCAATTAATCTTGATACGTCATCACTAAACCTATATAAATGTCTACCGTTTTTTCCGGTAATTGTCTCATAATGAGTGGGTCAGAGCCGCATAGCCATAACCATATAATATTGTAACGCATGAAAACGACGGCTTTTGCTTTATCTATCTACTTAAATCCTCCTCAATATTTTTATGCGTTAATTTTAATTTATGATTTTCCTTGAATTTGAATTTAAATCTGAAACGTACTTAAAAGTCTGCATTATAGTCAAGTAGTCTTCATGCAAATTATGCATTTATTAATATATTCATAATCAAAAATACACCGGAACCGGACTTGGTCTATCAGAATGAAATTAATGTCTATACGATTTTTTATTTTTTAAATAAAAATCGAAATTATTGTTATAATAATTAACGATAAATTTTGGGCAAGGGTACGTAGAGAATGAAGTCCAGGAGAGGAACTTCCCATTACGATTAGACTTGAGTACACAGACAGTGCATAAAATTATATTTTGTTCAAGCCATTGTCCGCTCAGTGCCAGTGCCAGTACTTGGCGACTCCCCTATATATATATACGTAGGTAATTATACATACAGGTGTCCCGGTACAGCAGGATGCAAGTGTCAGTCAGGACTGTATACTGTATACAACCAAAGAGGTATATAGTGAAGAGAGGTGTAAATAAACTCCCTGTTAATTCTGTGACGAGGAAATTCTTGGAGAGCATTAAATTTGAGCTGTGTGTGTGTGTAATTACATGGAATTTTGATGACCATGCATGTAAGAAATGGAAAATCCTGTGTGAGGGGCTGTACTTGAGAAGAGCTTAAAGTTTGAAGAAAAAGAAATACGAGCAAGTCATAAAAATGGGAATAGGAATAGTTAAAGACATCAAGTCGCGTCAAAGGAGAAGGTACAACAAGAGAGACAAGGATAGTCATAAGTATAAGTACCAACTATCGTACAAGAAACAAGGGCTAATAGCCACATCACAGTATAGTAATAACAAGGGCCGTATAGAATGAATAGTAACAACAGAATTTGCAAATGATGATTTTTAATTTATTCTAATGAAAAATTAGATGTAATAGCTGAGCGATAAAAGTGCAATAAAATCAGTGAATGCAGTAAATGATTTAATAGATGTGGATTGTGTATGGATGTGGGATTGTAGACGATCTTCTTTATATTTTTTTTTCATAATGTCTTTGAGCCTGGTATTCGAGGTCCAAGTCGAAGACGAAGTCGAAGTCGAAGACGACTTGGGCTCATAATATGATAATATGAAATGACTGAGGTAAGGGTGGCAACAACAACAACAACAACAACATCTCTAAAACTCCAACTCTCGGATGCCCTGTAGTGCTCTGTTTATGGATAATAATGTCGGTTTAACGAATAGAAGATCAATGAGCCAAGTTGGATGTAATGATGACCTCATAAAATATACATACGCTGCCAAGATAAAAATTGCACATTGCCCGAAAATCTTTATATATTTACTACCTTTGCTTGTATCTATTACAAATTACATGGTGCATGCTCTCGCATGAGGCATGAGGTACGCAGTATATATAGCTACACACAACACACACACAGTCACAAAGAGCACAGTCGTTCATGCAGAATCATTGTCTATGTAGGTGCATACAGATTGTTTCCTGCACAAAGCATTATTGCTACTGATAAAATAAATACATGTTATTACATCTTCCTCGGATATATGTCTATGTATTGGGATTGAAGCCAGTATATACATACAAACTATGTACAAGGAGTTGATCCCGATAAATTGATGTTCATAATACACAGAAGACTGAGCATCTTTGCAAAATTTAATGCTCAATTGGCTAAATAAATTCGAAAATTTCTTCCTGTAATACAAGTTCATTGCTCAGCCCGTTACAGATCCAGCACGCCCCCCGTACGTACTCCAATGGAAGTGGATAGAGAGAGAGAGAGACTGTGAGGCTGTGTGCCAGAGAGTCAGAGTAGGTAGTCCAATTTAGGCAAGCTATCTTTTTAAATTCCTCCGTGACTTCCTTTAAACTCTAGCCTGATTTTACATTCACGGTAAAACATAATTACAATCATAAGTCTTTTAGCTCAATTCCTCTCACAGAGTCGTACGTCCAAATTTCCAATTCTAAATTCCAACTCCTCCAAAACAACCCACCACCGTGAACGTTTTACATGTGTACTCTTTGAGCAGTGTTCATAGAGTAGAGACAACGCAGATGAGGTGCTTTACTCTTTTACTACATGTACTGTACCGTATGATAATGATAAGTAGTCTGGGTACGCTCGTATACATATTTGTGATTTAAGATCATTCATGGCTCGATCAAGCATTTAAATATTACCTGAGTGCACAGGGTATTAATTCTGAGGAGTAAGTACGATAGTTTCCTCCTCACCAAATTATACCGAGAGAGCCATATAATAAACACAGAGCCCAGGAAAAAATGTTACATTTTCAATCTCCATCCATCCCAAACAAACTGAGGTACAACACACACTCTCATCTCCTTTAAGTTATTCTGCATAATCTCACACAGAGTATAAAATAGTCGTGAGGAAAAAATGCTTGATTTCAATCTTTGCTAATATTCGATAAGGATTGTAAGGATTTTGCATTTCCGCTCAGCTCATATAGGCCCAAGACTAGGAATCGTATTGAGTCTTAGAATTTAACAAACATTTTTGGGAATCAATTTCAAACATTTTTTCTCTCCACTTGTGGTTATAAAATGGCTAATGATGACGACGATGGACGATAGCTATGGTATTTAAATTTTACATCCTAATGTGTACTACACAGGTAATTGTCCTTTAATAAAATAACCTAAACAAAACTGAAACAAACAAAAAACCAACAACATAATAAGTTTCAGTATTTAAATAAAAAAAAGCCCTCTTGCCAAATCCAATGCCAAATGTGCATATTAAAAAAAAGAATAAAATAAAAATCTTATTATATTATATGTTGAATGGGCTGACTAGAAATTTTAAAGCTTGCTTAAATTTGGACAGAGGACGAAGCATAGAGTCATATAGAACGCAGATAGGATGGAACAATTTGTTTTATGTGTGACAGGTGATCTTTGACGTTGATAGTAAAAAAACATACATTCGCTTTCATTTGGACGAAAGTCTAACGCCAAAAAACTTGACAACATTCACATGGGCAATGGCAGGAGGATGAGAAGCCTGTATTTAGCTATATTTATGTTCTATGTCCTCTATCCGGCCTGTGTCCCTCATATTTTTTTAAGGTGGCTGGTGGCTGCTGCTGCTCTCAAAATGGTGGTAATAAAAATCGGTAGGATTTTTGTTATATCTTTTGCCAAGTAAAATTGAAGCAGTAAACCAGGTAATGGGTGCTCACTCATCATTTAAAGAGAATAATGTGAGAAATGAACTAACTGAGACTCACTGACTGACGAGGGAACGATCATCCGTCTCCTAGACTCATTATTATTGCCAGCCATAACACCATATCTGTAAATTGTGTACACAACATACATGGGAGGGCAGAATCTCAGGAGCTCGCAAGATATAGACAAGACCAAGATCCACCAATATCTGCGCCTATCGGTTCCATGCCATATGCAAAAATGCAATGTGAAACATTTTAGACCTGGATTTGAAATAGGAGTACATATTGTATGCAGAGTTGTGTGTCTGTGAGTTGTTGTCCTCATGAATTGAAGATTGGGAAGAAGATTTTTTGGACGACTCGTCTTGCTAGTGTAATGCAATTATGCTCAATCAGACGAGGTAAACCTGATGATTTCTCAAGCTTTTAATGGCTCTTATTAGTATTTAGTATCTTCATGGAGCAAGCTCTAATGTCTGTATTCTGCATTCCGTATTCTGAGTATGGTCTCCCTTATGTATATTTTAGTTTACACAATCCACATCAAAAATGGTAGAAAAGAAGCCGTCGCCGTCAATTTAGTTTCGGTCTGGTCTTCACTACCACACTGACTACATGCAACTGACTTTGATAGATTCATTTGATTTCATCCACAAAATATCAAATGAGGATCATATCAGGAAGGGCTACATGCTCAACTCTACATGATGTAAATGATCGGTCTATATCATGCTATGTTGTTTTAGTGCTACACATAATATATCTGTACAACATGTAGGGATTTGAAGCTTTCCCAGTCCCAGAGGTCACTGGCTTCCCTTGTTGTCACTGAGGACTGCATAGGGGTACATATAGGCAAGTTACATGTGTCACTGAGTGCACGCACGACCGCCGTATTAAACGAGAAAATGCAGCTCTTCCAGCTGCGTAGAACAGAGCAAAACAGAGAGACGAGAACATCAACATGAAAAAAAAACAAGAGAGGAACATCATCAACGAAAAATCTTGACCCGACATATACTATAGACCGAAAGTTTTACAACATTTCTGTATACGGACTCACTCATCAAAGGATGCTTCTGTTCTGTCATGTCTCCTCCTGTTCTTGCAAGTCTCCAACTCCGTAGTACACATTTGCATTCGCATCTGAAGCCATCAAGCTACCTCTACTCTTCTCTTTTTCTATGAAACTTTTGAAACATTTCCTCCTTTCAAACTTTCAACTTCGACTCACTGCAGTCCAACTGGTCAACATAATTATAACAAACAACAAGGAATGCAGCACTGCTGCTGCTGCATCCGTGTGTACTCCCTGTACTTTTTCAATCTCAATCTCTCCCTTCGTCGACATAATTTTATTTTTTGTCTTTCATTGTCACACACACACACAACCCCACAAACACAAGATTTACAATTACAATTATGTACTTAAGGAATGGGGAACGTAGGAGCGAGGCTTTGTGGTGATGGTGGCTGGTGGGTTTCGCTTTGGTTATTATTATGGCAGCTTAGGCTAAAAACACGTCGAATTATTCAGCTAACAACATGATTAAATGCTACCCTCATCGTCCCTCACGATTACGACCACGACTAAGATTTCAATTTAAAGTTTGAAGTAGCACGGCACGTCAATGACAGTAGCAAATAGGAAAACACAATACGTGTAAAAAGAAACCAGGGAGACTTGCCAGCAACGCCAGGAGCAAAAGTCAATTGAAATCAATACTGGTGACAAAAATGCAAAAATCCAAACTTGAGCTCCGAGTAACGAAGAGTTGTATGACAAATCCAAATGTTTTGTCTGTTTTTTCTTCTGGCATATGTAGGAAATGATCTATCTAATGAGTTCATTGTGACTTGGTTTAGCAACATGCATCAATCCGAATGACAACTCAAGATCTCAGGATCTCAGGCTGTAGGTGTTGGTATCTCTGTAATGTTTTCACGAATTTATACTCTATTGTCTCATACATCAAGATACAACATTATACAGGGGTATATAGTATAAAAGTTTAAAAGAGTGTAAGTATATTATATATTGTTCATTATTAGTTATTACAACACTTACCATCAGTGCGATTCGTTCTGAGTCTCTAAATCCTGAGTACCAGGTTAGCCTAGAGTTTATAGGAGTTGGACGAATAGAAACTATATTGCGAACAAGAGTGTCGACGTGGACGACTGAGGACGTCTTCTAGAGTCTCTAGAGTATCTCTCGAGATGTGTCTAATGTACTGTTGAAATGGCACTATTCAAATCTTATCCAGACCAGAACCAGAACGAGAATAAGAAAAGAACCCAAACCAGACGCAGACGAGAGAGAGATACAATACGAGACAAAAAGTGTCTATACAGAAGGTAACACTACATTGACATTTGAAACCACCTTTTGAAGCTCCCTAAAAACCTGTTTCAAACTTGGTAATATCAATCATTTCACTTAGCACGCTTACAGAGATATTCTTCTTTATTAACAATATTAACCTTCCACATAGACACACACACAGACACACGGTATGATTATATGAAGAATGTGATCTTGCCATAGTTGGAATACTCTGGTACTACATACAGTACATACTAGCACCAGCAGCAGCAGAACCTCACATGAAAATATATATGTGGTCTTGAGAATATTGCTCATTGAATTATTATTCTGATTAGGAATGTGAACACAACACACAGGCGGTCAATCATGCATGTTGTAATATATGTAACGGCACAAAATAGATGAATGATCCGCATTTGAGAATCATAAATACTGATACCTAACTAGTAAGTACATTACAAGTAAATGTACAATATGTCAATTCAATATCCATCTTGAAATAGATGAGATAATCTAAAATATTAAAATTCAAATTTTCCGTCTTATGCATGATGCTCTTTTATCATCATCATAGTCATCAGTTATCGCGTCCCTATTGGCTATTTTACATAAATACACCGTGACATCATCGAGTTGAAACGCGGGAACTAAAGAAAGCTACAGTGGAAAATGAAATAATCGAAAAATGGAAACATGGAAAGATCACAGTATTTTAAAATGAGTAAAAAAAGTGTGAAGTTTTACAAAGGTATAAAAGCGTGCTACAGTTGGAATTTAGAATTGATATTGATATTTTGGTAGAGAGGAAAGATACTTTGCCTCTAGGTTGAAAGAGGATAACGGGATTTAAAAAACTAATTTCCTCACTGCTGAAGATCCCACAGTGAAATATAAATTATCATTTTCGACTTTACATTTTTCAATATCTTTCTTATTTTATTTACTAGCTAAGGATAAGTTTCCATATAACCTTTAGGCAAACACCGAGACTAAAATGAAAAGAAAAAAAAATACAGACAGCCCAGCAGTTTTTTTAGGAGTTATGTTATGAGCTGCAGAGATATTATACACAGGCACAGGTAAAATAGTAGGTACAGTCACAGGCAGGTACACAATAATATATTGAAACAAAAGCTTACTTATTATAGTTGTGCTCTATCGGTCTATAGTCTAGTGTGCTGTATGGTGTGGAAAAATGGTATTCAATAAATTATTCATTCATATATTTAAGGAGACTGTATGTGACTGCGCGTAGTATAATATGTAAAATTATTATTTTTTCTTAGTGAGAAAACCATCGATACTAAACTTGATATTCACAATTTACCTTCATTGTGTAATATACAACTCTCGCATCTTTTACACCAAAGTCATTATTATTTGAAATAAATGACTGTGATTGCCACTAATGAAGTGTCATTTAATATTCAAGGAATGTAATTTAATATCTAAGAATACTGGTCAGACAAGGAAGTGACATGTACCATAAAATAACAATACAGTGTAAGTAATGGTAACTCAAATTCACATTGTGTTGTATGTTGTATTAGCACAGTACTTTAGAGTGCAGGACGACAGACAGAGCGTTAGTGTTAATGAAAAATGAAAACACTTGGCTTTATGACATGCATGCATGCATGGCACTGTATATATATCGTTACTGAAGAAGCAAATTTTCCGTTCTCCAATTCTCACTAATAGCAAAATTTCCGTTCTCCAAATCACACTAAAAGCAAATTTTCCGATCTCCACTTATTAGTAACGCGAACGTCGCCAAATCGTATGGTGTTAGTCCGAGCCAGCTCAGCCAGCACAGAGCGTCATAGGCTAAGCATAGTAGCAGACCTTCCTTGCATTTCATGCCGTACTGTCGAACTCAGTCATCGATTTGTTTCTCTGTTGCTTATGGCTAACTTTTCGGCGGTAAATCGTTTGTTTTCTATGGAATTCGAATGGATTCTATACGGGAAAACTATTCATGATCCCAACCTGAAGCCTGAAAGTGGCAGTCCTGTCATTTCAGAAGATGTTAGTTTTTACTCATCGCACATTTTCCCTCCAAATCCCAACCCTCCAGTTCCAGTGGATGTCAATGAGCCAATTTCTCAAGCACAACAAGGTGAATTAAGTTTTTATTGTTTCTTCTGCCTGTTGCTGTAGTCGTATGTTGTATTTTAAAGAGTTTAGAGGTTAAAAAATTTATTACTGCATTAATTTTGAAGAAATGTATTATTGAAGACTTCATTTTCACTAGTCTGCTGTTTTTTATGCCTTAAACATCGTTTTTAGTTTGGTTTACTGTTGTAATTTGTTCGCAAACAATAAAGTTGTGATTTAGAAATATGGCATGATGGGATGCAGTACTTCAATTTTTAACCATGCATTTTAACAGCACCACAATGTGATCGTGAAGGATTGTGATTGTTTAAAATTCAAAATAAAATTCAAACTTCAAATTTGAAATTCAATTTCATTTAATTGTGATTTCTAAACTATAACCACTGTCACAAATAAAATAAAATTGTTGTGTGCAAGCAAATTGAAACAATAAAAACTTAATTCACCTTGTTGTACTTGAGAAATGGGCTCATTGACATCCACTGGAACTGGAGGGTTGGGATTTGGAGGGAAAATGTGCGATGAGTAAAAACTAACATCTTCTGAAATGACAGGACTGCCACTTTCAGGCAGAGGTGTCCGAACTCAGCGAGTGGAGCGCGGAACTCAGAACTCAAAGCTGCACTCCACTCCACTCAAGAGTGGAGTGGAGCGCGAGTTCCAAGGTACCCTTGAGTTCCGAGTTCGAGTTCCAAAAATTTATGAGTTCCAAAGTGAGCGGAGTGGAGTGCACTAACATGGAACTCAAAAGCAAAACTGCACTCTCATCCTAGTGAGGTTTGAGTGCAATTTTGAGTTCCAAGACGGAACTCAAAACTAGTTGTACGATGCATTTACGTAACCCAGCAGCCTTATAACAGAACTTTTATAGTTAAATTACAAACCTTATTTCCTTTGATAAATATAGTAGCATTCGGCGTACTATTCAAACTCAAGCTTCTCTTCCCCGTCTACAATTACAATTAAAGATCCGCATAATATTTAAAATTGAAAACATCAGGCCTATTTGCAGTCAATAAATTTCCAAGAAAACTGCAAGAGTTCAGATTTATTATGGTATAGCAGTATTTACAAGTAGGTAATGCTTTAATTAAACATTGATTGCGTAAATATAGGAGTATGTTTTGGGTCATACCCACGCTTTCCATTAGAGACCCGCGTACAACTCAATATGAAACGCCTATATCTTCTTGCGTACAACTGAAATTCGCAACTTGAGATAAACGTTGTATGGGAGAAAAAAATGTATTATACTACTGTGTATCTAAACCATCACCAACAATGTTGATACTTACTGCATAGAAGAAACATTAAAGATAAAATTTAGTTGTCTAAAAAAATTAGTTTTCCTGGAAGATATTTTTAAAGCAACTGTAAATTAATGCAACTTTAGTGGGTTCGATACAAATACGTAAAAAAGTTGCAGCCAAATATCTAGTGAAAAATTAGACTTTGGTAATTAGAAAATTCAAAATTTCATCAATAACTACCTAAATTTTGCTCGTATTGTTTAATAGTTTGAGTTAAAACTCTTAAAACCTAAAATTTTAATTTTAAGTTTTGAATATTACCGCTACTTATTCTACCCAAGGATGCCTAAAAATGAGTTCCAGTTTGAGTTCGAGTTCGAGTTCCAAAATTTTTTGAGTTCGGATTCTGAGTGGAGCGCGAGTTCCTAAAAAAAACCAAGAATTTTTTGAGTTCCGAGTGGAGTTCCTAAAATTAGAGGGACTTTTTTTGAATTTGAGTGGAGTGGAGCGCGAGTTCCAAACTTTTGGCCAGCTATGCTTCAGGCTTCAGGTTGGGATCATGAATAGTTTTCCCGTATAGAATCCATTCGAATTCCATAGAAAACAAACGATTTACCGCCGAAAAGTTAGCCATAAGCAACAGAGAAACAAATCGATGACTAAATTCGACGGTACGGCATGAAATGCAAGGAAGGTCTGCTACTATGCTTAGCCTATGACGCTCTGTGCTGGCTGAGCTGGCTCGGACTAACACCATACGATTTGGCGACGTTCGCGTTACTAATAAGTGGAGATCGGAAAATTTGCTTTTAGTGTGATTTGGAGAACGGAAATTTTGCTATTAGTGAGAATTGGAGAACGGAAAATTTGCTTCTTCAGTAACGATATATTGATTGATTTTATTACACAATCTCATCTATCGCTCTCAAGCATTTCTCACCTTAACGTTGGTTTTACCTTGACGCGCCGCAATTTAAATTTACAAAGAATATCAAAAAAGGAAGAAAATAATGAGAAAATCGTGCGACAACCCAATGTAATCAGTAACGGTAACAAAAGAAAATTATATTAAAACTATTTAGATTTGAAGGCGTTGTTTTTTTTTATTCTTCTCTTTAGAGTTTTAGACTTTTTGATTTCGGGGTCGAGGGAATTCTCAATTCATGTGTAACCTCTGACCCTCAACAAAGCTACCAACCAAGTGGGAGAGAGAGAGAGAGAAAAGTGAATGGAAAACGACGACGACGAAGAACCGTCCCGTCTCCTTAATATCTACAGGGGTCCACACATTCGCCTCTTGTACTGTGTAGAGTCAGGAGGACTGGCCACCGTGAAAATTGCTCTTATGTAACAACTTTTTGAAGTAAAAGAAAATTAAAGAATTTCAAATCTTTTGGACAAGACAGTCGAAAAACTGGACTTGAGCTCTTGAGTCTGCTTGAATCTCTAAGGCTCTCAAGACTTTTGACGACTTCGATGTGAAGTTTGTGAAGGGAAGAGTCAGCAATTGTATGTCAAACTCCTATTTTTCTTAATGTTATGCATTAAATTGGTACTTTGATCTTTTGATACTATCAACATTGCCGGTATCGGAATCGGGATGGCCAGTACATATAGGTTCACATGGGATGATAATGTACAACCGACAGACAAATAATGTTGGAGCAAACAAGACGTATCATCATTCGTCATCTCAATCTGATCTATAGCATTGTTGTTTGACCAAATAATGTAAGTTACACATTTAAATGTCCGATACAAATTTTTCAAGTGTACATAATAGTGTGCAAGCCGAAACATACTGTCAACTTCATATTTAAATTCTTGTGAATTTTTCTTGAAAGGTGCACATTCAATTTAGTGAAATTCCATTCTGTCTTATAGCTGACTGATAGTAAATGCGTAATTATGTAGGAATTTTCTCAGAATCGCGATCCCAATATCGTAGTAGAATAGACACCTCACAGTATCAACTACTGTCTAATATGTATCAATAATTCCGTCTTGGTCTTGGCATCCAGATTTGAGTTGTTATGTGGCGAATGAAGTGACAACAAAATTAAAATTTTCAGAATTCTTTCTTTCAAGCTTACCTTTTATGAAGAGTGTTGTGATTGGAGCTTGGTCTTAAGGTGAGATAAGTTTGGAATCGTTTAATTTTACTCCCGCAAACAATACTTTACACTTATTACAGTGATTAGGTGTGACATAAATGGTTTATTACAGTTTAGGTTACGCTTTGAAAAGACTCAACTAGCACTTATCAAACCTTATTTAGTATCGACAAGTTCATTTTATCTATACTCCTTTGCATCATTGTGCCCGACGAATAAAATAATGCAGTTCCTATAGTTGCTGTAGCATTTCGTTTTGTGAGATAATAGCATATTATAGCTATACTACTTTGCATGATAGTTAGTAGTATATTAGACAGTTTAGTACCCACAAAAAATAGTAAATAGAATGGCGGACTTGTTTTGCAACTACATAAAGATAAACTTATAAGCTATATACATAATATAATTACATTGCCTACTTTTTACTGTAATATTACTATGACTATAATGGATAGTATTAATGTGACACTGTAGAGCAATAATTCAGTAGCCCACACACAACACTTTGCATACACCCTCCCCTACTGACTGAACTTGAAGAAGTTGGTGAATGGATTTGTCAGTATGTAAAATTGTCGGGCCACTGAACAATTCCGATCCGATCCATCAGATACACCATTACTAGGAGACCATCACCATTATTACCATCATATATCCTATCAAAGGAAATTCAAAACAAATATTTTGTCGATAACAAAATGTGATGATTTTACATTGGTATTGCATTTTTGATGTGTCAAATAATGGCTCCGTTAAGGTACACTACATAAACTAGGTAGGGTAGGTGCTCATATTTCACTCAGATCATTCAACTACGTGTTCTCATTCTCACAGTTGTGTAGATTTCATGTAGGTACATAATATCCTTTGGTGTAAGCAGTACCGAGTATATAACAAGTATCTAACTTCCAGTCAAAAGGTCCGGTCACAGTAAGACAAGTCACCAAATGACAACCTAATGTTTTTTTCTTTCAAATTAATGGTTCTTGTGAGCAATAATTAAGGGTATGAAATGAAAATAAAGATACCTCTGTCGGTTTGAAGTTTTTTCTGCATATGGTCTGGGATGATTTTTAATGTGTATGTAGGCAACTTCTAAAACCATAATGCGGAGTAAATAATCATCCCATAAGTAAACACTAGACCGCCATATATAATTGCCAAAGTAGGATAAAATTATTTTTGCAAAATCGTAAATGGCATGAAGTCAAGAGACTATAGAGTGTATTTCTGTAGAAACTATACACAATGACATTTTAATGTTTTTCTAGTTTCTTTTAGTTTCATGCACTATGATGCAAGATGTCATAAGACACGGTATCCTTCTCTCAAACAGTCAATTCAACACTACTTAAAAAGACGTGTCGAACTTAGCAAAACCAAAATATAATAATAATAAAGCCCTTTTGGGATAGGACGAGACGAGAAACGATCTCAAGAACTTGAAACTTTCTCACTATTATTCTCTACATCTGTGTGTTATGCCTTTTAGTGAAGGAGCCTTTTAGCCTTTGCTTCGCTTTACTATTTCTCTCTCTCTCTCTTGCACTCTTGCTCTATGGCTATTTACTTACGCAAATACTCCAACTAATTAGAGAAAGTTGTGTATTAAAATCCGATTATCTCTCAGATATTAAATTTCCATTTATTGCTCCATAATACAATATTGTGTTCCTATACTGTACAGTTATTTACAGAGCAGTGATAAGTACGGGTGGAGACTTTGAGACGTGTACCTTTAACTATGCACAAGATTATTATTGGTTTTCCTTTCCTAAAACTCTGACTTATTCGACTTTTTGTTTTATTATCGTATGGAATGGTGGTATACCTATATGGTACGATATAGAAGTTATGGAGTATTTCTCAGAAATGCCGCAGCCAAACGCAAACGCCATATGATCCTAACGATAATATACGCGCGCAGTAATCATAAAAAGGTAAAGAACCAATGTAATAAGTGTCATTTTTCATCTTATTTTCAATGTAAATTCCGATTTGTTTCATAATGTTGTTTTAATGGGTTATTCACATTTTTATTTTATTCCCAAGAAGACTGCGGGACCGCGAGAGAGAGAGAGAGACCAAGGCAATGCACTACACTATACACAGCGTGTTCAATTTGAATGACTCGTCTCCAATTAAGCGGACACATCAGACATTAGATGCAGTTTATGAGGGAATGCATTGGAATGGTAATGGTAATATATTTTTCGATTACATGAGTGAAAGAGGGATAAGCATGTTTATATTATAATTTGAACAAGAAAAACTACCCCAAGTACACGAAAGGGAAAAAACAATATATACACACACGGATTAAGGAACGAACGGAACGGATATACAAACAACATTGTCGTAGTGTACACTCGCTCGTAATCATGGAGAAGGAAGGATGTTTTATACTATAGCACCTCTTGGAACTTGGAGTAGGAGTAGAAGTGGAAATCATTGAAGGAAATTAAATAATAATTTAATTTGTAAAGTCTGCAATATAGAATATAATAATATGTAATGAATGTATTGGATTTTGGTTAATTTGGAGAAGTGGGAGAGTAAAAATGTTACGTGTGGAGTCATGTCATGTAGTCTCCCTCATGCTATGATCCTGCTGTATAGTGACTATTAGGGAGTTCAATCACACAGGGAGTTATTGAACAATGATAAGTGTGTCTGCTTGGATCGGGGTCTTCAAGGCTTGAGGAAGAAGAACCACAGTGGAACGTGTACATGTTGCGTCTGGTGATATCTATTCTCTATATTATATACTGAGTACTCAGTACACCATTGATGCTACTCATTTCAGTTTCAGTCCCATCCACATTCCATTAAGATTATATTTTTCTGCAAAGTCAATAGACCAATATAACATACCTAGGTACCTACCTAGCTATACGGTATATAGTGTGAACAGCGTACAAGAACATGTACTAGTAGGTGCTATGTATATGAGATGAAGATTATGGAAGAGAGTGTGCCTCTACACATAAAATAAAGGCTTGTGTTTTGTGTACTGACAGAGCTCCATGTTGCACTGCCATATACCATAGAATTGTGAGACAAGATATTACATGGTAGAAGAAGCTGGATGACATAAAGCACGGATTTTTGGAATGAAATAAGAAAAATCCAGCCTACAGCAAGAAAGGAGAGTAATGCAATCCTCTCTCAGTCTCTGCTGACACTCCTCTCATAATTTACCGGGCAGCATGTAGAATCCTAGCAGACTTTCAAAGTAACCCACCTAACCCACCTAACCCACCTAGCTTTTGCCAATGTCATTTGAATGTAATTTTTTTGCTTTGTAACTTTTTAATGTAATGATTAATGTTTATGTTTCAATGGAGTAGGCAGTAGGTATTTAACATTTAACTACAACCACATGTTGCTATTGATCGTTCGTTATATTTTTTGGTTGTAATCAACTGATGGAACGAAAACTTCACAAGAATCATGATCTTCCACTTTAATTTATTGTTGATGACTTGTTGTTAAAATTGATGCCATTTAACAGGCTTCGATGGGTGACTAAACTTTATATGAAACTTTAAAAACTTAAGCAATACAGGGTATTTTAAAGTTTACTGCTCATGTGCTTGATGAAATATCTAATTTTACACAGTAGCAACAATATAATTATGTAACTATCAATCTGTTATTGCGAAAATATGGTGGAATAGCAACTAAGTGCAAATTTATTATTTGCTAAGGCACAGTGAGAATTATAGTCGCAAGTTTTCATATCAATACTTTAAATGTATTGTGTATGGTAAAAATATTGTAGTTAATTATTTAGTAGTTAATGTAGTGACTAAGTTAACGTGTTTATCGAGATGAAGCTAGTTAAATGTTTGCAAAATCTCAGTATTATTATGAGTAGAGTTGAAGTTTTCAATTTAAAAAGTCTACCATTCAAATGACATTGGCAAAAGCTAGGTGGGTTAGGTGGGTTAGGTGGGTTACTTTGAAAGTCTGCTAGGATTCTACATGCTGCCCTAATTTACCTCTTTCTTTAACTGCACCACAGCTCCATTCCAGCTGGCAAATAAAAGTGAAACAACTCCATTGATTTGTAATTCTATCGTCATTGAGAGTCATAAAAGGCCAACGACTCCAGCTGATTCCTTACTGCTATTGCACTTTACTAGAATTCCTTATTATGTGCGTGCATCCCGAGACTATATAATTATAATTATGTATGCTGTAAAAATGCTCTTACATCTACTGTTATTGCATTGTGTAATGCCATTTTTCTGAAGATCATGGAAATTGGATATTTGGGATTTAGGGAATTTTTGAAGGAGAAATTCCTTTCTTGAAATTATTTCATTTCCTTTATATTCCCATTTCCATTTCCTATACCACCATTTCCCTTTCCATAGTTCTTATATAGTCCCTTTGATAGTCTCAAAATCAAACTAGTATTTTGAGAAAATTAATTTCTTTTAGTAGCTTAGGCTTGGAGTAGCAGAGGAGAGTTTGAGTCTCAGTTTGAGCTTGGCGAATGTGAATAATTGGAATTGCGTTTGTGATTGTGGCCAATTATTATATTGCAAATCATTTTTCGTTGGATTTTTTTTCTCACACACACACACACAACATCAATTTATAGTGTAGCAGCATGAAAAAAAAAGATTGTGGAGTAACATCATGATAATGATTTCGCTTATTCTAGTGAAGTGAACCTCTTCATCTTGTGCGGATGTTCAGAGAAATTAAGTCTGTCGTATTAGTGGATAGAAATAATAGTCATTTAAAAGCCATTAACGTCTTCAACGAAAATCTCTTTTCCGTACATTCAGCTTTTGCCAAAAAAAAATGTCAAAACAAACGAAAAGAATTTTGCCTTTTGTGTAAGAGAAAGAGACAGAGGAGACACGGAGAGGGTCTACCTACAAAGTCTATAGCCTGTATGTACCTAAGTACGTAGAGAACAAGGAGGAGATGAAGGACAAGTTGGCGACTTTAATTTCATCTGTGGAATAAGTAATCTGAATACAGGAACAGATTAGGATTTACAGGTAGGCTATAGGACTATATAGGGTTGATGTTGCTGCTGGGGGGAAAAAATAAAAAAATAATATAAAATAGTAGCGAGTACAATAATATATTTTCTTGACATTACACAATATTACTGACTATAGCGCAATACACTACTATTGTGTAATAAAAGGACCAGGTATGTTGTACATCTATACTGTGTACATGCAGGTCGTCTCGGGGCGGATTAAAAAGATGAGAAGACGACGACTGAGACGAGGCAGATTCAACAATCAAGTCCCAGATGCAAGGTGTTTTCCATATCTTAAAAGTCACTGGTATAGTATTATAAGTATAGCGGCTCGGATGTATATGGGCAAGATGAGACGGCCAACTATACCGACTAGGAACTGTGGAATACGAGCGCGGAGTGAACGCGGAAACAATGAGAGTTGCAGAGATGCAATTAATTGGCGAACGAACGGAGTGTAGTGAGCCAATCGAAGAAAGTTTTATTATAATTTGGAAATGTCGAATAAGTATTTTGGATTTACAGAGACAGCGTAGACGAGAAGAAATAGTGATGACATAACTGATACAAGTTATGTCTGATAAAAAGGGAATCGAGACAGGATCAGGAGAAGATGTTCTCTCGGTGACGAGTGCTTGATTAGTGAAGTTAGAATGGAAAAGGTTCGTGTTTTATAGGAAGTCCAAAGACATGGGAATCATACATGGGAAAAGTAGGAGAGAGAGAATGTGTACTCTTCGGGAAAGTTAAAGAGCAACCAATCAGATATAATATTGACACAGGAGAAAGTAAACATAATATTATAATATTAATATAGTGTAAATCAGTGTAGATATTTGAGAACTGTGAAACACTAGGCAAAGATTGACAAACTGGAAATGAGTGTGTGCTTACAGGAACAGGAAATGTACTTATATACTTACAGTATATATGTATGCGTAGCTGGTCTACTGGTCTCTGTCTATGCTTATAGATTTCGATAAAATAGGAGATGCTCAATAGTATAAATGGGACGGCGGACGGAGACGGAGGTAGGTTCAGGTTCCCACTTATAATATATTATGCATCTCAAAAAATGTAGTGTTACTGGACCTTGAAAGTTGATGATTTTCCTTGCAATATATTGGTACCGTGTGTCTTGCGATAATGCGCGCGTCCTAAAACCCGTCTAAAGTCATCCTTTTGACTTTTAACAGTAAAAAACGACTCATGGTGCTCTCAACTGGGTGGGGATTTTAAATTTTTAGGGGTATCAGTTTGTAAAAAATGTTTAGTGCTCATGTCTGTTGTCGTTGTACTAGGTGACTCGTACCATTGTAGGAACTACGGTAGGGAATTTGAAATCGATAGGTTTTCTCAGGCTGACTAGATACACCTTGATAATAATAATATTATTAAGCCATGTTAAATTTAACTGAGCGCAATATTATGATCGAGCGTAGAGAGCTATGCATATACATACACCAAATATATAAACCATGAAAGCGACTCGTCGTAAATTGAAAATATTTTTCTCCATCCTCCACTGAGAAATAAGAATAACGAGTTAACCACGACTCTCTATAAGTCAAGTCTTCAGCAACTCATGGACATTCATCAAAAATCCTTTTGCACACATGATTAGCAAACTGTGGTGCATATCAAAGTCAAAGTCAACCCTACATTCCACACTATGTACCCGCATTGAGTACGGACAGACTTACAACAGTGCTACAAGACAAAAATATAAGGAGCGTATCTATATATGTAAATTTCTTAGTTGAAGTTAAAGTCTAAATTTGAACGTGGAGCTGTTCAGCTTCAGTCCTCGTCGTCGTCGTCGTCGTCATGACGAGTATGAATCAGCATTAGTTAGATTTAGATTATCTCAAAGTTTCAATCCCAATTCCAACTCAACTCAGAGTCAATCATGCATGTGCCTGTCTGTTGTTCCGTGTATGTAAGTAACACGTATATGTTTTAGTTTTCCCCGCTGTAATGTTTCCATATGACCATATGCATATAATATATCATAGGACAAATTATACAAATTTTAGTTCAACCCTATGATATATATAGTGTCAGCTCAAATACTATCAGTAAGATGGCATTTTTGCAATGCGAAAAAAAATTATTAAGCTGGAGAGGAGTTTATAAAAAATGTGTTTAAGTGAAAAAGCTTGAGCAGGAGTTGCACATACGCAGGGCCGGCGTGACGGGTGGTTCAGGTGGTCCACTGAACCAGGGCCGGGCTTAGGCTAATCAACAAAATAACAGTCCAAAAACGTATACAAATTACAAACAATGAGGGCCGTAATTCGGACATAGACCATGGCCGGGCTACATGTCGCGCCGGGCCTGCACATACGGATTATGCAGATGCACAGTTGTTATTGAGTTGATTTGAATTTGAATTGAAAAGGAAGTATATTAGGAAGAGAGAGAGAGAGCGAGAGAGAGCAAGAGATTTATATTCGCAGAAAAGACGATCAAGTCAACCTTGAACTTTAATGAAAAGTGAACTTTTTTTTATAGTATTTCCAGTCGCCCGCCCGCCCGCCAACATTTATGCCATAGCATGGCATGTCATGCAATGTGATGCGATACGATAGGATGCCATGCCATGCCATGCCATGCCAAACCATCATCTCATGATCATCATGATGAACATGCATTTTATTTCTTTGCTCAAGTTAACTCATCCATGGTCAGAACTCGAGAGAACTCGCAGTCCACACACAGTTTTGGACAATCAGGAATGCCGATGCCGATGCCGATGCCGAAGCCGAAACCAAAGAGTCCAAGTGGAAAAATGTAAAGTATAAGAGAAAAAGAGAAGTTTGAGACTTTAACGCTTTCCTTTGTCCTTCCTCCCTAATACACTCATCTTAATCATCCATCTTTTTGTGGTTTCATTTTTCTCTCTCAAATGACGATGACGACCAAGACGACGAGTTACCCGTAATTTCTTCTTATACGCCTATCACTCTCTCTCTCTCCATAGCCAACTCTTACTCTCTCACATCTCTTCCACCTTTCTGTTCTTCTTCCCTCAAGTAATTCTACGCTCCGGAACGTAAAGATAATGACATATTTCTCTGTATGATGAACATTTAACATGAACATGCATGCATGTCTTCTGTTGCGTGGCATTGCGTTCGTATTATTATCGTCTTGGTTTGGTCTTTTGGTTTAGTTGTACTCGTATTGCTTTATCACTGCTGCTTTTACTTGTTGCTGGTTGCTTGCTTTGGTCTTGGCTTCGTATCTCATGATCCTCATCGCATCTCCAACATATGTAAATACCCGAAACACACGAGATACAACTCATTTCTGACCAAATGAATGACATCAAGTAGGCAGGAGTCGTGTGGTAGGCCCTTTTTATTTCATACAGATATATTCATATGGAAACAATTTTCCCGTTTATCTCTCATCCAATGTTCCCTACAACTTTTATTATGCAGTTTAGCTCGTGGCACACTTCCTCCTCTACATCCTACACACACGAATATAGATATTTTACCACAAATGCATCTCTCCATCTCAGGCAACATCTTGTAGACCGCTTCTCAATGTTCTCAACTCGTTTTTGATCATATGTACAAGTAGATAGGCATACGGTCTATATACAGTCTACAGATATGCCATACATTCGGTTTATGAAAGATTTTTCAATAATGCAATAATAGGTATCTACTGACATGGGAGACATGGGAGTTCTGGGTCTGATATAAACGAATAAGACTATCAAGAACAACAGCAAAGTATTATGAAGTAGTTGGCCTGTATGTATATATGCCGCCAACCATTTTCATAACGTCTAATCTGACGTAGTAAATAGTGTGCTCTCTTGTCATGTCATTATTTAATTCTTTATCAGAATTTAAAATCCATTTTCCATGAAATAATATAATGAAATTTAAATTTTTTCTCATCCCCTTTTGAGCTTTGCCTGTGCGTAGTTCAAGACTGTAGACAGGACTGGAAATGTTGTGATTTTTGAGTGTACATCGTTTAGGTTCGATGAGCACTATACCTTTCTTGTATGTGGTGCCTATATACTATAAGTACATCTTAGTTTGTCATATCATAATTTTTTTGGGGGAAAGGTAAACAGTAAAAACAGTGAGTGGAGTTGAAATTGAATTCGAGGAGTGTGGCCATATTATTATCTAAGGTAGAAATGTACGGCGACTGCTGCTAAAATGTGCATGAGTACTACTTGGAGGGACAGGGACAAACTGCATTTGAAATTGGAACGGTAATGTTTCTAGACAGGAGAGACATATATACATGTAGTTGTTGTTGAATTATAGGTTAGCTTTTGTAGAGGTTACGTGTATTACTTTGAAAATTGAAATATGAAATATGTATTTAATAATTCATTACATCATCATTACACTACATTCACTGTTCTGTATGGACTGAGGGAGACGGAGAACACATCCGCTAATTTCTAATTTGATTGAAGACTTTGAAGAGAGAAGACAAGAATAAAAATTAAAGCCTAGAAGGGCTTCGTCGCACTCAGATAATGCTAATAATGTTGATGTAAATTTTTAAGGCTGTCAGGACTTCACACGGCAATCAGCGGTGGTCTCATATACACAACACCCTTACGAGTAACAATTAATTATCCATGTGTAGAAGCATAGAGACTAGATGCTCTGTCCTGTCCTCTTCAAAAACAGATGTGCAGCAGAAAACTATTACGCTATTAAGAAGTATAAGAAAAAGAGAGTCAAAATAAAATGGAAGACACGTAGTGTGTATTTAGCACACATTCTCCCCCCCCGTCCTCCCCCCTCTTACATAGCATCTCTTCCATATGCCCATCAACCTAATATATTTTCCTCTAAAGGTTAACAACTACTAATCACTCATCTGCTTTGTAATTTTGTAATTGTAATGTCCCTACAGTCTAAAGTACAGTTTACAGTCAGCATCTATCATGTAACATTTTCATAGAAGATAATCTTATACAATAACCTTACTACACTTCAATGGTAATGGTCAGCTTCTTTTTTTTTAAACAAATTGCTTATATGGTGACGTCAGTGTCTGTCACGTGTCATGTACAGTCAAATTTTGAATTTAATTTTGAGATTTTGTTTCTACTAAAAATCCAAGCAGACAAAATATACCTTTAAATTCCAAGATCTATAGCTGCTTCCATTATAAATTCATGGTTAATTCTTGTGAATACTAAAAACTGTTTGTGTCACATTGAACCATATTATATTTTTCACTGCTTCCATACATTCGACAAAATTTTCAATTGTTCTTGATCTCGCTTTTTTGAGATTTAAAACGGCTGTTTAAAATATTAAATTTAAGACAATGCCAATGATGATAATGATGATGATGATGATGATGATGCAGTTGGAATTTATTCTACCGTTCAAGTTTTGAAAGAACTATATATTATTCTCTGCAAAAAATCTACCGTTCAACACACACACACACACACACGCTTCTGCTATATTAGCTATACATATAATACACTTTTGTAATCCGTAAGTAGTCTGTGTACATCTATGTTATATACTACTGTACACATTACAGATTCTTCCCAAAATATGACAGAAAATACCAACAAGAAATTAAGGTTTTTTAACGCTGGAATGAGCAATTTGAAATTTGTGTTTACAGTATTAATTAGTTAATTTGCATACTAAGGTTTGGTGTACACGTAAATGTACTTACCTACCTACTTGAATATTTTATTTTATTGTATACAATATTAAAATAATTGTTTGTCTAAAATACGCATATTATGGAGATTGCGGAGATACGGATAGCTGATCTCAAATATTAAAACAAAGATACGATCCTTAAAAAATTCATTACATTATAATATTGTCAAAAAATCTCAGGTATTATGTTGATGAAAGTTTTTTTTTTCGCGTTGGTTTTAGAGAGACTTTGAAGAGTTGGTTCTTATACGATATATATGCTAATGGTTTTCACATACAGTTTAACTCCTGTTTATTTGGGCAGTAGCCTGCTGAGGGAAACTTGTCCCAATTCGCAAGATAATCGAGAGACAAAATCACAACATGATGATGATGGTAGGCTGACGATGGTAACACATTGAGAGAATTGAACATTTAAAACTTGAACACACACACATGTGGCACATGACGAGACAGACACAGACAGACATACGAGACGAGACGGGGTCCGGTCTCTGCGTCTACTGTGTGTGTGTGTGTCTTTCTGTTTCCTTTCCGAAAATTCCATTCACAGCGCGCGGTCGGAGAGTCTATAGATCTGTCCATAGTCCATAGGACGTACCCACAACTACTGATATTTGCTGTATTTTGTTACTGTATTTTGGATAATTATCAGCGTATACAAAAAAAAATAATTTTTTTTGTAATTTACAATGCACTGATTGAATATAAAGGATATAATGGAATGTAATATTATAATATCTCGATCCACCTCTCATCTCTCCTTCCCTCCCTAATACCTATACCTACCTCTCACAATCAGTCGCAGCTACACACATGGATTCCATTTGAAGAATATATGCATTATTGTGCTCCCAGTTTGAATAAAATAACTGATATTATAATCATTGACTTTATTATGTAATCAGTCCTGGTACACCTAAACTCATTTTATACGTGTGCATGCTGTGCAGCCGCTAACAACTCAACTCCAATTCCAACTCCAATTCCAACCAAGTGGCAAATAGTACAGATTACTCACATATTCTATTCAGTCTATTCTAATCTGAGTTATTATGTAGCTCACTAGTCAGTCAGCTCAATTTAATATATTGAGTACATAAAGGGAACTATCCCATAATAATGCCTGAGCCAACCATTACTAATGGTAAATGCAAATCCTTTGCGGAAATCTGCGATAGTATGTACATGTAGGTACATATAGATGAACACGTGCGTAGCTATTGCCTTATTATACTATACGTACTGTACGACTACGAGTACGAGTGAAAAACTGATTTGCATACAAAATGAAATTTGCTAGCTTCTTTATGCTAATAAAATCGTAACAACTAAACGTATATAAGAGTATGCTAACTCATATAACACTTTTAAATCTGCATTTAACTATTTCTTTCATTTTGTGTGTGTATATGTGTGTGCATTACTTTCATAAATTATCTTTGGGAAGGGATTCCTGGAATGTAACTAACTCGTGTGGATTACTATATTATGTGGTATATATATTGTGCACCTTCTCTATTTTGTGTGTCTGTAGCATGTGAAATAATATTGTTATGCACAATCTATCTTCATATAATTAAATCTTTCAACAGATGCGCTCAAGCGAAAAGTGTCTGAAAATTGTGCAGATTTTATAATTGCAAAGCCAATTGATTGTGCATGGGAATTATTTTGGGTTTGATTCTAAACTAAATAAAAAAATTATTTTGGAAACTTGGGGAAACCACCTTTACTGCACACAAAAGTGAGATAAAATAAAACGGAGAGTATATGTAAACTAGGTACCTAGGTATAGGAATATATTGGGAACATATTCGACGCTATATAGTAATGCATAAGCGCCTAGTAAACTCCAAAGGTATAGAATACGCCTATAAAACCAAAACTATTTTCATCCTTGTTGTTACTGTAAAGTCTTGCTTGATTTGATTTTAACTTATTTCATGACATTTAATATTTTATACTTGTATTTTGTGTCCGAGTCACAAGATTACATTATCAAAAATATCCAGATCAAAGTCTAATAATAGCAGGACAGATTCAAGATTAAGATGCAAGATGTAATACGATATGGCTACTTATAATATTCTAAAAAAAATAATTTACATTTCTGACTCTGATTCTGATTAGACTGTCAAGCTGACTGTTGAATGGGATAGTGAGGAAGATGAACATGGTGCATGGTCAATTAGACAGTAGAGTATGACATGGAATGAAAACTGAATGACATGAGATATTTATGACAGAACAAGAATTGTCCATTAAGGTCTTTGGAGGAATCAAAAATGTATCCCACTTTTCTATATCTTCACATTTCCATTCCAGGGATGGAAATGGAGACGAAATGACTACCGCTTATTGTAACATCAGACACTAGGAACAGACCAGGCTCACAAATATCTAAAAGTGATTGTGGTCGTTATCCGTGGTTGGCTATAGCTGCTGTATGGATAGTTTAGTTATGTGAGGGGCAAGAAAAACTACTGATTATATCTGCTATATAATTACATGGAGGATGATTGGATGTGATGTAAGATATGTGTCTATATAAAGAGTACCTAACTACATTGAATACAGAAAAAAAATGGGCTATGAGCATAGCACAGGGCTGATATACGGATACTACTGATGGATTGGAATTGAAATATAATAATATCCGTAGAAGCTATGAGTGCATGTGTATACAAGTTGAAAATAGGAAGTTTTTTGGAAGGTTTGATTTGAGTGAGATGATGGCTCAACAAATACTTTCATCAAGTGGCCCTTTTCACACCAGGACTTTTGTTCAATTAACACCTTCACTTGACTTATGAGACTTGAGTGTAACAGAAGAGAGCAGGGCTCTAGCTGACTTGTTTTTTTTCCTGAGCTGTCATTATATATTGTAGTCATATAGCTATCACCTCCACGGTATTCTACAATCAACTACAATCACCCTTATTATTGCCTTGCCTTAGAATTAGGATTAGACTGAGAATGGAACCCAAGCCCATACTACATATACATATATCCGTCCCATACATTGCCCTCTCAGTAAGAGTCGACATCCAAGTCAACAACGGCATCGGCATCGGTATCGGCAACAGCATCGACATCGACATCGGCATCGACATCGCATCACAACACATCGGTCAGAGATTATATTAGAGAAATTGATGAAATTAACAATGACACAGAAGGAATAATGTAGACAGTTAAATGCATAATGGATCAGAGCCATGGGACTGGCTCGACTCAGGGGAGACTGTCTTTCTTTCTTGACTGATGCCCATTCTGACTTATCCTTAGCTTATTTGGCTTTGGCATTTTACTTTAATGGATTGCTGGTTTGAAGAGCATCAAGCCATGTAGCATGTAGTAGTTGTTGTTATTCCTATCATAGTTACTACCTGCCAAACAGAACTGCCAATATATAGGGAGACAGGGAGACAGCAGCGTCCACAAAAAACAGAACACACGACCAGACCAATAACAAACGTCATCTACGAGAGCTACAGATATATTCTATAATGGACTTGTTTTTAGCAGTCACGATCATATTATTGGGAGCTCCCATTAAATGTGTAATAAAAATAAACTGGGATTTAATTGCATTCGAAGTTGTCAGCACTCTCGTTAATCATTCACCTTTATTCCAAGTCAGGTCGCTCTGCGCGGCCGGGCCAACCATCCCCATCATAACATCCAGACCGCATACTTAACAACCACAACCACCGTCATCCGTCTATTTCTATTTCAATTCCCATTTATTATAACTCTACAGAACAGATAATACTTTCAGTTTCCATCTTAAAAGTGCGAGTGACTATACAGTATAGTACTATTTCTATTATACACTATCCCTTTTATGCATATCGCGCAGAGTAAGTAATCCTTTGCTTGGTTGAACTCGTTTTCTGCTTATCTCTCTGGTGGTAATGATTGCAAATATATTATAGGATTTAGCATTAGCAAATAAGTAATTGTCGTCAGAATGGATATTTTCAAAGGAATTTACTTGTAGTGGCAGTAGTAGTGTGTAGGACCAGGACCAAAGAAACATACCGTAATATGTCAAGCCAGCCCATAGCACATCATGCACACAATCACACGTGTGTTGTGTGCACCTTTCTTGTGTAACCCTTAATTTTAAAATGAAGTGACTCTATAATAATAATTACAATCCCAATTACGTGGGAGAGAGACAATCCATTGTTTTTACTTGCGCAAACCCAGCAAGTCAAACTTAAAAAATCCAATACACATGAGGAGTAGTAGTAGTAGCAGTAGCCTCATAAAAATGTTAATAATAATGATAATATAACAAAGAGCGAGTGAGCCAGGTAAGCAGGGAGGCATGATGCATTATCAATCATTCAAGTTCGACAAATTAGAAAATTATATGGATTTAATAATAACATTAACACCTTGGCTTGGTTCTGATTCTGATTTTCCTTGTGGTTCTTATTCTTGAGACTGTAGTACGTGAACGTCGTTGTCGTTGTCGTACAGTAAAAAGGCATACCATTTCAGACACAGGTATAAGAACATATTAATTGAACTTGCTGGTTGAAATTATTCACTCGTTGATTTGCTCATTTGTTCTATCTATATGTAAATTTGATATTGGTTATGTAACCTGAAATTCTGCACATTATTACGTTTTTTTTCTCTCTCTCTGCTTCATCTCTCGTTACGACGAACGTAATATTACAAGGGCTGTGAGGATTCGATTCATATTCAGTCAGGTTTCAATGAGAACGAAAATGAAAATGAAAACGAATGGAATCTCTATAACACAGAAAGAGATAGGACTCCATGTAGTAAGGTACAGGCGTAATAATAATACATAATGAATACGTACGCTTTTTTGCATGAGATGACTTTCATTCGCGCCCAACTTTGTACTTGAGAATATAATTTACGATGGGAATTTTTATAAATCTGAGTGTGTCTCGGGTGGAATTTGTTTTTCATTTTTTTTTATATTCTACTGTCTGTACTGTGTAAAAATACCATGTTATCAGAAAACGATAAAGCTTAATACTATTTTACCATTGCCATTTGAATTTAAGTAGGTAGGTAGGTAGGTACATGTGCATGCTTACAGGTACTATATTATGCAGATTTATATTTTCGTAATTTCATTTTTGAACCTTTACTTCTTTTTTTTTTAATTTAATTGATTCTCCAATCATCCGAGAGTGTAATTTAAATGTCATTTGTGTTCATGTCATTCGTTTTTTTTCTAACGATAAGTTTGTATTTTTATCGGGATTGTTTAGGCATTTGAGTGATTTGAGCATGATTTTTTTTTATCTGTGTGTTTCTATATATTATAAAATATATATAATAAGCTTTCACTTTCTTCCCTAATGGTAATGATTTAACTGTGTGCAATTTACAATGCTAAAAAGTATTATTTTTGTTATCGTTTTGTCTCCGCTGTCTACTGTACATAAAATATAGATTGTGGGTTTCCTCTTTGTTGCTTTCATGATTTTTCCTTTCCACCACCGCTTCACACTCACAAACACGAAGTGGACGGAGAAGAAAGATGAAAACATATATATTTGAAAACAGAAGCAGAATACAAAGGCGAAAGGAGGGAGCGAGACTGACGATGAGACGAGACGTGGTTGAGCCTTTGCGTTATGTTGCTCGTTGAATTAGAGTTTAAAGAATAAATTGGTTGTGGTTAACTTCTAAAAGAATGTACACTGTGATAGGGGAATCTCCTAAAACACCTTAAACCCACACTTCCGTAGCCTCCTAGCACCAGGACCACTCTTCCACTACGTGCGGACGTCCTCCTTCTCAGCAGCTCTGTGGGTCCGGTCCTCGGGATCTCCCTGCTCCTGCTCACAGACTGCTCGTCTGAGCTGAGCTCCACGTCCCGACCCACCAAGCGAAGTCTGCTCACCAGGTCTCCGTTCCTTGTGACCGACCAACTTCGCCTCGTCCACACCTTCTGAGCCCTAGACCTTCCGACCTGCTGCTCTACAGCCAGGTACGAGCTCGAGCTGAGCTCCGGTCCAGGTTCTCCGGTCTGGTCTCTGGGTGCTCTCCCTTTGATAAGCTGGGGAGCACTCGGTCCGAGCTATGCTCCTTCGTGTGGTCTGGAGATACAGTATGTCTCACTCGTATGCAAGTGCTGGTACCTCGCCCTCAGCACCTCCACTCCAAGATGTCGAGCCTTCACGGTCCAAAGGTATAGGATGCGCCTATGGGCAATATGAGACTGGACCGTCCGACCAGCCAAGTCTAAGCACGCCTCTGATGTCTAAGGCTCTACCTGACCGGGGCAATTTGGACCCGAATGAACACACTATTAAACAATGTCTTACACAGCCCCCTATATGCTGTCGGCCATAAGCCAAAGAGTTAGATCGCACACCGGTAATATCTGGGGAAAATAACACACAAATTACACCGTTTTATTCGTCTTTTCTCCGGTCTTCCGACCCACAATAATGTCAGTTTATGTCGGGTAAATTACACTCACAATATCCGGTTTACCCGGTACAAATTATCAACAGTTAAGCACTTAACAATTAGTTAATCACAATTAAATATATTTCCTTAAAAACCCCAATAGGGCTTTACACAGCCGTAAATTGAAATACTCTAACTTAACACTTATACTCTACCACTGAGGATTTCTCTACTGCTTCACGAACAAGCCGAACTTCCACCGACTTACTTCTCTTCTAACGGGGTGCAAAGGAATGAGGATCGTCTCCCTCGCTCATCGTCTCGTGAGCCACTCAACCCGAAGACCGACCCAAGATACCCCACTTACGGCATTCCTAACCCTACCGGTAATTGGCTCTTATCCCCATATGAGCCTGCCTTCCCTCGCTGATTGGCTAATCTCTCTGTATGGGCCTACCTCCTGCTCCCCCAGTCCTCGTCTTCTCAAATGGACTTGGTCGGTCCCTCATCATACGACCACTACCTCACAGCCCTATGCCTGCTACTATACCTGGCTTGTTAACATGCCGTTCGCTCGTGTTCCCCATACCACGGTCTGGATGGATCCTTCTAGATCCTACACTGCCCATCCCGTCTACACGTGATGGCTCTAGTGCTTCGGTACTACCACCACCACTACCAGACCATGCTCTCCTCATCCAGTCCCCACGTGTTGGTCTACTACTGCTGCTACCACTACCTACACCTACTTCCCTGTCCTGACCTAGGTGTCGCCTATGCTCCCTGTTGCTGGAGCCGATTTCTCTCTCCCACTGTCCCCCCCACTATTCTCAACTTTGCCAGGCGCCTGAAACATCGTAGAGGGTTCTTCTACCGCCTGAGCATCGCCGAGAATAAGTGAAGAGGCTAGTGACTGGAAACGGGAACGACTCTTAGCTGAAAGATCTTGCCGTTTCTCTCTCCCACGACCCCACCTAAGAAAGATTAGGTAAATAGAGCAGTGGACCTGAGGACCTTTCTTGCTATGTGGCAGTAAACCTAAAACTTTAGAGACTCGACCTGATTGGGGGGTCCCCGTGCTTCAACCTGTAGACCACTCTACCTCGAGACCCAGAAGACTCACGAGCCCCAGTATCCTATCTAACAATGTGTTTGGATTGAGCTCCCTATTCCAATTCACCTATACTGACCTCACCTATCTTAACCGTATAACAGTAATTAACATGATCATATAGTCATATTATACAATAAAAGTTCATTATTCTAAGTATATGTATGCATCAATAACAAGAACGCCATGTTACAAAACTTATAATCATGATTGGGTACCGGCACACCCGGTTATTAATAACACACATAATACATGTCTCCACCTAAAAATTTCCTCGACTCATCCACCTCGACTCCCCTCAAGGTCACTATGCTAACATTCATTAATAAAATGTATAAAAAAGGTTAAAGTAACTATAAAAAGTACAAAAATAAATAAAATATACATGTCTTATCAGTAATCTCAACTCATGCCTCCTCACATACTATGTTGCATCAATCGAGAAGGTCTTCAGCTTCTATGAGGATCTCTGCATCACTATCCTTATCCCGATGTTGATCCGCTTCAGGTCTTCTCTGTTCAGCTCCGTTTCGTGGTGTCCGAGCCGATACATCTACCTTACGTCGAGAAAGGTTTGCGGTTGCAATAGTCCCCTGTGTACTTGAGCTGGAAGTGCTTGGAGATGCCGAAAATCCCTGGAGTGATCTAAATTCCAAGGAGGTCCGACGGAGATGAACCCTGTCCAGAACCCTCTGCAACACGGCATCAGGATCCCATTCGGTCACAGCTCGGGTCGCTGCCGTCTGATCCGTCTGTCTCTGACGCTCTTGCTGCGCTCTCCAGCGAACTGGGACCATGTCCATTGGGAGGACCTGATCTTCTATTTGGGTCCCCGGTGGTCGATTCTGCACTCTCATGTCGGTTATTGTCTGGATCAAATAAAGAGCCCGTGCCTGCATCCTTTGTAATTGCCGATCCAGCACGGTATCATATGTCACCGGTAGCAATGGATTAGGTGACTGCCACCCCTCAGCCTCCAGGATTTGTTTCACTAACTCCAGGATTTCATACACACTCCTGCTCGCCAGGCTCTGCATCATGTCCCTCAGGGTGGCCCGTACTGCCTGCCTATCTTCCTCCGATTGCTTGAGCTCATAGGAGCGAATGTTGATGAGATGCATGGCCGAGCATAAAACATCCGCTCTGAACATTATGTCCTGGTCTCCTGGTAAGCGTAAAAACGGGTGGTTATAATCAATGTTCTCCGGCGGCACTGCCGCTTGGTGTGTCTTCACTGCGAAGCATTCAGCAGTGGAATGTCCAATCGCCCGACAGGTCCTGCATATTCGCCACCAGTTGGTTACTGCTGGTTGAGTAGGGGCAAATATCCATCCTGAGCTGCTCGCACCCACGCCCCTTAATCGTCCCGGCACGAAATTGTGTGGAAACAGCAACCACCCCACCTCCCTGTTAAGCATGTAAACCCTTCCTAGTGTGGAGTGCCTACTACTCCACACCCGGGTCGACGTACTCTCCAGGAGTGCTGTGATTGCCTTCCCTTGCTGTGCATTTAATTGCTGTTGTGCTTCGTCCTCAGAAACGAGTTCCGATCGCAAGATGCTTCTCATCATCCGGTCTGACCACGGCTGGTTGTCCTGGGCTGTTTCATCTCGATGGACCGATGATACTGTTTCTAATGTCGAAGGGTTGGGTATATCAGCCTCTTCTGGTATCATCTCCACCCTAGGTCGTTTAGATGGACGTTCCATCTTGATGTTCACCTGCTTGCTTTCCTGTGGTCCTGGGCTGCTGCTGGACCTCTCACCCCCCTTGTGTTCTGGCGTCAGCCGAGTGTGGCTACGGGTGCTCGGTCCTTGCTGTAGAGATTGATCTAGCCGTTGTGCCTTAGCTGGAGTGGTCTCCGAAGCCTCTACTGCTTTCTTCTTCTTAT
The DNA here is from genome assembly GCA_949802685.1 of Dicyrtomina minuta. Taxonomy (NCBI): domain Eukaryota; kingdom Metazoa; phylum Arthropoda; class Collembola; order Symphypleona; family Dicyrtomidae; genus Dicyrtomina; species Dicyrtomina minuta. Next base: position 15,358,379 of record OX461810.1, read on the forward strand.
CGACCGCCTCCTGCTGATGCTGTGCTTTCTGCAACCGCCGGCGTTCCTCTTTGCGCCTTTCAGATGCTCGATACGCTTGTCGTCTGTCATTCCAGTCTTGTATGATAACCTCCGTGCGGATCTCTTCATCTTCGTCCGCTGACCTGGACGTCACACAATCGTCCCAATCCTGAATATTCACCTTAACATCTAAGAGGTCTACGATTCCTATTCTCAGCACTGCTTCTACATGCCTTTGCAGGTTATGACAATCTATCCACTTCTTAAGATCTCCCTTGCCCTGCATAAGCTGAGCTGGTCGGCGTGGCTCTCCCTTATTGGTTGTCATACACCACTTGTCCACGAAGGTCTTAAAAGCCTCGAATGCTGCGGTAAACCACTCCCAGGTTGCTTGTTGAGTGGTACAGGCATATTGGTGGACGAAGCTAGAGGGCCTCGCTGATACCTGAGTCTCCGTGACAACGTCTTTCTCCAAATAGAACTGCGCCTGTAACATATATGCCAACGTGGTTGTTTTAAGCCACTCGCCCGGTTGTAGGTCTAGGTGATATGCCATGTCTAAGCGAAGCACTACTAGGATGGCTAGTATTCCCCGAGCATCAAATGTCTCCTTGTTCCTAAGCTTGGCCTGTCTATTGAGTCGCCCGTATTGGTAGAGGACCTTACTGAGTTCCCGGCGGCACTGGTTTGGCGAGAAATCCGGAGCTACCCTTGGCATTCTGGTATCCATTATTTTTATCCGGGTCCTAGGCACAGATATCCACCGGTCGAATCCGGACTGAGCATAAGAGAAGGACTCTGCATATAAGCGACCCAAATGGTAGACTCCCAACACCTTGGAGACCATATACCTGTATTGCGTTGCCGTGTACCGTACCCGGCCTTCCTTCCCTTTCGCTGGACGGTTGTCCTCCAGCCAATCTTCCACTGTGATCCCGAGCTCTGGACATAATGTGAGTAATACCTCATCTACTCGCCTCGGGATGTCTTCACCATACTGCCTTCGCCACCACCGGCTGAGAAGGTAGCGCACATCTACCGTGTGTCGAGGACGTATGTCTGCAAAATTCCTGAGGATCTCGAATTGAGCTCCCAGCTCGTACATCCATTTCACTGCAAGGTTCCTGTCCAACCAATCCAGTATATGTGCCCTCGCCGATGGTTCCATTGCTGAATATCCTGCTAAGATGACCTGAGCCCCATCCGTAATCCCAATCACTGAGATATATCCCCTCTTGGTGGTATGTTTGTTTGCTCGCCAGACCTGAATTGCGAGATTACGGGACTTATCTAACCTGGATAGAGCTACTCGGATCTCAGTCTCTTGTGTTGCTTCAGGGATAATGATGACTTCCTCCGGTATTTTAGGCCGAAGTCCCTGAGATTTGGTTGGCCAAGCGCCGTCCCGATCCACAAAATGCCTAACGACGCGCCCGTTGATGTCTTGTTCCTCGATCTGAGCATCGGTAAGATCCCCATCCGGCGTATCGTCTATCTTGACGCGATATGCTTCGACTTCTTCCCGTAAGAAAGGGTCTTCCTGTGGCCGAAGCTGTATTGGTATGATGCATCTTCGTGCTGCGATGCCTTTCGCTTTCCGCGACTCTGGTCCGAGTTTTGCTGGTCTGGCTGCCACAGGCGGTCTGAAGTCCGGGTCAAACGCTCCCTGAGCGGATGAGTGTGCTGTCCATGATACCTTATGGAGTGGTGCCAGTACCTCTTCTAGCCACTCTGGAGATGCTGCCATGCTAAAATTAAAATTTAAAACCACCGATTAGACAAGGTCTAAGTGAGACTCACCGTCTCTCTTATACATATAAAACACGCATCTTATCCTCAGATCATGCCATCTGATTCGAAACCCGAGCTTTACATGCCTTGTCCATTCTTTTACTTATCATGCTTAAGTGGTTGGAGATCTCCTGAGCCCATCAATCATGCCAAAAGAGCCCAAAAAGACTATGTTATCCCCACGGATTCATTAGAGTCGACGCTCTATCCCTTGGACACAACCCTCGTCAGGGTTATGCCCCCGTAAGCTTATACTTAAGTACTGTTGGCTTCATCTATGGGTGGCCTATGGTGAGCTCAATTCCCGGCTCAAGTGGTCCCCCCGACTTTGTATGTCGGTTTTGATCTAGTTGGTAAGGTGTATTCAGAAAACCTACCTTGTCATGCCCCATACCTCACTGGGTTGCGCTGAATACCTGGTTCCTGAAAAGTTGCTATGGCCTCACTGTGCCTGACGTGAGCTCTATTCACGTATCAAATTAGCCCCTACTTAGGCTACTGTTCGACTAATACTGTGTCCTAATCTAGTCCCCATGCAAAACTTGCTTGTGGCTTGAACATCCGTCCTCTTGTACAAGATGTTCCGGTGGTTGTCATTAATCCTGAGCTGCCGCTCCGACTTGTTTACCCTCGCTAGTCTTGAGGAATGATGTAGACTACTAACCCTGGAACTGAATCCGACCCCACTGTATCTGGCCCAGTCCTTTTTTGTCACGACTTGGACATACTGTGGCGTTGGTTTGTGTTGTGCGAATAATCGAGTTACTGCTGGTCGCTGTCCCAGCTCATTCTCTTGACGTTGAAGACCATCAACTAGCTGCTGTTATGCTTGTTTACCCTCTCTAGCTTGAGGAACTATACCTGCCATGCTTATGATACTGGTTGGAAACCCTTGCTACTCCAATCTACCATTTCTATGCTGGTATCACATTCAATTGGAGCCTGATATTGCTCCTACCGCTTGCTTACCCTTTATAGCTTTTGAGGACTAACCTATAGTGTTGTCCCTGCTGCCAATATCGCGTTTTGCTTTACAAAGGCTCGAGGCCCTTCTGTCGGGCCGCTTAAGCCTCCACAACTGGAATGTTGTTCCTTCGTCCTACTGTTGGACCTCAGGATGTCGTCTACGTCACGCCCATCTACCATTTCTTCCTGGTCAATTTCTAGTTGCCTGGAACCCCTGGTATCTCGCCGTTGTGTGCTTGTTTACCCTCCCTAGCATTGAGGACGTAGACCTACTGACGGTGACTACCTACATGCGCGGCTACCCATTCGCCCTGCTGTTGGCTTCCTTGCTTTCCCCCACGATCGACTTCTTAGCTGGATCCTCAGCTGAAAATCATATTCATGGGGGAACATTTGACCGACCCTTGCGGCCTGCTAAATTGCACCATTATCCTATGGAAGTATCTCCGTACCCGGCTAATCACTACAGAACATCACAAATGCAGCTCCTTGGCCTGTCCTGTATTCTACAAAATGCTCACAATGAACATGCTTGAATGCCTGTCGCTTCCGACGTATCTCCGTACCCGGCTATGGTCTCCAGAGTGCCACAATTGACTGCGGCTCTGGTTATGCTTGTTTAATCTCGCTAGCTTGAGGACTGTTGACGTATCTCCGTACCCGGTTATGTGCTCCAGAATGTCACGATTGAACGCGGCTCGCCAGCCTGTTCCCTGTACTACCATTGCTCGTAACTTGTACCTGTGGTGTACCTCGCTTTCCTGCAAAACAACTGCTCAACCCTGAGTATGCTTGTTTAATCTCGCTAGCTTGAGAATTTGCTAACCTTCCTGTGTATGCTGTACCTGAACTGTAATCTAACTCACTAGCTACCTACTTTCGGCAGGAGTTGGCCATTCCACCGTCCTGCCGGTCCTTCTCGTACTGTTCCGTATTCTTAGCTGTCTCCACCTGGGTCGTCGCAATACTTGCATTTCTTGTTAACCCTTGGTGGGTGTATGCTTGTTTACCCTCCCTAGCTTGAGGAATACTGAGCTTTTGAGGTCCGTTTTTGTGGTCTCGCACTCGACAATAGGCTTGAACACTAACCTTCCTAGCCTTGAGGAATTAAAGGACTTCATTGGATTCGTGAATTATCTACTAATCTGGTACATCATGAACCTAATGATCCCAATACCGGGGTCCTCCGGTGAATCTGAATCTGAAAATTGGATCGACTATCATCTCGGCTGGTTTATCATGCTCTCTCAGCTTTGAGCGAACAAATGTGAGTTGACTTCGACCGAACTGGTGGTCGCTGGGACTGTACTGGTTGACTTACTTACTATCATCTTAGCTGGTTTATCAAGCTCTCTCAGCTTTGAGCGAAACAATGTGAATTGACTTCGACCGAGCTGGTGGTCGCTGAGACTGTACTGAATGAATTTACCTATGCTGGGCCGCGTTGGTCCTGTGGATCTGTTGCTCCCCATGCCTTTGATCGAGGTTACCCTAAGCTATCCTTCAATGAGGGCTTTCCGGGCCCTCTATCTCCGTGCTGGGTGCTCCACCAACATCTAAATCGGACACCAGCTCCCGGTATGTGGATTTCTTGAGCTCTGCACCATATGCCGTGAATAGGGCTGGTTACAAAGCAAAGGAGCTCTGTAGCTCCGAGGCTGGAACCTCAGCCTTTCATGATTCCTTTGCCGGTGGGAGTTATTTACCCACTCACTAGTAACCTACCCTATACTCGCCCCTGCGGTGGAACTCGGGACGAGCACACGGCGCAGTTTAACGTCGTACACGTCATAGGACGTGTTCGGAAGAGTAGAGACCCCAGCCCCTACACCTCCGCCTTAACCTAAATTATTTTTTTTTCATTTTTTATATATTTTTATGTAGAAAAACTTAACTAAACCCTTTTGACCATCACCAAAAAACTTTCCCAATATCCCAAAAAACCATTCAATGCCATTAGTCTCGACTGTGGTGCTGTTATTCGCGTTAATCTGTAGTCTCGTCCTGGTGGAAGGACATCCTTAATAGGTCTCCCATTCTGAATCCGGTATTGCCAGTCCGCATGGTATTTATGCCCAGGCGGTCCGGGGGTCTGCGGATCCTTGTCGACTGTCTTGGTATCACGGGAGGTGCGTCAAATTCCTGCTCATACTCATCAGACCTATCTAGTGGTCCTACCGCCCAGTCCTCCTCACTGTCCTCTGGCTCCGATTGTGATTGAGCATCTGTGTCTGACTCTCGTGTCTTAACCTGTTCTATGCCTTGGACTCCGTCTGCTTGGATGACTCGAGACTCACCAGCTGGTATTGCTATCCGTGGCAGCCGTGATTGAGTCTCACCTTCATCTTTACCTTCCTCCTCTGCCCTCTGATGGTATGGAAGCATGAGCGAGGTGTGGAATTTAGAGGGTATGTCGTTTGGATCGTCCGGGTCCTTGATACTGACCAGGAGATCCGAATGTACCTCTACTATTTGCCAGGGCCCAGTGTATTTGGCCCCTAATGACTTCGAATACAACGCATCTTTCGATGATAACTGCTTGTTGAATGTCTTAACCAGGTCGCCTACCTTGTAAACGATGTCACGTTTGTTCCGATCAAAGAGTTTCTTCTGAGCTAATTGAGCCAATTTCAGGTTCTTATGTGCCTGTTCCCTGATGATTGAGATGTCTGATAATAATTTTGCCCCAAACTCTTCCTCCGTGATACCTAACGTGCGCTGCAGTTGCAATTTGCGATCTATTGGAAGCATGATGTCCCTTCCTAGGTTTAGCTGGCAAGGCGAGTACCTGGATGACTTGGATTTTGATGTGTTTAATGCTACCATATAATCACCGAGCTGGCTTGCCCATTTTGTCTGACTTTTAAGACAAAACGCTCGAAGGATGCTTTTAATATCCCGATTCGATCTTTCTGACTGATTTGGGTTTGGATGATATGGTGCCACATGCACTACCACACAGCCCCATTCTTTGAGCTGATCTTCCCAGTCTGCCCCTGAGAAGTATGATGCGTTATCAGAGACTATACGGTTCGGGGTGCCGAACGTGTTAAATACCTTCTGCAAGAATCTCAAGATCTTAACTGAGGAGACTGATGTCAAGGGTTCCATGCTGACCCATTTGGAGAATTCATCGACACAGACTACTATGTATTTGTATCCCGCACTTGGAGTGAGCTCCCCTACAATGTCTACATGAACACACTCAAAGATATTATTTTTATATGAATGGATGCCCATCCTACCGGGTCTTAGCTGATTAGATGGCTTGGCCAGTTGACATGCTTCGCAGGTCTTAACGTATGCCTCTATGGTCTTTGCCATGTTGTAAAACCAAAATCGCTTTTTGATCTTGTCGTATGTCCGCTCGGCGCCTTGGTGACCTGCCCTTGTGGTATCGTGAAAATATGAAACTATGTCTCGCTCGATGGCTTGCGGGACTACTGGAACCAGGCGTTTCCTGGTAGTAGATACCTCCGGATCCAAGAAGTCTGCGGCTATGAGTGGATGAGACCATTTGATATGCTTGCCCCTTCGGAGCATGGAGGGTGTGATTTCGAGCTGTGCTGAGCCTTGCTGTCGTAGTTGACTACCTGCCTCGGTATCTGCCTGGCGCTGGGTCCGGAGCTTGTCTACCCTATTACTATAAAAGTCATCTGTATGGGTGCTCTGCTTTAGTATGGATTTCAATGGACCTTGCTCTTTGTTTGGGATGTATCTACACAAGATGCCCTCAACTACTGCGTAGTCATATCTATATCTGGACCGATAACCAACCCGACACAAGCTCTTGGTAATAGTAGCGATCGCCTCGTCAGCTCTCTGTAGGGTCTGCAGCATAGGCCGGTCCAACGAATCCATGTCGATCTCGATATTATTTCTCGAACTAGTGAAGGTCGCTATGCACTGGTCAACCCGATCTGGATCGTCGTCCTGCGTTGGATCTGGTAGAGCGCCTCGTGAGAAAAGGTCTGCGAGTCTATTATCCCCACCCTTGACAAACTCTGTGTCGTTCACTACATCACCCAGCTCGATCGCCCACCTCACAATGTGTTTACTGTAGAGGTGGTCGTTCGTGGCCGCATGTTTCAAGTAGGACAGGGCCTGGTTATCGCATCTAAAAATCACATCCTTCTGGTAACGGATGTACGGATCGAACACCCGATTTGCAAATCTAATAGCCAAGCATTCCTTCTCTCTCGGTTCGTACTTGCGCTCTGCACTATTTAATAACTTACTTCGACATTCGATCACCCGGAACCGGTCCGCCTTAAGCTTGTCGCAGTAGTATTCCTGAGCTAGGATAGCTCCTAAGCCTACCTCACTAGCATCGGTATAGACGTACAAAGGTTGGTCATAGTTAATGGTATTAAGCGTGATTTCCTTTGCAATCTCGTCTTTAATGTTCTCGAAAGCTGTTTGCTGCTCCGGGCCCCAATTGAAAGGTCGACTAGGATCTTCCTCCTTTTTTAATTTTGCAAAAATGTGCTCTAATTGTGTAGCATAGTGAGGTATAAACCTCATATACCATCCAATGGCACCTAAAAATCGCTGGATGTCTTTCTTGGTCTTGGGGACCGGGTAGTTGCGAATAGCCTCGACTTTTTTGGGACATTTCGTAATTCCAGTCTTGGTAATTACATGTCCGAGGAATTGGACTTCCGGTAGATCGAATTCGCACTTCTCCCAATTAATGGACAGATTGAAGTTATGCAGGGTCTTAAATACAAACTCTAAATGTTCCTTATGCAGGGCCTCCGTTGCACTAAAAATAAATATGTCATCTAAGTATACGAATAAGAATTTACCTATGACGCTACCGAAGATCAGGTTCATGAGTTCTTGAAAAATCATGGGAGCATTTTTCAGTCCCATTGGAAGGACGTTCCATTCCCAGCATGCGGTATCTGTATGAAAAGCTGTGTATTTTTTGGATGACTCTGAGATCGGGATCTGCCAAAACCCTGATCGTAGATCAATCTTTGACATATACCGACCCGGAGGGAGCTGCTCCATGATCATGTGCATGTCTGGCATGGGATTCTGGATCTTTGGAGTATATTTGTTTAGCTCTTTGTAGTTAACTACCAACCTCTTGTCTCCGTTGGGCTTTGGGATCAGTAGTATAGGGGACGAGTACTGTGAAGTCGAACGGCGGATTTTACCCTGCTTCTCCAGTACCTCCAGCTTTTCATCGACCTATTTGGCTATGGCCGGTGGCCGCCGAATGGGTCTGCGGTATATGACCGGGCAATTTGGGTCGACTCTTAAGTCATGTACTATTGCGTTCGTTATACCCGATGAACCATCACTTCGGACCACTCGATCATATTTCTGCGCTAATATCTCTACAAAAGTTTGAACCGGGGTCCGTTGGATCCAAGTTCGGTCATATGGATCTGGAGTCGGTGGCAGTGATAAATCACAGACATCTTTTTCTGATCGGACTGCCAGACCTCTTACAAAGTACCCCACTTGATGTTCTTCCTCGGCCTCAGTCTTGACTGCCCAATGTAGCTCGCCTTTGACATCGTCAAAGCTGAGGCCGTGTTTCCATCGAAATGAGTTACTTATAAAAATAGGATACATCAACCCTTCTTGGACTATGAACTGTTCTCTAAACCATCTACCCGCTATTTTAAAGTCTAGTGTTACTTGGCCTGCTGCCGCTTTGGGTATATTATCAAAACCTGCTACCTTGATCTCTGATTTGTCTATTTTTAAACCTAGTCTATTACATGTGTCTTTTGATATAGCTAATGATGTACATCCCGAGTCCAACAACCCGAAGATGGGGAATAGCTGTTGCTTCACCTTTATGTTGACCAGGGCGAAAGGGGCTCGGTTTCTTTTTTGTATTCGACACGGATGCCCTTCGAAGTCCGTGTCTGAGACCAGTTTAAATACTCGTCGGTTTCAGGTAGCGGTGTTGTGATGAATTTCGTGGAGAGGAGGTTCATCTTGTCCTTGTCGTGTTGCTTCATCAGTTGAGCTCTTCGTGCTCGAGGAGTCGAGCGTCGCATGGATCCAAAGATTTCGCGATCCTGTGGTTCTTCCTTTACCGTTCCTTGCGGTTCTGGTGTAGGTTTGATGTCTGGCTGCTGGCTTGCATCTTCTTCCGGGTCTGCTGCTGTGTCCTTACAGTTTTGCAGAAGCCTGTAGGCCAGGAGTTTCGCCTTTCTTGCCTTGCATGCTATTGTATCATGGGAATCGTTGATGCAGATGCTGCACCATTTTCCTGAACGCTTTGCTTCGCCCCTGGTCTGCCGGTTCTCGGGTCTGGAGCTCCGCTGGGGTGGACTCTGAGATCGCTCTCTGGGTCTTCTGGTGCCATATTGTGAGCCTGTCGGAGAGTCTCGACGGGATGTTTGTGAGTCACGACTAGAGCTCCGGTTCCTTTGTTCTGTGAATCGGCCGGCTTGACTGCCGCCCGAATATCGTCGTGTTCGGTCTGTCTGTCGATAGGAGCTATCGAATCTTTTCTTCTGGTCGTCGTATACGGGCCGGTAAGGGTCGCGTTCACGATCAGCCCTTTGTCGTAATTGATGGAAGGACTCAACCTGGCTTATGAAATCGCTAATGTTTAATGGTATTGCGGTCCCTGGTGGGAAAGCCCCTGCTAGGCTGGGATGCATGTTCTTTTTGAGACGATTCATGATCTCCTTTGGTGACCATGGTTGCGGTTCTTGGATGTTTCTGAGGCGGGCATAGAACTTCGAAGCCCACGTCCGGATTGGCTCCGATGGCTTCTGCTTATTATAGACTATTTGGTCCAATGTGGCCTGCATATTAGTTTTGTCGTATGCCTTCAGGAACGCCGCCCGCACGGGCCCCCATTTGGGTTCCACGTCGATTAAGACGGCGCGGAGCCAAGCTGCTTCTGGTGGTGTAGAGAGGCATTGTTGGAAGATGGTGACATATGACTTGTGTTGGACCCCATGAACCTCTAAGTAGTTCTCGAAAGATGCTACATAGTTTGATGCTATGTCTACTACTGGGTCGAATTTCTGCGGAAGTATGCTTAACCCTGTTGGTGCCATCATTTCCAATGTGAGCTCTCTCTGCCTCGCCTGTAGCTCCTGGTTCTTTGACGTCTGTGTCATTTGTAGACGCAGAATTTCCAAGACTGCATCCATGGTATCTGGGTTCGCTGGGTCTGAGCCTTCCTTGGACTCGGATGTTGACGATTGCTGTGTAGTTGCTTCTTTCCGGGCTAGCATCGCGTTTACGAGCGCAGCTTTGTGGTTGGTCTTTACTGTCTCTTGCAGCTCCTCGTTATCCCGTCGAGTCTCGACTAGCAGCAGATTGATTTGCTCCAAACGTTTCGACATATCATAAACTGCTTTTTTGAGCTCTCGTACTTGTTGCGAGTCGGGGTTGGGCTGGTCTTGCTCCTCTTGACGATCTATTGGTCCCGGAAGGATGGGTCTCTGAGCTCTTGCCTCTTCTTGTCCTAAGTCGAATACCCCACTGAACCGGATTTCGCCATCGCGCTCTAGTTGACGCATTGACTTATTCCGTTCCGCGAACAGGGATTGGACTTGATCGGGTGTCATCAGTTTTGGTAATTCCTCTTTCTGAAGGATGGACCATTGATAAAGAAACCATCGCTTTTGGATGTCGAAGTCCCCCCATTCCTCATCATCTTTCGGGTCTAGCTCACCTGCCTGGACCAACTGAGTTATCCGCTTCTTCCATAGAGCCTTCATTTGGTCCTGCAATTCCTTTGATGCCGCCATCCTTCACGTCGGTCCTGGTTCTTGACCCGCTCACCCTAGTCCCGGTTGGATTTACTGAGTCTCAGACCTGATTTTTACCGGATCTTTTTTGTGCCTCTGGTGTGTCCCGCTATATCGGTCCTTGTATGTGTCAAACTTGTACCCCTGCTCGATGCTCTCAGGATCTCTACCTAGCCCACGATCGTCGTGTCGACCAGTGCACCGCTGATCTGCTTGCAGACCACCCTAACCTGGACAAATTGAGTCGCCCAGCCGATCAGACCCCCGGTCTTTGTGGTATCGCGACTATTACCGGTGCCACTGAATGCCTTGTATGACTATGTTGGTATGATAGGTGTCGTGTATGTAACCTCTACCTTCAGTAATATGAGATGTGACCTATGCCGATGGTAGTTCTCTCTCCCCGTAGGTCCGGGTGCTCCAAGTGCGGTGTTCGCCTGACCTGCCTGCGTATAGCTCAGTCGAACCTCTTGTCTCGGAACTCGTGACCTACTTTTACCAGCCCTATTCTAATGCTCTACCGTAAATATAGCGAGAAAAAAAAATTTTGTGCAATTTAGAAATAAGGAACTGGTTTATCTCACCTTGGTGTGCGTTGGTTCTAACAAGATGGTGATCTTGTGTCCGTCGTGGTCGCCAGTGTGATAGGGGAATCTCCTAAAACACCTTAAACCCACACTTCCGTAGCCTCCTAGCACCAGGACCACTCTTCCACTACGTGCGGACGTCCTCCTTCTCAGCAGCTCTGTGGGTCCGGTCCTCGGGATCTCCCTGCTCCTGCTCACAGACTGCTCGTCTGAGCTGAGCTCCACGTCCCGACCCACCAAGCGAAGTCTGCTCACCAGGTCTCCGTTCCTTGTGACCGACCAACTTCGCCTCGTCCACACCTTCTGAGCCCTAGACCTTCCGACCTGCTGCTCTACAGCCAGGTACGAGCTCGAGCTGAGCTCCGGTCCAGGTTCTCCGGTCTGGTCTCTGGGTGCTCTCCCTTTGATAAGCTGGGGAGCACTCGGTCCGAGCTATGCTCCTTCGTGTGGTCTGGAGATACAGTATGTCTCACTCGTATGCAAGTGCTGGTACCTCGCCCTCAGCACCTCCACTCCAAGATGTCGAGCCTTCACGGTCCAAAGGTATAGGATGCGCCTATGGGCAATATGAGACTGGACCGTCCGACCAGCCAAGTCTAAGCACGCCTCTGATGTCTAAGGCTCTACCTGACCGGGGCAATTTGGACCCGAATGAACACACTATTAAACAATGTCTTACACAGCCCCCTATATGCTGTCGGCCATAAGCCAAAGAGTTAGATCGCACACCGGTAATATCTGGGGAAAATAACACACAAATTACACCGTTTTATTCGTCTTTTCTCCGGTCTTCCGACCCACAATAATGTCAGTTTATGTCGGGTAAATTACACTCACAATATCCGGTTTACCCGGTACAAATTATCAACAGTTAAGCACTTAACAATTAGTTAATCACAATTAAATATATTTCCTTAAAAACCCCAATAGGGCTTTACACAGCCGTAAATTGAAATACTCTAACTTAACACTTATACTCTACCACTGAGGATTTCTCTACTGCTTCACGAACAAGCCGAACTTCCACCGACTTACTTCTCTTCTAACGGGGTGCAAAGGAATGAGGATCGTCTCCCTCGCTCATCGTCTCGTGAGCCACTCAACCCGAAGACCGACCCAAGATACCCCACTTACGGCATTCCTAACCCTACCGGTAATTGGCTCTTATCCCCATATGAGCCTGCCTTCCCTCGCTGATTGGCTAATCTCTCTGTATGGGCCTACCTCCTGCTCCCCCAGTCCTCGTCTTCTCAAATGGACTTGGTCGGTCCCTCATCATACGACCACTACCTCACAGCCCTATGCCTGCTACTATACCTGGCTTGTTAACATGCCGTTCGCTCGTGTTCCCCATACCACGGTCTGGATGGATCCTTCTAGATCCTACACTGCCCATCCCGTCTACACGTGATGGCTCTAGTGCTTCGGTACTACCACCACCACTACCAGACCATGCTCTCCTCATCCAGTCCCCACGTGTTGGTCTACTACTGCTGCTACCACTACCTACACCTACTTCCCTGTCCTGACCTAGGTGTCGCCTATGCTCCCTGTTGCTGGAGCCGATTTCTCTCTCCCAACACCTACATAAATATACTACCATCTCTCTCTCTCTCCCGTCCCACCAATATAGTATAATAATATATTAAGTTAAAGGATTAAAGGCATCCCTACTTATTACAACTCATAAAATCCTCAATTATCTCATGTATGTGCTCATCCCTCATAAATTTTACGCAATGTTACAAAAGTCAAGTCAGTCTCAGAGTGGGGATGAGAGAGAGAGAATGGGAAAGGATAAAGAAACTGAACGTTTGCGTTTGCGAGAGATGTAATTGATTTTTGAAATATATAGAGGAAGCTCGCAAGCCGAAGCCGATGCCGAGATCGAAGAGTGGTGAAAAAAAAATGTGCAGAACTACAGAAGGTATATAATATAACGTAATAAAATTTATTGATTCATGATTAGGTGAAATAATTTGCTGTCCTAGGTTCTGGATGAACTCACAGTTAAAATGTACAAATGTTGAGAGCAAAAGTACCGTAGGTACATATTATTATTATGTGGGTAGGGATTTTACATAGTAGGTACACAAGAGGCCCATCTGCTATATCCTAATTCAACGACAACGACAACAACAACGAAAACGAAGAAGTTTTTTTAGCGAAACGAAATGAACGTGAGCAAAGGTAATGCAATGCAATGTCTATTCTATTGCACACATCACATTACATACTATATTTATTATATTCCTGGGTACTTATTGAAGGGTGAAACCATTTATGCATTTTGTACATGCCATTATTTATGATCGAGGTGGTCAGGGACTGATACTCCAAGATCGAATTGGAATTGAGAAGACGCATTAGTGTCTTATCTGCGAACGCAGTACACATTAGCATCCCCACCATCTCCTCCCTCCTTTCCTTGCAGTCCAGTGCTGTCGCTGTGTGGAAAAAAAAGCCACACAGTCTGCCGTCTGCTTCTTTTCATAATATATGCTATATATCCTCTACTGTAGGGGACTATATAGGGCTCAAGCGGCGGAATATTATTATAATCATTATTGGAAGACAAATCTCAAGTTGTCTCCGTAAATTGAAGTCACGTCTGTCAGATGAAGTGATGACATAAAATGCTTAACCGGACAGACAACTTGGGATTCGTTTTCATGCATTAGCTTATAGGCCTATATTCCTCTAGACTTCTAGACGAGTTATCAATGGATGCTTTAAATTATTGTTGAATCATAGGAAATCACCACGACCCACGACTCTAACAATTCTTAACGACTCCGGTCAATCAATGCAGATTACCTATACATAAGGCTAAGACCAAATGGCAGATCACCAGATCAGACAAAGGCATGCTCTATCCCAATCTATACTATAACGCATGTGAATAAAAAATATCAATCTCTTATATATAGGTATTAAGCCTAAATTTAAAAGTATTACAAATTACAATGCAACAATGATGATCTCTCTACTACATAGCTGTAATCTGTAGTCCAAACGGCTGTCTGTCTCCATCTACTAATACTACTGATCTCCTGTTCCGTATTATTTTATCAATCCCACTTGCAAAAAAAAAGATACTGTAAAAGTCCAAAGTTGAAATATCGAAGCCGTTACCGATTGCAATAGTTAGTCACAAGTGAGAGAGCCACAGTCTACAGTGCGAGAAACTTAACATTACAAATACCCAGATTTATTTATATTTCTGATCAATTTTTAAATAAGAAACATGACCTAGTGTCAGAGACACAATAGGAACTCTGATCCCTTTACACAATGGAAATAATTATCGATGTCAAAGAATAATACAAAACGTATGTATTCAATGTTTAAAAGTGGACAAGAGTATTAACATATTATAACTCGATCGTCTTAAATTTTTTTCTCTTCAATGTGACCCTATATATTTGCAATCACAAGGAAAGCTTCACTTGAAGCCAAAGCTGAAATAGAAATTTAATTCTGTGATATATTTGTCAACTTTTGACCAGGAACCAACACCAACAGCGGAATGGAACGGAACGGAGTCCCATAAGCATTCCACGTGGAATTATAATAATTATTCTATCAGTTTTTTTTATCCTGCTGTAATTATTATAGCTGTTAAAACTCTGCGCGCGATTTAAATAATTTGACATATTCAAAGTTCCAAAGAGATATGCATACACACGGTGACTCTGACACTAGAAAGGACAGACAATAACAAAAAGGCAAAAATCTCACATATCTTACATATATCTACTATATAGGTATAGCTTCTACGCATAACGCATGTGGGTAATTTATTTTGTTCCTGTTGTAAATTAAAAGGTTCGTAACAAAAACAAACCGAGAGGAACCGTTATTCAAAGTATAGGATGTCCTAGTCAATAGCCAACGCCATAGTGTTTACTGTTTCAAAAATATATATATTATTATGTACAGTGTTTTGTGTAAGGAACTTGAGATAATTAAATTGAATAAAATTTATGAAGAGATTTTAGGCCCATCCATCTCCCATAATAATTAGAACCGGAGGGGGGAAAAGATTTAGAACTATATGACGGAGACGGAGGAGGGAAGGGAGACAGGCGTAATACCATAGAATTTGAGCGTGGTGTACAGTTTACATAGATAGTTTTGCGGATGTCATCTTCTCGTAACTCGTAGTAACCAAGCACATAACATACCCAAGAAAACTTTTGGGGTTTACGTCTCTATACCTATATGGCCCTGGTCCTGGTCCTTCGGCCTATACATGTACATGCAGAGCTTATAAAGATACGTATATAGATAAAGACAAAGGATGGACATTTGGTGGACGTCCACGTTGACGTCTATAATTGCTATGTAAGACGGAAAAAATGGTGAAGCAACGGTTTATTATACAAACAACAGCGAACCATGCACCCATGTGCCATGTGTTTGACACTCCACGCTGCCTTTATTCATTCATGTCGGTCTCGGTCTCGGTCTCGGCCTCGGCCTCGGTCTCAGTACTGGTTCATAAAGTATATAGATAGTATATAGGCAGTATGTTCCGTGTACCTACTTTTTGGCTTGACTTTAAAACTGTTCCTGTTTCACTGATAAAGGCGAAGGGAAGGGTTGAATGGAGAGCGCGACCGTCCGTAGAATTTGATCAGACCAAGTTTAAATGTAAAACATAATAGAGGAACTCACTGTGAGGAGATTGAAGAGAGAGAGGGAAGTTCACATGGGTAATAATTGTAGTAATTTAAGAAAATAAGATTGGACCCCACATGCAGAAGCATGGGAGGGAGGAAGGAGAAGGACGGAAGGATAAGGAGTTCAAAAAGTATAAACGAAGAAAAAATTCTGACTCTTGAGAGTTTGATTAAAGTAAACGGACAGGTCGTCAATACAGACACAGAGAAACAAATAATGATTACATGATGATCACTAGTACGACGACGAGCAGCACACCAGTACCAGTTGCAGTTTTCCCAGTCAGTCAAACCCAGCAGAGCAAAAGCCAACATAAAATGCCATAAGATATAGAAAAGTCTTTGTCCTTGTTGTTATAATTTGTATTTGTATTTTGTCTTTGAGAAAACTTACAAGTTTGACCGCCATAGCTACCTGTATAATTTCTACACCTATACCTAAGTATGCCTACACATACAACTTTTTTTTCCACGATTGAGATTAAGATGACTTTTAGAATGTTTATCAAAATCGAGACTGAGAGTTGTTCTGTACTGTACTATACTTTTACATGAAAAAAACATTTATGATTTCACAGATTGAAACAAAACAGGAGCATATCTATATATGCAGCGAGATACACCTGTAGCCTGTAGTCTGTAGGATAGAGGAGCATGAAAATGTTTGTTTTCCTTTTGCTCACTCAGCTAGAACTTCCATCTCCATCTCCTTCTTCTCGTTCCTTTTAACTCCACTCTGTGAGAATAATGACAGTGCATCTCTTGAGTCTGTGAATATCTGTAAATGCGCGTGGATTATGCTCTACAATGTAAAGAGAAAAAAATGCGGAAGAAGTTCATTGGTTTGATTTGTTTGTGTGGTATGGAATATATATGGGATGGTGGAGGAAAAGCCTGTACCTACCTGTACTTTATTATCCTGGGCTTATGTGTATGGATGATATATTATTATGGGTTCGTAGTTATGCTCTTATACATCTCTGCATAATAAGTACCTATATATATTTATGGAAGGCGCATTATATAGCCCTGGGCTGGGCAGGCATACGGACGAAAACACTTTAGACTGACCGCAAAAGAGGCTTCATTCACCAATACCAACCACCACAATCTACTTACACGTTTAAGATGGAATTATTATAGAAGCTATATGGAAAAATGCTACAGATGGGGATGTACATACGGACTTTGTATGTACATCAAGCTACCCGAGCCCGAGAATTTCCCTTTGTTGTGCAAGTGGAAGGCCGAAAAAAAAACTGTTTGAGGCTGTCAAGAGAAACGCTCTGTTCCGTAATAACGTGTGTTCTACCGGCACCGGTAAAATAGCAGGAGTACCGAGTGCGAGTGCGAGTGAGTAGGTACTTGTGTAGCCCGGTCTCTCACAGTGTCAGCAACACAAAGTCTAATCCAAATCCCAATTCAACAACAACACAAGAAGAACAGTATCTGTAATCTGTACATTCGAGGGAATAGCAGAGCAGCGCCAATGCCAGAGGCCACTCAGATTTTTGCATCCTTTCATGTCGTACTTCTGTTCTATACTCTTTCAAGACCATTTTATAATCCTCTCCTCCTCAAGATCAACTCCGAGAAGGTACCTCATCTCCTGTCCTCCAACCTGTGCTGCTTTCTGTCTGCCTGTTAAGTTGTAGTTTTATAGGTAGGTAGGTCTTCTCCACAGATTCTCATCGTCAGTTCAGTTGATGATGATGATTCTGTGATGTAGGTAAAGCCGGATTTCACATCCATGATGTAAATCAGACAGTTTACATTACAACTATTGTACTTTTTTCCCTCTTTTCCTTTTCTTCTTCCGTCGTTTTTTCCCCAGCGACTCTCGTGGATCGTGGATAAAATGCCTAAAGGTGAGTCCAGTCACCCAATCTCATCTCCTATCCTCAGCCCATGAACACATTAGACTGCATGAAGGACGCGGACGAAGACGAAGACGAAGAAGAAGAAGAAGACGGTGGACTGCCTGCCTGTAGTCTGTCCGGTCCGTCTACCTGTCTAGTATCTCCCTGTACAATATGCATATTATGCCCCAGCCTCCAACCAACAACGTGTCGACTTTTGTATTTAATTTGGTCAGCTGTCAGTTGAGGGTGACATGATTTAGACAGGTTTCAAATTCAACGGGGTGTCAATTGGTGTGTGGAGTAGTGTGTATATAGAGGTAGGCACAACGGGAATAATAAAGTTATGTTTAATCATTATTATTCAGCTATTATGTACTACCTACATAATATATCGTCAGTGAAGAACCAAAATGACCCATATCCATTTTATGCTAAAAACAATATCCACTATCTACAAAAATATTGAAACATGTCTTGAAAGCATTTAAATAGAACATTTTACACTTTTCAAAAACATGGAATTAGAACATTTTGCACTTTTCAAAAACATGTAAATAGAACATTTTAAACTTTTCAAAAACATGGAACTAGAACACTTTGCATCTTTTCAAAAATATGTAAATAGAACATTTTACACTTTTCAAAACGATGTAAATAAAACATTTTACACTTTTCAAAAACTCTTAGTTAACATTTTACGCATGTTTCTCATTTTGTTTTTATAACATAGCTCATTTTGAATCTAGTTTAAATTGGATATGTGTCATTTTGGTTCTTCACTGACGATATACTGTGTAGTATCACACATAGGCGTTGGCTGAGGTTTATATCTGGACTATGGACCGGACTGGAAATTTCTCTCAAAAAAATGTATGAGGTGCGGGATGTGAATGAATAGAGAGCTCTTATACTGATATTATGTGATACATTCCATAGGGTTTAGTATAGGTATTTTAAATAGGCAGTATGGGATGTTGCTTTATATTACACCCGGTCGGTGTGCCTATATATTACCCAAGTAACATTGTCGAGATTTTTGAATAAGTCCAAGTCCAAGTCGAGGATGGAATATGCACGATCTTGTCCAACTACCAAAAATCTTAAGCTGAAGCCGACTTTACGTTTACGATATTACAGTATCCACACTTGGCTGGGGATTTTTAGTTTGGTGCTGGTCGTCTCATCGCATCATATCATATCGTATCGCATCGGATCGGGTCTTCATTACTCCCATCCCCTATGTTATATAAAGAGCTAAGTAGTGAGAGAGATCCACACTTGACTAGATCATAAGAACCATATCCATACGGGAGACGCTGAGGCAGACAGATACACAAACACTTTACACTGCACATACACACACACACCATCTCCACATAAATAGTATACAGGTAGAGATAGAGGAGTAATGATGCTCAAGTGATGTGATGGTGATGGTGCTACAATATACATAATCTCCTCCATAATTCCAAGTCTCTCTCAAGACATGTAGTGATCAGATTAAAGTTCATTGACTCAACTTAACTTGAGATATCAAATTCAAAATGAAAAAAAAATATATAGATATATATATAATTCCTAATTTTCATCTTACGGAAAACGCTGCCAAAAACTCGAACCAAAACCAAGGCAAACCATAAAACCAATCCATTATATTCCGAAATTTCAATTCAAACCCAATTCAAATCCAATCCACTACTAATACAAACAGGAATGAAGGGGTCCAGCTCATAATTATATATTTATGTATAATTATATGTGTACTATATATCTACTATCTTCATCCCCATTCAGAATATATGTAGAAGTACATACTTATCGTCAGATAGTTTAAATGCATAAAAAAAATCATAAAACAAAGGACAGTACACCAGAACACAAGAACATAATTTTTGAAGATAACAAAAGATGAAATGGACACATGGATAAAAAAAATTGAATTCTCAACATGTCGTTCTCGTTCATCACTCCTTGTTCTCTCATGTACAGACATTACGTATTCGTTTAGTAGTATCTAGATCACCGTATAAAATCAAATGATGGAATATCGAGCATGTAAAATGGAAAATTGGAATTTTTATTACAGTTCCGTTCCTATTTCAGATTACAATCCAACATGAATAAAATTTATTTAAAGATTTTTATAACGATTTTTAAGTAATTTATCCATCATATTTGGTTCTTTGGTCAATGGACCCTGGACCCAGACCCAGTCCCAGGACGAGAAGATATGCAGATTCTTTTGGTTTTACAACTATACTAGTCGTCAAAATCAAAATCATAGACAGAATCGGAAAATGTTAAAACTCAGTTTAGTTTATATAGTGAAATTACCTGCCATGAAATTCTGTGCGGAGCTCAAGATATGCAAATGACGATTATTCAGGAGAAATCATTTCCATCTCTGAAATAAAATATGGGGACTCTCGAGACTGTAACAAGTACCTACAAGTAACAGCTTAGTGAGTGTAACATCTATCTTATACGGATGCATAATAATGTGCAAGAAACGGATGTTAATCCAGACCACTCCAAGCTTATACTGATACTGATATATAGCTTTTCCTTCATACTGTAATCACGATAAAAGAAATATGTATTTTTTTTTATAAATCTGCACTATCATGCATTATAACCATACAGATGACTATAGCCATCAAAGCATTATATATATAGCTATAGATTTATAGGTTTAAGCTTAGGTTTAAGGACATGGGATAGGATATAGGAATGCTCTAGTTATGACGTGTATGCATATCAGAGTTGGAATTATTGGGACCGTGATTACAGGTTTAACCATTTCCCACTTTGAATGAACTGATAAATAAAGCTGATATAATTTGAGAGCGGAATGGACAGACAGACCGTTGTACAAGAAAAATGACGATCCCGATGACGATGACGGTGAGCGCTATGCGGTACAATATAAGACAACGAGAACGAGATCCCCTCATCTCTCGTTATGTAATTTTTTTCGCACTATAAAATTTACTATATATTATGTATTTAATAACAAATGCATAGGCTCATGACGCGGTCTTCAAATTCATAAATTCAATGCTGTGTACGTTTCTTCAATGGATTGTATATACCATATGTTATGTGCCTGTACACCAAATAATTAATCCGACCATATGAGTTATTTTTTTTTGAATTTAGGTTTGAGGCAAAGTCACTTCGTTTAACTTTAACATTTAACTTTGACTTACAATTTGTACTTTTTACACAAAATACAGACCAACCATGAACCAGGCAACAACGTTTACAAGAGAGACTATTTCATTCAACTTTATAGATTTATATTTAAATTAAGAAGGAAAAATGTTCCCCTTGAAAACTTTTAATGTGCTATCATATATGAAAACCAATGTTAAATACAACTTCAAATTCAAAATCCCAATGGAAAAGCAACACATTTTTATGTACATCTATCCTAGATCTTTGGTCTGCTCCTACGCATACAATTTACAATAATGTTTTTATTAAACACTATATAGCAGACTATATAATATACAAGACCATGCATCACACATCTCCCTCCGTATTTTGTCATATTAGCAGACTCTCTCTCTCTCTCTCTCACTCTCTAGTCAAAGTCAAAGTCAACCCTGGAGGGCGAGTATGTGAATTGAAATAGGAAAATAAGTGTGGATTGGAATATAAGAATGAAATGAAAAGAAAGGCAAAAATATATAAATTTAATTCGAGTTAAAATTGAAATTGAAATTTTTAAGGCGCGGATAAGGATAATAAGAGTTGATTTATGGGTTTGACCAAAATGAAACTTAATTTTATTCTCTCACCTATAACTACCTACACAACACTACACTACGACTACAACATGGAGATAGGAGCCAACAAAACATAACCAATAAACCAAACCAAACCAAACCAAACCATAAGATCAAGCCACAAAACATATATACATATACCAAAATGTACCTACGAGTCCAGCTGCTACACCACGAAAGACGAACGACGAACGATGAACGACCACACCATATTATATCCCCTCCTATAAACTACCACATGACTCGAGTATACCACACACTGCGATATACTGCGATAGTGCGATAGGAACACTCGTACTTGTCAGCATAATCTCCATCCCCCATTCACGACGACGACGACGGACCGTAGATTGAGATTTTATGAATTAAAAGATTTTAATATGAAGATTTAGATGCACTTCACAACGGATTATTTTCAAGGGTAACGCGCAAACAATTAGTTAAATGGAACACACAAAAGCTATGTGAACAACTTAAAATTTTTTTTATATACAAAAGGATCCTTTAGCTATATTTGCTTACGTTAGATTTTTTTTAGACCCTCAATGCACACACATAAATATCCTTTTTAAGTCTTTTTATGTAATCCTCCAAAGTCCATACTGCAGTACATATTAGTATGTATCTACTTAGTCATTTAGCTACACAAAAATTTGTACAAATCATATACAAATAGCAATCGTATAATGTATAGGTACTATATCATTGTGAGACATGTAGAAAAAAATCTTTTAAAAGTTTTTGACGACCATCTATTATTCAATGACAGAGAACGGGAGGAAAATGGCAAAGACATCAACATAAGTACAAAGTACAACGGCATGAGCAATTTTTTTTTAGTATTATTATTATTGTCATCATCAATGAAAATTTGAATTTGACATGATTATAATTATGATTGTCTAAAATATATTTTATGAAACTTGTGCATACTATATATATACTACCTATATAGTATCTGTATGTGGGACTAAAATATATTTTAAAACAGAATTTTAGATTGTGTGTTTACTCGTTTATTGTCTGTAGATTCTATAGTTACAATATAGACCTGTGTAGGTATATAAAATTTTAAGTGAGCGACTCTGACTGACTATAGGACTGAGACTCATGATGATGGAAACGGATGAGGACCTTGTGTGTATTAAGATCTCGACTTGTTTCTCCATTCAGTCTTTGATAATGTTTAATAATATAATAAGCATGAAAACACATAGGGATAAATGTAGTCCGTTGTCATAAGATAACCATCATGAAATACGTGACAAGATTTTGCAAAAGATTGTCGTGTGTGTATTTATTGTAGCTTGTGTCTCTCCCTCTCTCTATCTGATGTAGTATTTAGCATTTTTAGAATTTACTATATAATATTCTATATGTACGTATAGATGCTGCAGCCCGCCCAAAAAAAAAATTGAACATGCTTGATGATTTTTCATGTTCATGTCCATGATGTTGATGTTGTGATGTTATGCTATGCTGTGAGGTTGATGGTGGTTGGTTTTTGGTGATGATGTGAATGTATTGTGAACGTGAACTATAAAGCCATTCCTGAGGTTGTTGTGTGTGAGTTTGTGTTTTGTGGGAGATATTAAATCCATAGAAAAAAATTATCAAAAATGTCACCAATTCATAAAGTTATTTAGTTCTATTCTGTGTATATACTCTCTTATTCTCTATTCTATGTACTGTTCTTTTCTTTTTATCTTCAAGTCTTGAGCGTTATTCATCATGCGAGGACATGATGATGACAAAACGTGGATCTGATTGTAATTACCAACGTTTCAAATTGCGTCAGCAATGCGTATATATACACACAAATAATATAATATGCATATAGGGAGCTTCAATGCTATGCATTATACATAGGTAAGAAGCAACTGTCCAACATATATATCCACCAAACCCACCAATTTTCTACGTTTAAATAATTTTCAAAAAGAATTTCGAAGAGTATATGAAAAATGTACAAAAAAAAAGACAGTAATGTAAACAGCTCCCCCCCCCCTTCTACACTTTTATTATTACCGCATCTTCCATGAAATTATGAAAATGTGAATGCATGCATTAACATTATTTGAAATGTTATATCGCTCGTAGGCTTCTGCGGGCCCGCATCTCTAAATGTACCATGAACAAATCTACCCAGCTGATAACTGTTTATAATAAAATGATCCTTTTCCTGTTCCGAGAAACTATTATATGCATTATTTATTTTTTTTGTCTGTGTGTGTGTCTAATATATTTTAATATTTTGATTATATAAATTCTTATTCGTGCTCAGCGACAGCTCATAGCTATTACACAAAAGTGTAACTACAATATAATATGAAATATATCAGAATTTAAGAATTGTGTGATTGTGTGCAAAGATCTGAGACAGAATTACTAATATTAATTTTTATTTAAATTGCTATAGTCGACTCTGATTTTGATTCTCTAGCTCTGTCTCCTGTATTATCATAGCCATTATCATAGCCATTATCATGTTATCTAACTATTATCACTGTCAGCCCAAGCCAAAGAATTGAAAAGGAATGATTTTAAATTCTCTCTCTCTCTCTCTCTCTCAACCCGCCTGAATATTTTCTTCTTTAAAAAGTATGACCATGCAACGGGCCGGGCCGAGCGGAATGCAAGCGAATCAAAATGTAATAATGAAATAAAAATATAATAATCATAATGATGGTGATGGTAGTATGGTTGTACTGTAGTAGTGGTAGTAATGGCGCTATTGAAATGCAAGCAAGAACAGGTGGAGGTTGATCTGTCAAGAGCAGAGATAGGAAAAGAAGGAAGGAAGACAAGGGACAAGACATGGCTCACACACAATATTGATAACAAGAGAGATAAAATAATTATTTTGTACATGGCACTGACTAGTGAGTTCAGACTCAGAGAGTTACACAGACTTGAGAGTAATTTGTTCTCTCATGTAATCCTAATCTTAATGGGCATACGGGTTGTAAAACTGCGAGCGCACAATTTAAATTAATAAATGAAATCAATAATCTATAAAGACAGAGATGAAAGATATATGTGAACGTGACATGAGGATTTTGATGAGAAATTAAAATCAATAGCTCTATAATATGTACATATATGCATGGCTATGGGCTATTCGAATTCGAATTCGAATTCAAACTGGTCCATAGCATAACTTTTTTTTTGTCTCTCGCTCAATAAATTCTTTGATTGTTGAAAAAGTGTGAGTATTTCAAAGTGGATGGATCCATCTATAATGATTACAATCAGATGGGTTTTGATAGGATGAAATATTTGAATCTGTCTCTGTCCGTGCATATAGCTGTAATGCACCACTCTATATAGGAGTACCTACCTATGCTCTCAAGTAAAGATAACATGAAGGCAGATTACACAGAGACGGGAACGGGAACATAATATAGCATCGAACAAGAAATCTTTGAGGATTCTGATTGTAATTTCATCTTTAAAGACTCGGATAATTGATGGAAGAAAAAGTCTGCTGACACGAGAGAGTAGAGCTCAAACGGAGCCGAGATTCAAGCACAAGGCATTTGTCAATTTAAAACCAGAGAGAGAAAAAAAAGAAAAAAGAAAAGAAACAGAACATGAGGTATTAGTATCTAAGACTGAGACACTAGATTACTATTACAATTTTCTATGCATTACTCTGTCTGTGTGATCTGTGAGCTTTTCTTTCCGCGGATTTCTCCAGTGCTTTCATATCACTTATTTCCTAAGCATCTTCATCTCTATCTCTATATCTATGTCTGTATTTACATCTGTATACAAAATCAGATGGTAAGGTTCGGAGATTGGATTCGGCCGTGTGTAAATATACATACGGACACTGTTCTATGTTTAATAAGTGTTCAAATATTCAAAGGGATGTCGTCGTTGTCAGCCTTTCAAGATGATATGGTGATATTAAGTAGGATAAGGTTAGAAGTGAGTTGAAATTAAATTTAGTCCAGCTCATCTCTATACTGTATTCTTTTGCCTCTTCAGTCATAGCACATTAGGTCATTACTTAAAGATTCACATATAGATTTTGAACAGTTCTGTCTGCAGCCTCTTGTGATGTTGCTGTTACTGTATCGCAGAGATAGATACTTCTGTATCTCTTTTATTAATCGTAAGCGCGGACTTTTAGGATTTCCTGAGAGGCTGCCGACTGCCGAGACGCCGACTGCCGACACTTTTTATTTTCCATTTTTAAATGCCTGGAGCAATTGGAATTCAGGACCAAACTAAATCTCAATCTGATTCTTGAGTTTCATATTCAGTGTCATTGTGACTCTGACGTCGACGTCGACGTGGACGTGACAATAATGAAGGTTGACTTTCTGGGTTTACAGAGCCATCGCGTCTGTCGGTCGCGTCGTCGCGAGTAGAACAATTAAATAGAGATGTTATTATTATTATCATTATTTCATTAGGAAAAAAATTAATATATGTTAGTAGTACGGATTGCGATATGGGGTTGGAGACGTGACAGTTTGTGAAGGACTTTTCCTCACATTGACATCTGCTCTGGGTCTATTAAATCAAATTGACGGCGTCGATCGATGATATTTCGTTATTGAGCGCGTTTTTTATAGGCGCAGATCAAAAGCTTAAACCCCACACGCCAAAAAGATATTAATTCGTATTAGTTTAATTCGCTGCAAAGGGAATTTTATAGAAGAAAAAAAACTTGTCCACTTGTGTGACTTTACTGTGTTAAACATGTACCTAAATGTCTGTATTTATTACCATGATGATGATTTGATGATGATGATGGGGATGATCCTACATAATGATTAGAAATTCTTATACTATATAGTAATAAATAATTATCATATCATTTATCAAAACTCGAAAACCATCAAGAAATTAATTGAATTAAATTTTTAGTGCTGAGACAAACGACCCAAAATGTGAGAGACGTGCCTCTTTCACTGTCTTATTCTGTCTACCTACATTCCTTCCTCCCAACGCATCCTAATCATATAATCCAAGTCGTGTGTATCACTTTCTTATTGTTATTGTCTTTGAAGGGGAAATTAATACGAATTCTGAAATGCCTGTATTTTTATATAGCTATGTATTTACCTAGGCACATTTAATAGATTGACCAAAGCCTGTAATAATATATGTGTATTTAGAGGATATGTCTATCATCTAAGTAGACAAATAAGAGCGCAGGAATTTCTTGAAGAATTCAAGAATGTAAGAGAAAGACATTAAAAAAAAATTTTAGATTTTGATTTGGATGGACGCATCCAGACCAAACCAAACCAGAGAGCCTCGGGTCACGGTTTGATTAGGAACACTTGTAATTTGTACGGATTAGAATTCATTTAATATAACAAGGACATAATAAACTACTACATATAATTACAATTAGTTTTTGAGTTGAGCATGAACATAAGGTAGAGAGAGACGGAACATCCTATTCCTGAGATTATACTGTTCGTGCCATGAGAATTGAAATTTGTGGAATGAATGCGGATGTTCATGTATATGTATATAGGCACTAGGCATATTTAATAATTATTATATAGCTTTACAAAAAAATGTTCTCGTTTCACCTCAAATCCCTAACCAATACCAATACCAATGGGAATAATGGGTGCCCAATCCTTGCTCAAAAACCAACACCAACACCAAATACCAATCAATGAGATCTATTATACACAGAGAGTGAAACATATAAAAGTTATTATTATATATCAAAAGTAAAGAAACGAAATACGTCGGTAATAACAATAATAATAATAAAAGTGGTTTCGTTCGCCGTACGGAGGGAAAATTCTTACATACATATTTCCATTCATAGAGGAAAGAGATTATACAGTCTACGCACAACAGATAATTGGAAAATGAAAGATTTACTCTAAACAAAAAAGTACAAGTTATCAAAGATGATGTATTATGTGCGAAAAATTGACCCATGGTTTTTGCACAGAAATAATGATACGTTTTGACTGAGTAAATTTTCTTGTTTTACCAATTTCCTCCATCACCGTTTATACTCCAAGACTTCAAGTTCCCTATCTACTGTGTAATAATACAGGTTAGTGTTGGCAGACTATATATATGTCTATATATTTATAATTGTATTTGATTACATATCTCTACTGTATCTACTGTACTTATTAGAGGGAGAGACAGGCGAGGGGATCCATCCATGCATGCGTATGTATGCTTGTCAATAAAACAGTATAGAGATTATTACTACCTACCTACTATATGAATTTGAAGCGATAAATACATTAAATTTAATATATGGTGAGCGGATATAGAGAATACGGATATATCTCCATTAAATAAAATATCAGTATTTGTATCGTTATCGGTATCCGTCGGTATCGTGAATTTTTTGGTTGGTTGGTTGGTTGGTTAGTTAGTATTGAATTTTGTACTTATTCGTAGTTTACTAGCTGGAACTAAAATCTAGTCTAACAATATATTATACTGTAAGACGGATATAGTGTAGTACTATATCTGGATCCAGATAGTTTCTTTATATATATATATAGTATGTTTCCACTAAAACTTTGAGAACTAATGTCAGTAATTCGTATTTGGAAAATATACTCGTGAAATCCACACTAAAAGTTTGTGTAGATTTGAGTTGTTCTGAACAAATGGTAAAAATTTTTAGCTTTACGAATTTTATAACTCACGACGACGGGCGAAGAAAGGAGACGAAGACGACGGTGAATGGTGAAGGAAGGCGACAACAAGACGAAGAGGAGAGAGAAGCTCAGAGAGTCTCTCAAGAGTTTGGCAGGTCCAACCCATTTCACATTTCAAGCCAATATCATAGAGTATTAGACGCTTTCCATGCATTACGTTGTCGTGTGTTGATGTTGTTGTTGTTGTTGCTGTTGTTGTTCCCTTGTATATTTCAAATTGCATTACGACTATATAGCATGGCCTGCCATATGGGGATGTGGATGTGGATATTATTGTTAAAAAAATTTATAATAATATAATTCACTGTAACTTTAGTTTTAGTTTCATCTTGTGGTATCCACCGGAATTTACGACTAGTTTTTACTATCTGAGCACGATTTCACAGACTACTAACAATTCTAACAATAATATATATATAGGTAAGGTATAGATATATATAGACAGTAGGCAGTCTAATGTAATATGTATCTTCCTTAGTTACTACCTTCTCCGTGTTTAAAACGTTCTCTCAACTCAACTCTCAAACTCTCAACAGTACTCAAAAAGTCTCCAAGTAAGTGAAGTAACTCTACATGTGTTATTTCATAGAATATGATATCATTCTGTTATATTTTAGTCTGTATATGCCTATGTCAACGCTTGTATATTATGGAGTCCATAGGATGAACCAGCATATTGTAATGAATTCTTAACACAAGGTTTTTATGAACTATTCTCTCCAAATTACCATCTACAACTATACAACCAAACTACACGCAGCACAACCAGCACTTGGTTTTTTTTTTGCTTTCTTACAGAATTTGGAAATAAAATTTGACACATGTACAAATATGCCGACTCAACATAAATGGCATCATTTTTTTTGTAGACCTGTGAACTGCATGTTCATCCAGGACCTTGCCAGGACCAGGACCAGAGTGCCAAGACCAGGTGTCGCAAATCTTGGGGATTCTATTTCTATAATTATTTTATGCCTTCATTACACAAGTTTAGTAGGTGTAGTACATACTTGTTATATTATTCATCATAAATGCTAACAACTTGGCACGGGACACAGCTGACTAGTGAGTCAAATGTATTTAAAAGCACCTGGATCGAGCCTCCACTGACATTTTGTACAGCATGCAGCATAGCTGTTGTAAGAGAGAGAAAACAGCTGACAACACAATGACATGTCCAGCATTAATTTGTTTCATTAACCTTTTGTGGTAAATTATTTTTGTAATTAGAAAACCATTTACAACTTAAGTACTTGACTAAATGGTAATAATACTAATAATATAAAACAAAACGACAAACTCTACATTAAAATACTACTATTAAATACACACACTTTAGAATTTGCCATAACCAAGCAAATCAAGTTAAAACTGTATGGTGTGTGGATGCGGCGAGCACTGCAGTGTAATGAAATGACGGCAAAATGAAAGCATGACATGATATGGTGCACTTGTTTCTGAATCTCTAACGATTTCATTAAAATAATGACAAGTGATACTTGTGTACGAATGTGAGATGTCGAGAGATGTGGCTAAATAAGACGAAGAGGATGGATGGGATGCTATTATAGGAAAGGGGGGGGGGGGATAAAATGAGAAATCTCACAAAGTTTCCATATGAGACATATAAGGGTTTGTGCCGGCGGTGTCGGTGTGCGGTGGATACAGTCTAAAAAAGCATGAAGCATAATAATAATAATAGTATAATATTTGGTATGGTTTGATCTAAATCCAGATGCACTAATGGTGAATGGAAATTGTGTCCCATGATGATGAGCTCGAGACGCGAAATATAGAAGTACGAGACTCAAGTACTCAAGATATGAGAGTTAAACTTAAACTGAGAGAATATATATATATAGAAGGGAATTAAAGACGATAATTGAGTAGAAAATAAAGCGCGTCTTACCTTCATTGTTGCTGCTCTCTGTCTGAGGCGGATGTAAAGTAGGTTTATTTTGATTTTGGGTAATGACACGAGTACTTATCGTCATTGTCATTACATTTGCCTCCTCATGCTCAGCTCCAATGGCTACGGTTTCAATTGACTTTTGCTCCACATTCTTCTCCACATCTTGCTGAGTCTGTTTCTGCTGCTGCTGCTGCAGTTGTTGTTGTTGTTGGAGACCAGAAACAGAGTCAGATATTTTTACATGCTCCTTACTCTCGTCGTCATCAATCTCGTCCAAGTTAGATTTGGTTTTCATTTTGATTGACTCATTACTTCTATTATTATTATTGCTGCTTCCATTATTAACTCTATGGTCATTGTTAATCGGAGCTGAAGTCTGAAGAGTGGGATCCTTTGAAAATATCTCCGAGGTACTTTTCCTCTTGTCATTGTCATCATCATGACTGATTTGTCTCATGGGACTGGGACTACTACTAATACTCGTACAGGTAGTACCTTCGTCGTCATCCCTTCTTGTTATTATTTGTCTAGTTAAAATGGAATCATTGGTTTCTTGTTCCACTGTGACTCTGTCTGACTTGGAGGTCCCTGTCACTTTCACTCCATTCCGAGTCAGAGCTAATAAAGCTGAATTTGCATTCGTTCTCGAATTTGTATCCAAATTTGAAGTTGAGAATTCATCGTCGTCGACGGTCAGTCCTGGTCCTGATGGTGAGTTTAACTCTGAGGTATGGGCGATAATGGCATCCGCCGCACCAGCACCAGCCGTGTAAATGTGATTGTTACAATTATCTGTACTTTCCGGATGTTGGTTTTGGTCTTGGTCTGGGTGCTCAATGGATTTGGTTTCAGAGTGGATTTTAAAGGTTGTATGAAAAGTGACTTGTTCCTCGTCTTCTTCTTCGTTATCATCTTGAGTATCTCCAACTGTTTTAGTAGAATCCACATCAGTATTCATCTTCTTTATTGTCTTTGTTTTCAGAGTTTTCTCCGTTTGGAATGGTCGTGTGGATGTGGAGACGATTGTTGAGCTGACTGCCTCAACTGTTTCTGGATCAGAAATTGGTTCAATGACTGGATTATTTGGATTCCATTCATTTTGTTGATCTAACTGAGTCTTGTGTAAATGACCACCATCTTCGTCCTCGTCGTCGTTGTCGTCCTCATGTTTACCTTTCACAGGTAAGGTTGTCGTCGTCATCGTCGTTGAGATGTGAGACTGGGACTGGGACTGGATTATTGTTGTTGATGTTGATACTGTGGTGGTGGTGATGTTCAGCCCCGATTTCCCGTTATGTCTTTCAATTAACTCTTTGTATGATCCAAAAGACTCATTACTATTATTATTATTATTATTCAACTCATCTCGACTCCGTCGGCTTGTCTCAGACTCACATTTCCTTTCTTCATGCTCAGCTTTGTCTCCACTAATAATGCTCACAATTGTCTGAGTCTGACTGTGATTGTCAACTGGAGTTGTCTCAATTTCATTGTCACTGAGAACAGAAAGTTGCTTATTAGAATCATCAGTGTCGACATCGTCGTCGTTATTGTCGTTGTCGCTGTCGTCATCTCGGTTGTTGTCGCCGTTGCAGACGTCCACGTCAGCGTCAACTTTGAATTCCTTTTTCTCTTTTCTGTGGCTGTCCCCCAACTCGTCATCATTGGTCGAGTTCGAGTCAGTGACCAATCTTAATCTGAAAAAAAAATAAGAGAGGGACTTACAGTAAATCAATTTCAATTCCATATAAATATATAAAATATATATAAATCATAATCATGATTATTCTTCATTTTTTTGCAGGTTGCATTACTTGTGATGTTTTTTTTGCAGTTAATTTGCACTACTTTATTCATTTACTTTTTCCGTGTTTTTTGTGTATACCTATGTGTAATTATAAGATTTTGCATACAGTATCTGGACTACTATACATATATGTATGTAAGTAGGTACTATGCTTGAGTACACGAGTGTTTATAAATTTATTCATTTCATTATTCAACATCCGCTTTGTCGTGAAATTCAAATTACAATTTCGTTTTATATTGTAATTATATTCATAATTGCGGATGCGGAATAGAATGTAGAAACGGGGAACAGTTACGTAGTGTTTACAGCTTACGGTTTACTTTGTAATCTAAATTTTGGAAAACTTTTGTAATAATAATTCTTTAATTCAAGAAAAAAAGTATACGTGGAGACAATAAACTGTAGACTGTAGATAGTTAAAAGTGGTTAAGGTTTTTTCTTGTAAACACAAATAGTATTTATCATGTGAAATAATTGTTGCTGGCTGTATGCAATGAGAGTGAGGAATGAGGAACACACAGCACAATGTGTTTCGCATGTTACATTTTGTTTTCTGAACATATATAATAATAAAAGAATTGTAAAAAATTACAGTTGACCATGCATCTGCGTTTACATATGTCCGTGTACTACCTACTTATCGTTAGACTAACTACTTATATGTATGAACTAAGAACTAACTACTAGACTAGTGTATCATGGTATTTGTATTGTATTCTAGATTATGCATAATATTTTATTATGTAGGTAGATATATCCTGCATTTCACTTTGCTCTTGCTACATTATTGCTGTTTGAATTTAAAGTGGTGCTCTCTCATTGCAGTGCTAAGAGACAGGCAGAGAAAATGAAAAAAAAGGAAGAAAAAAAACAAAGGTACGGCCGGGAAAAAATGTGAAGAAGAACGGAAAAACTAATGATGTGCTCACGGATAAGGGATAACGCTTCGTGCTTACAAAGTCATACAAATCATCCATCAAACTCTGACTCTGTGTTTTGCTCTACCACCATAAATCTTACTAATTAAACTTGGCGATGGCAATGTGATACTACTATATACGATGCGAAACGCACCAGATCAGTCTTGAACTCTCTCAGAGGAACAGATTATCGAAGAATACAAGCCCGAAGAAAAAAATATGGAAAAAATGTAAGTATACTCATGACATTTTTAATTCACTTGACTCAATGTCCACAGTGATAATTTATCGGACATTTGATAATTCAATGCATTCAATGAGGATGGAAAATGTGAAACCATAACCAGAAGCTTTTAATTCAAATAATTCAAGCCCATTATAATTTTTTAATGAAGTACCTACCTAGGCTGGTTGGTAGATTATTGGTAGACTGTGCGAATACAAATAAGGGCAACGTTTCATTGTTGCTCTGCTGCTATAAATTAGTTAGGTACATTAAATACGCACAGAACGTTGTTCATAATATCATGTTTGTAGGAAACTAACCTACATTTCTAACTTATAGAATTTCGGAACCAGGTGTTTTTTTACTTTAAATTTTTAACCTAATTTAATGAATTTCTCTAATTCGAGAGTTTGTGTGCGAATAAATCAAATCAATTACTACTTTCAACCGGATAGAGCTGAAGTCTCTCCCTTGTCATAAATAAAACAGCGGCAAACAAAAAGTAAAGGATGCGTAATGAAAATCAAATCCACAATTTAACGTCCGTCATTTAACCAAGACAAAGGAGCATGAATGAAAACACAGATAAGTGGTGAGTTCAGTGCGTTGGTCTTGGTCTTGGTCTTGGTCTTGGAGCCCTGGGCTTCGGGGTCTATATGGGACTAAATTGGATGATGAAAATGATGGTGTGACGTGATGTACTGATACGGGTGATCTGCATGACGAGACAGATTTCCAATTTACATTTGCATTTCCTCATTTCCTATAGACACATAACTTGAGGGATGTATGTAGTATCTCCATATAGGTGTATCGACAATCGACAACAAGGAATGAAAAGTCAAAATGCCGATACTTTCAAGATCAACCGATTATACGTCCAAATCAAATCAAATTTGAACTGACTCAGAGAGCACGGCGGCACCGGCACCACAACAGGAAAAGGAATAGCGACTACCACACTCTCTTGTCTGTTGTGTTTGTGACTTAAAGCGATCACCACAACACAGCGAGTCTCGGTGTCGGTGTCGGTATCCGTATCAATATCAATACATGCGGTCATGGTGACTTCTTGTCAGTCAATTGGATCTTGAAAGCTCGTTTGACTTTGATTTTACATATAAGTTATATATATCTATATAACTCTGTTTTATGAAGAGTCAAAGACACGAAAACTTGAAAAAGCCTCTCAAGCTCACAAAATATATTTCCATGTTCCCGATGACTTACTTGGTGTTCTGCATGAACGCTAATTTTCACACAGTCAAATCCCACAACTCATTGGAAATTTCTTAGAAAACGAAACAGCTATAATAGGAGACATGCGGCACTAGCTGTGTGTGTGTTGTAGACTAGAAAGATGTTCGGCTTTATCCTTTTCCTTACGAGATGTATTTAGCATATCAAGAGGTCTCTCTAATCCTATGTCATGTGATTTAGCATCATAGTTATTACTATGTTATGCATATATAGCTGAGACTTTTAGCTCTACATTTTATTACTTTCCATACCTATAATATGTATGCAAAAATTTATACAAAATGTAGCGAGCGTAAAAGTTATAAACATATTATATATGTAGACAGGAACTGAAAAACAAAATGATTTTGCATAATCGCTCTCTGCACATTTATCTTTGTATAAAATGTAACTCTTGAAATATTTTGAACCTTGACTGAATTAGGATAATAAAGATAAGACACAATAAGATGCAAAAGACGGAGTACATATTATTATGTACAGACTTGGCTATCATCAAAAGAGATTCATAAAAAGGATAAAAAATTGTGTAGAATGTACATACAAATATGTCGAAGTTTATCCGTATTTAGCCTCTTGCCTGATACTTTATGACACGAGGATTGTTTTTTATCCGTGAGAAAATATTTTTGGAGCTTAAATGCTCACTCTCAATTTATGTGTAGTTACTTTAACCAAAGCGTGTAAAAACCCTCTGTTCAATTCTGTTTATATTTCTGTTCAAAAAACCATGTTCAAGGATTTGCCATTTTATGTTTATTTCATTCCAGGCCCATTATATTTCTGTGATGATTATAGACAGGAAATTTATTATTTTGGAATTCTTGTAGTGGATAATTGTTCACAACATACCTTATATGCATATCACTGTACGCCAAGCTACGTGTTACAGGCTACAGGTGTATAAACTTTTTATAGTATGTACCTATCTGCAAAACAGAATGTAGAAGTCTCCCTATCTATTTGATATTGAAATTTTACATAATTATATATAAATACCTTACACATTATACATATAGATAGATGGCTGCAATAAATTTTAAATGGTGTGTAAAATAAGAATTATAAAAAAAAACGAGGGAAAATCCCTTGGGCCCTAAAGTTAAAAATATGTATTGTGCAAATATATATAGCGTTAGTTGAGACAAATGCCAATTTACAAACAACATTGATTTAAATATATAGACCTTGCTAATTAATTCTAACATTGGAAAAGGATTAAAATCATGGCTATTATCATTGAATTGAATTGTAATGTCTAAAAACTAAATGTTTCTTTTACCTTATAAAAGAACTATTAAATAACACATAATACATTAAGTACCTATAGGTGCTATAAATAAGCAGTACTCAGAGCTTGGGGGCTATAGAGTTAACATGAAAAGAAAGGAAAATCATTAAAACTGTGGTACACGCTCAATTAATTACTTGACAACTTATATAGTATAGAAAAAAAAGGAAAATTGCTAGCACTAAATTTGAGCCTACTGATATAAGCCCAAACCAATTTATTAGTGTAACTGTAACTAAAGTTAAGGATTTGAGACAATTTACTATAATAATAAATTATTGCCCCTATAATTTAATTCTAGAGTATTTTTTTTATCAAAAGTTAAATAATAAAAGAAATGAATGGGCACCTGGCAGAGCAAGCCCTGTTTGAAGTAAAAGAAACCATTATTATTATCCACATTGTGAACGATTACGTTCACATTGCATATCATTCTACCTCTCTACCTATTGTTACATTTTCCCAATTATTCTTGTGAATTCTTGAGAGAACGACATAAAACAAACACTTTCTCGTTTTAAAAGTTTCTGTTTGGTTTATTTGTTTAATCTGATTTTCGTGCTAGGTTACCCTTTACTGTGTACGAAACGAATGGCGACTATATAACTACTACTGTATGTATATGACCAACTGCGAATTATAGGAAAAAGTCTAAATGAATGCACTTCATTGCAACTATACAAATAAAACTTAAGTATGTATAGCAAATGAATATAGGTACATAATGTGTACGGAGATACAAACAAATCTCGACATATTATTGTAAGTATACATTGTGCGCTTAAAAAGTTCCTCTTTTTTCCATCAACTTGCTTTTACGCTTCCTTGACCGAATGTTGTTGTTGTTGAATGTTACTTTTAAAAAGAATAGGATTAAGAAATTAAATGGATTGAAACTATCTGCGTCTGCCTGTCTGCCTGTTGTGTCGTGTCGCTCTGTAGTAAATTGTAATAACAAAATAATACAAAATAGGAGGCGCAGTCTAGTAAATGATATGCATGGATTTGACTGGGACTGGGCCTGGATTTGCTTCTCTTTTTTTTGCTCGGAATTAAAAATTCCATTACATTTATTCTAAATTCTAATTGAGAGTAAACGAAGCGAGGAATTGTCCAAAAGTCAGGAGAGGAATGAGAGAGAGGAAGCTTCTGTTTAGGAAAAAGGGAAAGAGTTGTAGCTTGTAGCGTTCATAGTTTTGAAATTGAGGATAATAATGAAAAAGCAATGTGTAAAGGAAAGGAGTGTGTAGTTTGTTGTGTGAGGGAGTGAGGGAGGGAGAGAAAAGAATCGCTTTTATGAAAAATCATTGGGTCTTTGCACCTGTAGAAGAACATCTTGCTCATTATTACAGCTAAGTCATTTCCCATGAAACTCACCGGGCATTTAAAGAGTCATTTCTTTTATTCTTACGCAAACAACCAGTGCAATCCACACAGCCAAAAGTCTTTTCATGTTAAAATAAAAAAGAAACAGAGTGTGAGTATGAATTGTAACTACTATACATAATATAGCAGAGCATAAACAAACAGCAAGGGAGCCTTTTTGTTCCATTCTCATCATCAACAACAACACAACAGCTTTATTTTTGTCTATACCTATACATACATACCGACCCGCACAATGTGTTGTACAGTTGAATTTTTTAAACATTCAAGGCTGCCACTGAACTGCCATGCCACTGACTGAGGTGTTCGTTTTCATTTCCAAGTATATGTAGATATGTGTTTTTACCTACATTTTGTTTCTGATTTACTACATCCAACATCTGTATAGTATGTACACTCTATTTTTTGTACATTTTCACTATCCCATTAAAAATATCAGTATTCAGTTTTTCGTGGAACTTTGACCGATTCATTTGACATTATTTAAAACTACGGAGCTCATAAGCCCCTTTAAAAAGGAAATGGAATGCTAGTATGCTAGCCTCTATTTTATAACTAATTTCTTACGCACGATTACAATTAGTCTCTCATTACACCTGGCCTGGCTGTAGTAATAACTAATGAAAGACCTATGAACTCACTGGATTGTATTTAGTTTCACACATTACTTAAAAAAAAGTAGCAAATAATTATTACAAATAATGAGAAAATGTTAATGTTTCCCTGTTTGGGTTTTTAAATTATTATAAATGGAGTTTTTTGCCGTTGTCGTTGTTATTGTTTTACTGTTAATGAAAAAAATACTGGGAAGGTGTCTCGTAAAATATTTTGTTTATTCAACTGTGAGGAGTGAGGACTTTGAATTTATTTTATTATCTTTTGCCCCTCAGTACTCGTAATAATTGCTAAAGCCACAGAATCTATTCTGTGGTTGCTATTGTATAGAACAGATTGTGTACCTGTCGTACTGATATTTCGTAATCTGTCTGTAGTGTAATTGCGTACAGTCTTTGTTCCTTTCACCATTTGAATGTGCAGGGGGAATTTCGCCAAGTGAGATGCTCAAATATTCGTTGAGCCTACCACCTGGGGATGAAACTCAAAAGTTTTGGTTTGACTCAAAGTTGGAGAGATGTCAGGTGGAAAGGAAACTTGATCATGAAACTAACTAGTTTGCATTGGGCCAGCGGCAGACCAGGGACCAGACCAGGTAAGTTTTATACTGTCAGTAGTAGCGATAGCGATTGATATTACATAGCATTGGAACTTGTACTTAAAGTTCGTAAGAAAAAATGCAAATGCATCTTATATGAACTTGCTACAAATTAATGCACTATGGGAGATTTAAGATGTTACTACAGGTAAGGAGCTCATTGTCAAAATCAGCTCTTCCATACAAGTCCTGATGACTGATGATGTTATTACGTACGTAAAAGTAGAAT
Source organism: Dicyrtomina minuta (assembly GCA_949802685.1). NCBI lineage: Eukaryota > Metazoa > Arthropoda > Collembola > Symphypleona > Dicyrtomidae > Dicyrtomina > Dicyrtomina minuta. The sequence continues at coordinate 15,396,715 of OX461810.1, forward strand.
CAAAGTATCCCAGTCCCAGTGTATATAAGTATTTAGCTGTGATATTAAGTATGGATGATGACGCTATATTTTAACTTTTGCGATCCGTCCCAGATTTTAATTTGAGAATTCAATCCTCTGTACTCTGTTGTACAGATACAAAGTGTAAGTGTACGGTTTGTACTGCACTATAAGGAGGTAACTTTATATGCGGATATATTGTATTTAGTTACCTATATAACCTTACTATAAAAAATACGAAACAAATTACACATTGTCGTTCCATTCCATTCTATATCTAACCAACATTTAGCACCAACACTTTTAACTACTAAAACTCTGACAGGGCCGGGGCCGGCCAGGGTAGGGAGAGATAAAGGAGGACATGGTAAAATTTGCATGTTTAACTCATATTTAATGATTAAATGGGTCAGAATGGATTTGACAAGACGGCCAAACTGATTGTAGGAAATTAAGTAATGAACAGAAAGTATTTTTGGCTTCGTGTCAATCTATGTAGGTATATAATGTTGTAGTCGTAGTCACCACCACCGCAGCCACCTGCATTGTTCGTTGTAGCTATATAGTAAAAATACAGATACGGCATAGCGGTTTTTGCGTTAAATTACTTACGCATTTGTTCAGTATACTGGTTTTGATCGATACTCTTAATAATTTTTATAAGTACACATTTCTATTTTTTTTAATCCACTACGGTTCGCAGTTTCATTGTGATAAATTATTGTAGTGTAAAGAATGCACAAATGAAGTTCTTGGGACGCGGATAGAGTGTCTAACATGTACCTACCGATTGTTTTCAGGTTACCCTCATCATCTTTATATTTCCCTTTCCCTTGTAAGTATGTAGCATGTGTAGGTTCTTATAACTATAGGTATCTATATTAACGAAAACGAATGTATCTGCCTAAATTAAAACTGAGCTACTTACATACTTACATTCATCTTCTATTCGTAATTAAGCTGAAGTAATCGCATTTTTGCATATAGCACAGATTTAGCTATCGATTGGAAATGAAATTTAAAGTAACCTTGAGAAGCTATGTAGATAATGCTTAATTTATTGACTGGGGCAGTAGTTCAAAGCTAATGTAGGAAATAACTGTCAAAATTAAAAAATGAAATAGATTTCATCGCGGATCACGGATTCTTCTGTTCAATTCATCGAGCTTTAAAAGGCTGTCTCTTTTCGAATATAATATGGTACGGTACGGCTACGTTTTGCTTTTTGTACCATCCTCCGTGGTTGAATTGCATAGCATAGCATAACATAGATTGTCATGCCGTCGACGTTACATTTCATTTGATTGCACTGCATTTCAGCTGTATAAAATATATGCATGCGCTAATGTTAATAATGAATACTAAATTTTTCAAGTAGATCACGAAGAAATCAAGACGAAAGAATGGACATGGACACATAATAATGTGGATTTGCCTGCCTCTACTTACAAGGACTGAAGGACTTGATTCAAATTACGGACACTCACATTGTTGTTCTCTTACAATTGTTTAAGAATTCCATAATCAAGATCGAGAAATGATCAAAAAATTTCCACAGAGTTGACACAATAGAAATAAAAGGTTCATTAATGGTCAATCTAGATTCTAAACCTAGGAAAAATTTCTCACTCAACTTGTTGGTTAAGTCTTGAGAATACTTAAATTCAATTCTATGGTTAGTCTAAATCGATAATTCTGTGAGAAATTGGCAATGCAAAAAAATACAATTGATACAATATTGCATTGTATTGTATTGTATGGTGAGACTGATTTGGTTGACTAAAAGAAATAATGTACTAAATCCATATATACTATATAAACGTAATTATTTTTATTTACATAAGAAATACCAGATATATGTACCAGAAGCTAAGTAATAGATGTTATACTATGGGAGTAGGTGTAGAAATTCTACTCTATAAAGTTCTAAATATCCTTCAATTTTAGTTCAAATGTCGAGGTCGACAATCCACAGCGATGCAGTGCATATATGTAATATGTAATAGAGCCCTATGTAAGTTCTCAAGTCTCACACGTATATGTACAGTTTGACGCTGGTTTGTGCAAAGACAAACCACCACCATGGAATGGATGATACTTGAAACTTGTAAAAGAAAATAAAATAAAAGAAGGTTAATTTTTCTCTTGAATTCTATATTGACTTGAAATATTTCGACTTTTTTTTTGTAGTTCAAATTCGACCAATTTAATTGCAAATAAGTCAGGATGACCAGCGGTTTGGTCGAATTTAATATACCTACCTATTGGTAGGTACATAACAGGTATATTTTTTATATTATAGTTTTACATAAACCCTCGTCAGCCGTCAGCCCTGTCGTAAACTGTTAATAGATACGATCATCCCCGTCCATTTCATACCAAGGTTTTTTAAACTTTGCATTTTTCCTTTATTGTATTTTGTTACATAGGTAAGCTCCCAACTCCCAGCAGTCCCAGCCGCAAAACAAAAAGTCTTAGCCGCAGTCATCGTTTCTTTTGCTCATTAAGTTTAACGAATTGAAACAAGTCTCCTCTTTAGTTCATAGTCTTAATCTTTGCTCTCGATATACATTGACTTGAATTTCCAATATATAATTACATTAAGGTTTATAGCATCAACATTCAGTCCAGTATTAATCACATGAATTCTCTTACTTTTTTTTTCTCAGTAGTTGTCAGTCGTGGTAGTTGTACCATTATACATGCTGATGCTGCTGGGCTATAGATCGAAATCGATATCGTCCAAACTACAACTAACACCAGTACCATGGCATGTCATGATAAATGAACTTTTAAATCCGCCAAAAATTTCCAATCCCAATATTTATCATAAATTAACTATAAGCCTAAAATCCCTAGGGTTGTACCATTTACAGTCACAGTGAATATACCTACAGCTTTACATATTGGCTGTTGACACAAAAGATAATTAATACATATATAAAAATGATAATCTTAAAAAAAATGGGGGAACCGCAGAACACATACTTGAGCGGTATGTGTTGAGCATGATATTCAACCAAAAAACCAACAAAGGAATGAAAAGGGAATTAAACTTTTTAACCTGAACAACCTTTTGTAAATAAAAACAAAAATCAAAACATGTTTCCTACGTCAATTTTTCTCTCTCTCTCTCTCTCTCTCTCACACACACACACTCGTCTTGTTTAGCCTTTGCCATTTGACTTTGGTTTGGCTTGGCTTCTTGGCAGACTTTTGGCAATGGAAGTTATAATCACTATGACTTTTTAATACTCATACATATTCAAGTCAAGTGAGATTCTTCTCATCCTTTATCCATCTGGTACTTGTACTCTAGAGAGGAGTCAGTTGGTATTGGTAGTAGGGAATGAAGAATATTTTGATTATTCTGTGTAAGAACTAATCGCCAATTCAATCTACAACCCTTCTATATGTTTTTTCTCTGTTTCTGTCTGTGTAATGAACGTCTGATTATGATGCTTAAATACAATTATTCCCCCAACACAAACATGGGACAGGTGTGAGAAAACAGAAAATAATTATTGTGTAATGGCGTTAAAAATGTTATAGATATGGATCCTATTTATTAGAGCTGCCTGCACGCGTAAATGCATGTAGGTACTTTTGTATGTAGGTACGTTCAACTCCAACACACGTCAATTATTAAAGCCAAAAATGATAATGTTGCACTGCTCAAATAAATAACGTTCTCCCAAACATTTGGATTACTTCCTAAAAAAGTCAAAAGAAATTCGACGACACCAAACTGAAAATTCCTTTCTTAAATAAGTGTAGGTGCAAAATAGTTTATGCAAATGTATGTATTATACGCTTCATAGTTCACTTGTCACTTGTTATGTTTTGTTAAGAAGTGAAATGACCATTACAAAGACGAGTCATGTCACATGCCAGAAGAGTCAAGTGAGTAGATGGTGGCGAAAGGCGAGGGAAAGTTTGAAAGCTGGAAGTGTCATCTCTAAAATTGACATGAAATTGTCCATAAATGATGTCATTGGTTGTAGGGTGGGTGGGTCTAGTCGTGCATTGATTACATGTCATGTTAAAGATAGCCGTTGGCGTAAAGTTAAAGTGATGACATCGGGGTGGGTCATAAACTGGAGATAATTTTGGCGACATCATTTATGGACCATTTCTATGCAGTGCTTTATTAGTGCGAAGTGTGATAGTGTCAGAAGAGTGACAGTCAGAGAGATTCTTTTTATGAAGTCAGCAGTTGTTGGATATTATGATTTCAATTTCGATTCTCGTTGTGGAGGGTCAGCTGTGATCGTTGATTGTTAATAGTGTAATATAAATTATTGAGTGAAAGAGATTCTTACATTTGGAGGTGCTTGTGCTCCTGCTCCTGGATGGATGGCGTAGGTTTGCCAAAATCATCTTGTTTATCAGGAGGACTTGTGAAGGAAGATGTTATAGTATCCTCCTCATCACTGTCGTCCTGGTCGTGGTCGTTCCTATTGTCCTTATCGTGAATGTTCCTAATTTTTTCCTCAAGAAGTAGAAACTTTCTTAATTCTTCTGCCTCATCCTCATCTTCCTCCTGACCAAGTCCAAGTTCGTCAGCCAAAAGTGCCAATTCCTCATCATCATTGATATCCATCAAAGGAGAGTTGTGGCTGTCACTGCCGCCATTCCCATGGCCGCCGTGGCTCATCATGTTGTGAATATTACTGTAGACTGTCTGCTGATGATGATTAGTATGAGGACTGTGTAGTTGCTCCGCTTGCTGTTGAATGGAGAGTACAAAATTTCCCATCAAGCCATTCATCTCATCCTCGTCGGCGTCGGCTCCTGATTGGGATTTGTGATGATGTTGTTTTTGCTGCATCGTTACAGATATCAATTGACGCGGCTGACTATGATATTCGCGTGGAATAATAAATCCATGATGTTGATGATGATGGTGATGAGGAGGAGAGTGGAACATCTCGGCTCTCTCAGAGGAGTCAGACGAACAAGATTCAATTTCCATCTCGGATTGCAGGAGTGATCCTTGTAGAACCACTGGCGTACATTTGGTAACATCCTGAACATGAGTAATATTACGACTATTCTGAATGTGGATGTTGCTAAAGTCTTGGAAATGCAACGGAGGTGCTAACGGGATCTCATCCTCACCTCCTCCTGCATCTTCGTCATCTCGTGATGTAATAAATGATGCTGGGCAAGTGACTCCTTCAATTCCCTCCAGGCTACTGCTTCCATGTCCAACTCCAACTACCTCAATACGTTTGCTGAGGAGGGCGGACGTGAGTGGAGTGGATGAGGCGGAAGCCGCCGTGGAGCACTCCACTAAATTATTTGCAGACAGGGAAAACATGGACAGTCTCGACACGACTGTGGAGCGGGTGCTCCCCGTACCGTCCGACTCACACATGGACAGGGAAGATTCCCCGTGTCCGTGTTGGAATGATTGACTACTGTAGAATCCATTTTTGTCAAAGGATCCATCCGAGTCTGTGGTATGGAATGTATTTGTGTACACTTTCGGCTCTTGTGGTAATGTGAGTGCACTACTAGTAGTAGTTGCGATTGGGTCTGTTGCTAATATTCCAATAGGTTTCTCATCATCGAAACCAATCGGAGGTTTAATCTTGACATTTGACAATACTTCATTGTTCAAACCAATGAGCCCAAGCTCAGCTTTCCCCTTCCGAGGAGGAGCCTTTGGTGCTGCAGTAATTGTCAAATTCCCACTTGAAGCTATATTAGTATCATCATCATCTTCATCATCATCCTCAACATTATGTGGAATGTGAATGTCTGAATTATTTTCCAGTTGTGCTTCTTCAATGGTGAGAGTCATCATATGGGAGTCAGAGAGCCGGCTTTGCGTCTGATGATGGTCACCATGACGTAATCTAGGTTGGGAAGATAGTTCAAGAGGTTGAACTGGTTGTGCAGGTTGTGTGAGGACTGGGAGTGAGTCTTGTTGCGAAGAGGACGAAGACAACGAGACTCTATCTTCATCATTCCTCTCTAAATCTTCACACGTTGTAGTTGGAGGAGTTGTCGTCAATGTCTTTGTCCTGGTCGTGACATGGTGATGATAATCTTGGTGGACATGATGGTTCAAAAGAATCCTTCCACTTCCATTATTGAGGTTATTATTTCTCTTTGGATCGTGACACAGATTTAATTCTTCTTCGTCTTCATCAACCTCGTCCGCCTCATCCTCGTCCTGGTCATCAGTCTCTTCAAGATACTCGGGAAGAGTGTGACCATTATTGATTTCATTCCTCTCGCGCTCCTCTCGCCTCTCCAACTCCAACAACTCTGACTCGGAGTAAAAGTGACGGATAAGGAGATGAACGACGACAGAAGCATCTTTGAGTAATTGAATACAATCCATTCTTGTCATGGATGACACGGCCAGATTCTCAATTTCAAGGATCTCATCACCCTCGACTAAACTGCCCCATGTCGCTTGGGTCCTGGCAGCTGGACTGTTCTCAGCACAGGACTGAATAAATAATTTTTTAACTTTCTCGGAAGAGTTGGCAACTCCACCATCGAAGCGGAGTCCGAATCCCAGACGCTCCCCGGGTAATTTGTACACGATGACTTGCTCTGTGTCCGTCGTGCTACGGAAAATATTATTTATGCTCGTCTTCCCTGTACTACTCCCATTTTGATCCAGCTCATTTGTGTCACTGTGGAGGGATCGAATGTCTACAATCGATAATGTTTTTCTTTTACTCAGGGAGCAATTATTACTATTATTATTGGGTTGGAGCTGATTTTGAAGAAGTTTTTGTGTGGTTCCTGTCACATTGGATGTGGGAACTGCGGAGGCACCAGCCGCCGCGGCGGCTTTACTCAATATGGCGACCACATGTGGGGTTGACTCAACTGTGGAGGATGAAGATGAGTCCTCAGAGAAGATGTTGATGACAGATTTTTTTTGGCCACTCTCATGTTTTTTGCCTAAAGCCAAAACGGTCACATAGGCCCCTGCACTATTATTGCCGTTGCCATTGCAGTTGGCGGTCGTGGTGGTGGTGGTGGTATTGGCGAGAAGTGGACTGTGCTCATCCTCCGTGTTCACATGTCCATCTTCTCCACAACTCTCCTCAATCTCTTCGTGAACTATGCTGAGTCGTTGAGAGGTTTGGAGTTGTAGTTGCGTGCAGCAGTCACTGATGTTACTGCACAGATCGTTGTTCATAATTTCCGTGGGTGTGATAACAGTTAATTTATTCCCAGATTGAATGCCGCCATCCACTGAGACCACTGTAATGAATGGTCCCAAAGATTCGGACGAATCGGCTATCTCCATTTTCTTCCCTTGCTTTAATTATCAACGGATACTTGACGTATCACTTATTTTCAAACATTTAGGTTTAGTTAACTATATACATGTATATTTGAAGTGTAGAACACAAGAGTCTCATTTTTCGCACACAGATATTGATTACAGTCGTAATTAGAACTAGCCAAGTTCCATTTATTGGCTTGAATGGTGGAACATCGCCCAGAATAAATTTGCATCAAAATCCCCCCTTTTATTTCACGCTTGAATCGTTTTCCTTGTGTACACTCACGAACTATAATATATAATGATGATGATGATGGTGATAATGCGGATATGACGGGAGGGATAGAGGATCCAAATGAAATCGACCGATTCGTTCTTCTATTGTAGTTTGTTTTTCTTGTTGTATTCACAGGTTTTGGAGCAGTTGAGAGCTTCTAATGGAGAGCAGGAGGCTATGTGTTGCGGATGACAGGGAAAAGGTAGAAAACAATAGTCAATCAGCTCCGCCTACAACAAATAAAAACATTTATTGAGTAATTATTATTTTCCAATGGAGGAATATCTCAGATACTGATGATGAGATTGCTATCAATATCAAGACCACGAGATATTTACTATTACACTATTAATCTTCATTAGCACAGCCAGAGAGAGCATCGTATAAGCGTACATGGGTTGAAATTGTGCTACAGTTTCCTTCCTATATATCAGTACTCTGGACACTTTAATTTGTATTTTGTAAATGTAATATGTAAATGTAGGTGAAGCATGACTGGTGAATTTATTTTCAGTCTTAAAGACTCCAAGACTCAATGCCTTAAAAATATTAATGATAGGAGCAATTTCTTTTCTTTATTCTCTCCAATGCCTACAGTGTGTCCCTATTCTATCGGGACACACTGTATATGCATTTAATCTTCCTCGTGTGTGCCAATGCCAATGCAAAGCCAACACCAAGAACAACAACAATCCTTTTGACTATAAATTGTTTATCATGATCTCATTAATTCGTCAATTGTAGATCATCCTAGATCTTCCTTTAATCCCTACAGGATCATGCGGCGTACCCACAGTTTCAGTTTCTATTATTAGTAGTATTATTACCTTCGCTTGACTTTGACGTGTTTTGGAGCTTGCGTTTTAACAATGTGAAGACGCAAACCTCCCAGAATATTTAAATATTGAAAGCTTCTTATCGTTGGATTTATCCTTATAATATATTATTTGTTATTCTGATTAGCATGTTATGTTACGCCAGGTTATAAACACATAAAGTGGTAGCGCAGAAAGAGTACATCATTGGCCTGACTTATTTATGATACCGCATCAAATTTTAAACTAGAAAAAAAATATTTATAATTATTTTTAAAGCTTCAGCTATAGGGAAATCTGTGGAAGTAGTTAATATTTAATTCGCCCCTTCATTTATTTTCCATTTATAAACTCCTTTTGAATTACTCATTTTTAATTGATTCCATAAATTACATGCTTTCACCCTAATTGTAAATATAAAGAGCTAAGTACGTGTAAAAGGGAAGAACAAAGAATAATAGGACCAAGAACTATTACTCTGCCACAGTTCAAAAACCTAAATAGGATCGCCAAAAGTAGCTTTTAATCATAATTAATAACCATTTGCAGTAGTCTATTATTAGTGTGCGCCTAGGTAAGTATTAATAATTTCGGATGAAAGCATTTAATTTTTTTTTGCGGTTGATTAAAATTCAAACTTAAACCGTACTTAAAGAAGACTCTTAAAAAATATGGTGTATTTATCTTTGAATTTTAGGAGCAGCCACAACGAAAAGTTAATAATCACTGCCTGCCATGTCATATGGGATGTGATGTGAAGAATGAGAGCCAGAGGTAAATCAGATTCTGCCTAATAGCTCGATCTCAAATGCCTAGTTGAGAATGAGGAGTTAATGCGGAGGAAAGCGAATAATTCCAGGTGTTCCGCCTTGAGTCTTCACACAGAAACACTTGGGCCACATGTACAGTTAGTAATAATTAGATATTTTATTTCATTCTCATTCACATCCTTTCCAAGTTGCTCGCAATGTCACATATTATGACCATGCACTGCAGCAATGGCAGGCAGTCAAAGAGTTTGCAAAGATTCATTGAGATTTATTTGAAATCCATTTATGTGTAATTACACTCACATGTCTTACTCTTAATGGGCGTAATTATACGGAACACACGAGAGAGTCCGTAATAAGTACATGAGAAGAGCTTTACACAACGAAACGTCAAAATACATCTTCAAATACAGATACAACGTACAGCTATGATGTATAGGACTACCCTGCAACAACAATACAACATATCATCTGCACAGCAATAATAATTTTATAAAAGGTATATAGCCTATATCTGTACAGGTACATTTGAGCTTGACTTTTTATTATGTTATGCTATGTGTATATGGAAGCTCTGCGTTGCAAAAACATTTTTTTTGTACTCTGGTACTGGTCTGGAATTTGTTTGGCCATTTGGCCGCTTTAAGGCTTCAACTGATTGTTCAATAACTAAATCTATATCTATATATTACCTTCCTATACCTATATAGCATGAGCATCTGTCTGTCCGTCCGTAAGTAAATCTGTGTAGTAGTGGGCTAGTGGACGAGAGTCACCTTAATGAGTTCTTCTTGTTAAACCGCTCCTTAGCAAGTAGGTATGAGTATCTGTCCCTTTTACATTAGCTATATACCTCCCTACTTACACATTGTTGTTATTTCTGAATTATACTTGGAGAGGGTGCGTTTCTGTTTGTATGTACTAGGGACTAGTGTGAGATAAATTGCATTGGGAATGTAATCATAGATTCTTTTAAACATGTACTTACATATTCGTTTTGATCTTTAAAGTGTAAATTTAAAGGCCCTGTATGGAATGGCATCTTCTCTCCCACAGTCAGTGCTATGTACCTACGTGGGTACATCCTTCAAGTTTTTTCCCTTCTTTTTTTTTAGACAGAGACGCCGCTCCTGGGGCATTGGGCACTCTTAAATATGTAATCGTTTTTATTTATTATATTTTATGAAGTAAACAATTCGTGCTTATTCTCCATCTGCTCCTCTCTTGTACTGTGGCCAGGTTCTATTCTGTAAATTCAGATGCATAGATAAATGTCATCTCTAAAATGAAATATGTAAATGGTGCGTGAAAGCGCTTCTGCTTGCTTGCTTCCATTCCCTATCTAATCCCCTCACACTACTTACACTTCTTGGATTCTTTAAATCTAAATTCAACATTAGGTTTTTGTAAATTGCAAAATTACCATTCTAATATCTGTGCATTATAGCTTAAGTACGGAAGATTTAAATGATCGCTTAATTAGCACAACATTTCGACGCCGAAATTATTCACTCTGACGATGCTCATTTTTTTAATTATGTTTCCAGTTTATACTGGTAGGTACGACGTCAGCTCTGCATGGAAATGGAATGGACGGCAGTATACATAGAAGACAAACATAAATGATAATGTTTTGCTAGAATTAGAACTACTACACTGTAATATATATAATCTCAAGGAAATGCAGTGGCCAAGTACCTAGGTAAGTACCTACCTATACTTATTTTGCAGTAATGTTTTTGTGTAGGAAATTATTATTTAGAGTGAGCGATCTGTAGTAATGGGCTCTGCAATGGAATGACTTGACTCGCGGTTTTTTTGGCAGCGTTTAAGTTAATAAATAGCAGGAGAAGCGACAGTAAAATAGCTGCAAAATACTGCATCAACCATGTACCTAGGGAGGTACATAGTTTGTAAGAAGTCAAGATCTCAAGAAGATGGGCTCGCACATCAGTGACACAGTAACTGCAGTATAGAGAGAATTTGCCTACATTTACATTTTATTTGGTACATAATAATAATAGTAATGTTCTTGGATTTTGTATTATTAAACGTAGCGGTCCGAAACTAGGATGAAGAGTTTATACTTTTGCATTTATTTTGCTGCAATGCAATGAAAGAAAGGAGCGTCGAGCCGAGCTACGTTTTAATTTTTTCTTGTGTGGACGATTGCGATGATGACGATTAAATGAATGAAGGGACGAGTTATATTCTCTCGTCTGTAGAGTTGGAGTTGAAATACATTGGCTGATATTAATGTTGATGTTGTCATAATAAAGATGAAATAAAATACCAGCAATTAAATGTAAATATTTAGGCTTTAAAGTTTAAAACTTTTGTCCCGTTCTTTTTGTATACAGACAAAAACGCTGATAGACTCATAGGTGCTTATGCTTAGTACTAGTAAAAGGTTGTCGTATAGCTGCAGCTATGTACGGTTACGGTTTTGGTGTATCTTGAGCCAGAGTACATCTATATAATATGTACATTGTCAAAAGCATAGCTAACAAAACGAGGAATACAATAGCAATTAGTGGATGAAAGTCAACCTGACTTATGTCTAGCATAAGTACCGGTACCGGTACCGGCACCGGCCTAGCTGCTTTTTCAAGTCATCTTCAATTCCAAGTTGTACCCGTAAATCGTGGATCTCGACCGCTGTATGTACAGTATTAATGTATAGGTAGGTATTTATATGTTAAACCTATATGCATGAGTTCCTACTAAAGTTAAATATGAAGATTTATGGAATCACATTTGATTTGTTATGTTATGTTGTAATATTGTAATATTTAATAGTTGAGACGAACCAGTTTTTGGTCTAAATTGCCGATTGTCGATTTGCCATTAGCATTAAAATTCATAGCCAATCTGAGCGGAGCGTATCATTAATATTTGATTACTATCATTCCCTCCTCATTCACCCAGAGTACAAATGTCCATTTCATTGAATTCTTTCCTGTCTACACCTGGAGAATAAGGAGAATATCTGATTCTGATATGTGTCTTTGAATGGATACAGACCCAGCATATATCAGCACACAGTCTCTTGAGACGAGACCAATAAGCAAACCAAACCAGACCAGAACCAGACTTTTTGATGATTATACTTTACTATTACTATTATTTTGTTGTAGTGTGTGTGTGAATGAAATCAAACAATGACCTGCCTAAAAGTCTCAACGTAACGTTTCATGAGATGACCCAGAGGCAGCTTATAAAAAATATATATATAAAAAAAAAGCTGTACCAAAAGCAAAGTCACACTGCACCTTCAGTCAGACCTTATGTCTGCATTAAAGTTTACAAGTATATTAGGTATACACAGTATAAGCATACTTACTGCTCAAATCAGATTCATGTTAAGTAAGTGAGCGATGTGTCGATGGGCGAATGGGCGATGTCGAACAGTTTGACGGTGAATGCAAAATGTGTCTTAAAGGTGTAATAGATAAAGTAGTAAAACTCATACTCCTTCCTTCAGTGCACATTATTGTCGAAATATAATAAAATAAACACCAAATTTCTATTCTTGGCATGGCTATGTGTATATAGACCTGCAGCTATTAAATATTAAAATTTTAACGTTCAATTTCATTAAATTACAATAATATTACGATTTAAGCTTGTGTACTACACTCATATGGACACACAGTGTACATCTGCATGTAAGGAGTTATTTTTTTTGTACAATTTTTTATAGTCAGTCGGTGACCACATGGAAATTTCTAATTATACGTTTAATTCCTTCCGATGCATACGATTGTTTTCATATACATAACAATACACGCAATTCTTATAAATTCATAATTCATAGAGCAGTACCACACATGCATTATGCAGACACACAAGTCGTTAACTGAATGTGAAATTTTTTTTTGTATTTAATTTTTTAAAAGTTTTTGATCTAACATTATTATCACACTATTTATTATGTTTTCATTTCCAATAGTCATCAATCGTGGCAAATAAATAGCACCTTAGAAAATTATGTATCTGTCTCTCCTATAACTTTTAAACACACATGTTCACCAAAACATTATTAAAAGAAAAGAGAAACGACATGTGTGAGAGGGGCGAGAGGTGAACAAGAGGGCTACAAGTAATACACAGTCATAAATAATTTGAATTTTTAATAGTGTTATTATCCTCTATGAGGAACTCGGAATTGAAATTCGATTTCTAATTCTGTTTCATAACTGAAGCTGCAGGACCATAATAATAATGTAGGGCTAAAAATGTAAATTGACTTATAATTTCAATTTAAATAGTAAAGTGAATTTATGAGCAGTCACGAAACAATTCGGGTTACGTAAGTGTGTAAAAAAAATAATGCTAAGTTAAATTCAAGTCCGAGGAGTCAATAAAGTTAAAGCAGAAGCAATAATCTCGAAACAAGTATATACGACTTTTGTTGTTGATGTTGATGATTGCATTGTGTTTATAATCAAATACTAAATTGACTGGACTGATTACTTCAATTGAAATTAATTCCGCTTAATTTACTATTTGACTTGATAAATTATTATGATTTTCCCCTATAAGTAAATCATAACTTGTGCATGTATATTACGCTTACTTGTACGTACGCGCGTAACCACTTAGACTCCATAACACACATGTCTTGATAGTCTTATTGACACTATGCAACCAAAAACCAGCACCAGCCTCCAACCAACTAACTAACCAAACCGTCAACCCGTGAAAGTAAAATTTGGTTGACACTAATCCTTCAAAACCTCATTGATTTAATACCCCTCGCAGAATCACAATTAGCATACGTGAAAGATGCAAAGTACACAATATCCACACGAGGTACATAGTACATATTCTCAAGATCTCAATTGAATTGAATTTGAACGGTTTGTTTTGTTGACCTGCGTGTTTGTTTGTATGTTTGTTTTTTATATTTATATAAGTATATCTGTATAGATGTGCATACAGATAGTATAGAGATATCTGGAAAGGATCTGCCTGCTGATCTCGAGTTCGAGCGCTGGGTTCTCGTTTTTATTAGTACTTGGTCATTATTTTTTGTGACTGTGGCTTTGGGTTTTCGCGCAAATCGTAAGTTACAACTGAAAACTTGCCAGTAACAAGTATCCAGAAGGCACAGAAGACAGAAGTACCTACCTACTAGGTACATTTGCCTATGCAGGAGCATATGGGGGGAAAAAACTGACTCTGCAACTCCAATCTCAAATCTCAGTACTAACAGTTTGTGTAGTGGATTAGCAGTGGATGATTGTGGATGGGACCGTTGGTTGAGAAGATACTTTATTACATGATTACGATGGGCACGTGAAATAATTTCATGTACGCATTTCATTTTGTTTATTGAAATTTGAATAATTGAATTAAAAGTACCATAAAATGATTTTCTCATAATTTGTAATCAGCATTTGATAAATGTGCTTGTAGCATAGCTGACATGACACGGTCCGACTACTTATTACACGTCCCCATAGCCAATACTGAATATCAGTAGTACAGTACATATTAGCAGGGGCCATTTCATACTTCACACTGATTGCTGATTTTGAAGCTTCTACTTCCAATTTGTAACTACGAGAGACCCCGACCAGTTGTTGTCGTTGTATTTTATCAGTCAAAAATGTGCATCTTGGTGATCGGTATGTACATCCTGTACACTGTCCTGTCGTCCGTTCACGTACGTTGTTTACTGCTTTTTATTTCATCGTTAGTTATAGTTTAGTCAGTCAGTGTTCGGATGAAAGAGTGTGTAGCATCTTCGAATTCGAACTAGTCACTAATCTTAAAAATGCACATACATGAAGTTTGGATGGAGGGTGTTTTTGCTATTTGGTATTTAGTATTTTACAGTCAATGATGATAATGATCTGAAAGGTATACGATGATGACGACGACGACGAGGACGAGGAGTCTCCGTTTAATATTCCTATACATTCATTTATATAGTTTGGATTATTTAGTGGATTTAATACCAGTTTGAGTTTTTTCAAGAGTTGTAAGTCAACTCAAATAATTGACCATCTTGGCACACATTCCTGACACAGTTTCTCCAATTTAACACCAAAAGTCGTTTAATACAATGTTTTCACGTTGACCATTGCCATTGAGACCACCACAAGAAGGGCTCCTTGTCTTCCCAGTCCCAGTCCCAGTGCACAGTCAGTGCCAGTCGCAGCAGTGTTCGTCTTTTCGTAGTTGGTATTCATACATTTGTAGCACTTAGGCACTCACACGTCTGTTACTTTACATATTTATATTCACGTCCAAAAGCCCATATTAATTTTCATCTTTGTTTGTGTATGATTCATATATCTACTTAAAAGTTTCTTTATTCATCATACATACTCGTTGGTAAAAAATGTTCACTACGTGCTGTTTAAGTATAATATATGTATATGTATCCCACTAAATTATTAAACTCCTTGGCGGTATTAATTTTGCTTGGGATATTTGGATTTGATTTAGAGGCCTAAACTGAACAGTGGAGAGATAGACGCTCCATACACATCCATTCGGACGGCAGACAGAGACATACCCATGAAATATGAACCATGTGAGCCATGTGAACCAGAACCACAGAAGCGCAACGACAACGACATAACAGCTATATGTATATAACAGCTCTCCCAGATATAAAGCATACTATACATTCCCAAATTTTTATTCAAGTTTGATCCATAAAAATGATCATCCTAATTTAATATTCCGATTATCTACAGTCTAGTACGTGATCCCTATTCACCTCTGGTCTATGTCGGTCTGGCTCTTAATTTTCAGAAGTCAGATAGTAACTTCTCTGACCGTGTGGCTTGGCATTCTGCATGTAGTGGTAAATGTACCTCCTTGTAGTTGTTAACATAATATTTTTAAATAAATATTTGGAGATAAATTACACATATTAATTTAAGGCGATATTGTAATATTGCAAATACGAAGCATAGCCCCCCTATTTAACGTAACTTATACCATGTACTATGTGGAAGCTACTGTATTTACCTATAGCTAAGATTTATTATGTGTCTACGGATGATTTTTATTTTAGTTCCAACAGTGTTTTAAAGCCTAAAAATAGCAATAGTAATAATATAAATTTTGATTATTGTATGAGGTCCATTCTATAAGGTATGTTTTGTATGTTTGCATAGAATTTGTGTCAGTGCTATGCTGGTCTGCTGGTGCTGGTGTACAACAGTATGTACGAACTACGCGGGATCCGAAGCCCACAATTTGATATTCAGTATGTAAATTCCTCCTGACATAAAAGCATACATTGAACAGAGAGCATGATGAGTTAATTAATGAATCCTTTCAAACACGCTGTTGTATGCTAATTAAGAGGAATTTTTTTGATATTTTAATTGTAAAGATAAACTGTAAATAAGTAGTACGGGATGATATCTGTTGTGTGTACAGGAGGGCTGAATAATTAGTATGAAGTTAGCGAGGAAAATACAGTAATTCTTAAGACAGTTAAAATTTTCATATTCATATTCATACAAATATTCCTAATTCAGACTCGCAATGGCAATAATAATAATAATTCGGGCAATACACTTTATTATGTTTTTGTTCCTGTTTCTGCTCTTTTGTTTTTGTTATAAGTTCAAATACATTTTAAATTTCCATTCCTACTTACCATGCCATGCCATTGCATTGCCATGCTCGGAAAAGGTCGAACTAGAAGCAAGGGCAAGGATGTAAAGTAAAAAGGTAAACTGTATTTTTTTAAAAAATAATATTACATGCGTAATGTATGATTATGGACTGTTTCTTTACCTCTCACCATTAATTCCCATATCCCATCCCCATTCACGCTCAAATATAGGCAATATATTGTTTTCCACATGAGGAAATACTTATTTGGTAGGAATGGAATTGAAGTTGGATTTATGGAATGTGGAATTTAGAATTAGGAATGAGAAAACAAAATATCGATGGAGTCTGACATGATATGAATGAGGAGGTGAGGTATGTATTATGTACAGTTTCATACTGTTAGCAGATGGGAACAATATATTACAGAAAAAGATAAGTCATGCCACAACTGCATGAAGGATCAAGCAAGATCTTATGGTCTCTGGGCTCTTTAAAATTTCTACTCATTTTAGTTGCTGATCTTCTATCTGCTCTGTTCTCTTCTCTTCTGTCTGCTAACTTATTATACTGTTGTTGGTTGGAAGTTTTTGCAAGTTATGGATAACTTTTCTTGGTTACTTTTTATTTGGCTATGAGTTGTGTGAGAAATAAATTTTGATTTGCATTTTTGCAGGGGAGATGGAGAAAGACTATGTATTAAATTTTAAAGTATCTATTAAATTACACACGTATATTATTGTCATGATGAGCTATGCATGAGACTCACTCATTTGTACTCAAGACCTCTAAGATAAGACACCATAATATGAGATTGGCTATAGATCCAAGTGCGTATACGTAACCTAAACGCGCCTGTGCTGTGTTGTAGTGTAGTATCAACACCAATCCACAATAACGTATTCAAAATTCAAAGTCTGATATCGTGTATGTATATAATATGTACCGTAGCACCGAAGTAAGTGGAAACAATACAAACTATATATGCAACGCAATCTCAGGTGTGCAGTTGTGTATCAAACAGATATTGTTGTTATATGCCTTTTTTGCAGACGCACACAGTATGTACATATGGTATGAGCTGAAGCCGAGCCACGTATTCCCATTTAATAATTTATGCAATGAAGTACACAATCTTCTTGTATGTAACAGACGTGTTATTCTCCTCGAATGGATGGAGCCTAACGGGTTCTCCTTTACTTTTTACTCACTACTCCTTCCTCATCTTTCCCAGTACTCATCTTCATCTATTATTGCTGCCCTATTCCGATGCGAGGGCTATAATATGGCCGCTATTGGCTATATTAATTGCTTTCGTGCCTTCGTGCTTAAAGCTTCTATCTCATGCCCTTTTAGTCAAGTACAGCAGGACTTGGTGCTGGTGTTGGTGCTGATTTTCTCTGTCTGATGATGCAGATCTGTACACTTGCAATACTGATAGTTCAAGTCCAAGACCATACCATTTACCATGCAAATCCAATTCCAATTCCAACCAAAAACTATAACTTATAGTTGGTGTTGCTTGTACTTGTACTCGTTGGCTAAGCAAGTCAAAGTGGACGTGAACCACTCAAGCCTAACCAGCTTTAGGACCAACGAACGACTACTACTACTATACCATTATTACCAGTACCAGACCAGACCAGAGCTATAACCTCTATCATTATTGTTATCATTATTATATTAAAAGCACCTGATCAAGTGCATGTAAATAGGTATAAGGTTATTATGCAGATAATCTGAGCTTATAATGTTATGCAGAGTTATAATAGTAGTCCTGTCCCCCCTCATCTTGTCTCGGAAACAATCACAA